>CANTUQ010000010.1:3850000-4535000 GCA_947683425.1 Excoecaria cochinchinensis | reverse complement strand
CACAATCCTTTACTATCAACAAGGTTGAATGCCTTTTATCTACGTAAAATAGATCTCCCACCTAGGTGCAAAGGTTCATATGGGTGATCAAAGTTCTGCATTCATAAATAACCACTCACCTAGGTGCAACTGCAGACAACTCTCATCACTGCGTGTGTGATGCGCGACGAACCCCGTGACGCCCTAAAGGCCCGCTTTAGGGCGATCGGGATGAGGTTCATTGGAAACTTGTAAGATATTTACAAGTGTGTCTATTTTGGGCAACAAGGAGGTTTCATGGAGTCGCCACCAAATAAAACATTGGGAAAGTTCATCTCGCCTCAGTGAGCCTAAGACGGCGCATATCATCCATTTTGGGCAAACCAAAGGGGTCTTGGAGGCATTCACCCCAATAGAACATTGGAATGACCCTCTAACCTTAAGGAGCCTATGATTGTAAATTGAGTCTTTGATGGGACACAAGAGGTGTCTTGGAGACCCCATTCTAATGAAACATCGGAATTGGCCTCTCGCCTCGTTGAGCCCAAAGAGCAAAGTAGGTTCGAGACTTCTCATTTATTTGTACCTTGATTAATTTTACAATTAGGTTTTGAATTTATTATTTCACCATCTTTCCATACGATGTAATTAATTAAAAATGCGCAATTATTCACATAAAAGCGAAAAATAAAATAACATTAAAATGAAGTATATGAAAGTAAATTACAATAAAACTAGGGGTGGAATACAACCCCCATTATAAATAAGATATAAAACATGCATAAAATGGGACATTGGTCCTAGATGTATTATTTATCAAAATAATTTTTTATGTGATGATTTTATTAGATAAAATAGGACTTTCGTCTTTGATCTTGCGAAAGTTCCAAATTGATTATTATAAAACTCTTAGCCATTTTTATTAAAGCGACAAAAAAATAATTTTACAAGCAGAAATAAATAAATTATCATAATAATAACAACAATCATGCAATTGATATAATAGTAAATATTAAACTAATAATAAAACTAGCAATAATAATAAAAATCATAAGTAGAAAATAAATAATAATAAACCTACAATAAATATCAAATAAATAGTAATAAAGATGAGGGTTAAAGGGGATAAACCAAGTAGAAACCCTTAGATTTGGATTGCCATCATCATCATCAAATTTTTAATCCATCCAAAATAATTAAATAATACCTCACAAAAATAAACAAACACATTAGTACTAAAAATCCAGAATCGAAATAGAATAAAAGAGAAACTAATGAAGGAGTTTTGAAGAAAAGAATGAACAAGAATAAAGAAAACACATGAAAACCGATTGAAACACTGAGGAAAAGCCTAGGGATGGCCATTTAGACGTGACCGACGGGCGTCGAAAATGTGACCGGCAGGCAGTGAATTGCGCTATATACGCCCCGTCCCTCAAACGAGGGACGGGCGTTGGCAACCGCACAGCCCGTCGGTCACACCTGTTCCTCAAAAAACGACAAAAAAACAGATTTTTCACAAAAAGAATATTTATTTTGGATAAAATACTTAAAAGGAACACAAATAATTAAATTTAATCAACCAAATGTCAGATCTATAATATTTACCCTCAGATTATACCTTTTTAGATGAATGTAGGATCATTTTCGGTCCCGCGCGGTTCACAAAGATCGGATAAAAATCAAGACAAGAAAATTTATATTTCTTCCTTGAAGATTACAGCTATTCAAGTGTTGGAATCGATGAATTGATGGAAACAAATTAATCTTGTAACCTCAATTTGATTTGATTCCTCAAAATAATATTTTGAAAGGAAAATTAAAAAGATCAAAATATTATCTTTTGTTTTGTAAAAATATGATTTTTGAGAGAAAAAGAAAATATTGGACAATATTTTCACTTGAGAAAGGAAAATAATATCCTCTAATCCAAATTGTCCAACCCTCAAATTCATTAAAAATTCCCCTTTTATAGAAAAAAGAATCCTATTTGGAATAGGAAAGAGAAATCCTATTTCGAATAGGATTTGGCAAATGACCGACGGGCGTCTATTAAAAAAGGGCACGCGCGGTCATTTGGCCAACGAACGAAATGAGGCACGGGGGTAACAGACGGGCATCGGTTTATGGACACGTGTCTGTCATTCGCTTCACCGACGACCCGTCTCTCATAGCGAGGGACGGATCATCTCGGCTATCGACGGGCGTCTGACTACCGACGGGCGAGCCATCTGTGGAAAAAAAACATTTTTATGCTAAATTTTCCCAATTTTTCTAATTCTTTCTGCTGCAAATGAAAATCTCCAATCCCTGAGAATCCGAAGGACCAAAATTCTCGAATTTCATCCATTGAATCGAAAACGGACACTTATTTTTTCATCGAGTAACCTCTGATCTAAACTGCCTCAGGGCATGGAGCTTACAGTTGCCCCCAATTTTAGGGAAACTAGTGCACTAGTGCCTAGATGAGCCACGTACCTTCTGAAAGGGAGCGGTCGGTTGTTCACCTGGCGGGCCTCGTCTCGGTCTGCTCGGTGGTGAATGTCGTGGATGATAGCGTTATCTAGCCATGATTTGTTCTGATGTGTAGGTCCCTACTGGTCTCGTCTCGACCTGTAAAGTGAGATGTAGCATTCTCTAGCTACATCCCGATGTGAAGCGCAATGTTTTCTAACTACTACCTCATTTGCCCTACTGACCCCATCTCGATCAGCATGGCCTTTCGCTAGCCTCGTCTTGGCCTGCACGGGGAATGTGAGATGCAGCACTCTCTGACTGCAATCTCGGTTGTGAGATACGGTGTTATCTAATCGCAGTCCCGCCGCAATGTATTCTATTGCTGATGCCCTACTGACCTCGTCTCGGTCTGCATGGCCTTCCCTAGCCTCATCTCGGCCTGCACGGGGAATGTGAGATGCAGCACTCTCTGACTGCAATCCCGGTTGTGAGATGAGGTGTTATCTGACCGCAGTCCCGCCGCGATGTATTCTATCGCTGATGCCCTACTGACCTCGTCTCGGTCTGCATGGCCTTCCGCTATCCTCGTCTCAGCCTGCACGGGGAATGTGAGATGCAGCACTCTCTGACTGTAATCCCGGTTGTGAGATGCGGTGTTATCTGACCGCAGTCCTACCGCGATATATTCTATCGCTGATGCCCTACTGACCCCGTCTCGGTTTGCATGGCCTTCTGCTATCTTTGTCTCGGCTTGCACAGGGAATGTGAGATGCAGCACTCTCTGACTGCAATCCTGGTTGTGAGATGCGGTGTTATCTGACCGCAGTCCCGCCGCGATGTATTCTAACGCTGATGCCCTACTGACCTCATCTCGGTCTGTATGGCCTTCCACTAGCCTCGTCTCGACCTGCACGGGGAATGTGAGATGCAACACTCTCTGACTGCAATCCCGGTTGTGAGATGTAGTACTCTCTGACTACAATCCCGGTTCGTTGGAATTTCCTTGCTAACCCCCATTCGATCTGCAAGGTAGTTTTGGTTGAATATGATATTAAAGGACATAGCGTTTGCTCTGTTCATCCTCCTTTTTTATTATTGGTCACTAGACTGATGTCAAGCCAAGTTCCTGTATGGTAAGTGATTTTTGTTAATTTGTGCAAAATAATCTGATTGTTAGGTTTATGCACATTTCATGTTGCCATTGTTATTTATCATTTTCTTGTTATGATCATATAATCATTCGGCTTTAGTGTAAATGAATTAAAGATAAAGATAAGGGAAATAACATGTAACTTTAGCAGCAAATGTTTTTCACTACAAAATTCAGTTTTGTACAATATAATATAGTGATGATAATGAAAAATACAAAAATGATATCATGACTCCCTGAATGGCTATAGGGGTTGATAGTCCGAGGGCTCCTCTTCTGAATCATCATCATCATCTGATATATGAACTGTCTAAGACTGAGATGAAGAGGAAGAAGGTCCAGCTCCTAACGTAGATGGCTGGCCGGGAGGATCTGATGGTCCAAGCTGCTGAGATGCCCAGACTTTGACTTGCGACTGGAACCTGGGGGGAACGGCCACCGGTACAGACCGAGGTTGTGCTCTCTCTGAATCCTGTTGCTGGAACTGCACCTGAGCATACCCGTCTAGGAAGGGCTGCACACAAACTATCATGAATCGTAGTGTGTCTAAAACTACCCCTCCTAACTCCCTGAATGCATTGCCCTGTCTAAGGGTCCGATCCGTAGTAGCGGTCTCCATACCCCTCAATCTATCCTCAGTATGCTCTCTAAACTCTCTGATAGATCGGGTGATGGAAGGTATCTCAGCCTCTAGCCCCTGAACTCTGAGCCTGAGAGTGTCCACTATCTCATCTACCATCTGTAGAGACGCGTCTACTCTCTGAGCCGCCTTGTCCTGGGATGCCCTCACCTCCTGTCTCAGCTGCTCAATGAGTCTGGCCTGCTCGTGGATAACACCCTACTGCTGCTCCAGTCTCTCCATTATAACCTTATCCCGCTCTCCGAGCTGCTCCAAAAGGATCATGTCCCTCTCCTTCTGTCTACGCTCGAAGGACGTGAACATGGAGGATATAACTGTCATGAAATCTAGCAGTGCTGCTGGAGGTGGAGCTGACTCCGATGTATGCTTGGCAGTGGAGCTGTAAAGGTAGATGCCCCCGGGTCCCCCCTGGCATAAGGATGAAACCTCTCGGATGTTCTAGGGGCTGTCCGCTACACTCTCGAAGGAGTAGGACTCCGTACCCTCGGTGCTGGAGGAGTAGCGAACAGCTCGTCCATAGTGAACTCTACTCCTATATCAAAAGGTGTACGAGGCTGCTCCTCCTCGGGCTGCTGCTGTAGAGGCTACTTCTCCTGATAAACTGGCTGCTGGGGCTGCTGGGGCTCCTGGTAAACTGGCTACTGGGGAGGCTGGCCCTCCTGGTACTGTGGCTGTGGAGGCTGTACCTCAGGCTGCTCCTCTGGCTGCTCTAACGAGGGAAGGCCGAATGCTCGTCTAGTCTCATGAATGGTGAGAAGTCTGTATGCCTCGGCTTGCCCCTGTATCTGTACCACCATGCCCATAGTGACAACTGATGGGGCATCTACATACATGCTCTCCTCTATAGCCTGCCCAAAGATCCCTGGATGAACGCCCAACCCCAACAATAATCTAGTAATCACTCCGCCAACATAGACTACCGGGGCTGCCCCCCTAGACACCCTCACTAGGTTAGCCAAAATCTCATGGCTAATACTGAGCCGCTGACCAGCCACCATGGCCCATAAGCTCCATATCTCTGCCGTGTTGAGCTGGATAAGACTCTGTGGAGGTATCGGAGAGCCTGCGATATAAACATCATGCTCTTCGCCGTATCGTGGTTATACGACACTCCTGGTAGAGCAATGGTCGCCCAATGCTGGCGTCGAACTGCTCTCTGGGGCACCATGACACCCTGCTCGTGAGGAAGCCCCATAGCCTGTGCAAAACGCTGGCATGTGATGGTATAGTGGTGGCGATCAATCCAGAACTGAATAACTCCCTCCTCTGTACCTGACCTCTGAAACCCAGCGTACTGTAGGGTAGCAAGAAACTGTCTCACCATCTCTGGGTAGGTCGAAAAGGCTGGAGTCAGGAACTCGGTCCAACCAGCGCCCGCTAACAGGGCATCAACCTCGTCCGCCATCCCTAGAGCCTCGAGGAATGACCTGGAGATAAAACGGCTAGCTCGGAACTCCACTCGGACTAACAATCTGTATCTCTCTCTAGCCTCGGGAGTCATCCAGTCGGGAACCTGTGGCTCGGGCTGGTCACGCGGAGCACATTGTCGCGGTGGCATCCTAAAAATAAATTAAACAAGTAGTTTAAACTCATGGTCGCAAACGGGATTAATCCCGTAAATAGTAAATTGGGCAGCATCCCGGTAAGGATGTGCCCTACCAGAAAAATTAAAAATTTGGGCAGCATCTCGACAGGGATGTACCCGACCTCCTGCATAAGAAGACAAGAATAAAGAACAGGCCTCAGGCCCCAACAACAACACAATACATTTTAAAATTTGGGCAGTATCCCGGCAAGGGTGTGCCCAACTTCCTGCACAATGCTCAAAATGACAAGCCTCAGGCCCCCCAAGCAATAGCTCATGTATAGTTTCTTAACTTTATTGATTCCACAAATGATAAAAATGCAAGAAAATGTGTTATCAATTTGTACCAGGCATTCATTATCATCAAAATAGAAAATGTGTTTAGCCAACTTATTCGTACTGCAACTAATTTATATACTTCAAAATCAAACAGCAATTAAATCATCAAATTATCTACAGGGCAGAGTTTAAAACTTCATCTAAACTAGCATACCAAAGCAATATATATTAAGCTAAAAAAAACATTTGAATAACTAGCTAAAATCATGCGAAGAGAAAATAAACTAACGTACTTAGGCAAAATAACAAAGCATAAGAGGCTCAATTTTTATTTACACAAAATAAAAGAGGAAAAGTTAGTTATTGACCTTAAACTGGCAGAAAAGTAAATCTCAGTGAAAATATACAAAATGTACTTCCAGACGCTCCCGATTACGCAAGGAATGCAACGGTGCAATTAGTGTCGATAACGGACTAAAATTAAAGAAGATAGGGACAAAAAACCGAATAAAGGCGTCGGTTAACAAAAGAAAACGAAAAGGAGAAGGGAAGAGAAACTACCAGCCCGTCGGTGTAGCAAACTTATATAGATTTTCATGACCGACGGGCGTCCCGTCTCCAGGAGCGAGTGACGGGCTTACCGTCTGTCGCCTCAGATTTCCCGCATTAATTATGTAATAAATGCGCATGATATGCAATGATGAATCTGCCAGGTGGACAATTACAGACAGGCAAGCCGTCTAAAATGAGGGACGGGCAGATTGTCTATGAAGTCTCTTTATAAATTTCACATTTTTCTTGGAATCCATGCCTTTTCCTCTATTTTTACCTTGTAATGGCTTTTTTTCTCCAGTTTTTCCCTTATTTTCTTCTTTATTTCCTTTGCTGAATTCAATTTCAACTCTCAAAGCATGACTTCTCCTCTTCTTTAGAAAATGTACCGTATTTTAGAAGATACCCAGACTTGGGAAAACAGTACCCTTGTTCCATTTTCTAGTCTGAAATTTCTAAGAAGATTCAAGATAGACCATAACCTCCTCCTAGTTGCAACCCACTTCTGGGATCCACGCTTCCATGTTTTCAAATTCTCTTATCAAGAATTGTGCCCCCTGCCTGAGGAACTTGCCGCTATTATCGGAACATGGTATCCTTCTAACGCTTTGCCTTGTGTTCCCCGTTGTGGGTTGGTTCAAAATCGAGATGTTGCTCTATCCTTGGGTATACCCCCTTCTGAAGCTGCCCGTTTAGTTCCTCTGGGCTCCACATTCCCCTTGGATTCGCTGATTGAGGCACTGGACAGATTTTTTGATATTCTCACCTATCGCGCAAGTGTCGTTTTTCTGTTCTGCATGATGAAGTACTTGGCTGTAACCCCGGAGGAGTTGACCGGCAATCCTCGCCTATTTGGGATTCTGGATGATTTTCACCACGGGCTGACCCCTTTCCCACTTATTCTGGCTTAGACTATCCTGGGTTTGGACTCTGTTCGTTCCGGGTCTGCCACTTCATTCACTGGAAGCCCCTTATTACTCCAGGTACGTCATTGTTTTAAAAGGTAGTGCATCCCTCGTGGATTTTCACACTAGCTTTTCTTAGCGGGAAGTGCGTCCTTTTAGATTTTTACACAATCCTATGCCTTATTTTTGCCTGAAGTAAACCCAACTTACCCTAACGGCTTCTTTTCTTTTTTTTTTTAGATATGGTTGCAAGAGAAACTGAAGTTGCTATCGGAACCTCCTCCCCGAGTCGTTGCTCAATATTCTCCAAGGCATTTTCTCCCACGTCAACGGCTGTACTCACTCACGACTCCTGACGAGGGAATTGCCAGATTTAACGAAGTATCAGATGAGGATATTGACTTTATGCACGCTTGGCTCCCCTTATCTAGTGCAGTCGTCGATGGATCTTCGGGGGGGTGTATTCCCCTATGCGGGCTTCATCAAGCCACCTTTTACATTATTGCCCGGTGTGCTCGTCAACTCGGGATGACTCAGGATGTGGTGAGGGCTCCCCTATCCTTCCGAGGTGGAGTTCTTTTCGCAGCTTTTGCTTCTCGTTATCATGAGCTCTGGAGCCAACTTCCACTGAAGACCGTCATACCTCTATTTGGGACTCACTCTGTCACTTCTACTAGCGAGTGCAAGAGATGGGTACTTAGTTCAGCGT
Organism: Excoecaria cochinchinensis; assembly: GCA_947683425.1. Lineage (NCBI taxonomy): Eukaryota > Viridiplantae > Streptophyta > Magnoliopsida > Malpighiales > Euphorbiaceae > Excoecaria > Excoecaria cochinchinensis. The sequence goes on along the minus strand of CANTUQ010000010.1, from coordinate 4,526,744 downwards.
TTGACAACAGGACATGACGACTCAGGCATTTGGCTAGCGAGGGTAGTAGTAGCGCATAGTTTAGCTTAGTTTTGTACACCTTTTGAGCATCATGTTTCTTTTCAAAACAGAACTAGAAAATGAAGTAAATGATCAAATCAAGTTTTATTTCATTTCACGAAGTTGTGTACATTTCCGTAAGATTTCAACATACATGACTATTTGCCACAAATTCAATTATGCAAACCACATTCGCTCATGGAGCCAAAATTAGCTAAATTTTGATAGCATCAAACTCCTGTTACCAATCAGCCCTCTCGGGTTTTCTCAATTAGATATTTTCTCTCAAGCCTCTAATTTTTGCCCAGGATGCCTTTTTTCGGTTTTCACCCTGACGAGGCACCCAATTTTAGCAAGGCCGCCTTTTTTTGGTTTTCAACCCGCGGGGCATTTATTCTCTTTTTTTTATTTTATAGCCTTTAGCCATGGAACCTTTTGAGTCTATCGATATTAATTGGTTCTTTGAACTTGTTGCCATCGCTATCCAACAAAATCGCAACTCCTTTTGATAACAGCTTCTTGAGGAGAAATGGCCCTTCCCAGGTTGGTCTAAACTTTCCTCTGATATCCGCACACCTGGTCTCATCTGCTTGAACACTAAGTTTCCTTCCTTCAACGGGTGCTTCTTGACCTTCTTTCTAAAGGATCGGGCGAGTCTCTTCTGATAGATCTGGTTATGGTAATAGGCCCTCAACCTATTTTCATCCAGCATGTTCAGGTGTTGCAACCTCTGTTGTGCCCATTCATCTTCTGGAATTTGAGCTTCTGCAATCACTCTTAATGACTTGAGTTCAATTTCGACCGGCAACACCGCCTCCGTCCCATATACCAAAGAGTATGGCGTGGCCCCTGTAGACGTTCTGATGGTTGTTATATACCCCCATAGTGCAAAAGGCAACTTCTCCGTCCAATCTTTATAGTTCTGCCCCATCTTAACCATAATCTTCTTGATATTCTTGTTAGCAGCTTCTACTGCCCCGTTGGCTTGAGGACGATATGGAGATGACTTGTGATGCTCAATGCCGTATTTCTAAAATAGTTTCTTCATTTCATCCATGAACTGGACTCCGTTGTCAGATACCACGTGGTGTGAAAGGCCATACCTACAAATCAGAGTCTTCTCGATAAATTTAGCCATATCGCGAGCGTCAATCTTTTTAAAGCACTCAGCTTCTACCCACTTGGTGAAGTAGTCGATGGCGACAATGATGTATCTGTGTCCATTGGAGGCCGTAGACCGAATTTCGCCAATAATATCAATTCCCCAAGCTGCGAACGGCCAAGGTGACGTAAGACTGTGCAATTCTGAAATGGGCAAATGCCTTAGATCTGCGTACTGCTAGCATAACTGACACTGCTTTACATATTTCGAGCAATCATTATCCATGGTAAGCCAGAAAAACCCTTGCCTCATGATCTTTTTGGCCAACGTCAAACCGTTTATATGGGCCCCACATATGCCGGCATGAGTTTCTTCCATTACTCTTTTAGCCTCTTTCTCATCCAGGCATCTCAACTGGATACCATTAGCCTGTCGCTTGTACAATGTGCCATCTATACAAATGAATTGAGTAGACAGCTTGCGAATCACTTTCCGGTCTTTTTCTATAGCTTCATCTGGAAAGGTCACATTCTCTAGATTGCTCATAATGTCGTAATACCACGGCTTCCCATCTGCTACATCTATCTCTACTACTGACTACGATTCAAAACTAGGTCTATCAGAGCTAGAAATTAAAACTGGCTTCATGATTATCCCTTCTGAATTGTCCCACATTGACACCAAAGTGGCAAGCCGTCAGCCAATTGGTTCTCGTCCCTTGGGATGAAATGGAACGTGCACACCTCAAACTGACCACTCAAATCTTTCAAGTACTTAACATATGGCATTAGCCTTTCTTCCGTAACTGCCCATTCGCCTCGAATTTGATTGATCACCAGGGATGAGTCTCCGAATACCTCAACGCTCTTTGCCCCCAAGGCTAATAATGCTTCCAGCCCGAAAGCGCTTGCTTCATACTTAGCCTCAGCCTCATTATTGGTAGCCTTGAACCTTGGTTTCTTTGCCAAAGGGAGTTTCTCATTTTTCGGGGTCGTCAGAATAACTCCTACTCCTGCCCCTTTGTGGTTCACAGCTCCATCAAAGTGTAACTGCCAACCTTGAACTGCAATAGCCGCCATATCCTCGTCTAGGAAATTGAACTCATATGAGTCTCCTCGAATTGGATGTTCTGCCAGGAATTCAGCCACTGCACGCCCCTTGATAGTTTTTTGAGTGACATACTCTACATCAAACTCTTGTAGCAGCAACAACCATCTGCCCATTTTCCCCAATAGAGACGATGCTTCCTGCAAGTATCTTAAGGGATTCTGCTTTGCCACTGCTTGCACCTTGTAAGAGTGGAATTAATGTCTTAATTTCTTAGAGGCCCAAATTACCGCAAGACAGATCTTCTCTACTTCAGCATGCTTGATCTCATACTCCAGGAACTTCTTACTCAAGTAGTAAACAGCAAATTCCACCCCGAACTCGTCCTCTTGGGCCATCATGGCACCTACAAAACTGTCCTTTATGGCTAGGCACAAAATCAGGGGCTTACTTGGTTGTGGCGGTCTCAACACCGATGGATTTAGCAAGTACTTTCTGATAGTATCGAAGGCCTTTTGACAATCTTCATGCCATACTACAGGCTAATTTTTCCTGAGGAGTTTAAAGATTGGCTCACAGATTGAAGTTAATTTGGCAATGAATTTGCTGACATATTGCAATTTGCCCAAGAAACTCCTTACATCCTTTTCCTTCTGAGGCACCGGCATCTCTCTGATGGCCTCAACCTTGTCCGGGTCAATCTCGATTCCCCTCTGGCTAACCACATATCCCAGCAACTTTCCTGACGTGACCCTAAAGATATACTTCTTAGGGTTTAACTGCAGATTGTACTTATTTATCCTCTGGAAGAACTTTTTCAAGGCTTCAAAATGGCTTTCTCTAGTGGCGGACTTGATCATCATATCATCAACATATACCTCCACCTCCTTATATATCAAATCATTTAGGATTTTTGTCGCCATCCTCTGATAAGTAGCTCCCGTATTTTTTAAGCCAAAGGGCATTACCCTGTAAGCATATGTTCCCCATTCTGTGATAAAAGCTGTCTTGATCCGGTCAATTATTTTATTAAGAATTTGATTGTAACCCACATAACCATCTCCAAAGCTATACATCTCACAAGCGGCTGCGCTGTCTATCAATACATCTATATGGGGTAACGGGAAATCATCTTTCGGACAGGCCTTATTCAGATTCCGGTAATCCACACATACCCTTACCTTACCGTTCTTTTTGGCCACAGGGACGACATTGGCCAACCAAGTTGGATACTGCACCTCAACTATGAATTTGGCCTCGATTTGTTGACGAATTTCCTCCTTTACCTTATCTGCCCCTTCCAGCCTGAGTCTTCTCAGCTTCTGTTTTATGGGTTTATGATTTGGATACGTCGGGATAGCGTGCTCTGCGATTTCCCGATCAATTCCTGGCATGTCTTTGTAGGTCCAAGCAAAAACTTTTTCATATTTTTTTAATATTCTCTCAAATTTTTCTCGCTCTTCAGGAGTTATATTTGATGCTATCAGAATTTCTTTTGGGTTTTCCGTGGTTCTAAGATTAAACGAGGTAGCATTATTTGAATCAATATCAAATATGGATGGATTATGATCATGATCATGCATGGTGAAATCGTTAGAAACATCTCACAATTAAGCAAAATTGTTCACTTTATTAATAAAATTGAAATTGTCATTAACATCATTGAAAAGTTCAGGAATGAAAAGACAATCTAAACTAGCTTCTTCTTCTTCCTCCGCTGGTGCATTTGCTGCGGTTGACGGTCCTGCATCGCTTTGGTTCTTTAGAAGCTTCTCGGTCATCTCTTGTGCGGCTTTCTCAATCTTTAATTTTCCCTTCAGCTGGGTGGTTACCATCGCCTTAGTGATCACCTCTTCGGGCATGTCACGGCCCTAAATCGTCTTACTGGTCATGATTTCTTCATCCCAAAAGCCCTCTACCTGCTTGATCAATCCAATGTCCCAGTCATATACATCATTAAAAACCTCGAACCCTGGCATTATTCTTCTGTCTACCCATTGCGGTTCAACCTCTCCTGTGTAAGCACTTACTGTGGTTGTCGGCACAAAACTTTTCTGAATGTGGGGAATTTCCATCTCTGACTTCTCCCCCTTCTTCACAGCACCAGTGTAACCCAAACCCCTTCTATCCTTCTAACCTCTGGTAGTAATGGCTGTTGGTATCCCCTGAGAATCTTTTCCTAATCCTGCGCCAGGAAGGAACGACATTTTCTTCATCATGTTTAGCACCTGAGGACTTTCTTCCATCCATTCTTTCTCTCCTATCATAGCGACATGAAACCCACTGAATGGCTGCTTTGCTATCTCCAGAATTGAAACCTGATTCTCTCGTACAGCCCTTATGGTTATGACTTGACCCTCGTGGGGTATCTTTACCATTTGATGAAGTGTAGAAGGGACTCCACCCAACTTGTGAAACCATGGCCTACCCAAAAGAGCTGAAAAGTTAGCAGGTATAGGTAGCACCACAAACTCCACTTCAGATTCCACCGGCCCTGTCTTTACTACTGCTGTAAATGTCCCCGACGCATGTCTGCGCGAGTTGTCATACGCAGTAATAGTGAGATCTGGACAACATGTCTTCTGTAACTCCAAAGCTGCCATTGTCACTTGGGGGCACACATTTATCGACGAGCCATCATCTACCATTACACAGGCAGTGTGCTTATGGTTAATCTGTGCCCTTATGTACAAAGGGCGATTATGGTTGCGGCCTTCAGTTGGCAAGTCAGCATTGGTAAAAATAACATTTTTCCCTGCTCCCCCTTTCACAACATTCAGAAGCTCAGTAGGCGAGATAGTTGTTGCACAGTTGCTTCGCATAAAGCCTCCACTACTTTCTGCCTATGCGATGGAGATTGCCTCAAGAGATCCTATATAGAGATTTGAGCCGGCGCCTTTTTCAGCTGCTTAACAATTAAATCTTCTTCCGGCTCCTTCTCCTTTTGGCCTGCTTCTGGTTCTTTAGGCTTCTCCACTTTTGGGGCTACTCTTCCGCTCCGGGTTACAGCTCCCACTTTATTCTTCCTCTTCCCTTCGTGTTCATCCTCTTCCGAACCCCACGGGTCAGCAAACCGCTTAGCGTCCTCATCCTCTTCTTCACTTTCATCGGTGGGCTAGCAATCGATTACAGACACTAGTAACCCTTCTTTAGTTATCTTGATAGCCTGCGCATCATTGCCATACAGCTCCCTCAATACAAATTCTTCAGACAGACCTGACCCGATCGCATTCACCGGTGGGGGCACATTATTGTATCCTGTCTTTTTCTGACCTCCTCTCTTTTCTGGGTCTATGATCTGCTTTGAATCAATGAGATCCTGAATTACATGTCGCAAGGCTTTTGCAATCATCAGTGGTGTGCCCAGTATGCTAATAATATGCACAGTACTCATTATCCCTGTGCCCTGATTGGCCCACTATTCTAGCCGGTCGGGGAGGTAAAGGCTGCAGTTTCCCTTCCTTCATTAGTCTTCTTAATACCCACGATAAAGACCTTTCGAGGTTCGAAAAATGTCTCGGAGTAAAGCTGGTAGTTGATATAAATCAAATCTATATGTACTTGCTAGAGAACAAAGTACTGGATAGACCCACTATAAGATCACTTCATGGGTTAATGTCATAAGTGTTCTTATAATAGATATATTATTGAATCCTTTGACCTGAGATTATCATAGTTTCCTACATAAGGATCATTATGTTTTGACATAATCAAACGTTATCTTTAATCGGATAATTATAAAGTTTATGATCGGACATAGTGAGAATTATGCGGAGGAAAGTGAATAATCAAGATGGAATTTGTCCCTCTCTTATGAGAGAGATATCTATTGGGCCCCTCGATAAGTAGGACTGTAAAATGCATGGCCGTGCTCAAATGAATTGATAGTGTGATCAATGTCATTTGAATTTATCAGTCTACTTGGTGATCGAGAAATTATATGTTTGAACAATTTAAGTTTGACATGGACCATGACTTATGTTCAAACAAGATATCGTGTGACAAAAGGATAATAACATGTTCTATTGCAAGGTTAAAATCGGACTAACGATACTTATATTATTTGGGTAGTCATAATGTCTTGCTAGAGACCAATTATGACTTGTGGGCTTTTATGGGATTAGGCCCACTGCCAACATAATATAAACCTATTGGGTCACACACCAAGAGCAAAATGAACAGAATGGATTTTATTGGGTTATTTCGGAATAAAATATAAATATAGGTATTTATATTTAATTTCGAAATTACATATTTATATATATATATTTATGCATATAAATATCTCTTATTTTGAATATGAGATAATAATATGTATTAATAAATTATTTCTTATTATTTAGAATAATAAATAAATAAATATATATATATATAAATATATGTATATATCTATATATATTATATCTTAATTTTGAATTAAGAAATAATATCCTCATTTATCTTTTCCTAAGAGGAAAAGGATTTGAAAATATACATACAGTTATATATGAGATATAACTCTTCAATAAAAGAGTTTAACCCTAATAGAAACACTAATCACGTTATTCTAAATAACAAGGATTAGAGTGGCTGTACAGTTGATCATCTTTGAGAAAGAAAAGAAAAACAGTGCCATCGTTCTTCTTTGAAAAACGAAAGAAAAGAAAACAGAGCCAGCTTTCTTCCTTGAGAAAGAAAGTAAAAAGAAATCCATTCGCATTCAAGGGAGCTAGCACCCCTGCGATTCCTGCTCATTTGTTCGTGCGTGTGGATACCGATAGAGGACGTTCGCGTAAAGGCAGCGTCTTCAGTCCGGATTAAAGAGTTATTTCGTTCAAAAGGTCAGTTAATCTTTATCTCTTCCTTTTTTGAATCAATCGAAAATACTTGGATCCTGTTTCGGGTTTCGAATTTTCCGCTGCGTTTAATGTGATTTAATTCCGTTGAAACCCAACAATTTTGCCTCAGCTTCTATGGCGATATCCTTCAGGGATTCCCAATCTCTCAATCCCTTCATCTTCAAACCCTCTCTCATATAGGGGCTCGCATTTCTGATGAACAGCCGTATTTGATCTTGAATATCCGGTTTTCTCCTCATTTCCATCACCCCGTTCCTCCATCGGGTTAGATACTCATGAAAGGACTCGCCTCCCTTCTGCTGTAGTAGCTCCAGGTCTTTGAGGGTCACTTCCATCCTCGTACTACAGTCGTACTGCCTCAGAAATTCCTCAGTCAATAAATCCCAGTCTTCTTTAGTTCAGCGATCCAACCCATGATACCGATCCATTGCTGGGCCGATCAAGCTCAGACAAAAATATTCAATCTTCTATCTTCTCGTCAGAGTAGTGCCCTTTATTACCAACGAATACTGTTTGATATGTGCGGTAGGGTCAGAAGTACCGTCGAACTTTGGAACATCAGGCATCTTAAAGTTCATCGGGATAGGGTCCTCTCCATCTAACTCCCTATCTTCTGGATTCATCCCTTGACCCTTCGTCAAAGTTCTAGCCATTACTTCAAACCTCTCTTCCATCTTCTTCCAAATAGTCTCCTCAGTTTGGGGTGCCTTCCCTCTCTGGGACATGCATTTTTCATGATCTTCATCTGAATCATCGTCTATCCCCAGGACTTGCTTTCCCCTCTGAACCCCTGAAGTAGTTGCTCTAAAATGCACCGGTGGCGGATGATTCTCTTCCAGTGGGTTTGCTCGGACCTTCTCCGTTTCATTGCTTCTCACAGGAGGAGGTGGTAGGTTCTCTTGAGCAGCTAGCCGGCCCATTGTGGCTAACATATTCATCAAACGATTCTTAAAGTCCTCAAGTCTACGGCCCACTTCCTCTGTAATTATAGCCCTGGTGGCATCAGTCCCTCTCGGTGAGTTTGCCATTTCTGAAGTAGTGTAACTAGCTTCTGAAGTAGTATCTGAATATTCTGCTCCTTCTGGTAGCTCAAAAATAGAATTTCGAATCAACCGCCCTCGAGGACCTCTTGTCCACCTAGGCAGATCTATAATGGCTATAAACACAAAGAGTTAGAATGATGCATGAATGCGACAAAATGCATGATCGTGCTATGCAACACCCACAAATCACATGCAAGCACATAGGTCCTTCCACCCTTGTCACTCCCACACACGAGGCCACAGTCTCTTTCCTAGGTGGGATTAGCCCATGGGTCAACAGGGACCCGATGGACGCGTATGGTACACGGCAAAAAAAATCGGCAGCATAACTCTCCTAACTAATGCAACAGCCGCATGAGTCATGATCATTATGTATTTAGGTGATCTAACTGAATCGACATGGTCCTACCGGGGCATGAGAGCCTTTGGCTAGGTAACCGATCAAGACATCTAGGTTCACCCAATACGTAAGGACCCATACAGCAAACACAGTAATAAGGTTTATACCACCTAGGGAAAGTATCTATAGCCATTACATGAGCTTTAGTCATAGGTGGTGTTTTTTAGGGCTACCCAAGCATGGTCCCTGCCGACGGGTCTAACTCATCGCGAGCGTAATGACCGATCAGGTCACCATTTGATATACCATGATGGTACGAGGCTTGGGCTAGTGATTATTCTTAACACTTCCCTACATTGAGTGAACATAGGGTCGTGTTTCGGGAACGCACCGGGGTTAATAAAGGGACCAAGCTAGCATAGATCTAAGGCTAAAATGCGATGCAATGCAATTTTGAAAGAAAGCGAAATTTCTAAACTAAAACTTAAATGTAAATTTTAATCAAGGTACTTTCGAATCGAAGTCTCGAATATGTCCCCAGTGGAGTCGCCACTGTGACGCGCGCCGAACCCCGTGGCGCCCCGAAGGCCCATTTTAGGGCGATCGGGATGAGGTTCATTGGAAACTTGTAAGGTATTTACAAGTGCGTCTATTTTGGACAACAAGGAGGTTTCATGGAGTCGCCACCCAATAAAATATTGAGAAAGTTCATCTCGCCTCAGTGAGCCTAAGACAGCGCATATCATCCATTTTGGGCAAACCAAAGGAGTCTTGGAGGCATTCACCCCAATAGAACATTGGAATGACCCTCTAACCCTAAGGAGCCTAGGATTGTAAATTGAGTCTTTGATGGGACACAAGAGGTGTCTTTGAGACCTCATTCCAATGAAACATCGGAATGGGCCTCTCGCCTCGTTGAACCCAAAGACCAGAGTAGGTTCAGGACTTCTCATTTATTCATACCTTGATTAATTTTACAATTAGGTTTTGAATTTATTATTTCACCATCTTTCCATACGATGCAATTAATTAAAAATGCGCAATTATTCACATAAAAGCGGAAAATAAAATAACATTAAAATTAAGTATATGAAAGTAAATTACAATAAAATTAGGGGCGAAATACAACCCCCATTGTAAATAAGATACAAAACATGCATAAAACGGGATATTTATTAAAATTGAGGACATTGGTCCTAGATGTATTATTTATCAAAACAATTTTTTATGCGATGATTTTATTGGATAAAATAGGACTTTGGTCCTTGATTTTGCGAAAGTTCCAAATTGATTATTATAAAACTCTTAGCCATTTTTATTAAAGCGACAAAAAAATAATTTTACAAGGAGAAATAAATAAATTATCATAATAATAACAACAATCATGCAATTGATATAATAGTAAATATTAAACTAATAATAAAACTAGCAATAATAATAATAATAATAAAAATCATAAGCAGAAAATAAATAATAATAAACCTACAATAAATATCAAATAAATAGTAATAAAGATGAGGGTTAAAGGGGATAAACCAAGTAGAAACCCTTAGATTTGGATTGCCATCATCATCATCAAATTTTTAATCCATCCAAAATAATTAAATAATACCTCACAAAAATAAACAAACACATTAGTACTAAAAATCCAGAATTGAAATATAATAAAAGAGACTCTAATGAAGGAGTTTTGAAGAAAAGAATGAACAAGAATAAAGAAAACACATGAAAACCGATTTAAACACTAAGGAAAAGCCCAGGGACGGCCATTCAGACGTGACCGACGGGCGTCGAAAATGTGACCAGTGGGCAGTGAATTGCGCTATATACGCCCCGTCGCTGCATCGGCAACCGCACAGCCCGTCGGTCATACCTGTTCCTCAAAAAACGACAAAAAAAAAACAGATTTTTTACAAAAAGAATATTTATTTTGGATAAAATACTTAAAAGGAACACAAATAATTAAATTTAATCAACCAAATATCAGATCTATAATATTTACCCTCGGATTATACCTTTTTGGATTAATGTAGGATAATTTTCGGTCCTGCGCGGTTCACAAAGATCGGATAAAAATCAAAACAAGAAAATTTATATTTCTTCCTTGAAGATTACAGCGATTCAAGTGTTGGAATCGATAAATTGATGGAAACAAATTAATCTTGCAACCTCAATTTGATTTGATTCCTCAAAATAAGATTTTAAAAGGAAAATTAAAAAGATCAAAATATTTTCTTTTGTTTTTTAAAAATATGATTTTTGAGAGAAAAAGAAAATATTGGACAATATTTTCCACTCGAGAAAGGAAAATAATATCCTCTAATCCAAATTGTCCAACCCTCAAATTCATTAAAAATTCCCCTTTTATAGAAAAAAGAATCCTATTCCGAATAGGAAAGAAAAATCCTATTCCAAATAGGATTTGGCAAATGACCGACGGGCGTCTGAATCCCACCGACGGGCGTCTATTAAAAAAGGGCACGCGTGGTCATTTGGCCAACGGACGAAACGAGGCACGGGGGTAACAGACGGGCGTCGGTTTACGGACACGTGTCTGTCGTTTGCTTCACCGACGGCCCGTCTCTCTTGGCGAGGGACGAATCATCTCGGCTATCGACGGGTGTCTGACTACTGACGGGCGAGCCATCCGTGAAAAAAAAATATTTTTATGCTAAATCTTCCCAATTTTTCTAATTCTTTCTGCTGCAAATGAAAATCTCCAATCCTGAGAATCCGAAGGACCAAAATTCTCGAATTTCATCCATTGAATCAAGAACGGACACTGATTTGTTCATTGGGTAACCTCTGATCTGAACTGTCTCAGGGCACGGTGCTTACAGCGTGCATTGTGGACTCAAGCAAACCCAGGCAGAAGGTTTTATGGATGCCCAAATTACAATGTAACTAGTTTTGTTTAAAATATATTTTTTTTATTTGGAGGCTTTATTATTGTTATTTTCTTTGCATTTTGATTGACAATTGATAAATATATCTCTTAAAACAATCTATAACGCAATTTCTTCGTTTTTAGTTGTCGAATTCATGTAAGTTATTCATGTGGTACAACCGAGAGGAGATACCCCATGAAAAAAATGTTATCCTTGAATTATTGAGACGAGCTTCTAATCTACAGTCCCAGCTGAGATTTGAGCATAGGTTAAGAATATTATTTATGGTATTTTGTATTATGACATTATTCCACCTCATATACCAAAATTTATATTAATGTACCTTGCTTTTTAAAGCAGTATCTACAAAATTTGGATCCGGTCATCCAATGTTTTAGCTTCCTCATCCAAATTCCAGCTTATGCTAATTTTTTTTTTGATATTATATTTTTGTTTTTTTTTTTTGTTATGCCACGTCATATTTCAGCTTTCACTCATCCAAAAGCTAAATGTTTTACTGTGTAGAATGTCATATGAAATGAAATCTCTGCTAATATAGTATAGAGTACCATTTATTGCTTCAAGACCCAAAAACAAAATAATTACAGGCAAACAATTTGAGATCTATAGTAATATGTGGGCATAATTAAGAGCAAGTATTCATTATACCACGTGTTGATTGAGATCCACTCAAATTAGTATAATTTAATTAAACAAAATATTAAGTGGAAGGCCAAAACCTGCGTACAACTTGAACAAAAGAAAAATTTGATCTCCTTTCATAACTTTTACAGAAATTTACTCTCCAATGAAAAATTAATTGAAATTGAATACAACAGTTTTGATCTTCCAGAAACAAATTTCAATTTCCTTAGTTACCTGCAAAATTGTCAAAGTAATATGGATGAAGCAGAATCATCGAAACAAAGTCACAAGCAATATAAACATCAAGATGAGAGTATTACACCTTCAGGTGAGAAATATAATAAATTTTGTAAACTACTATAATGACGCATTAGCTTCAAACTGCATGATTAAAGTATTTATACTCAAAACCATTTAATGGAAACAAATCATATTAATATCTTTTATTTACTCGTTGAATTTTTGTTGATATAGGGGAAGCAAGGCCAAACATTAGTAGCCAAGATGCAAGGGATTCTTTAGAAAATGTGTCATTGTTTGGAAATGGTCAATATAGGTGGAAAGGAAAGTTGGTAACAGAAACAAAGTTCATCACAGTAGGTGAGGCTGAACAATTTTACTATCAATTAGCAAAGGAACAACGGTTCGGTGTAAGGAAAGATACATTGTGACCCATGTCTACTAGCCCTTATATAAGGTCGAGACGATGGGCGTGTAGCAGAGAAGGAATGCGTTCACATAAATACCTTTTCAACCCCAACAGAAAGAAACAGCCAAGAGCAATCACACGATGTAATTGTTCGACCAGCTTTGAAGTCACATTTAATAGGGACAAGAACATTTATATAACAAGTGAATTTCAACCAGTACACAACCATCATATGGCTAGCCCAGAGGAGATCAAATTATTTCGTTGCTTTCGAAAAATCAATGATAAGCAAGCAGAAGAAATTATCATATTACAAGCTGTAGGAATTAGCCCTCGACACATAATAGAACTCATGGCTAGTTCCACCAGTAGTGATGGGAGCCTTGGTATCTTGCCCAAGGATCTTTATAATTTCAAGTTTAATTATTCTAGAAAACAAAGGCAAGGAAATGAAGCAAAAGCCGTGATTGGATTCTTGAGCGCAATGAAAGAAAAAGATCCAGGATTGTTTTGGAAATATGAAACCGACAATGACAACGAACTGAAGAGGTTGTTTTTTGCTGATTCAATGTCACGTATTGATTATCACAACTTCGGGGATGTGGTTGTATGCGACTCAACCTACAAAACTAATGCATTCATGATGCCACTTGTGCTGTTTGTTGGTCTTAACAATCACAAAGATAATATCATCTTTGGATGTGCACTACTGTTAAATGAAGACAAAATCATATATGTGTACATTTCAAACATTCTTGGAGGCAAGAGGCGGGAAGGTTCCACCATCAATAATTACAGATGGAGATGCAGCAATGAGGTATGCAATAACTACACTTATGTCTTTTTCCAATCATAGGTTATGCTTATGGCACCTCATAAGAAATGCAAAAGCACAATGCCAAACTAATGGATTCTTAGGTAAGTTAACGAATCTAATGCTAAATTACTTCACACTAGCTCAATTTGATATTAAATTTAGGGATTTGATTGTTGAGTTCTCCCAACAAAACAATCCTTGGTTTGAAGACTTATATAACAAGAGGCATTTATGGGTTGAAACCTTTTTTGGAAGTGTTTATTTTGCTGGAATGACCACAAGTCAAAGATGTGAGAACTCAAATGCATTTTTGAAAAAATATGTTCAACATAATATGGGGGTGTATGCTTTCATTCAGCATTATTTTATGGCAATGAAGCGTGGGAGAATGAAAAGAATGGAGAAAACTTCTAAGGATAGGCATACTACAACACAAATGAAATCACCTCTAATACCAATCGAGATGCATGCTCATGCTAAGTTCTCAAGAACCATATTTATAAAGGTATTTTTTATAAAATTGTGTTCATTCAAAATTCGAAAATGCTAATATTATTTGCTCACAATTAATATGACAACACATTATTTTCATTAAACAGGTTCAATATGAATTAGCCAATGAGCAAGTATGGACAACTACTGCTGATTCCATAGATGGAGATGTGAAGATATATAGCCTTAAAAAATATGGTCATCAAAATGATAGGCAAACTGTACTTTACAAAACCGAAAGAGGTTTTATGTCTTGCAGTTGCAGAACATTTGATAGGGAAGGGTGGCCATGCAGACACATGTTTGATGTAATGAAAGCAGAGAATTTAGATAGAATCCCAGAAGCATTGATTAAGGATAGATGGACAAAAGACATTGAAGAAATATACACAAAACCGGAGAAAATTTCCATTTTGTTGGGCCAAGACATGAGACAACACAGGTTCTCATTGCTTCAAAATCAGTAGATTGAATTTTGTCATATAGCATCTGTTGATGAGGATAACTACAAAAGAGCTAGCTTGGAAATGAATTTCATGATGGAGAGGTTGTCTTTAGTTAAATATAAACAAACAAAGCCAACTCTTAATGGTGAAGTAAGTGAAAAAAGATGCAATATCAAGACAGATAACGGGAATACACAACTTAGAGCAAGTAACAAACAAAAAAAGATACAACTAAAGTGTCCTATTTGCAACAAGGGACGACATAATAAATCTGAGTGCAAGTCTCTTAATACATAAAGCTCAATGACCTCAATTGCAGATGAGGAAGAAAAGTTTGGTAGCAACATTTTTAATATTATTTAGTTGTTGGACAACTATTATTAGAATATAACTTATGAATTTCTTGGTGTGTAATGCTATTAGAAAGGACTTATGAATTCCTTTAGGTTATGTTTGGTAGGGAGTATTGGATTGGATTGTATTGAGTATTGTAATCAATACTTTGTTTGTTAATGTAAAATATTTGTAGTGTATTGTAATGTTAAATACAGTTGTAATACTTAATACATTTATCAACGTATTTTTTAATCCCTGCAAATTATATGGTATTTGTGATTACAATTTAGCTCTTTCCCCTTTCTACCTCTTTCGCCTCCTTCACCTCCTTCGCCGGTCTCACCTCACCATCGCTGGTCTCACCACCATCGGAATCACCATTGCCGCCAATCGAAACCTAAGCTGTCTCCTCTCTTTTTGAAGGTAAGTAACCCATCGATTCTGTCTCGATTTTTCTTTTATGGTTTTGATTTCGATCTTGTGAGAGATGAATCGTGTTTCTTTTCTCTCTTTTTTTGTTGATTTTGGTTTTTCAGAAATCTATTTGATGGTTTGGTTTTTCAGATGTTGAATTCGTTGCCCCTCTGTTTTGGGTAATGTTAGATTTTTCTTCACTGTTCGTGATTTAGAATTTTCATCACCTCTATTCAGTTCTTCCTCTTTGTAATTATCTTCCTCTTTGTCAATTTGTTTTAAGTGGAATATTTGATTAAACTGATGGATAAATGGGTCCTGCTTTCGGTAATTCTTGATACCATGTGTGTATATTTAAACTTGTGTGAAATTCTGGAATTGTTAGTTGATGTTGGTTGCTGCTATATTGTCAATTTGGTTTGGATGCTTTATGTAGTTAATGGTGAATTTATATTATGCGCTTCCATCAGGAATTCTGATCTCAACAGCACCACCATTAACTCAGATTCGCAAGTTTTGATGGGATTCTCTGGAATTAAACTCAAATTCAATTTAATGCTAATTATATTTGTTTGTGAGTATATATTAGCTAAAACTAGATAATGACCTTTTGATCTGTGGATGCAATAGACAATGCGCATCTCTTTCACACCCAGCTTAGTATTCAAACATTTGTATATATGTGAAAGCTTTGTTGGTGTCTTTAACGGTTGGCTGATTTGAAAGCTTGGCTTTTGAGGTGAGTTTTCAATTGGGTTCTCCTTGCTTTCGTTGAATGAGGTGAAGATAGCTTAGATTTGGTTATCAATGTTTGTTTTGTTTTACTCTTTTTTTTTTTTTTTAACATACAACTTTCAAGATTTCAAGTTCTCAAGTCTTTGGTTGATTTTGGACTTTGTTTTCATATTAGCAGTGAATTTTTGTCATCTGAGATCGGTTTCTGACTAGGGAGTAATAGTGTCTTGTTATTTTATTTGAGATATAGTTTTCTTTTTTCTTTCTTTGAAAGTCATTCGAGATATAGTTTTATTGCTTTAGATTAAGACACTGTAGCTGGATCTTCTTTTATTCTCAAATTGATTGATGGGCTAAGAGACTTCTTTAGAAACGAATTTTTTTTTTAGTTGAGTTTCAGTGGTGGTGGTTGTAATATGCAATATAATCAATAACAAAGTTAAAGCAAGGTTCCCTCAAATTAGACCATGGTTTTGGAGTGCTTAAATTGCGTTGGTCAATTCTTAGGAGTCCTGCATTTTATCCTATTAAGACTTATAATAGGATTATTATTACTTGTTGTCTTCTTCACAATTTTATAAGAAGGGAAATGCCTATTGATGAGATGGAGGAGCGGTTAGATAGAAGAAGATTCCAAGGAGAAATATTTGATGAGACCGAGTACGTTATTTCAACAATTGAAGCATCAAATGAATGGAGTGCTTAGAGGGATAATTTGGCAAATGACATGTTCAATAAGTGGAGAAAAAAATAGATAGAAAATTGCTACATCAATTGAATGTACTCCATGAATTTGAATTTTGAAATTTGTTATATTAATTTTACTTTAAATATTAAATTTAAAATTTAATATGAATCAGTACAATTTAGTATAATTGTATTTTTTTATATGAGATCATAATATAATAAATATATAAAATAATTATAAAAAAATAAAATAATTATATAAAAAAATTAATTGGCTATTATAAATATAATTATATTTCAATACATATATATAATGTAACCAAACATAGGAATGTATTTACATTTACATTACAATACTAATTCAACCAAACATAGTAATGTAATCATAATTACATTACATTACAATACACTATTTAATACATTACGTCTCTAATTACATTACAATGCAATACGTCTTACCAAACATGTCCTTAGTGCGTAATGTTATCAGAAGGGAATTATTATATTTACTACAATTCTTAATATGTCTAAATCAACTATAATCCAACATGACATTAACATTAGTTCTTATACATCATATTAACATTAGTTCTTATACATCTTTCAAATTTATGTATAGTTGGGTTCTTTCACATAAGTCCTTTCATTTTGACAACTAAAAATAAAATTTATGTATAGTTTGATTTCTTAAGATGAGTCCTTTCATTTCATTTTGCCTAGAACAAATCAGATTTATGTATAGCTTATTTTCTTAACTTGAGTCCTTTCATTTTGCCTAGAAAAACTATGAAATTTTGCTAAATTAACTCAACAATTTAATTCTAAATTTTGTTTTTGCATTATACATATTTCATATAATTATTATGGTAAGCATATGTTCCAAGTCTAAGGGGTTTACACCACAAAAAACATAATAGGTAGAGTAGGATCGAGTAGGATACCATAAATTACGTTATATCAGAATTTTTAAATGATGTGATTCAATCCACATCTGTCATATAGCAGTGGCTAGAATGGTGTACATTTTGTACAAAATATATTTGCTGGTAGAGTACAGGTTAAGTTAAGGACAAATGGATGGTAAGCTATATAGAATTAAGATTGATAATCTTTCTTTGCCATCTGATATTGAGACAAAAATCATAAAATACAGAAATAAAAAAAGTTCTGTCTAATTGGCGGGTAAAGCTACAATTATATGCCGGGAAACCATCTATAAAATTGTCAATACCTTTCAACAAATTAATAGGAAACCCTCCTAATCAGCATGCCTTAAAAAAAATGAAACTACACAACACAGCTTATAAAATCAAAGTGCTTGCTAAGAAACTTGGGAAAAATATATTGTAGACTGCTCTAACCGATATGAAATCAGAGGCCACACGCATAATACAAGAAGTGGATGGGATGGGAGAACCAACTATAGGAAAGATTAAAGATATATTGAATGAAATAAATCAAATTGAGTGGAGAGATGAGGATATTAACTGGGATGAAATAGAGTTACAGGCGAAGGCTACTACAATTACTACATCACCTTCAACACCACCCCTATAAGTGGAATGAGGGCAGTAAGTATGGATGCCGACAATAGTTGTGAGTCTAAGGGGTTCAACCAGCATTGTCTACCAAGTATGGATGCAACTCAAGAAAGCTATAAGCATGTATATATGGTCAGTATTATTTTCTATTCACGTATTTAGCTTCCTAAACACAAGATAAATAATCGTGATATTTTGTATACTTTGACAGAATTCAAATAAGAGGAAAAGTCAAAAAGATGTGGATGAGACTAGGAACAAGGAGATATGCATGAAGATCAACTTTGACATTCATAAGGAAAATAATTTCATCACTGAAACAAAGAATAACCCATTGAGTCCAAACTATGCATTTATAGATTCTCTTGGAAGGCAACGATTTTGGGCTGACCCCATTTTAGTTTTAAGATGTGTTCCAAAGGATGGACCTATTGTGGATCTAATTAATTATGCATTTGACGATGATGATGAGATGATGTATATTTGATACTACCCATCTTTGTTTTCTTTTAACTATATAGATACTTTATTTCTAATTAATTACTTCATTTATTATGCAGGGAATATGTTATTATAAGTTTCAAGTCAATGTACCTGACAAGGAATCAAGTTCTCTCAATGCTTCCAGATAAGCCAATTGAGTTGGATGTAAACTTTATACAAAAAGGAAGTGGAAGCATTATTAATTAGTAAAAAAAAAAAAGCCTGTAGTTAATTTATCATGTGTTATATTGTGGTATGTTATAACCATGGCATCAGAGGCACTCATGCAAAAAAACTCAAAATCAAACCCAAGAAAAAGCTGTTGGTTTTTTCTAGTAATAAGGATGGTCAATTCCTAAGAACCCATTACGAATATAGAACCTGATTTCATAGCAATATAATAGATAATCAATATTAAAGTGTTCTACATTGATATGATGCAGGAACATGAATTGAGCAGCATTAAAAACGCTACAAGTTACCTCAAGAAATATCGTGCCCTAGATAGAAGCAATAAACAAGGTGATATTTGGAAGCAACGAAAGGTAATTTTGAGAATGAACTAAACAACTATTATACATATTTAATGCAAAATCTTAAGATATAAAATTTATTTAGTACAGTGCAATTCCACTTTTAATGTTGCAATTGGTGTTCTAGGTGATGTTTCCCTTTTTTGACAAAGTACGAGTGCATTTCATGTTTGCTTGTCGTTGACATAACTAAAGGTGGTGCTAGCTTATGGGATTCACTATCAAACATGTACTCAATGGATTTGAAAATGGTAGATCAAATAAAAAACTTGGTGTGAAATTTAGATAAATTATATTCTTTATAAAATAATTAAATTATTTGATTGGATGTATAATATGAGTGCTGATATTATTTGTATTTAGATGCAAGCAATGGACATGCTCTGGGCTATGAATTCTTCACCTGATTATGTTGTTAGATTTATTGACTATGAAATAAGCCTGGAGCAGAATAATCCCCAACAACTGATTACGTAAGAAATTGACTCATATTGAATTTAACAATTTGTTCAAATATATCTTAAAATTCTATCCAATACAATCATGCAGCAGCAACGACTGTGGAATTTACGCTATCAATTTTATGAGAGAGATATTTGAACTCGATAGAGTTGACCCATCAAATGTGAGGTCACTGTTCAACAAAGTAAATTATATATGTGTAGCATATTATATGTCATATGGTAATTAATTCAAGATAACCTAAATCATAATTTCTTTTGATAGCCTGATTCAGATACCATGCGACTTGAAATATTTATTTGGCTTTTTACTCATTGGGAGAACGACGCAAGGGATAAAGTTTAGATGGAGGCAATAGAGTATATGAAAAAGCGGAGAATATTAGGAAAACAACTTCAAGATATAATAGATGAAAAACAATCGAAATTATTGTTAGAGAAATATGAAGAAAAGGGAAAATCGAAAGCCTTAATCGAGAATAAAGAAGAAAATGGAAAATTCGAACTCCTTGCTTTGGATGGAGATTATTTAAAGCAAATGCCTCATAAAAAGAAGAAAGGTCTTCATTTCTGATAAGTGCAAGTTGTAGTATGGTGAATTATTTTATCGTCCTTGCAACAATTGTGTTAGTTACTCAAATATTAGGTTAGGAGGAGGTTATTATCTGTATTAGTTACTCAACTATTAAGTTAGGAGGAGGTTATTATTAGGGGTAAGCAAAAAAACCGATGAACTCGGTTAACTGAAAAAAACCGAAACCGAACCGATAGACTGGTTAACCGATTGTAATGTACTGATTAATGGTTAGTGTTTTGAAAAAACCGATATTAATGGACTGATTAATGGTTTTTGACTCAATTGACTGGTTAACCGAACCGAAATCGAATTTTTGGTTAATTTATTAATTTTTTAATAATTTATAACAATTTATCCTAATTAAAGATAATTATGTACTTTTTTTTCAGTATACTAATTATTTTAAAGTTTTTAAGTTTTTTTAATTGGCTAGTGATTATGGACCAGTTAATATATTTACTTATTAAATATTAATTTTTGAAAACAAATTTGCTTATATCCACCAAATATTTTTATTTTAACAACAATAATGTTATATTATAGTGAAAAAATTTTAATTTTTAAGTATCTGGAACATTTTAATTTTATTTATGAATATATTTATAATTATAGTGGTTAACCGAAAAATATTGGGTAACCGATCCGAAAATCCGAAACCGATGTACTGGTTAACCGATGGTAATGGACTGGAATTTCAAAAAACCGATATTAATTGACTGGTTAATGGACTGAGGCTCATGGACCGGTTAACCGACCATGCTCACCCTTAGTTATTATCTTCTATTTTTGGATGATCAATATCAGCATGTCAAAATCAATTTAAACCAGTCTACTTAATGTTCATACATGCCCAACTACTTTTTTTTTTGTAGCATTAACGGCACCAAACAAATTCAATTTAGATGCACAACTATAATAGTTAAATTCATGATCTATACACACAAATGGTCAAACTTTAATTATCAAAAATCTTTAAATCATACTCAATTATATCCTACACCACAGCTGCATGCTTAAATAAATTACAACTACAAGCAAAGAACTTAGCTATACCTTGGATAAGCGTTCTGGATTTGGAAATCGTAAATTTTGGAAATTAAGCATCTAGTATTGAGTCATCAGCATGTTTTTCTCCTTCAGCAGAACATATTGTAGCTTTTGAAGATCATTCCAAGACTTCAAGCAAAATTTAGAAGCTTTCCAGCTCTGACCTGATAGAGATATATTTCATGAAGGAAAACAAATAATTAATGCTATCATTTATAAAATACAAAAATACAATTTTTTTTCAGATATAAACATGGATTTATGAGCATAGATTTAAAAAAATTTATAATACTAAAATTGTTTTGTACATTGACTAAAAGTAATAACGTTTCTAGAAGTATAGCATCGTCCAGTAATCATATCAGAACATCAACATATATCACTAAAATAAAATCAGAAATGCTCAAATATAAATGTTTGGGGAAAAAATGAAAGAGATTACTATTTTTCTTAATTCAACAATGAATAGTTCCATTTACATTAAGCATTAAGGAGAAGCACAACCCCTCAATTGATCTAGACAGAATGTCATACTAAGCTACAAACCTAATCAATAGAACTGGAGCATGTAAAGTTTCAGTGATGTGGACAATATTGTATTGAATTTGAAAAGAAGAATATAACTACAATCAAATTGCTTGATCCAAAAAGAGATGCGGCTTCATGAAAGAAAAATACATTTAATAGGTTAACTGTCATTTACATACTCACCAATTCCATAACCAAAGAGGTTTATGATGTACAGACACAACAAGAGAAGTAATTCACCAAATAATCTTCTGATCATTGCACAGGTTTACATTGTCACCCCCAAACTTCATTTTAGGTAAGCCCCTTAAATATATAAAATACTTCTTGGTTTGAGTATCCAGTTACACAAAATATATTATCCTAAGGCCTTGTCCCCTTTTGAAAAGAGAGAAAGGAAATGAAAACAAAACCAATGATTGATACCTTCTCCCACAGTTAGGGCATACATACTCTTGACCAGTATTTTTGCTTTCCAATTCATCCATTAGCTTCTTCTTCATGCAGTGCAATCTATATCTTACAACATCAAATATCTGGAATACAAGTTTGATATAAGCCTTTTTGACAAATATAAAAATCAGCTTAACATTTAGCTTTATACAGATAAAGCAATCAGAATAAAGGATTTGTGACATGGAGAAAGATGCCAACCTGTGAATAATCCAGACAACAACAAGAGTGTGTGTGTGTAGCTTTATCTTTTTTTCCCCCTCTTTTGCAGTCTGCTGGCCGTCAGCAGTGGCAGCTATGGCAGCACTATACATCTTTGCTCCCTTAGCTGTCTGTAAATAGCCAAAAACTCATGGTAACATATAAACAAGGTGATATTATAGGAGATTTAAATGATTTGAGAAACTCATGACATCTATAAGACCGAAATTGTAGAAATACAAATATTTACAATGAGCTGTGCACAAGCATCAATCCAGTAGGCAGGCAGTGATATGCAGTTTACAGAACATCAAATTTTTAAGTCAATAAAACTATTGCTCCTAAAAACTTGCACGAACAAAATTTCTTTGAAGAGTGTAGAGATTTGAGAAAAACATGCTAATAAGCTCTAGCAGTCAATACTGAAGCAATACACCAAGCTTGAGTTCACAGATCCGCACCAAACATGCTACATGATCTCTCTTTGTTTGTACAGTTCAAAAATGATTTATAAACATCCACATCCACAAGGTTAGCTATATTCACTCCCTAGGATCCATTATAAAATTATGAAAACAAAAGTATTTCATGAGAAAAACTTCTGGAAATGTCTGACAGAATTGAATGTTCCGCATTCAACATCCTACTACAAACAACAGCATGATGCCCGACGGCATGAATATTGGGAAAAAAATTTCAGTGTCCTGAACTTTTTGGGTTACCATGCTTTATCTTTGCTCATTGACCCATGTAAAGCTTTTAGATTAGTAAAAGAAAATCAACTTCAATGTGAACTGAGGAGAAATTATGCAATCGATTAATAAAATGGTGATACTTCAACAGCTTAAAAAACAACCAAAGAAAGAGGCGACTGATTTAGCAAAAAGAGTACATGTTCACTTTTGTGGCGACAATCCAACCAAAAGGCATACTCTAATTTACTTGACATAGAATTGAAACGCAGAACATCCAACTATCTCACAATTCTCATATATCAAGCAGCACTTATGAAGCATTCCATTGGAAATAGGGATGCATTTCTCTCACAGCCATCTAAAATTTTTCACAAACTAACAACAGCTAAAATGACAGCACTCCAATTATTATCACAATCCCCTCCCAATCTGAGCTACAATTTTCTTAAAAATATTTTCTTTCAAAAAGGTAAACCTAATTCCTGAGAAAAATTCTCTTTACCAAAAAAGCATAAGCAGCTCTGTGATAAGCCAAAAATAAATGTCATTGTTAAACTACTTTTTACGTCTATTTGCTACTTTTCCATCCTAGAGCACAAACCTGAAAAGATTAAATTCCAACTTCATACAACGGCTTGGGAATTAAAATAAAAGGATATAACAAAAATTTTAATATAGCATAGTATTTATTGGATGCATATGTTGAGATCTACACCCTGAACATATTATCGATGAAAAGTATTATCCATCTAACCAATATAACTCCATCCATGGATCAGCAATCCACTATGTATATCTAAAACTTCATATCCATGGAAAACATTTCAGCTGCTTAAAACTGGGAATAAATTATAGATCGTTCTACCCAAAATCATAATTTAAACAAATGCAATGATAGACCGCTATTAAATTCAATAGACTACAAATAAATATTATGGATAGCTCAAAAAAAATAAATAAATAAATAAAAGAATTCATCGAAACGGATATCAACATTAAAAAAGTGCTACAAAAGTTACCTGTCACTAGTTCTGAAGACTGTCCCAGCATTCTCCAATAGAATCTTCAACAACTCCAGAGCTACTATTTTCCCCCTCGTCAACTGGGGATCTACAGAGGCCCCCTTTAGGTGGAGTCTTCATTGACAACTTGCAGAGAGCTCTAAACACCAAAAACGCATCCCTCCGCAGCTTATTTCCAATCTGAACCTCTAAATCCTCATCTCTCTCCACTTCTCCGTGAGCTAACTCCCCTTTCCTCCCTTCTAACGCCGTCTTATGCATGCTAATTTCCCAATATTTGGCATCTAACATGTCCTTGTCAGTCGAATCCAATAAGTCCGCGGGATTCGTGGTCTCAACCATGCTAGTCTCAAACGCTCCGTCATGTGCTGCCAGAGAGATCCTACTTGGAGTACCCGTACTCAAAACCCCATCAATATCTTGCATAATTTTGGTTATAAAGCCCTGTACAAACATGGCCGTTGACCCATCAGCATCTGATTTCTCAGCTGGTTCCATTAATTCGGCTACCACAATAGGTTGAATCGGTGATGTTGAAGAGTCTGCCTCCATTCTCCGAAAGACAATCACCAACATTTGGATCAATGACGCTTTTGCCGTAGTCTGATTTACTGCATTTTTACTCCCAAGATACATATCATAACAAGTCCTCACAATCTGCAACAAGCAATCACCGTGTATCCTCAACGAAATGGATGTAACAGCAGATAGAAGAGCCTTAAGCACTGCAAGCTCAATTGCATCGTCGCCAATATCGTAACATTTACAAACGGATTCAATTAACTTCGACAAGAGTTGCGCCTCGGTACCCCCGCTAGGGTCTGCCTCGCCGCGTAAGTAACCGTGGGTGATTAATTTCTGGATGCAATCAACGGCAGGATCAACGATCTTGAGGAAGCCAGTACCACAGGCGTTAATCAGAGGACTAAGCATTGATTCAGATTCCGCAAGGGAGTACTCGATGGGCCCGCCATCATGGAGTGGGCCAGGGATCGAGTCGTCCGATTCAGAATCGGCGGCCGGTGGCTGCTTCTGCGGAGAAGTGATCCTCTCAAGAACCGATTTACACTCGTGAGCAAGCTTTGAGTGTTTCCGCCAGGACGCATTTTTTATGATCTTCTCTAGGGCAGGGGCTAGGACTTTACTTAAGCGGGAATCGGCTTCCGAAGAAGCCATTCCCAGTCAGGAAGAACTCGCGACCCGGACACTAACTCAGATCTGAAAATGGAGGGCAAATGCTAAGGCTTGGTTGGTACTCGGCATAAAAGTTTATTTTGAAGGAGGAGCGTGAACTGAGAGAGGAGGGGAAATTAAGAAGAGGATTAAAGAGTGAGTTGAGCTCTTGGACACACAGTAATGGAGGGTTTGAGATTTAGATCACGTCTCCACAGCGAAAGAGTTAAACAAGAGATTAACATGATCCGACGGCGTTTTCGTTTCGAGATTCAGACCAGGACTACGTCATGTAAGAAACATTCAGCTGAGACCAATTTTCATGTAGGTCTTAACGAATTCGTATCACCCTTCTCACTCTTCAACCCAAACAACAGATGATCGGTAAATTGAAAAACCGAAAGAACCGAACATACCGAAGTATATAAAACACACCGTTTTGCACTTAGTGTATAAATATATAAATATATATATGTAAACCTAAATTTGTTTCTTTTTCTTCCTTACCTGCTGCGCAGCCACTGGGTTTATCTTCTTCTTCCCTTCCTTCGCCAACCCCCAGTAGGTTTCTCTTCTTCTCCTCTTCCTTCGCCAGCCCCCAGTGTGTTTATCTCCTTCTCCTCTTCCTTCGCCAGCCCCCAGTGGGTTTATCTTCTTCTCCTCTTCCTTCGATCGATTCTCCATCTCCGTATCAGTCTGAGCTTTTCTCCATCTTCTTATCAGTCTGATCTTCTCGCAACCATGGTAAGTAGCTTGTTAATTATTTAATTTTTTGGTGGTTTAATCTATTTGGTAGGGGGCTGCGTCACTGCTTGGGTAGATTAAGGAAGCCAATTTTTGATTTAATGCTCTGGTCCTGCTTTATATATTTGCTCTGCCTTTAGGTTATGGTGCTTATATTCCTCATGTATATTGAGTAATTGCTTTGCACTTAAGTATTCTTGGTTTCAACTTAATCAGAAATTATTCTTGGTTTCAACTTAATCAGAAATTCAAAATAGGTACGAAACAGATAATTTTGTATATATAAAATTTCAGTTGCTTAATTAACTCTCAATATTTCAACCAAATTTAGAGGTTTGTTAAACTACTTCCAAAATAAATTGTCAATTAAACTTAATTAATTAGAACATGCAAATAGCTTAAATGAGACTCCAGCTGCCATGATTTCAATTTCCTTGATCGTGAATCTAACTGTTTGAGGCTACAGTTTTTTCACTG
Organism: Excoecaria cochinchinensis; assembly: GCA_947683425.1. Taxonomy (NCBI): domain Eukaryota; kingdom Viridiplantae; phylum Streptophyta; class Magnoliopsida; order Malpighiales; family Euphorbiaceae; genus Excoecaria; species Excoecaria cochinchinensis. Next base: position 4,500,291 of record CANTUQ010000010.1, on the reverse strand, counting down.
GCAATTAGATTGCTTGACGCTGGCTAAACTAGTTATTAGCACTTTAGGTAAATGTAGTTAAGGGAAAAGGCAAGGAAAATTTTCTGATTTTATTTTATGTAAACAAAGAGAAGCTTAGATTGATGCATTAATTTTGTGTGCTCTCCTCAGTTTTTTTTCTGTTATGTCCATTTTTATTTTTTTTTTTGTGGATTTAACTTCCCAAAATGTGTAATATGCTACTGCTATTTGAATTTGAGAGTATAATTTCTTAAACTGAGCTGGAAATAGACAAGCCTAGTTAGAATATTAAGAAAGGATAGCTAGATTGGAACAGTAATTTTTTTTTTTTGGGCTTAGACACACTTAAACAAACAAAAATTTATATCTTCTTAATTATTTGTGGATAATTTTGAAATTGTAACCTATTTTCAAAGTGTACATTTCGTGTTTTTCTAGAATAAATAGCCAAATTGTAGTAAGAATTATATATTATGGAAATTTCCAATAGATGACATCATTTAATTAATAAACAAAAGGAAATGGCAGCATCCAACCTCATAGCATATGAATGACGGGGCACAATTAATTGAAATAAATATATATATGTATGCATGGGTTTGATCAGAGCTTGTTAAAAGTTTGATTATATATGAATGGAATACCCTTAGAATTTAGAAATCACATAGGAAATGCAAGTGATCTGGTATCACCACCTTTTAATTTTTCTCTTTCCAACACGCCTTTTCTTTTCTAGTTATTCTTAAAATAATTTCTTTGCTTAAATTTGGTTGGAACATCCGATTTGCTCTTACTATTTTAGTTTTTAACTTAAATTCCACATTGGAGGGAATAATTCTCTATTCTATTAATATATTAGGCACTTCCATATATGTATGCATGTGAGTGTGTATGGCATTTCAAATAATTTTAGCTTTATAATCCTTGCTTATTTTTATTTTAGGCTTCTATTCAAGATGAAACTCAAACTCCTATCACTCAACGTTATGCATATGAAGTTATGCTATATTTATTTACATGTTTTTTTTTTTTTAATTAAAGGACATTGAATGTATTTTTAATTAGAATTTATGTTTTATTTATTTTTAATGTATGTGTTTTTAGTATATATTAGAAACATAATATGAAAAATTTATCTATGTTTTTTTTTTTTCCTTTTAGTTATTTTAAATGGTTTTATTTTGTTAAATATAAGTTATTTTAATTTAAGAATCCATATGAGTTAAAAATAATAAAAAAAAAGCTTATATTTGTGTGAGAACCGATTGGACCGAACCGAACCGACCGAAATTATTTCGATTTGTTCGATTTCGGTCCAAATAAGTTCGGTCCGCGGTTTGATTTTAAAAAATACTAAATTTCGGTTTTCGGTTTGTTCGGTCCAAAACCGAACCGAACCGACCATTTGCACACCCCTAAATTAATAATAACATAACAAAAATCACTTGCTGTTTTTCTTTTTTTTTTATTGCTACTTTTAGTCGGTTTTATTTAAGTTGTTATTTTGCGGGCTTCCCCTTTTGACTCTGATTTTTCCTCAGCCTCCTTTCTCCACTTCTCTCTAAGCAAAAGGCATTGAACGAACACCGGCGGCGATGTTATTCTCGCGGGGGCTTTCACGGATTTCAAGAACTGGTAGTCGTTGGTATCTTTCTCAGCGATTGCATCCCTCCCTTCTTTTAAATAGTTCCCATTTACTTGGAGACACTAAGCAAGAGGTGATTACACATTCTAACCTTTTTTTGTTTGATTGTTTGATTCCGGAGGAAAGAAAATTAAATCCTTAAAAGGAATTTTAAATGGTTTTCAAGCCTTCTTTAATGTGTTCAAGGTAGCTGTTAGTGGGTTCTTATATGTTTCCTTTTAGAGCTGCTCATCTTTCTATATATATTTATTTTTTAACTGTTATTGGATGGGTTGGGGGATATTGTACTTTTTTGATTGAGGTTTGAAAAATGGAGCAAAGTCCGTGAAGAAGCTGCCTCTTTGGGGCTAGCAATTAGGAAGACAATTGCATTAAAAATCAGAGATTGAAATGAGTGGGTTGAGTTTAAAATGTTTGCTTGAAGCTGTGAATTATTAAGGAGCTGCCAATGGGTCTTATTGTGGTTATCAAACTATTTTTTAATGGGTTCTTTGAAAATGGACGACGTGACCTTAAATGGGGAACTGTTGTAATTTGCTTGAATTGGTGCTTAGTGTGTTTTGTTACATGTGCAAACAAGATTTCTTGTGACCTAGAACAAGTTCTTGGAATCATTATTGTATTTTTCATCTTTATTTGCTTGATTACTTGTATTTTTTTTTTTATTTTCACTCTTGGTTGCTACATGGTACAACAGTATTTTTTTTTTATAAGATTTCTCTGTCAGGTCGTGATTGTATTTTGGAGGTGAACGATTTGTGGAATGCTTCATCTTAAATTGCAGGTTTTTTGGTTGGGAATTGTATCTTAACAGAAATTTTTATAGGTTTATCTGCTTATACTTGGGTAAATATCGAAGCAGAATTTGAAGCTTTTCTGTTAAGAAATGTCCTGAGTGGCTAATATTCCTAATTCTTTTGAGATAGTATTTTACTTTCATCTTAAATTGCAGATTTTTTGGTTGGGAATTATCTTAACAGAAATTTTAATAGGTTTATCTGCTTATACTTGGGTAAATATTGAAGCAGAATTTGAAGCTTTTCTGTTAAGAAATGTCCTGAGTGGCTAATATTCCTCATTCTTTTGAGATAGTATTTTAGTTTATGTCTTTTGGAGCTCGATCTTCTTCTTATTCTTCTTCTTCTTCTTTTTAAACCTTCTATGATTTTGGAGTTCATGGCAGTCTTAATTATGCAATAACACCAAGTATTTTGCTTTTCAATTTCTTTTGGTGATTATTAGGTTTTGAATAACAGAGAAACTTATTTCTGGAGTTTTCCGGCTTTGCATGGCCTCAAACAGTACATTCATCAGAGCAGCTCCTTAATTGAGGTAACATCAAATTCATCATAACAGCTCCTTAATTGAGGTTAAGGATATTGTTCTTATAAATATGCTAATCCTTCAGTTTTGGTGTGAGAGCCCATGACAAAGGGGTTTTCAGCATGAAGTGATGATTTTATTACTTAAGCAAGTTCATCCCTGCTCTGGTTTCATTCATCTCTCTCAATCCTTTACATTTTTTTTTCCAAGTTCAATGGTTTTTAATTAGTTCTTAAGGTTTCCAAACTTATGATTGCTTTTCTATGGCATGGATAATTGGAAATTCAGCTTAAAGTCATGGGAAAAAAGTGTAAGGTTTCTGAATTGAATCACAATTGGCAAAGCTCTGTTTGAGGGCTAAGAGAGATGTTTTCTTGTTCCCTCATAGCACCAGGCTCAGTAAATTCTTGTACAGTAACTTCTGAAATTCTGAAGAGGTTGCTGAAAAATCGGTGTGATTGAAATTATGCTAGAGAAGTATGTGGCAATTGGAGTTATTGTGGGACATAATTGGTTATTTTGACCCTCAAATTTTATTGTAATATATGCATAAGGTGACACCATTGTGACACTTACAAATCAACGGGAAATTATATTGAAGTTTCTGAAATGACCATGTTCAAGCCTTAGATGAGTGTCTAACCTTCTTTGCCGGTTTGAGTATAAATAACATGGATCCTGATTAATGTTGTCAAGAATTTGCGAACCAAAAATGCTGTGATTTATGTCAATTTGGCTGTTCCTATAATTTTTGTTGTGATATAACGTATTTTAAGTGTTGCATATTCCTTTTTCTAAACCAAACCTTGCTGCTGAAAATTCTTTTCAACCAACCTGTAGTCTCTCAATTGCAGGATATCCTGCAGCTGTCCATGTAGAAAATTCTATATTTTAGTTTGGATATGATCTATTATAATCCGATGAATTGGGATGTCAGAACGATGCTGTTATCTATACGCCGAATTTGGATTATTTGTTAATAAATCAGACATTAATTTACTGTAGATTGATAAAATAGCTGCATAAGTAAGAAATTTTTTATCTGTTGTAAATATAGATATAAAATTAACACCATGATGCATTAGTAACCATTGGAGTCTCAAAGATGTAACAGCATATGCAATCAATTTAGATGGGCCAAAGAACTTTTTGTTTTCTCTATTTACTTGTGGCTTCATTACTCGGGGTTACTCTAAAGCAGTTCATTCAGAAATGACCCATGCTTTTTGATCCATGTGGTTTCAGCTTAACTTAATTGAGACTGTATGTATATCAAGCCCTTTCACTTTTAGATTGGAATTTTAATTCTCAATTTCTCATTTTCTGTTTTATGGCCAAAATGTAGACATATTTATTCATGAACTACCTTGTGCCCCTTCGGTTAGTTTTTGTAATGTTTTGTGATGCTGCTTCTTATCTATTGCGTTCTGTATTTATCATTCTGTTGGACTATATGTTGAGTTTAAAGTTTCTGTTATTCCAGGATCCGTTTTCACTGGTTGCCGAGGAGCTATCACTTCTTGGTAATAGGTTGCGGTCAATGGTAGTTGCTGAGGTAACTGATTGCTTTCTCTTCTGTCACATCTCTATGTTATTTCTCTTGGAATGTTGGATCTCTCCTCTCAGTTTCTGGCACACATAATTTAATGAATTATATATTTGATACGATGTTTTAAATAGTTGGGTTTTTCATTTCCATTTAGGTCCCTAAGCTTGCCTCAGCTGCTGAGTACTTATTCAAGATGGGAGTAGAAGGAAAGCGGTTTCGTCCGACAGTATTTACAGTGATCTTTGTCATTCTTAATTTATGAGTGATAAAATGATACGTGATGAATTAGTAACGTATAATTGAAATATGAGATTCCATTGAGAATACAAAAGTTTAAAAAAAAATTCCATTAATAATTTAACATTCGCAGAGTATTTTTTGAAATATGAACTAAGGTGTGTTTTATACAGGTTTTGTTGCTGATGGCAACAGCTTTAAATGTGCACATACCTGGACCATTACCAAATGCTGACGAAGCTTTGACAACAGAATTACGTGCAAGGCAGCAATGTATAGCTGAAATTACAGAAATGATACATGTCAGTATTTCTTGTTTTTCTATTATACACGTCAGTACCTCTTGTTTTTCTATTATTTTTCTTTTGCCAGTTTCTTCTTTTTCTTTTATTTTACTTTGATTGATTTAATTTGTGCAGTGAATTCACTGTTCGTGGTGTTTGTTTAAATTCATTCAGTTCACAGTTGAGACTGATGCAATCATTTTCCTCTTAGGTGGCAAGTCTTCTCCATGATGATGTGTTGGATGATGCAGACACTAGGCGCGGTATTGGCTCGCTAAATTTTGTAATGGGGAATAAGGTAGAACTAGATTGCTTTCCTCTATGCTCAATTGTATCATTTTTCAAATTTTTATAATTTAGTTCCATAGATATTTAGGCCTATGCTATTGTGTATTTCTTATTTGTCTGATTATGCCTATGAAAATTTTTTATTGTATTCCTTTTATATCCAAGCCCTTTATGCAAGTGATTAGGAGGTGCAGGCCACAAATAATTTTGTTTGCACTTTTACTCTATTGTATGGCTAGTAAATGTTTGGCCCCATTAGAATCAAATCTCATAAGCTGCAAGGTGTGTAGAATGCACTGTGATTTTATCGGCACTTTTCTTTTGAATGCAGTTTGAAATTTCTATTTCATCAATCCTGTAAGAGCTATTGCCAGTCTAATGATAAAAGTCTGATAATTATCAAGAAAACTACACCACAAGGTTTAGGTCTGGGTGATTCATTTGGATAATGGTTTAGAACACTAAACTTTTCTTTTCTTGATCTTTTTTGTTTTTTTTCCCCTTCTCTAGAGAGTACAGCCGTGGCCTTGATTAGATAACTTGTTGTCAGACTTTATTATTTGAAGCCAATGGCAAACTAGGTCCAGGAAATAACAATAATAATGTTGAGAATCATTTTAAGTTCTGAATATGTGGAGACCAGTGTGGACTTTATATAGATGATAAAAGTTTCATACCTTCTTTTATTATTTATACTACAGGTAGCAGTATTAGCTGGAGATTTTCTGCTTTCAAGGGCTTGTGTAGCCCTTGCATCATTGAAGAACACAGAGGTATACAATTTTTTTCTCTTGCAAGCATTTGAACCTACATTGAGCACTAATGGATATTGTACTCTCTGTGTGCATGCGTGCACGTTTCCTCTGCAGCTTGAAGCTCTTAAGCTTCTCAAAACTTTTCCTTGATTGTCTTCACATTAATTTTTTCATCTTGGGAAGAAAATGTGATGAACAATCATTAGGGAGTATATCACAACATGCTATTACACAATTGCCATTATATTGAATGGCATCATTCTGGTGCCTAATCCATTATAAATTAGTTTCTTGGTCCCTGTCAATGTTGTGCATTGTGATTGAGGTGTATTTTCCCCAAGAAGCCACATTGTAAAGTTAATGTTACTTTGCCACATTGTTTAATTAATTTTACTTTGGACATGTATCTAGTTATTTGAACTGTTCCCTTGTTTTTTCTTTTTAATGTTTCTTGTACCTTTTTTGTAATTTTAAAAGGCTTGCCTTTTTTGCTTACCTTTAAAATAAAAATTAAAGGTAAGATTGACTATTAGGATACAATTTGGTTTCTCTTAAGACTTTCAAAGGGAGGGATGGAGGGAGAGAAGAGGAGTCGGAAGGTGGGGGAGTGGTGGGAATTGTTTTGGTGTATTATTGGAGTTGATGTTTATGCCATGTTTTTCATTCATCATTTTGTTGCTGTAGGTTGTCTCGCTTTTAGCAACGGTTGTTGAGCATCTTGTAACAGGAGAAACCATGCAGATGACTAGTACAAATGAGCAACGTTGTAGGTATGCCGCTCCTGTTTTTGCATTTTTAAATTGCTAGTGGCAGTTTGCAATTCTAAATGGTGTTCGATTAGAGTTAATGAATTGACGTTGATTGTCAGCCCTTATTTCCAGTGTATGTATTGTATTGTACTGTATTATGGCAATGTGGTAATTGTTGTGTATTAGTTATGTGTTGATTACAATTTCACCTCTCAGATGTTCTAGTTTTAGTTCATTCAACTCAACAATCACTGTTCTTGATGCAGCATGGAGTATTATATGCAAAAGACATACTACAAGACTGCATCTTTAATTTCAAACAGCTGCAAAGCAATTGCCCTTCTTGCTGGGCGAACGGCAGAAGTTGCAATGCTGGCTTTTGAGTACGGCAAAAATCTGGTTTGTTTTGTGTATACTTGTTGAGCTCATATATGTTTCCTCTTCATTACTTCTGATAGTCTTACAGCGGATTTGTTTAGGGATTGGGAAAGTGGGGCTGGGTAAAAGAGGATGGGCAGATGACAGGAGATCATATTCTCTCTCATTTGGGAAAACTATTTGAAGTATATGAAGGAAAGAAAGAGATATAATTTTTACCTAGGCTTACTATTTCTATACTCCCAAATTAGGGAGAAAATGTGTCAGGAAACCGACTTGTACATTCAATAACTACTACCCCATGTCTATTTGATCTTCATACTCCTTATAGGGAGTTATGTCTAGTTTTCCTTTATTACGAAAGAAACAAACTGTGCCTTATCTTCTCTCTCGCTCTCTCTTGTTTATGTCTTGTCACGGAAAGTAAATAGGAGGAGAGTAGTTTCCCTTCTCCAGTTATGAACTTTATTTACCAGCAATTTCAATCCACCCTAAACTTAGAAGCTCAATTTAACACTTCAACCTGTAAATTTAATAACTATTAAGCACCTTTATAACCTGACATGCTAATCTTGATTAGCAAAATCTGGCGTGGATGTTATGCTCGATTCACACATGCTTCAAATGTGTAATATAGTGCAATTGAAATTTTATCAACATTGTCTCCCATTTTTTACACTGTTTTTACTGGAAAAAAATATGTTCTATCAAATTAAATAGTGCCATTGAATGTAGCTGAAGCAAGTGTGAATCAATCTTAATGCCCATGCAAAATTTTGTCAATCTAGATAAGCATGTTAAGAGTGCAGAGGTGTTTATTAGTTATTAAAATTATACGTTCAAGTGGCAAAATGAAATTTTGGAAAGTTTTCAGGGGGCAAAACCTGACAAGTTCAGGTATTTTTTTTTTATATATATTAAGCCATTAAATACTGCACCAAATTTTCTTTCATCACTATTTATTATAACTTGCTTTTGTTTGATAGAATTTCAAAAATGATGGCATACAAATGATTGTGTTTTATGGAAATTTTAAATTAATATTCTATTATCTTTTACTTATATATATATATATATATATATATATAAATTAAATCTTAATATAGAATACGTTATTTATGTTATTTTAATTTTCAGAGACAGAGAATCTTGGAGAGGAGCTTTAGGTCTTGAGGCTGAATTGGTTTCATTGTCTTCTTTCAAATGTAAATTGAATGCCGTGACTTCTTTACATATCACACTTCTAAGTTCTTAGGGAGAGATGGATGAACATTTGAGAATAGAAGTTTTTACAAGGTTTTCAGTTACAAAAAATTGTGAAATTTTGAATTGATATTGTACTAATTTATAAATTTAGGGTGCAATTGAAAAAAAAAAAAAAATTGGAGCACGGCATGTCTTCTGTATGTGCTCATGCATGTGTGTAAGTTTTTCTGTTAAATTATTATAATCTTGCTTGACTTCCATGCCCCATATGATTGCCCTTGTGTCTATGGTTTACTTCTCTATAATTGGATGTGCTTCCTTTTCCAGGGATTGGCATTTCAGTTGATAGATGATGTCCTTGATTTCACAGGCACATCAGCTTCTCTTGGAAAGGGTTCGTTATCTGACATTCGCCATGTAATCCATCTCTCCTTGATATTATATTTTAAGGTGGTTTTAAGCTTGAATCTTGAGATATGGTAAGAAGCTGAAAAACAGTTCTGAGTTTTTTCCTTGAGGGAAAAAATAAAAATTTTGTGAATACTTCAGTGCACATAAGCAAGTTTTTAGGTAAGGAAAATGTTTATCTTGTTGGATTTTAATTTTAGAGAACAAAAATGGCAATGACCAAGACAATGTTCAATTGTGACTTGATTGAATGTAGGCACAAATGAATGTCAATATTCTCTACTGATCTTCAATCAAAGTAAAAATGTCCTATTTTTATGGAGGAAAAAAAGAAAACACAACCGAGGATGATGTGGGACTGTTAATGAAAAGCTTTAGGACCTCATAAGAGACTCAGAAATTAGTCTTGTTTGGAATTCTGCTCTTATTATTGTTTTCTAAACTATATTGAGTATTGTTTTGTAATTTTCCTAGTTTAGGATTCCTAATCTATAGTAGGATTAGTTATTAGCCTATATATACTGATTTGTCTATAGTCTACAAAGATCATTTTAAATCTTGATGTAAAGTGTGAGGTCAGTGCTTTCTTCTATCTTTGTGCTTTTGTTGTTTGTCTTGTTTTATGTATAATCTAAATTGTCACCTGCATTTTCCTTTATTATTTTCTATTTTTTCGGGACCCTTTGGGATGTTAGCATCCTCAGGGTTGTAATTTATTTAATTGTTGGTTGACCATGATAAGATGGTCATCGTGGATAAGCTTGGGTCGAATTGAAAATGTATACTTGGGCTGGTTATGTCAGTCTTGTAAGCCTACTTGAATATATTTTGCCATTCTGTTGTCTGGTTACGGCATAATAATGATTGCAGAAATATGATAATTTTTTGTAGGGAATTGTTACAGCTCCAATATTATTTGCTATGGAGGAGTTCCCTCAATTGGGTGCAGTCATTGAGCAAGGCTTTGACAAACCTGAAAATGTTGATATTGTAAGTTTCTATGAATTTTTGCATTATCACAATTATAGAAGTTTTGATACCAGAAATGTTGATAACCTCTTTATGGTCTTCATTTTGTGAAACTTTTTTTCTTTTGTTGTCATTTATACCCATTTTTTCTAGACCTTACTGTTGGGTTGATTGAATATCATCACAAAGTCCAATCACCTTATTTTGCACATTTATGTTGATTATGTGATGATGCTGAAACTTAAAGGTTAAGTTTTGTGCTTGTTTGGACATGTTAGTATGGAATTTGAAGATATTTTAGGTTTATTTTTCAAATTTCAAGATTTGACTTTGTTGATCTTTATGGCAATTGATAACAGTCCAAGTTTACCGAGCTCTTAGTTCACTTGAGAAAACAGAACTCTGGTAGGATTACTCCTATGGCCAAGTCAGTCTAATGAGAAAATATTTCTAGAGAGTGGAGAGAGCTTAGAGAGTTTACCTTGGAATTTTTAACCCTTCATATAATGTTCCTTGCTTGTCATTAATGGTTTGGCCTATAACTGTCCAGTGATGGTTATAAGAGAGAGGCATTAACTGTTTGTAATGGCTGGTCTTAGTTCTTCATTAATGCTAATAATCCCTGTATAGCTTAGCTCAGTTATCCGAGCTTAGAGAGCAGTGGTTTAACAGTTCAGTTATCAGCAATGTATTTTATTTATCTATTTTTGGATCGTCTACTTTAGCTCTGCTGATATTTAAGTAAATTATAGGCCCTAGAGTACCTTGGAAAGAGCCGAGGAATTCAAAGAACAAGGGAGCTAGCTGCGAAACATGCTAACCTTGCTGCAGCAGCTATCGATTCATTACCTGAAACTGATGATGAAGAAGTAAGAAAGTCAAGGCGGGCGCTAATAGATCTTACTCATAGAGTAATTACGAGAAATAAGTGATGAGGTTTTCTATTCTGAAGAGCTTCTTATAGTAGAATTTTTGTTATTTTTCAATTTAATTTCTTGTAGCGGTGAGGAGTTCAATACCCTCGCTTGGTAGTCTTCATTTATTCAATTACTTTCAATGTTTAATGATAATTTTGGTAACAATGAATGCGTCTGTATATTCTACATCACGTAGACAAGTATAACACAAATAAAAAGTTACAGGTTCAGCTCAAATATTACTAGTGAATTTTGATTGTGGGATGTGACCATCAAGAGCCTATTAGTTACTGGACCCACTGTGTTTTTTTTGTCATGCTGACATAGCATCAGTTGACATTCATGGCTGATGTGGTATTTTCGCTATTTTGGAAGAAAGTTGACATTTATTGATGATGTGGCATGCTGGGCTGATTTTGGAAGAAATATGCTGATCCGGTATGGTGACATGTCATTTTGGCTAGGGCACTTTCAATTTCTAGCCAATTTTACTTCAGGTGAAATAAAACAATAATTCAAACATTTGGTTACAAAATGATTTTTTAAATGGGAAAAATCATAAAAATAATACTATCTCTTTTTATTATTTTTACACTTCTACTTTTTCAGCCTTTGATTACACATTTCTATTTGTCAAAATTGTATTAATTTTACACCTATATGCTTACGAGGCAAATAGCGTGATTGCAATCTCTAATGGATGTATGCAAAATGATTATGTGGATGAAAAAAACTTATACTTATCGAGCATCTTATTACACACCTATATATGCATACCCTTTAAAAAATAAACTATTTATTCATCTTAACATATTCATTCAATTTTTTAAAAATACTAATTTCATTTTTCTACGGTTCAAGTTTTATTCATTTTTATCCTAATTGCCATTAACATTATTTCAATCAAAATTACATAATTATAATTTATGTTTTAGAAAAAAAAAAAAAACATTGGAATGATAGTAGTTGTATAATTGCTACTTATTCATTACCAAGAAGTGTCAATTTACTGTTATCTATTGATACATCCACAGTAGTAGTTTTATTAATGAATGAGGATCAATTATATAATAATTATTATTATCATGTTAATTTAATTCTTTTCTTTCCTGAAATGTAGGTTATAGTTATATAATTTTGATTGAAAGACTGCAATTATATTGAATGTTATAAGCAACTAGGATAAAAATGAATACGACTTGAACTGTCAAAAAATGAAACTATAAAAATTGAAAAATCCGTTAAGGTGGACAAGTAAATGTATGCAAATGATAAACTTTTTGAAAAGTATATGTGTGCAAAAAAATTAATTTGAAAAGTAATAAAAAATCCCATAAAAGAGTAAAAAAATTAGTTGAAATGCCTCATCATACACACTTTTTTAAATTAAGAGTTGTCCGTTAAGGTGGATAAGTGGTGCATTTTTTATAAATGTAGGTGTGAAATTGGTAAATTTTTATAAATAGATATGTGCAGTAGAACGCTTGAAAAATAAAATTGTGTAAATAGTAAAAGACGATAGATGCATGTGTGTTTTTATAATATTTCTCCCTTTTTTAAATATTGCCAAAGTTGAAGTCATTAATCCATCTATCATCAACCCAATACTTACTAATGCTTAGTTAGATTTAGAATGGAAAAGCTATAAAAAACGGTGAAGGTGGGATTTATTTTTCAAATATTTTATTAGTGCAGAATTTGCTTCAAAATCAACTTTTTAGATTAAATTAGGACTTAATGAAGTTGATATTCAATAAGTGTGGGATAATGAGGTTGATATTCACCAAGCTATGAAGTTATTTGCTGAAAAAGCTTTGTTATGGAATCGACATGTGTTTGGAAATATGTTTAACAGGAAAAAGACCGTCTTAGCTCGGTTGAGTGGCATTGAGAAAGCTCTTTCTTTCCAATATTCTACTTATCTAGCTAATCTTGAGAATGAACTATGCCTTGAATACGAGGTTGTTCTTAATCAAGAAGAACTGTTCTGGAAGCAAAAATCTCATTCTGATAGGGTCATTTCTGGAGATCGGAACACTGCTTATTTAATTTCATGCTAAATTTATAATAAAAAGCAAAAGATGAGGATTGATCGTCTCCAAATTGATAATGCGATTTGGTGTGCGGATAATGTTGCTTTGATGAAGCATGCAGTTGAGTTTTGTCATTCTCTTTTCAGTGCTGATTCGGAGCTTTTACCTCCTATCCTATTCTGGGTAAGTTTAATCCTATGGCAAAAATAGACTATCTTTCTCTCATAGCAGAAGTTACAGAGGATGAAATTCATGCAGCTCTTTTTCGTATGAAACCTTTGAAAGCCCTAGGGTTGGATGGACTGAATGCATCCTTTTTTCAATCTAATTGGAACATCATAAAGCCTTCATTGTGTCATTTTCTGCGTTTTTTGCATGGAGGGCAATGAGTTTAATGAATCTTTATGTGTGGTTTAAAAAACAAATTCTAATGTAAAAAAAAAAAAAAGAACTCAATGAATATCTGTCAAAATAGATCAGCCTTTTTTTGGAATTGGAAGCGCACACAACTTTTTTATTACTAAATATATAGAAGTAGAAACATAACAACCACACGTTCACATGACTTCTAAACATAAACCACTACAACATAACACTTCTAAACATATGCAATATATAAACCGATTTCCTAAAAACAAGCAACAAATAAAACATTCCTGGAGACTAGTTATGCAGACTAAGGCACGTTTCCAACACTACAAAAAAAAAAAAAAACAGAAAATTAGCGACGGCAATTTCCGTCTCTAATGCGGTAAATTTTGTCGCTAATTTATTTTAGCGACAAAACGACTAACCGTCGCAAATAGTTCCATTGCCAGAAATTTTGTGATTAAAACATCAAACAGTTGCTAAAAATAGCGACAGCAAAAATAATCGCTAAAAATAAAAAATTCTGTCGTTAAATAATTCATAAAATTATTCGCTATAAAAATTAAAAATTATTAGCGATGAATAATCCATCGCTAAAAATATTAATTTTTTTATTATGATTTTCAATTTAATTTTTATTATTATTATTATTATTTCATAAAAAAAATAATTTATGTAAATACTAATTATGTAATATTATTAACAATACTATTAATTTTAAAAAAATATAATATCATAGTAGTACATTAAATTGTACAATACTTAAAAAGCACTTAAAAAATACTAATTCAAATTAAATAGTACTACTTAGTATCACCATATAAAAAATAATTAAAACTTTAGTCTCCTCGATTTTAGCTGTAAATCTAAGGAAAGTGGTACTTCAGTCTTCTCAATTTTAGCCGTATTTGAATATTCTACAACATCAAAATTTAAAGATATCCCCAAACAGAAATTTAGCATAATAAATTAAAATTTAGAAAGAAATTGAGTTTACAAATTCAATAGGCAAATTAACTTTACAATTTAATCCATATATCAATTCATCAAATGCATGGCAAATTACAATTTCCCTATTCCTTACATACACATAAACTCTTTTCATATATTGAAAAAGAAAAATTACAAAGTATAGCCATATTTACAAATTGAATAGCATTCTATTTGTTACAACTCCAAACAAAATAAAAACTTATCTGTGACATGCAAGTTCAAGAAAACAGCCCCTCTCTATACTAATTTCTATTTAAAAGATTTTTGAGAAACCATACACTGCAAAAAAAACTAAATTTAGTGACTAAAATTAGCGACGGCAATATTTCCGTCGCTAATTAGCGACGGATTAGCGGCCGTTTTAAAAATTGGTCGTGAAAATTAATTTTTTTTCGCGACTAATTTAGCAACGGAAAAAAGAAACAGTCGCTAAATTTTGGCGGCAAATTTTATGGCGCATTTTTTGCGACTAATTTAGCGACTAAAAAATCTGTCGCTAATTTTTGCGACTAATTTAGCGACTAAATAATCCGTCGCTAAAATAGCGAGAGCAATATCAGTCGCTAAATTTGAAGGCAATTTTAGCGATTTTATTTGCGATGGATTTAGCGACTAAACTTGTTGTCGCTAAACACACTTGAATTAGCGACGGAATAGCGATCGATATTTCTGTCGTTAAAAAATTTTCAAATTTTTTAAATATGAAAATAATTTTTGGAAATTAAAGTAATACGTTAGCGACGGAATAATTTGTCGCTATTTTGTCGGTAAAATTAATTATAATATTAATAAAAGTATGCATACATACTTTTAGTTATTAATTATTTTTAATATTTTTATTTTACACATGAATTTTAATTTGTCTAAAATAAATTTTTTATTATTCAATTATTTAAAAATTTAATAAAAATATTAGATGAGTGAACTGAAATTAATATTAATAAAAAAATTTATTAAGGAATATTGTTGATACTATTTTTGGGTTTTGAATTAATAACTTTGACTAAATGATTAAATGATTAAACTCGAAATTATATAATTAAAAAAATTCTAACTAAAATTTATTTCAGTCAAATAAAATAAATAAAAATAAATGCATGTATATGTGAATAAATAAGTAAATAATAAGAATAGGTAAAAATATATATATGTGTGTATTAGGTAAGTAAATAAATAATAGTAATAATACACAAAAATTTTAAGAGTTTAGATTTACTGTAACATTCTGAAATATCGATAACTCGAAATATGTGTATAATAATTCGATAATTAAACATAAAAATTTAAAAGTTATTTAGTTAATAAACAACAAGGAAAATATTGTCTAAAATAATAGGTATAATTAAAAAAAAAAAGAAATGAAATGGGTATAGAAAATAGAAAGACGGGGGAAATAAGTTAATTAGTGATTTAAGTGAATTAAGAGAGGGTATAAAAGAAATTTTTGGGTCATAAAAATCTGCCCTAACCTAGCCCAAAAGACGTTCTCTTCTTTCTCTCTTCCTTTTCTTCTCTCGTTTTTCCTTTCTTCTTTCCCATTGAACCAGTCCCCTGCCTGCCTTTCTCCGTTTGCGTCGTCGTCTTAGCCATCTCCGCCCCCTTCATCCACTGCTGCTATCGCCAGTCCTCTCTCCTTCTTTCTCTCTCTTCGTGCACGATGGCAGCAGCTCTCCTCCTCCTCCTTGTGTGTTTTCGTTCGAGTTGCAGCCTCCACCCGACACCTCCTCTCACCGCCGACCACCAGAAACACCGCTAGCCCCCTCTTCTTCAAATGGCGGCTGTAGGTGAGTTACAATAGCTACTAACCCGAAATTTAAGAGAAATCTATTAGGGGGACAGATTTTAAAAAAAAAAATTAGGGATTTTAAAATTCAATTTTAGGAATTTAATGTTTTAAACTTAGAATATCTAGCCAAAGCTATAATTTTTTTTTTGAATTTGTCGTAGTTTAATGTCTTTGTATACTTACTTCTTGAACTGAAATATTAAAGTTGTTGGGTCTCCTGTTGATGTTCATGGGTACTTACATGGTTTTAGTTTGCAGAGAGGGAGGAGGAGATGATAGTTAGGGAGCTTGCTATTTTGCTGGATGCATGTGAAGATTATTAAGACATGGTGTAGGACATGTAAATATATATATATATTTTAAAGGTTACTGGAATTGGAACCTGAAGCCTTATGCATTGGATGAAAATGGGATATATCTTTGTGTTTATAAAGGTTACTAGAATTGGAACCTGAAGCCTTATGGATTGGATGAAAATGGGACACAGCTGCCAAGCCTTATGAGTGGCGAAAATTGGAACCTGAAGGGGAAGGTCCACCACCCTACATCTATAAGTTTTTGATTACCTCTATATCTAATTGAAAAACTGGGATTTTTTAAAGTTACATCACCTTATTTTATATTTATTATTATTTGTATTTTTATAGATCTCTGTTTAAGATATAAAGGCCTTATTCAGCCACGTATTATCTTGTGTTTATGCAATGGTTGACATGGATACACAATAATCATGGAAAAAATGAGAATCATGGTTTTAGTAATTATAAGTGGCTTTTCTATGTTTTGCATCTTGAATGTGCTTATTTATGCATTGTTGCTCTTCCAACCCATGACCGTATTTTTGACACTTTACTTGGCTAAGCACAACATCTTGATCAAAAAAATATCTATTTACATGTCCTACCATGTCTTGATAAGCTTCACATGCATCCAGCAGAATAACAAACTCCTTAACTATCCTCTCCTCCTCCCTTTCTGCAAACCAAAACCATGTAAGTACCCATGAACATCAACAAGAGACCCAACAACTTTAATATTTCAGTTCAAGAAGTAAGTATACAAAGACATTAAACTAAGACAAATTCAAAAAAAAAATACAGCTTTGGCTAGATATTCTAAGCTTAAAACATTAAATTCCTAAAATTGAATTTTGAAATCCCTATTTTTTTTTTGTAAACCCCTAATACATTTCTCCTAAATTTCGGGTTAGTAGCTATTGTAACTCACCTTCAGCCATCGTTTGAAGAGGAGGGGGCTGACGGTGTTTCCGGTGGTCAACAGTGAAAGAAGGCGTCGGGTGGAGGCTGCAACTCGAACGAAAATACGCAAGGAGTAGGAGGAGAGCTGCTGCCATCGTGCGCGAAGAGAGAGGAAGAAAGAGAGAGGACCGGCGACAGCAGCGGTGGACAAAGGGGCCAGAGACGGCTGAGACGGCGACACAAACGAAGAGAGGCAGACAGGGGACTATTTCAACGAGAGAGAAGAAAAGAAAAGCGAGAGAAGAAAAGGAAAGAAAATGAAGAGAGAAAAAAGAGAGCATTTTTTGGGCTAGGTTAGGGCAGATTTTTATGCCCCAAAAATTTCTTTTATACCCTCTTTTAATTCACTTAAATCACTAATTAACTTATTTCCCCTCTCTTTCATTTTTCTATACCATTTCATTTATTTTTTTTTGTAATTATACTTATTATTTTAGACAATATTTTCCTTTTTATTTATTAAATAAATAAATTTTAAATTTTCATGCTCCATTATCGAATTATTATACACACATTTCGAGTCATTGATATTTCAGGATGTTACAATAAATCTAAACTCTTAAACTTTTTATGTATTATTACTATTATTTATTTACTTACCTAATACACACACATATATAGTTTTACCTATTCTTATTATTTATTTGTTTATTCACATATACATGCATTTATTTTTATTTATTTTATTTGACTGAAATAAATTTTAGTTAGAATTTTTTTTAATTATATAATTTCGAGTTTAAATGTTAATCTTATCGAGATTAGGAAAAAGACTGCATTTCGATACAATTAGTCGCAAAAAAGACGCCATAAATTGTCGCTAAAATTTAGCCACTGTTTCTTTTTTCCGTTGCTAAATTATTCGCAAAAAAGGAGAAATGGATTTTTACGACCAATTCTTAAAACAGTCACTAATTAGCAACGGAAATATAGCTGTCGCTAATTTTAGTTTTATTTGTAGTGCAACAATCTCTTCCTTGCCTTAGTATTTGTAGACACCTAACTTGTTTCTTAAATCTTCAAATTTTCCTTTTGGAAGAGCTTTGGTCAAAATATCTACAATCTACTCCTCTGTCTTGCAATAAATCAACTTGATTTCACCATCTTTCTGCTTTTCTCTCAAGTGATAGAGTTTAATGTTGAAATGCTTTGTTTTTCCATGAAAAACAAGATCTTTTGATATTGCAACAGCAGCTTGATTGTCTATAAAAATCTCTATTGGCTCACTTTGCTTCACGTGCAATCTACAATTATTTTTCTGATCCAAATTGCTTGATTCACTGTAGCATTTGCTACAATAAATTCTACCTCTATTGTACTTTGAGCAACCACATCTTGTTTTTTAGAACTCCATGAGAAAACACCTGAACCAAAACTAAAACAAAAACCAGTTGAACTTCTCTTGTCCTTAGTAGAATCAGCCCAATCACTGTTAGAGAATCCTTGGAGCTGGAAATCATGACTGTAAGAATACTTAATGTCATAATCTGTTATGCCCTTAACATATCTTAAAATATCTTCAGCAGTTACCCAATGCACTTCACTAGCACAATTCATAAACCTTGAAAGCAAGCTTACTGTAAACATTATGTCTGGTCTTGTGGCTATGAGATACATCCAGTAACCGATCAGTCTCCCATATAGCCTTTCATCAACTTTATTAGCTCCATCTTCTTTGCTAAACTTCTCCTTCTGATTCATTGGGGTGTTAATGACTTTGCAATCTACCATGTGAAATTTTTTAAAATTTTCCTTTGCAAACTTCTTTTGACATATGACGACTCCATCATGGCCTTGCTTCATCTCCATGCCTATAAAGTAGGTTAATAAACCAAGATCTGTCATCTCAAAAACTTTGAACATCTTAGCTTTAAGTTAATCCACAAGCTTCTCCTTATTTCCTATAACAAGCAAATCATCAACATAAATGGACAAAATAATTAAGTTAGCATCTAATTTCTTCACATATAAAGTGACTTCACTTGGACTTTTAGCAAATCGAAGACTTGCTTAAGACCATATAAAACCTTTTTCAATCTGCAAACTTTCTCCTTCTGTCCCTTGACCATAAATCCCTCTGGTTCTTCAACATAGATTTTTCTTGAAGATAACCATTCAAAAATGTTAATTTTACATCCAGTTGATAAAGCTTCCAACCCTTTTGTGTAGCCAAGGCCAACAACATCCTGATAGTGTCCAAGAGTGTAACAGAAGCAAAAGTTTCTGAAAAATCTACCCCAAAAACTTGATTGTACCCCTTCATGACTAATCTAGCTTTGTGTATGTTCACAAAACCATCAACATTAAGTTTGGTTCTATAAACCCATTTCACTCCAATGACCTTTCTATTTTAAGGTCTATCAACCAACTCCTAAATGCCATTTTTCTCGATCATTTGAAGCTCCTCTCTCATGGCTTCAATCTGTTTGTCATCCCTTTCGGCTTTTTTAAATTCTGTAGGTTCAAAGGAAGCAACATTACTTCTTTTATAGATATTAGACAAAGGTCTTGTGCCACGAACTAGGACGTCATCTACATTGTCATCAAGATACTGTGAAGTTAATGACAACTGCTTTTCTATTGATTCCTCCCAACTCCATTGTCTATCTTCCATAAACTTGGCATCTCGACTTACAATAATTTTTTCATTTTTTGGTTAGAAAATCCTGTAAGCTTTTGAATTCTTGCTATATCCAATAAAAATACCTAGTTCTTATCAAATTTGTCTCGTTTCACCTGTGACACATAAGAAAAAAAGAAACAACAAAAAATTTCACTATAAGAAAATGCAGAAATAGTGACAAAAAAATTTTTTTGTCCCTAAATACTGAGAAATTAAAAAAAAAAATTATCATTAAAAAACGAGGCAAATATTCCCTTTATTTTTTACCGACTGTTTTTAACGATGGAAAAAAATAAATTATCGCTAAATATGGCGCCAAAAAATTGCTAAAGTATTTGCTAAGGAAATTAGCGATGAAAATTATCATTCGTCAGTAAAAAAAAATAATTAATATTTTTATTACTTTTTAGCAACGGAAATGACTTGCGTCGCTAAAAAATAATAAAAATATTAAATATTTTCTAAATTTCACTTTTAGCGAGGGAAATTCAAATAGTTTATATATAAAAGAAAGAATTACTAACTTTTTTTTCGTCTCTCTTCCTCTCCCTCGCTCCTTCCCTCCCTCTCCCCCTTGCAGATCTGGTTTTGCTCTACCCCGCTGTGACGCATGCCGGATCCCGCGCGCCGCCCTTTCGGACCGCCCGCACGTGGGCGATCGGGGCATTTGCGGGTCCGTTGACAGCTTGCAATAAATCGCAAGTGCGTCTATGTTGGGCAACAAGGAGGTATCATGGAGTCGCCACCCAATAGGGCATTGGGAAAGTTACTCTCGCCTCGGAGAGCCTAAGACTGCGCTTGGTATCCATTTTGGGCCAGCCAGAGGGATCATGGAAGGTGAACTTCTCACCCTAAAGAGCCTAGGATTAGCGCTAAAGCCTCGTGACCCAAGAAGTATTTTGGAGGATAACCTCTAACCTCTCGAGCCCAAAGACCAGAGCTGGGTCCGGGATTTCTCATCTATTTCTACCTCAATTAGTTTATGATCAAATTTTAATGTCATTAAATCGCTCTCTCTCCACACTATGCAGTTGATTAAAAGGCGCAATTATTCACATTCGGAAAGCCGTAAATGATCAAGTAAATAATGAAAGCAATAGATTACAATAAATACAAGGAGCAGAATACAACTCCCTTTTATAAATGTGCGAAGCATGCATAAATCGGGATATTGCTTATTTTGAGGACTTTGGTCCTCACATGCATCGTTATTAAAATTGGGGATTTTTATTTGTGATGATCTTTTTTTTTATGGAAATAGGGCATTGGACCCTTGTTTTGTGTAAACCTCATTTTATTAAATATAAAACCATTGAGTCATTTTTATACATCAACGGGATATGAAAGGAGTACATCCATATACATAAGATAATCAATAAAAGAAATGAAACAAGAGGATTAGGAAACTAAACCGGACGAGATCCTCCAAACATGGTAGATAGCCGCTCGAGCTCGAGATAATCCAGGAGGACCGATATACACTCACAGAAAGTTAAGAGAGGTTAATATACATAAAATTAACACATAAGGAGTCAAGGAGACTTGGAAGAGATAAAAAAAAGGGTTTAAAAGGAGGGAGACAGAACCCACCGACGGCCTTCCTTGTTTGACCGACGGGCGTCGGTTCGGGTATCCGATATGCCCGTTTGTCACTCAAGGAGGGGCGTCTGTAGGTGGGTGACCGACGGGCATCGGTGATAAAGATGACCCGTCGGTCACCTCTGTCTTCGAAAAAAACAGAATGGAGAGGGAGAGAAAAAAACCTTTTCAAAGTCAAAAAAAAGAATTTATCCCAAAAAGAGATAAGGGAGTCAAGATAAAAGAAAATAATGATAGATATTAAAAAATTCCACAAAATGAGAAATAAATATGGAGAAATAACCCGGAATATTTACCCTCAGATAATCGCTTCAGGTGAGATTCTTGTGTCGGTTAGAGCCCCGCGCGTTCCACGAGAAGCAAAGATGAAAGATTAAAGAGAGAAAATGAGATATTTCACCTTCAATCCCTCAGAAAATCGATTTTGGAGTCAAAATCTAAAGAAAACTAATTAGCTTTTAGTTTCCTTTTGATTGATTTGATCCTTGATTCAATAGATTTCTTTAGAAAAAGTGTTTTTGGAAGAGAGAGAAAATGTGCTTGAAATTGGGCAGAGTTTCCTCTTCTGAAAATTTTTCCCACCCTTTTCAAATGAAAATCCGGAGTTTTTATAGCCAGACACGACCGACGGGCGTCGGTGTATAGAGGCGGGCGTCGTAAGAATCCTTCTGACACAAGGATTCGTCCGACGGCCCTGCCACATCCACCGACGGGCGTCGGAAGGGTTGCGTGCTCCGGGAAACCAGGCGGCATTCTGACAGGGGCGGTGATTTTTCGACGGGTGTCGAAAAATACCTAGAGCCGTCGGTGACTCGGAGCGACGGGCCGGCTCGACAGACGGGCTGGCCGTCTGTGGAGGACAAAAAGCCCTTTGACTCGAAAAAAACCTCTGTTTTCCTCTCCTTCGGCCCAGGAATGATAAAAACCTCACTTCTCATGGAACGCGGGGCTAAAACCTCTAAATCCAACCTCCCATACAGGCTTGGACACTGATTTCATCACAGGGCAACCTCTGATCCGGACCGCTCCGAGACACGGTGCTTACAGTTGCCCCCAATTTTGGGAAAACTAGTGCACAAGCGCCTAGATAAGCCAAAACTCAGAGAAAGGTCAGAAAGGAAGCGTACCTGCGACGGCTTTTCACCCTCTGTGCCTTTGGCCGGGTGGATCTCGTCTCGATCCGCTCGGCGATGCGAAAATACTCTCATCGGTCTTATCTCGACCTGCGGGTGTTTGGTGAGGTGCAGCAGGCTTTGGCCACGACCTCGATCTGGTGAGATGCGGTATGCTTTGACCACAGCCTCGATCTGCAAGATGCAGCATGCTTTGGCTACAACCTCAATCTGGTGAGATGCAGCATGCTTTGGCTACAGTCTCGATCTGGTGAGATGCAGCATGCTTTGGCTACGACCTCGATCTGGTGAGATGCGGTATGCTTTGGCTACGACCTCGATCTGGTGAGATGCAGCATGCTTTGGCTACAGTCTCGATCTGGTGAGATGAGGAAACCGCGCTGGGTTCCTCGTTCCAAAAAGAGGTCTTTTTGAACGATATCCATGTCCGGATTGGTATTTCTCTGTACCTGTGTGATAAAAGATTTTGTTAGTTCGCGTTTGAGTGGTCATCTTTTGACCTGTCTATTGATGGCGTGATTTTGCTTTATTTGCTATGCCATGTTTCATCTTTTATTCATTCTTCTTATTGAAATGTTATTGTGTAGACACCGGGTCCCGAACCCCGGCATAAAATGAAAATGGTGATTTTTGATCTTTGATTATTCCCTCCGAAAAAATAAAAAAAAAATATATAAATAAAAAATAAAAAATAAAAAATAAAAAAATAAATATGTGTGTGTGAAATTAGGTAATTAATTAGTTGATGTTGTCAGTTAATTAAGTGGTTAATATTATTGTGTTAATTAAAATGCATGTAAAATTAAAGTGTAATGTTTAATTAATTAGATAAATTATATATATAATATATATATAGATTAATTGTATTAAGATGTGATTAATTAATGTAATGTTTAATTATATTATGTAATTGTTTAATTAACATGTATGTAGGTGTGTTAATTTAATTAAATTGTGTGTGTATTAATTAAAGGAAAAGGAGGAAAATAATTGAGTGAGGAAATGACCATTGTACCCTTAACCCTAATTTGAGGGTGTATAAAAAGAAAAGAATGAGCAAAGAATAAAGGGGGAGCTCTCTCATTCGGCTGAAAACAAAAGAAAAGAGAAAAGAAAGATACAGAGAGAGCAAGATGTGGCCGGCCATAGAAACAAAAAGAAAATAAAGAGAGAGCAAGAAAATAAAGAGAGAGCAAGAAGAACCCAGGAAACCAAAAAAATAGAAAAGCAAAAAGAGAAAAAAGAATAGAAAGGAAAGCAAAAGGAAGTGAAAGCAAAACAAAGAAATCATTTGGAAATGGAAAGAGGTAAATCAAAGAACAAATAAACTAAAGCAAAAGTGAGGAGCAGACCCAACCAAACGGAGCACAGACCAGGTGCGCCGGAGAGAAGAAGGAAAAGAGGAGAAAAAGAGAGAGAGGAGGCGTTGCCTCCGCCGGCCAGCCGCGGCCGCCGATCGCCGCACGCGCCACACCGGCGCACTCCCCACATCCAGACGCTTCAGACGGCGGCAACCGTTCCTCCGTCGGTGGCCGGCAGCCAGGCGCGTGTAGAGAACAACCCGTGACGCTCCGTGGTGTTTTCCGGCGACGATCGACTTCCTTCCGGCGCGTGGCTAACTCCGGCGAGCTCGCCGTGAGGCGATCTATCTTCCGGTGGTGGAGGTGACGACCACCTCTCCTCCGGCGACACTCCGGCGAGGTAATTCCCTATTTTCCCTATTTTATTTACTATTATTATTATTATTATTATTATTATATGTATATTTATTTAATTTCTGAATTTTTATTATTAATATATTTATTTATTATTCTGTTTTAATATTATTTTTATTATTTATTATTGTCATTTTCATATTTATTTTTATTATTATTACTATTATCATTATTATTATATATTTATTTATTTGATTTCTGTTTATTAATATTATTATAATTATTATTATTATTTAATATTATTACTATTATTATTATTGAGTTCTATGGTTATTTAATTTTATCGATTACTAATATTAAGTTTATTTGTGTTTATTGTCGGTGTCAAATACTTGTGTTCCCCTGTTGAGCACCCGTGCGAATGAAGGAGGAGATCCAAGGAGTTGTTATTTTGCATTGTATTTGTTAGTTTTTCTTTATTGGTTTTATTGAGTTATTTGGCATGTAATAATTAATTAAATCATTTATTTTATGCACGTTTAATCAAAAATCACACAAAAATATTTTTACAAATAAAATTGGATTTTCTAATAAAATGGGACCAATGTCCTAGTTTTTCATCCAAAATAAATTGTCACTTTAAAATGATTTTCTTATATTATGCATGAAAGGACCAACGTCCTCAACATTAATGAATACCCCGTTTTATGTATGATTTATGTTTTATTTACAATGGGGGTTGTATTCCGCCCCTAATTTTATTGTAATTTATTTTGTCTTTAATTTCATTTTTATCGTTTTATATGTGAATGATGTGCGCTTTAAATTCAATGCATTAATCGAGTGAGATGAGGAATGAAATTTTATTATTCAAAAACCCATTTATAATTAACCAAGGCACCAATAAGTGTGAAGTTCCGAACACCATCTCTGGTTTAGACCGATAAGAGGTTAAACTTTCCCAATTTCTTGTAAATTGGGTGGCGACTCCAAAATACCTCAAAAGTGCCTAAGGGTGTTATGGCGATGGATGGTCCTTTTCAATGTTCTATTGTGAAAGGAGGTGCCGAAAATATCTCATAACACCTAAGATCGGAAAAGACGCCAATTTCATACCTCGAATCCTAAAAGCGGATTCCAGAAGAGGGCCCTTGCTGGGTACCCCATTTGCGCGTCACATATTGATTATCATTTTTTGTTGTTGTTTCTTTTTGTTGTTATATCGTCATTTTTATCGACATATAAGTAAATATGAGAACATACACTTTTTGTGATGTGATTAAGCAATTAACAATCAAATAATCATGCAATAATAAAGCAAAAGTTTTCCACTAGAAATGTCATTTTTGTACAGTGCATATAGAAAATATAAATATACAAAAGATACAAAAATAGCTCCCTGAAGATCAGAGAGGTGTGTAGTCCGAGGGTTCATCGGGATCCTCGTCATCCGATATATGCACGGTCCTTGGAGGAGGTGGACGTGTCGGAGGTGGTAGCAGAGCTGTGGAGGGTCCTGCCTCGTGATCATGGGCCCGCCTGAAACGGATCTGAGCGTAGCCATCCAAAAAGGGCTGGGTGCAGGTACTCATAAACCCTAAGGTCTCAGAAACCTTGTCTCCCAACTTCTTGAAGGCTTGGCTCAACTGAATGGTCTGCTCGCTGGCGGCCCTTCTCCTCTGCTCCAGGCTCTGCTCCGTCTGCTCCCTAAACTCCCTCATGGTCTGAGAAAGAGGGGGGAGAATCCCCTCCATCGCCTGGACGCGGGATCTCAGGGAGTCAAGTGACTCATCAATCATCTGTAGGGTCATATCGACCCTCTGAGACGCCTGGTCCTGTGACGTCCCCAAATCATGAGTGAGCTGCTGCCTCAGCTCCCTCTGCCCCTGAGCAATCTGCTCAATCATCCTCATCTGCTCCCCTCTAAAAGCTTCCAGGACCCGAGTATGCTCATCCCTAAAGGCATCCATGGCCCGAGCCTGCTCCCTCGTCGTATGCTCAATGTAACCCGCCTGCTCCCGAGCCAAACGCTCCACCGACTGGGACTACTCCTGAATGGCAGCCTGCTGGCGATCCAACCTCTCATGGATAGCCCTGTCCCTCTCATCCTGCCGTCGCTCTAAGGCTGTAAACATGGAGGTGAGGAGCTGAGAGAAGTCTGGCTGCACAGGCTGCTGCGGTACTGGCTCTGGTGGTGGTGCCGAAGAGGTGGATGCCCTTGGGTCGCCTCGGGAGTACGGATGGTATCTCTCGGAGGGCCCGTGGATAGACCTCTGTACCCTGGCGCTCGGTGATGGGACTGGAGTCGACGCTCTGGATGCCGGTGAAGCAGCAAAGAGGTCGTCCATCGTGATCTCAAAGTCGAAGTCCGAGGGGGTCCTAGGTGGCCCCTGCTGCTGTGGTGGAGGCACCGTCTGCGGCTGAGGAGGCTGATGCTCCGGCTGAGGCTGGGGCTGTGGCTGAGGCTGTGGCTGAGGCTCGGGCTGTGGAGGCTGAGGAGGCTGATGCTCCGGCTGATCAGGATCTGCCCCCAAGGGTGGAAGGTTGAACATCTGCCGGGTCTCATGGATGGTCAATACCCTGTAGGCCTCTGCCTGGCCAGATATCGGGGCGATCATCCCCATCTGCACTGCTGCCGCGGCGTCTACATGGATCCCCTCCGGCAAGGGTCCTCTCAACCTCTCGGGGTTAACCCCCAGTCTCAAAAGTAAACGGGTGATGACTCCTCCTACCATCACCACTGGCGTCATCCCTCTGCTGACTCTGGTCAAGTTGGCCAAGATCTCGTGGCTAATATTGAGACGCTGGCCTGCCACCATAGCCCAGAGGCTCCAGATCTCGGCCGCGTTAAGCGACCCTGGATTACCAGCTCGACCGAGGTACGAACTGGAAAGCACTCTGTGCAAATATCGGAGTGCCTGAGACACCAGTACGGTGCTCTTCGCTGTATCGTGATCGTACAGCACTCCTGGTATGGCAATGGCCGCCCAATGGGCGCGTCTCACCGCTCGCCGCGGGATCTCGACCCCCTCCTCTCTAGGGAGCCCCATGGCCCGAGCAAACCTCTGTCTGGTGATACTAAAATGATCGCCATCAAACCAAAACTGAATCACCCCCGGGTCGGTATCTGCACTCTGAAAGCCAGCATAGCGGAGAGTGGCCAAGACCTGGCGGGTAGCTTCTGGAAATGTCTGGAAGGAGGGCTCAAGAAACTCTGTCCACCCAGCACCCTCGGCAAGTAGATCGAACTCTGGGGCCAATCCTAGGGCCTCTAGCAATGGGCGAGATACAAAACGGCTGGCCCGAAACTCTACCTGAGCCAGCGCCCTATACCTCTGAGCCGACTCATCATCCATCCAATCCGGAGCCACAAGCTCGGGCTGGGCCTGCGGTGCTCTACGTCTGGGAGGCATCCTGCAAAAGGGAAGAGATTAAATATCGGAAATTTGGCAAAACAAACATTTTTAAACTTATTTTCGAGGTGAAGGCCGATTTAGTCCTCACCGGGGCAATAGCTGCCCCAAACAAGATAAAGAAATGATAAAAAAAATGAAAAGAGCAAACATCCTGTCTAAGGAAATAGCTTAAAGTGCCTCGCACGTATCATGGCACAAGCAAACACGCAATCATCATGGAAATAATTAAAGTGAATAAGAATGGGCTTTCTAGGTCCCGGGGCGTGCATTATACATGAAAAATATTCAATTCTAGAATAAATAATAAAAATTTGGGCAGCATCCCAACCTCCTGCACAAAAGGCAAAAAACAGGCCTCAGGCCTCAACAATAATATACGCATGTAAATGGGACGCACCCCGGCAAGAGTGTGCCCCCAACAATACAAAATAATGGCCTCAGGCCGCAAAAGCAAAAGATGCGCAGAATGGTGCGCTAAAAGAAATGCAATTCTAAAGCACCAAGATTATGGAAAAATTCTACTTCTATGTGATCATGCAAAAAGTTCGGATTTAATTACAAAAATAATAATACAGAAAATTGGGCAGCATTCTCCCTAAATTCCTAAGGCATTTAAGGCATCCTAAAGTCAAAAGGAAGAGAAATGGAGAGATAAATTGCATAAAATTCCAAAAAAGTAGTTATTTACTTACTTGTAGTCGCGAGAAGTGTAGAAACTGGAGAAAATATGAATATCAAAGTGCCCGATGAGTAAAAAACGCGAAAATATGAAGAAATCGTGAAAAGAATATGAAGAAATGCTTGAAAAAATGCAAAAAAATGCAAAGAAAACGGTTTGGGAGAAGAAATGAAAGGGACAGTAATGTTTAAACCGTCTGTCACTCGCCCTTATATAGAAATTCCTGCCCGACGGGCAGGGCGTCTGTACAAGCGACCGACGGGCTGGCCGTCTGTCATGCAATAAATGCGAGTTAATGCGCGTGATGAATGCAATGCTGACGTATGCATCTGCCAGGTGGATCTATACCGACGGTCAGGCCGTCTCTGTGGGGAGGCGGTCAAGCCGTCTCTGTGGGGAGGCGGTCAGGCCGTCCCTATGAAATAGACGGGCAGGCCGTCGGTGACGCTTGCCTATAAAATCTTGCAAAATTTTTGTCTCTTCATTTTCCCACATCTTGAGTCCTTCATCTTTCTCAAAATGTCTTCTCCTCTTGCCCAAAGGATGCACCATATCTTAGATGACAAACACACTTGGGGAGAAGGTGCCCTCTCTTCTTTGTCTGGGCTGAAATATCTGTACCGGGTGAAAATTGACCAGAACCTCCTCCTGTCGGCGACCCACTTCTGGAACCCCCGGTTTCATGTTTTCCAATTCACCTATCAGGAACTGTGCCCTTTGCCTGAAGAGTTAGCTTCCATTCTGGGAGCACGGTTCCCTCCTAGCGCTCTGCCTTGCGTCCCCCGCTGTGGCCTATTCCAGACCCGGGACGTAGCCCTGGCTCTGGGCATATCTTCCTCCGAGGCCATCCGGCTGATTTCCCTGGGCTCTTCCTTTTCTTTGGGGCCACTGATCGAGGCTCTGGCTCGGTTCACTGACATCCCCACATATCGGGTAAGCATCACAATCTTATTCTGCATGGTGAACTTCCTTACCGTTGTTCCAGGAGGTTTGACAGGTGACTCTCATCTGTTCGGAGTCCTGAGCGACTTTCATCTGGGACTGTCACCCTTACCGCTTGTCCTGGCTGAAACTATCCTGGGTTTGGACGCTGTGAGCTCTGGGTCCACTACAACCTTTGCCGGCAGCCCCTTATTACTCCAGGTACGTCATTATTTTAAAGGTAGTGCGTCCCTCATGGATTTTCACACTAGCTTTTCTTAGCGGGAGGTGCGTCCTTTCGGATTTTCACACAACCCTGTGCCTTATTTTTGCCTGAAGTAAACCCTACTTACCCCAGCGGCTTTTTTTTTTTTTTTTTCAGATCTGGCTACAGGAAAAACTGAAGATGCTGTCTGAACCACCCCCTCGCATTACCCCCCAGTACTCGCCAAGCCACTTCCTGCCTCGTCAATGACTGTACGGGTGTATCACCGCTGGTGAAGGCATTACCAGGTTTGGCGAGCTGTTGGACGACGATATCAGCTTCACGTCCGCCTGGCTCCCGCTGTCTCATGCAGTCATCGACGGGTCATCGGGTTGTGTTCCCCTCTGCGGCCTCCGTCAGGCCACCTTCTGCATCACCTCTCGATGTACACGACAGCTCGGGATGACCCAGGATATAGTGAGGGTTCCCCTGTCCTTCCGAGAAGGAGATCTCTCGGCCGCATTTGCTTCTCGGTATCATGAGCTGTGGGGTAGGTTACCCGTGAAGACTGTTATCCCGAGGTTTGCCAATCATTCTGCATCTTCGACTAGCGAGTACAAGAAGTGGATCCTTAGTCCAGCCTCTGATAATAGGACCCGAGGGCTCAAGCATCTGATCGGCGAGAGCAGCAGCAGGACTTAGCTTAGCCTATATGTGTATTTCTTTTGGTGCTACATTTCTTTTTAATGCAGAACTAGAGAATGACGAAAGTGAAAAGAATAATATTCATCTTATTTCACGAGTTTTGTGTATATTTCCATATAATTTCAGCATACATGATCAGTTTTGGCATTTACTCAGCTGCTTACGCGCTGTCAATACATGAAACCAAATTTTAACAGCATCAACTCCTGTTACCAATCGGCCCTCTCGGGTTTTCAAGATCGGACATTTTCTCTCACACCTCTAATTTTTGCACAGGATGCCTTTTTTCGGTTTTCACCCTGTCGAGGCACCCAATTTTAGCATAGCCGCCTTTTTTTTCGGTTTTCGACTTGCGGGGCATTTTATTCTCTTCTTTTTATTTTGGTCTTTAGCCGTGGAACCTTTTGAGTCTGTCGACATTGATCGGCTCTTTGAATTCGTTCCCATCGCTATCTGATAAGATTGCAGCTCCTTTGGACAGCAGCTTCTTAAGGATATACGGCCCTTCCCAGGTAGGTCTGAATTTCCCCCCTGATGTCTGGTATCCCTGGCCTCATCTGTTTGAACACCAAGTCCCCCTCTTTCAGCGGATGCTTCCTCACTTTCTTTCCGAAAGTTCTCGCCAATCTCTTCTGGTAAACCTGATTATGATAATAAGCTTTCAGCCTACTCTCATCCAGTAAGTTCAAGTGTTGTAACCTCTGCTGCGCCCATTCGGCTTCCGGGATTTGGGCCTCCATAACCACCCTTAGTGATTTAAGTTCTATCTCTACTGGCAATACTGCTTCTGTTCCGTATACCAGGGAAAATGGTGTAGCGCCTGTAGATGATCTTACCGTCGTTCTGTATCCCCACAGGGCAAAGGGTAACTTTTCAGCCCAGTCCTTGTAGGTTTGGACCATCTTGGACAGGATCTTCTTCACATTCTTATTGGCGGCTTCTACTGCTCCATTCGCTTGCGGTCGGTAGGGAGAGGATTTATGATGCTCAACACCATATTTCTCGAGAAGTTTTCTGGTTTCTCCCATGAACTGCACCCCATTATCAGACACTATGTGATGAGGGAGGCCATATCTGCAGATCAAATTCCTCTCTATGAACTTGGCCATGTCCCTTGCGTCAATTTTCTTGAAGGATTCTGCCTCGACCCATTTGGTGAAATAGTCGATCGCGACTATGATGTATCTGTGCCCATTGGACGCCGTAGGGCGAATCTCTCCAATGATATCTATCCCCCAAGCAGCAAACGGCCAAGGTGATGTCAGGTTATGTAGTTCTGATATCGGCATGTGTCTCAGGTCTGCGTACTGTTGGCACAACTGACATTGTTTGACATACTTCGAGCAATCAGTGTCTATCGTAAGCCAA
Organism: Excoecaria cochinchinensis; assembly: GCA_947683425.1. NCBI lineage: Eukaryota > Viridiplantae > Streptophyta > Magnoliopsida > Malpighiales > Euphorbiaceae > Excoecaria > Excoecaria cochinchinensis. Next base: position 4,468,839 of record CANTUQ010000010.1, on the reverse strand, counting down.
TAAAAGCCTTGTCTCATTATCTTCTTGGCCAAGGTCAAACCATTCATATGGGCCCCACAGACACCTGCATGGGTTTCTTCCATTATCTTGCGTGCTTCTCTTTCATTCAAGCACCTGAGCTGGATCCCATCTGACCGTCTTTTGTACAACACCCCTTCTAAGGATATGAACTGAGTAGATAACTTACGTATCATCCTCTGGTCTTTTTCAGTGGCTTCCTATGGAAATTTATTGTTTTCCAAGTAATTCATGATATCAAAGTACCATGGCTTCCTATCTGATGCCTTTACTTCCATTACAGGCTCGGTTTCAAAACTAGGCTTATCAGAGCTCGAAATTAGCACCGGCTTCATGGCCACTCCTTCAGGGTTATCCCACATTGACACTAAGGTTGCCAACGCATCAACCAGATGGTTCTCATCTCTGGGCACAAAGTGGAAAGTGCAAGTCTCAAACTGCTCACACATCCCTTTCAGATATTGAACATAGGGGACCAGTCGTTCTTCTTTTACAGCCCATTCCCCTCGGATCTGGTTTATTACCAAGGACGAGTCACCAAAGACTTCTATGTTCCTTGCCCCCAAAACAGCTAGAGCTTCTAACCCGAAGGTGCACGCTTCGTATTCAGCTTCATTGTTGGTTGCTTTGTATCTCAACTTCTTAGCAAGAGGAAGTTTTTCATTATCTGGGGTTGTCAAGATGATCCCGACTCCGGCTCCTTTGTTATTCACTGCCCCGTCAAAGTGCAACTGCCATCCCTGAACAGAAATCGTGCCTATGCTCTTGTCAGGAAAGGTAAACTCGGGGGTGTCCCCTTGGATAGGATGTTCAGCAAGAAATTCGGCTACAGCTCGCCCCTTAATAGTCTTGCGGGTGATGTATTGCACATCAAACTCTTGTAGCAAGAGCAGCCACCTCCCCATCTTTCCAAGCAAAGACGGTGCCTCCTGCAAATATCTTAACGGATTTTGCTTGGCTACTGCCTGAACTTTGTATGAGTGGAAGTAATGTCTCAGCTTCTTTGATGCCCAAATCACTGCGAGGCAGATCTTCTCCACTTTAGCATATTTTATTTCATAAGGCAAGAACTTCTTACTGAGGTAGTAAATCGCAAACTCCACCCCAAATTCATCCTCTTGAGCCATCTTGGCGCCCACTGAACCGTCTTCTACTGCCAGGTACAGAATAAGCGGTTTGACAGGTTGCGGAGACCTTAGCACTGGCGGATTTAACAGATATTCCCTGATATTATCAAAGGCTCTTTGGCAGTCTTCGTTCCAGACTACGGGCAGATTCTTTCTAAGCAGCTTGAAAACAGGTTCGCATATCGAAGTGAGCTTGGCAATAAACCGGCTAACATACTGCAGCTTGCCCAGGAAACTCCTTACATCCTTCTCTTTTTGTGGCACAGGCATCTCTCTGGTAGCTTTCACCTTGTCTGGGTCAATTTCTATCCCCCTCTGGCTGACGACATGTCCCAACAGCTTTCCTGAAGTCACTCCGAAAATGCACTTCTTGGGGTTAAGTCGCAGATTATACTTATCGATCCTGGTGAAGAACTTCTCTAGAGCTTCAAAGTGTCCCTCTCGGGTGGCTTATTTGACCATCATGTCATCGACATACACCTCCACTTCTTTATGAATCAGGTCACTTAAGATCTTGGTTGTCATCCTCTAGTATGTGGCCCCTACATTCTTCAGGCCGAAAGGCATGACCCGATAGGCATAGGTGCCCCACTCTGTGATAAAAGCAGTTTTAACCCGGTCAGCTATCTTGTTCAGGATCTGGTTGTAGCCCACATAACCGTCCCCAAAGCTGTACATCGCGCAATTGGCGGCACTGTCTATCAATACATCAATATGGGGTAATGGAAAATCATCTTTAGGGCAGGCTTTGTTAAGATCTCGATAATCCACACACACCCTGACCTTTCCGTTCTTCTTTGCTACAGGGACCACATTTGCCAGCCATGTAGGATACTGGACTTCTACGAGGAACTTGGCTTTAATCTGCTGTCGAATTTCCTCCTTAACCTTGTCAGCCCATTCTGGTCTTAGCCTTCTCAACTTCTGCTTCACAGGCTTGCAATCTGGGTAAGTCGGGATGGCATGCTCCGCCACGTCTCGGTCAATCCCCGGCATGTCCTCGTAGGTCCAGGCAAAGACTTTTTCATGTTTTCTTATTATTCTCTCAAAATTTTTTCTCTCCTCAGGAGTTATGTTTGATGCTATTAGAATTTCTCTCGGATTTTTCGAGATTCCAAGGTTAAAAGGCGTTGTGCCAGTGGAGTCAATGTCAAAAATTGATGGAATATGATCATGTTCATGCATGTTGAAATCATTAGAAACATCGCACAAATAAGTGAAATTGTTTATCTTATTAATAATATTATAGTTATCATTTACATCATAAAAGAGTTCTAGAATAAAAAGACAATCTAGGCTAGAGTCTTCTTCCGCCACTCCCGAAGTTGATGCTGTTGCAGCTTGCTCACTAACTTTCTGATTTAGCAAAGGCCCTTCAGGCACGTCGGGGGAAATCCTCAAATCTTTAACTTTCAGCCCTAACTCTGCTATCTTCTCCTTCCCTTTTAGCTTGGCAGTTACCATCTTTTCAGTAACGACCTCCTCAAGCTCGCACTTGTCCCAAGTGATACCCTGAGTCATGACTTCCTCATCCCAGAAGTCTTCAGCAGTCTTGACGAACCCGACATGCCAGTCATACACATCATTAAAAATCTCGAAGCCAGGGACAATCTTCCCCTCTACCCATTGCGGCTCATCTTCACCAGTATACGCACAAACTGAGGATGCTGGCACAAAGCTCTCTGAAATGTGGGGGATCTTGTCTGCCACCCTCTTCTTGCCGAAGCCACCTCTATACCCCAGGCCTTCTTCTCAACTCTCCCGAGGCCATTGATCTTAACTCTACCGGCAGCGGCCTAACGGGCTCTTCTCGCCTTTCAACCCTTTCTTCCTCAGGCTCATTCTGTCTCACTGGAGGAGGAGGAGGATTCTGTGGAGCGTTCTGCTGTGCCAAGGCGGTCAACATATTCATCATCCTGCCCTCGAATTCCTCAAAACGGCGGCCCATTTCTTCCGCAATCATGGCCCTGGTGGCGTCTTCCCCCCTAGGCGAGTTTGCCATCTGAGATACTGTACCACTGATTTCTGATAAGATCTCCGGTAGGCCCTCTCTATCTGACAGCTCAAGAGTAAGAACACGGATCAGTCGCCCGGTTGGTGATCTAGTCCACCTGGGCGGATCTATGATGGCTGCAGGGACAAAAGTTAGAATGATGCATGAAATGCAGGTATGATGCATGAAATGCAGGTATGCAACATTTACAGAGCAAAAGCAGGCAAGTAGGTCCTTCCACCCTTATTTCTCCCACACACGTGGTCGTGCAGTCTCTTTCCTAGGTGGGATTAGCCCAAGGGTCAACGAGGGACCCGATGGACGCGTATGGTGCACGGCGGAAAACCGACAGCATAACACTCCTATGCTAATGTACAAGCGGATGGACAATGATCGTCACGTATTCGGACGCTCCATAAATTTCGACATGGCCCTACCGGGGCATGATAGCCTTTGGCTAGGTTACCAAGCGAGACATTTGGACTCATCCAATACATGAGGATCCATACAGCAAGCATGAGATTAAGGTTCATTTCACCTGTGGAAAGTAACTACAGCCATTACATGAGCTTTGGACAAGGGAGATGTTTCTTTGAGGCTACCCAAGCATGATCCCTGCCGACGGGTCTAGCTCATCACAAGCGTAACGACCGATCGGGTCACCATTTTGATATACCATTAAGGTACGTGGCTTGGGCTGGTGATTATCCTTAACACTTCCCCAAATTGAGTGAAAATGAGGAGGTGCTTCAGGAACGCACCGGGGCTAAAAGAGAGACCAAACTAGCGTATTCTAAGGCTCTAATGATATGCGAATGCGATTTTGAGAGAAAGCGAATTTATGAATTAAATTTTAATCATAAATGTTAAAAGAGGTATTTTCGAATTGAAATCTCGAACCATAAACGTCCCCAGTGGAGTCGCCACTGTGACGCGCGCTGGATCCCGCGCGCCGCCCTTTCGGACCACCCGTACGTGGGCGATCGGGGCATTTGCGGGTCCGTTGACAGCTTGTAATAAATCGCAAGTGCGTCTATGTTGGGAGACAAGGAGGTATCATGGAGTCGCCACCCAATAGGGCATTGGGAAAGTTACTCTCGCCTCGGAGAGCCTAAGACTGCGCTTGGTATCCATTTTGGGCCAGCCAGAGGGATCATGGAAGGTGAACTTCTCACCCTAAAGAGCCTAGGATTAGCGCTAAAGCCTTGTGACCCAAGAAGTATTTTGGAGGATAACCTCTAACCTCTCGAGCCCAAAGACTAGAGCTGGGTCCGGGATTTCTCATCTATTTCTACCTCAATTAGTTTATGATCAAATTTTAATGTCATTAATTCGCTCTCTCTCCACACTATGCAGTTGATTAAAAGGCGCATTTATTCACATTCGGAAAGCCGTAAATGATCAAGTAAATAATGAAAGCAATAGATTACAATAAATACAAGGAGCGGAATACAACTCACTTTTATAAATGTGCGAAGCATGCATAAATCGGGATATTGCTTATTTTGAGGACTTTGGTCCTCACATGCATTGTTATTAAAATTGGAGATTTTTATTTGTGATGATCTTTTTTTCGATGGAAATAGGGCATTGGACCCTTGTTTTGTGTAAACCTCATTTTATTAAATATAAAACCATTGAGTCATTTTTATACATCAACGGGATATGAAAGGAGTACATCCATATACATAAGATAATCAATAAAAGAAATGAAACAAGAGGATTAGGAAACTAAACCGGACGAGATCCTCCAAACATGGTAGATAGCCGCTCGAGATAATCCAGGAGGACCGATATACACTCACAGAAAGTTAAGAGAGGTTAATATACATAAAATTAACACATAAGGAGTCAAGGAGACTTGGAAGAGATAAAAAAAAAGGGTTTAAAAGGAGGGAGACAGAACCCACCGACGGCCTTCCTTGTTTGACCGACGGGCGTCGGTTCGGGTATCCGATATGCCCGTTTGTCACTCAAGGAGGGGCGTCTGTAGGTGGGTGACCGACGGGCGTCGGTGATAAAGATGACCCGTCGGTCACCTCTGTCTCTGAAAAAAACAGAATGGAGAGGGACAGAAAAAAACTTTTTCAAAGTCAAAAAAAAGAATTTTATCCCAAAAAGAGATAAGGGAGTCAAGATAAAAGAAAATAATGATAGATATTAAAAAATTCCACAAAATGAGAAATAAATATGGAGAAATAACCCGGAATATTTACCCTCAGATAATCGCTTCAGGTGAGATTCTTGTGTCGGTTAGAGCCCCGCGCGTTCCACGAGAAGCAAAGATGAAAGATTAAAGAGAGAAAATGAGATATTTCACCTTCAATCCCTCAGAAAATCGATTTTGGAGTCAAAATCTAAAGAAAACTAATTAGCTTTTAGTTTCCTTTTGATTGATTTGATCCTTGATTCAATAGATTTCTTTAAAAAAAGTGTTTTTGGAAGAGAGAGAAAATGTGCTTGAAATTGGGCAGAGTTTCCTCTTCTGAAAATTTTTCCCACCCTTTTCAAATGAAAATCCGGAGCTTTTATAGCCAGACACGACCGACGGGCATCGGTGTATAGAGGCGGGCGTCGGAAGAATCCTTCTGACACAAGGATTCGTCCGACGGCCCTGCCACATCCACCGACGGGCGTCGGAAGGGTTGCGTGCTCCAGGAAGCCAGGCGGCATTCTGACAGGGGCGGTGATTTTCCGACGGGCGTCGGAAAATACCTAGAGCCATCGGTGACTCGGAGCGACGGGCCGGCTCGACAGACGGGCTGGCCGTCTGTAGAGGACAAAAAGCCCTTTGACTCGAAAAAAACCTCTGTTTTCCTCTACTTCGGCCCAGGAATGATAAAAACCTCACTTCTCATGGAACGCGGGGCTAAAACCTCTAAATCCAACCTCCCATACAGGCTTGGACACTGATTTCATCACAGGGCAACCTCTGATCCGGACCGCTCCGGGACACGGTGCTTACACTCGCCACCCTGCTCTCTCCCTCCGCCGGCGCGATCGCCCCCTACCACCACCCTCGCCCCCCGCTCGCCTTGCTCTCCCTCTCACACTCTTCCCCCTGTTGGCGCTCTCCATAGCCGCCGTTGTCCCCACCGGTGTCGCCCTCTCCCTTTTTTCTCTCTCTCTCCCTCTCTCTCCCTCTCTCCTTCCCCCCCTTCTCTCTCTCGACCTCGATGCATTGGATCTAGAATTCCATCTCTATTTTTTATTACTAATCTATTTTTTTCTTGTATTGATTTGTACCATCGTGGAATTTGCTAGCAATGGTGGAACGTTATAATCTTCTTCTATAGCCTCCCATAGATCTAATGTATTGAGGTAGATTGTCACTTTTATAGCCTAAGCTTGATAATTTTGGCCATCAAAAATAGGTTGAGCAACATGACTGAAAGATGATTGCACATTGGCTTCCATTCTCACAAGTCCCTCAAGATAATTGCTCTGATACCAATTTTTAGTTTAAAAAATAAATTCTGATGTAAAAAAAGAAAAGAACTCAAGGAATATCTGTCAAAATAGACCGGCTTTTTTTGAAGTTGGAAGCATACACAACTTCCTTTTTTATTATTGAATATATAGAAATTAGAAACATAACAACCACGTTCACATGACTTCTAAACACAAACCATTACAACATAACACTCCTAAACCTATGCAATATCTGAACTGATTTCCTAAAAACAAGCAACAAATAGAACATTCCTAAAGACTAGTTTTACAGACTAAGGCATGTTTCCAACATTTTGTAAAGCACTCATTACTATTATTCCAAAAAAAAACTCGCCTATAACAATTGCCAACTTTGGGCCTATTAGTTTTTTACCAGTAGTGTTCAAATTCTTGATGAAAGTTATAATCAACAGATTTAAACCTTGTTTGCCTCTTTTGATTAGCAGTGCTCAAACTAGTTTTATTCCTTAAAGGCAAATTACTGACAATATTGTGGTTGTCCAGGAAGTTTTTCATTCCATCAGATGCAAGCAAGGAAATATGGGTTGGGTTATGATAAACGTAAACCTGAAAAAGGCATATGACATCTTGAGATGAGAGTTTATCTTTAATACCTTCATTGAAATAAGTTTTCCCAAAAACTTAATTCGAGTTTTGGTGAATTCTTGGCATGCTTCTTATTTGGAATGGACAAGCCACTTAAAGCTTCAAATTCTCTGAGGGAGTTTATCAAGGAGATCCTTTCCCCCCTATCTCTTTTTCCTCTATATGAAAAGGCTAGTTCATGGCATTTAGTAGGTTGTTTATGATGGTATCTAGAAACCTATCACTTTGGGTCGAAATGGTCCGCCCCTTTCACATCTTTTTTTTTTTTCAGATGATCTAGTTCTTTTCTGTGAAGCTTCTGTTGATTAATTAAAAGTTTTTATGAATGTCTTGCATGATTTTTATGCTTGCTCCAGTCAAAAAGTTTATTTTAATGAGACTTTTTTTTTACGTCTGCCAATATGGATCATGAGCTGATTGTTCAGCTTAGCAGCATTTCGAGTTTCAAATTTTCTACTAATATGGGTCAGTATCTAGGTGCTCTAATTCTTTATAGCAAGAATATCAATGATTATTACTCAAATCTGATTGAGAAGCTAAAAAAATGCTTAAGTCAATAGAAGGCATGCTCTCTTTCTTTGCCTTGCTGGATTACTTTGGTCAAATCAGTCATCATGTTGATTCCCACATACACTCTTCAATCTTGTGTTATTCCAACGGGGATCTGTGACCAAATTGAGAAACTTTGTACGGATATTATTTGGGGATTTTCTCCGAATGATAAGAAAGTCCATTTAACTAATTGAGAAACTGCTTATCGAACGAAGGAGAAAGGAGGGCTTGGAATTAAAAGGCTACATTTGTTCAATCAAGCTTTCATTGCCAAGATGAGTTGGCACATTTTGACTGAACCCAATACTTTATGGGTGCAAGTCTTAGGGGGTAAAATATGGTTTTAATCCTACCAACCCCCTATTTCTCTTCATAAACATTAGGGTCCTACTATATGGAAAGCTATTACTAGTGTTAGAGTTATTATTATAAGGGTATTTTAGTCTTTTCTTATTTTTATGTTATTTTATTATGTTTTGCCTTTTATAAAGGCTTGCTGATTGTTCTTTTGAACGTGAACATTTTTGCTCTCTTTTTTGCAATATACCCAAGCCCCTCTTTTTTCTCCTCATCTTTTGCTCTCTTTTTTCTTGAGTTCTATGGATTGTTAATCTTTGAATAATTATCATGGTATCAGAGTATGGTTTATGGAGTTAAGTTTCTTAAGCGTAACTGGTATATGATATTTGTTTTCATTATGCATTATTTTCGGCAGCTGGGTTGATCTTGGCAAGGTTAAAGCACCAATTGTAACAACTGGTATATGATATTTGTGTTCATTATGCAATTTGTCAAATTGTGAAATTTGGGGACTTTTATTTGAGTTAGAATTTGGAGATTTGTTTTGTTTCTGCAATGGCTAGTAATAAAGATGATTCCCTTCAATCCATCAGTGTGAGGTTAGATGGAAAGAATTATTCATATTGGAGCTATGTAATGAAAAATTTTCTAGAAGGCAAAAAGATGTGGGGTTATGTTTTTGGAACTGTGGTTAAACCCACAAGTTATAAGACTAATTATGCAACTCTGTTAGAAAATTGGGAAGTGGATAATTCAAAAATTATCACTTGGATAAACAATTATGTAAAGCACTTAATAGGTACCCAACTAGCCAAGTATGAGATAGCGAAGGAAGTTTAGGACCATCTTGCAAGATTGTATACACAGTCTAATTTTGCAAACTAATATCAGTTGGAATCAGATATTAGGGCTTTTGAACAGAAAAATATGAGTATTCAAGAGTTCTATTCAGTTATGACAGATCTTTGGGATCAATTGGCTCTTACTGAAGCTGTAGAGCTACGAGCTTTTGCACCCTATATTGCTTGTAGGGACTCCATGGCTCTATTTTGCATTGCAGTCCACCTCCTTCGGTTGATTCAGTAGTCAATGAGTTATTGGCAGATCAGATTCGTCTTAAGTCTCAAGTAGGAAAAGGCACTCTTCCAACGCCTTGTCCTTTTGTTTTGGCAGTTCCCCCTAGACCTTTTACTCACTAAGAGAATAAATATCATACAAAGGTTGGGGTTGATGAATGCAGTTTTTGCAAACAGAAGGGTCATTAGAAGGCTCAGTGCCCTAAGCTATTAAATAGTGCACCTCTGCAACAAAGAAACCAATTCAGACCTCCTCCTTATCATGGTAACCAGCAGCAATTTAGTAATAAATCACCTTATTATGGTAATCAATCACAATCTCGACCATACCATCCTCCATAGTTTAATGTTGCTACTACTGTACCTCCATCTGACTCATATGATTTTGGGGCCTCATCCTCCAACCTTGCACTTGTTGCCCTCTCAGACCAGTTTTAAAAGTTTCTTACCATGTAATCGCATGCCATGTCTGCCTCTTCTTCAATAGGTTAGCCCTCCACTAGCACTTCAGGTATGACCCCCTCTACATGGATTTTAGATTCTGAAGCTTCGCACCATATGTCTCCACATTCAAAAGCTTTTGTTTCTTTATGTCCTACATCATCTGTGCCTGTCATGACTGCTGATGGTACTCCCATGCCATTAGTAGGTGTTGGTTATGTTGTTAGTCCTCATTTATCGCTTCCTAAAATTTACCATATTCCTAAGCTTTCACTAAACCTTGTATCTGTTGGTTAATTGTGTGATTCTAGTTACTTAATGTCTTTTTTTTTTTCTACTTCTTCTCATGTGCAAGATCCGCAATCTTAGAAGCCGATTGGGACCGGCCGTAGGTAGAGGGAGGTAGGTGTTTATATGTTTTGGATGAGCTGAAATTACCAGTATTTGCAGCTCCTTGTGTTGATTTGTCTTCTTTTCGTTTCATTATTTAGTTTTTATTTGTGGCACTCATGCCTTAGTCATGTTTCAACTTCTTATTTAAGATTCTTAGCTTCTACGGGAACCTTAGGAAATTTGCAAGCTCATGATATTTTTGATTGTAGTGGCTGTAAACTTGCAAAATTTTCTACTTTACCTTTCAATAGAAATATCTCTTGTTCTGTTGCACCTTTTGAAATAATTCATTCTGATGTGTAGGGACCCTCTCTTGTTGCTACAAAAGGAGGCTCTCGATATTATGTTTCTTTTATTGATGATCACTCGTTTTTGTTGGGTTTTTTCTTATGAAATGTCATTCTGATTACTTTGACATTTACAATCATTTTCAAGCTTATGTAAAAACTCAACATGCTGCTGTTATTAAATGTTTTATATGTGATCAGGGTGGTGAATAATCTTTAAAATAATTCTGTGATTTGCTTGCTTTAGATGGAACTGTGTATCAAACTTCTTGTACAGATACCCTTAAACAAAATGGTGTTACTGAAGGAAAGCATAGGCATATTGTTGAAACCGCTCGTTCTCTTTTGCTATCATCTTCTGTTCCTAGTCAGTTTTGAGGGGAGGCAGTTCTTCTTGCGGTCAACCTAATTAATAAGATTCTATCTTCTATCACTTCAGGTTTGTCTCCTTTTGAAAAACTCTGTGGACATATTCCTGATTATTCTTCTTTGAGAGTATTTGGTTCTACTTGCTTTACTCTTCTTCTTGGTGTAAAGCATACAAAACTATTGTCACGCTCTGTTGTGGTGAAGTTTAAAAAAGATATCGTTGTTTTGATCCTACTTCTAAAAAATTGTATGTATCTCATCATGTTGTTTTTTTCGAGCATATACCTTTCTTTTCTATTCCTAGCACTACTCACGACTTGACCAAATCAGATCTTATTCACATTTATCCTTTCTCTAAGCATACAAGTACCTCCTCTCCTCAAGTTCCTCAAATTGTAGAGTCTGAATCTTTCACTGCTCCTATAGTCCCTTTTCCACTTTATTATTCTCGCAGGTCTCGAGTTAATGATACTGGTACTTCGCAGCCTGACATTTCTGATACACCTTCGCCTACAGTTGTTGTGGATCATCCTGATATTGTGGATCCTCCTCGTTATCCTCAGTGCACTCGTAAGTCTACTAAACTACTGCATTTTATTTATTCATCTTATTCTACTTCTTTCATTTCTTTTTTAGCTTATATTCATTGTTTCTCTGAGCCTTTCTCCTATAAAGAGGCAATTACTGACCCCCCCTTTTGTAGCGTGCTATGCATGAGGAACTTTCAGCTTTGTAAAAGATAGATACTTGGGACTTGGTACCTTTACCTTTTGGTAAACGTACAATTGGTTCTCGTTGGGTCTATAAAATCAAAACAAAGTCTGATGGATCTGTTGAATGCTATAAGGCTAGATTGGTGGCTAAGGGATTTTCTCAGCAGTATGGTATGGATTTTGAGGAAACTTTTGCTCCTATTGCAAAAAATGACTACGGTTTGTACTCTTATAACAGTTGTACCTATTCATCAGTGGAATATATGTTAAATGGATGTTAAGAATGCTTTCTTGAATGGTGACTTACACGAAGAGGTCTACATGGTTTGAATGGTGACTTACATGAAGAGGTCAACATGGTTCCTCCTTTTGGTGTCCCTCATAATCCTGGAGAAGTTTACAAGCTTAAAAAAGCTCTTTACGGTCTCAAACAGGCTCCTTGACCACGGTTTGAGAAGTTTTCCAATGTTATTGCTTCTCTTGGGTTTCTCTCTAGTGATCATGATTTAGCTCTATTTGTTAAGTGTACTGATGCAAGTTGTATCCTCCTTTCCCTATATGTTGATGAAATGATCATTACTGGTGATGATTTCAATGGGATTGCAGTGTTAAAGTCTAAATTAGCTTCTCAGTTTGAGATGAAAGATTTGGGTCCTCTACGGTATTTTCTAGGTATTGAGTTGCCTTCTCTCCAAAAGGTTATCTTCTTTATCAGTCAAAATACACTACTGACGTCATTGAGCATGATCGTCTTACAGATACAAAAATATTTGCCACTTCTTCTGAGCTCAATGTTTAATATTCTCCCTCTGATGGCAATCCCTTGGAGGATCCTCCTTTGTATCGCACTATTGTTGGCAGTTTGGTTACCTGACTATCACTCGCCCCGGCATTGTATATGCTATTCACATTGTTAGTCAATTTTTTGCCTCTCTTACTACTGTTCACTGGGCCGCTGTTCTTCACATTTTGAGGTATCTTCGGGGTACTATTTTTTAAAGACTTTTGTTTCCTGCCACCTCTTCCTTGGAGCTACGTGCATACTCTGATCCTGATCATGGTCATGATCCCACAAATCGCAAGTCTGTTACTAGTTTTTGTATATTTTTGGTCGATTCTCTTATTTCTTGGAAAAGTAAGAAACAAACTGTTGTCTTCCAATCTTCTACTGAAGCAAAGTACCACGCTATGTCATCTACTACCAAAGAAATTATTTGGTTGACATGGTTGCTTGCCAGATATGGGTGTATGTTATTCTCAACCTACTCCTATGTATTGTAACAATCAAAGCGCTACCCATATTGCTCACAACTCAGTTTTTCATGAACACACCAAGCACATCGAGATCGACAGTCATTTTATTAGTCATTATCTGAAGCTTGGCACTATCACTTTGCCTTTTGTTCCTTCTTATTTACAGATTACTGACTTTTTTACTAAATCGCATTCTATTTCTCGTTTTCATTTTCCAGTAAGCAAACTCTCGATGCTCATTGCTGCCGCATCATGAGTTGGAGAGGGGGGGGGGGTGTGGGGTGTTAGAGTTATTATTATAAAGGTATTTTAGTCTTTTCTTATTTTAATGTTATTTTATTATGTTTTGCCTTTTATAAAGGCTTGCGGTTGTTCTTTTGAACGTGAATATTTTTGCTCTCTTTTTTGCAATATACCCTATCCCCTCTTTTTTCTCTTTTTCATCTTTCGCTGTCTTTTTATTGAATTCTATGGATTGTTAATCTTTGAATAATTATCAACTACAACATTGAGTTTTGTTCATTCCAATATGGGATGGTCTTTAGGAGATAGCAGTGTATTTTTTATTTTTTTGTTTGACACTTGGGTAGGTGACACTCATCTTCTCAATTTCTTCGATAATGATGCCTTCCCAAGAGGTTTTTGCCTGGAAGGTTGAGAATGTGATTATGAGCAATGGGCAATGGAATAAATCTCTCCTAGCCTTTTATCTTCCTTAAAATATTGTTTGCAATATTCTGGACTGTCGTACTCCTGTAGATTTGGGACCCAATGTGATTTATTAGTGCCATTCCTCAAGTGGTAGTTTCTCTGTCTCTCCAGCCTATCAGCTGCTCAATAATGTCGATAATGCTAATTCTTATAATGTTTGGAAGCTTGTTTGGCATTGGAATGGTACCGAATGAATACGCTCTTATCTTTGGTTAGTTAATTATAATTGACTTAACTGATTAAGAACGAAATCGTCATTATTTTTCTAATAATGAATTATGTCCTTTATGTGACTTTTATATTGAGTCGACTAATCATCTTCTTCATGATTGTTTATTTGTCAAGCCCCTTTAGCAAGGTTTGCTTGATTCTAGAGATTGGGATGGTTTTTTTAATCTTCCTCTCTAAGATTAGTTGATAAGGAATTTGGAAGGCAATTTTCACAGTAAGAGAGAAATCTGCATTGGTGTTCTATTTTCGGATTTTCTTGTTATATTTTTGGAAATGGCATTGTCTTTTTGTTTTTTAGAACAGTCATATTTCTCCTTAAAGATTTCATCTATTTATAATGCAGCAATTGCTAGTGATAATGCTTATCATTTGCTTAGTTTTGTGGGTGGAATGGTTGTCCATCAAGTTCAGCCATTAATAGGCTGGGATTCTGCTCCTGATGACTTCGTTACTGTTAATACAGATGGCGCCCTTTACACTAGTGTCTCCAAGTTCATTGTATGAGGTTTTTTTCGCAATTCTTTTGGTTCTTGGCTTGGTGGCTATTCTGTTGCACTCGGTTATTGTAGTGCTTATAGAGTTGAACTCTGGGAGTTTTGGGCTTAGTGAAGATTGGAATAGAGGTTTTTGCAAGGTTGAGATTCAAATCGATATAGTAGTGTTGTGCATGATATATATAACAAAGGATCGTACCTTTCCTATTGCGATTATGGATTTAATTAGGAGAACTAAGCTTCTAATGGCTCAAGATTGGGAAGTTAGAATTAAACACATCTATAAGGATGCCAATGTTATTGCTAGCCACATGGCGAATTTTTCTTTCACCCATAGTACCACTTTCATATGGTTTGATAGCACCCCTCATAGTGTTCATCATCTGCTTCTTGGTGATATCATAGGCGTCTGTGTTCTATGCCTTGTTGTCTCTTTTTGGTTTGGTTTTGTTTGTTTTCTTCTTTATATATATATATATATATATATATATATATATATATATATATATATATATATATATATATATATATATATATTAGGACTTAATAGTTTTAATTTAGTTGATGATTCAGTACATTCAATGTACCGTACGTCTACAACCGTTAGATGAAAAATAAATATACAAAAATTGAAAGCTTATGATGTATTCTGCGTTAGATGTACTGATTAAATACTCAATTTGGAAGTCCTGGTGGAAAAAAAAATAAATAAGAAAATAACAACAGTTCTTATGAATGAAATTGAGAATAACTTAAAGCAAATTGTCCATAAAAAAAAAGGTTTGATGATCATTTTGGAGTAGGAATGTAAGGGGATCGGATTTTTTGATATTTGCTTCGTCTCATTCCATTCGTTGAGACATGGTAGTTGTAAATGAGTTTGGTATGAATTTAAGCACTATAATCTATAATAATGATACAATAGCTTAGCCAAAACACAATTCAAATGCTGTTGTGAAACTTTATTTGAACAAGATTATACTTTTCAATTTTTACATAATTTTGAGATTTTTTTTGTAGACATTTATCTCTTACTTTTTACTTATGTCAATTATTATTAATTAATTACTATTTTTTCCCCACGCGTATAATGCTAAACTTCCTACCTTTATATTTTAACTAAATTTTGAGATTTTAAGAATTTTTATCTAATCAACCCTACCATAAAAGAGTCTTAAAATTATGGTGATGGTTATTTTTGTGCTCTCTGTAGCTCTATGTTTGTTCCAGTGCTAGTTCTTATCCCCTTGAAAACCTATTTCGATCGTACTATACAATGGAGGATGATCTAGCTAATCTAACTATTAGAGAAAGTGAGGAGGAAGGATGGACCTTTGAAGACCTAAGAGGAGATAACCAAGAACGGACAACGTTTAACATGGTTGGAAGATTCTTGACAGATGTAGTAATCAATTTTGATCAGATGCGAAATATGATGTCCGATTTGTGGCATCCTCTTAGTGGGGTTAATATTACATAGGTGGGGGAAGGTAGGTATCTGTTTTGTCTTTTTTACGAGTGTGATGTTATTAGAATTATTAACGGATCACCATGGACTTTCAATAGACATTTGCTTTTACTCAAGCGATTACAAAATGGTGAGGATCCAGTAACAGTCCCACTTCATCATTGCTCCTTTTGGGTACAAGTTCATGAGTTGCCATCAGGTTTTATGAATGAGAGAATGGCAGTTAAATTTGGAAATTTGGTTGGTACCTTTATGGAGTATGACTCAAAAATTATATCAGGGAGGAACAATCAGTTTATGAGAATAAGAGTTATGCTAGATGTTAAAAAGCCCTTGATGAGGTATAAGAAGATTATAAAAGCTGATGGAGCTGACCATTTCGTGAAGTTCACGTATGAAAGACTCTCAGCTTATTATTATTTATGTGGGATTCTTGGGCATATTGAACGCTTTTGCTTGAAGAGAACCCGTCCGGATGGATTGTCTCTGCCTCTGCTTTGGGACGATAGCATAAGAGTCCAACCTCGCCGGAATGCTAACACTGTCAGTCACTGGTTGAGGGATGCAAGCGGTTCTTCTTTGACGCAATCTTCAGCTGAGTTTGGGGTCAGGGATAACATTTTTGGGAAGTTACCTAATTCAAATTCAAAAGCAGCTAATTCAGCGGGTAAGGATCAGGAAAGGGGAGTGGAGTTAGCCAATATAAAGGCTGACTTTAAGGAAATGGAATTAGCTTTGGGAGACAGAAATGTTGATAGGTCGGGCTCCTTGTTAGATGAATCACCCATGTGCTTTGAAGAAGGGAAGAAAAGGCCTCATCAAAATCCAATTTCATTTATTTCAATTGACTTAGACTTAGATGCAATTAATACCATGAAGTCTACTCCTCGTGGTACAACCATATCGGCAGGTCCTGCTAAGCAGGCTAGCCGGGCCCAATGAAAATTTTTAGTTGGAACTGTCGAGGCCTGGGCAACCCTCAGACTGTTCGCTACTTAAACGACATTGTCTTTCGTTGTAAGCCCAGTCTAGTGTTTCTTATGGAGACTCTAATTCATGGTAGGAGGGCGAAAGAGATAAAGCATTTGTTGGGTTTTACTAGATGTGTGTGTGTGTGGATAGATTGGGTCGTGGGGGAGGTCTGGTTGTGTTTTGGGCCAATTCTATGGGAGTCCAGCTTAACTCCTTTAATAAAAACTTCATTGATCTGTTGGTTCATGGGCCTAACGAGAGGACCTGGGTGTTTACTGGGTACTATGGTTTTCCAGAAAGAGGGAGAAGAGCTGACTCTTGGCGACTCCTTCGTCAACTTGGGAGAGGTAGAGATGCAGGTGACCCATGGTTGATTTGTGGGGATTTCAATGATCTGTTAGACTCAACCGAGAAGATGGGGGGTGGGGTCCATCTGCAACACCTCATTGAAGGATTTCGCTCTACAATTGAGGACATAGGTGTTTCTGATATCCCATCGGATGGGGTGATTTTCACATGGGAACGGTTTCGCAAGCCTCAATATTGGGTCAGAGAGAAATTGGATAGAGGTATATGCAACTCTGCTTTCTTATCTTCCTTCCCTAATTGCTACTTGCAAGTCTTTGCTGCTCCTACTTCGGATCATTCTCCCCTATTTATTGATTTGGATAAAAGGGTGAATTTGAGTAGTTCCAGGAGATTTAAATTTGAGAATAGCAGGTTAATAGAACCATCGGTGTTGGAGGTGGTTAAGAGAGGCTGGGTTCAGTCGGGGGCTATAGATCTGATGAAGCGCAAGAGGGAGTGCTGTAAAACGCTGGAGAGTTAGGGCTTCAATGTGCTCAAGGCTGGCAAAAAAGAGAAGGTAGCTATTGAACAACGGCTTAATTTGCATTCTAAGGGTTTCATGTTGATAGGGGCTGATGAGGTTTAGAGTCTAAAATCTAAACTAAATCTTATTTTGGAGCAGGAAGAGATAAAATGGAAACAGAGGGCAAAAATTTTCTGGTTAAACTTTTTCTTTCACTCCCAAGTGAATGCTAGAAGAAGGATAAATTTTGTGTCTGTGTTGAAAGATGAGCAAGGGTGCTGAGTTTCGGATAAGGAAATCTTGTGTAGTATGGTTCTGGATTACTATAGTAGGTTGTTTAAAAAATCACCAGTTTCTTGTCAGTGGGTGGCCAATTTAGTAGAGAAAAAAGTTTCTGAAGAAGATAACCTGATGCTTCTCCAACCATTTTCAGATGAAGAATTTAGAGAAGCTGTATTCCAGATGCACCCTGACAAGTCCCCAGGTCCAGATGGTCTCAATCCTGCATTCTATCAAAAATTCTGGAGCTTGATTGGGGAAGATGTGGTGGCTGGGTGCCGGCGTTGGATCGCAGATGGTATGTTCCCTGAGACTCTTACTGATACTTTGGTGGTTTTAATTCCTAAAATTGATAAACCTGAAAGTGTGAAGGATTTTAGACCAATTGCATTGTGTAATGTGCTTTATAAAATTGTGTCTAAAGTTCTAGCTAACAGACTTAAGAGTGTCTTACTAAAGATTATTTCGGAATACCAATATGCTTTTATTAAGGGTAGGCTCATCACAGATAATTCTTTGGCTACTTTTGAGTTAATCCATAGTATGAAGAACCATAGGGTGGGTAAACCTGGGCATGTAGCACTTAAGGTTGATATTAGTAAAGCCTATGATAGAGTGGAGTGGAGTTTTTTGGAGAATATGTTACTGGGGTTGGGTTTTTGCAGAAAATGGGTAGACTTAATGCTGATGTGTGTTCGAGACGTGAAGTATTCCTTTCTTTTTAATGGGAGAGAGGTGGGTCCCCTTATTCCGGAAAGAGGCCTTAGACAAGGAGATCCTATTTCACCTTATCTATTTATTATCTGTGCTGAAGGTCTGTCTTGTTTATTTAGAGATGCAGAGAGAAGGGGTCTTATTGAGGGGTGTAGAGCTAGTGTGAGAGGTCCACGAGTGTCTCATTTACTTTTTGCTGATGATTCTCTCTTCTTTTTCAAGGCTTCGACTGTCGAAAGTAATACTATAAAGGACCTCTTAATTAAATACGAACAAGCTTTTGGTCAGTCGATTAACAACCAAAAATCTGGCATTTTTTTCAGTCCTACTATTTATTTATGCAGTTCATAATGGTGTTAGCAGAAGTTGACACACGTACATATATACACAGAGAGAGAAACAGAGACAGAGAAAGTTGGTTGGGAGCAGAGGGAGATTAAAATCTACGATATCTGATGAAGTACTGCTAAAATCCTTTTAAATAATTATACTAATACTGTTAACGCATAATTATTAGTATTTGACTTTGTTCTTATTATTAATTTTTGGATATTAATTCATTTGGATTTGTTTTGTATTCTACATATATTGTTGCTTTGCTTATTTTATTATTATTTTTTTTGATTTTAGGCCTCTATTCAAGATTAGATTCAATATCAGTCCGCGACCAATAAAGCACGAAATTATAAGCAACATTTAATGTAATTTATGTATATTTATTTTTAATGTAATTTTTGTTTAGTATTTATTAGGAACATAATATAAAAATTGATGTATATTATTTGTTATTTATTTTAAATGATTTTATTTTTATTTAATATAAGTTCGATTTTCGATTTATTCGGTTACATTTAAAATCGAACCGAACTGATTATTTGTAGGTTATTAGTTGTGTAATTTAATATATTTTTATGATATTATATTTTTAAATTAATAGTATTTTTAATAATATTGCATAATTATTATTTGTATTAATTAAATTTTTGATGTAATAATAATAATAAAAAAATAATAATGTTAATAATAACTTATTATATAGTAATTATTAATAAAAATTAATATTTTTGCGACGGAATAGCGATAGAATATTTCGTCGCTAATATTTCTTCAATATTTCAGGCGACTAATTTAGGTGTTATATAGCGACGGAATCTTTTATTTTTAGCAACGAATTTTCTGTCGCTATTTTTAGCGACTGTTTTATGTTTTAGTCGCTAAATTTTTGCGACGGCTAGATTAGCGACATTTAGTCGTTTTGTCGCTAAAAGTAATTAGCGACTGAAATTATATAATTAGCGACGGAATTTTCCGTTGCTAATTTTCTATTTTTTTGTAGTGTTGGGCTTACCCTCTTTAATTGGGCGTAGTAAGCGAGCTATCTTCGGTTTTCTTAAGCGTAATTTGGCGCAAAGAATTTCAGCCTGGAATAATAAATTCTTGTCGAGGGCAGGTAAAGAGATTTTGTTAAAATCTATTGCTCAGGCTATTCCAACCTATTGCATGAGTGTATTTATGATACCTGTGTCAATGTGTGAGGAGCTGCAGAGAATGATGAATTCTTTTTGGTGGGGTAAAAAGAATAATGGGCATAACAATTTGCACTGGGTAGCTTGGGATAAAATGTGTTGTAGCAAAGAAGTTGGTGGTATGGATTCAGGGATCTTCATTCTTTTAACCTGGCTTTACTTGCTAAACAAGGGTGGCGCCTCTTATCCAACAAGAATACTCTTATTTTTCGTATTTTCAAAGCCAAATATTTCCCAAATGGGGACTTTTTTGATGGTCAACTGGGTTATAATCCTAGTTTCACTTGGAAGAGTATTCTGCAGGCTAAACCTTTGTTAGAAAAGGGAGCTAGATGGTGTGTTGGAGATGGAAAGACTATTAGATTTATGAAAAATCCTTGGGTGCCTAGAGAGGGGAATTTTTATGTAAATGAGGGGACTGGTTTTATGGCTGAAGAGGCTAGAGTGAGTGCTTTTTTGAAAAGTGGAGGAAAGGAATGGGATATGGACAGACTTATTGAGTTTTGTTGTGTGGAAGATGTTCATGCTATTTTAAAAATTCCATTATCATTATTTAGTGATCGTGATAGGATTGTTTGGCATTTTGACAAACGGGGTTGTTACTCTGTGAAAAGCGATTACCGTTTGGCTATGGGGGACTTGAATGCTGAGCCGGTAGGGACTTTTAATATTTGGAAGACAATTTGGCAATTGACTATACCTCCTAAAGTGCAAAATTTTTTATGGCGTTCCTTGAAGGATTTTTTGCCTTTTCGTGCTAGATTGGCTCATAAGGGTATCTTGACGAGTCCAAATTGTCTGCTTTGTAATGGGGTGGAGGACAGGTCTCATTCTTTCTTTAGTTGTCCCTTTGCTAAAGAGGTTTGGAGTTTTTTTAGGCTGCCTATGTATGATATCACTACTCCTTTTCTAGATATCTTAACTACACTGACTGGTTTGATAGGAAAAGATAAGTTAGAAGAGATGAGTATGATAATGTGGCAAATGTGGAATGTTCAAAATAAGTTATTGTGGAACAATGAGTTTATGGCTCCTCATGTAGTAGTGCACTCTGCTCTCTCTTTCCTTGGTGAATGGAGGATAGTGAAGGAGGTTTTAAACACAATAACGGCTCCAGGAATTTGTCATAACTTACTGAATTCTTCATCTTTGAATGGCAGTAACAGGGCCCGGAGTTGTATTGTTGATGCTGCAGTCTTTGCTGATGAGGGTAGAACAAGTTATGGAGCTGTCTTCAGAGATTCGGACGGTAATTTTCTTAAAGCCCTTTCAGGTCATTGCCCAGGAGCTTTCTCCCCACGTGTTACTGAAGGTGTGGCGCTTCGCTCGGTGCTCTTATGGATTGAAGAACATCTACCTACAAATGGTATTATCTATACTGATGCCCAGGAACTGAAATTTGCTTCCTGTAATTCTTGTGAGGATTTTTCTGATTTTGGCATTATTGTTTCGGATTGTAAGCTTCTTTTTTCTAGGAACTCTGATATTGAGTTGTCTTGGATTAGTCATTCTAACAACACGGAGGCTCATAAGTTAGCTAGAGCTTCTCTGTTGTATAATTTTTGTTGCGTTTGGGATGTTTTTCCCCCATGCCTTTGAGCTTCTTTATAAAGT
Organism: Excoecaria cochinchinensis; assembly: GCA_947683425.1. Lineage (NCBI taxonomy): Eukaryota > Viridiplantae > Streptophyta > Magnoliopsida > Malpighiales > Euphorbiaceae > Excoecaria > Excoecaria cochinchinensis. The sequence goes on along the minus strand of CANTUQ010000010.1, from coordinate 4,447,437 downwards.
TCAGGTTTTTTATTCAAAAAAAAATAATTTTTATCTAATCACCATAATTTTCTCTCTCCTGCTATATCGCTTAGAATTACTTGCATCTTGGGAGAATTAAAAGACTTTGGAGCGTAAGTGATGCTATTCTAATCACCCTAATTTTTAACATTGTATTCTTAAAAGGTCTACTTAAGTTGAGTTTTTGTCCAGATAATTAGAGTACAAGTGAAAAAGCTCAACATAATTTTTTTCTTTCCCTCTTTTTTCCCACCACAATTGTACTTGTGCAGTATTTATGATATACCATTCTTTAATTCTTCAAGAAAAGATTATACAATTAATATAGTGAGGAGCCCATATTCTTATTATGAAAGCTTAACGTCATAAGAATAATTCAGCTAAGCATAGTTATGGAAGGGTTTCTTTTTATGTTATATATTCTTGTCATTTTGAAATATAAACTCTATAAACACTCATTAGTAATTTATCTTTTAGTAGAACATAATTGCAAAAGGGATTTGGAGTAAGCCTAATATGTGAGCATTTAATGTGTTTTGTGAGATCTCTTTATGTTTTTAAGCTCATAGTGTAATTTGTAAATACATGAGATGGTGAGGTTTATTTGGTGTAATTGGGTTATACGATTTGAGTGTTGTACTCTGGTATATATCCCTTTTTATTATAACTAGTGGATTTTTGCTCCCCTTCGCCTGTGGATGTGGGCTTTATGCCGAACAACATTAAATTATGTTTGTATCTTATTCTTCTCAATTTTTTACTTTGATTAATTATTTTGGTGATCGCGTTTGGCTTAGCCATCCAATGGCATTTTAATCCTAACATGTGATATGAGAGATAGATTGTTTGTTCAATATTTATTTGGGTCAATTATGATGACAACAAAATTTAAAATTGAGAAGTATGATTGCAGTAATAATTTTGCCCTGTGGCAAGTCAAGATAAAGGCAATTTTGGCACACATATTATTCCGTCGGTGAAGAAAAACAAGTTCAAGTTTTATTTAAACTTGTTTAGGATCATATTTTAGTTTGTTGTGGAGAAGGTGAAAATAATTTTGATTGGGTCAAGAGAATTAAAATCAAGGTGGAGATTTTTGAGTTTGTGACTCTGAATTCAATTTAGATTTTAGCACATGTGAATTTCTCCTAATTAGGACTAGAGTAGTGGTTTTTTTTGGGCAAGGTTTGTTTTGATTTGAAATGCAAGTAAAGACTTCAATATTTATATATTATATAGGAAGTCTTGGTTCTCTAGAATTCTTCTCAACCTAAAACACAAACTTTATAAATACCCATTAGTAGTGTATCTTTCAATAGACCATAATTGTGAGAGGGATTTGGAGTGAGGCTAATATGTGAGCACTCAATGTATTTTGTGAGATCTATTTATGTTTTTAGGTTCACCATTTAATTTATAATTTTGTGAGATGGTGAAATTTATTTGGGTGTAATTAGATTGTAGGATTTGAGTATTGTACCCTATTATGTAACCATTTTGATTATGATTAGTGGATTTTTGCTCCTTTTTCGTCCATGGATCCACATTAAATTTTGTTTGTGTTTTATCATTTTCGATTTTTTAGTTTGATTAATTATTTCGTTGATTACATTAGTCTTACCTATCTAGATATTTTTGGCATTTTAATCCTAACAATATATTCTATAAGGGTGGCTTGAAATGAAGATTGAAAATTTGATTACTTATGCTAAACATTAGATGTCTCAAATAATTGGTATTGCATGTTTATGGTTGATGTGTTATTTGTGATTAACTTTTATATATATATGTGTGTGCAAGGGATAGTTATAGACACTTCAACAATTAGATCACACATACAAACTTCGCAGGAAATACAAGTTAAAGTCCTATTGTTAATGATTATGTTTATGCATTGGTAAATTCAGAATCTATACTTGTATTACAGTAAATTTTAAGGATGAAATTTTATTAAGGGGAGAGAAATGTAATGTCCCGAAATTTCGGTTTTCGTGAATAACACTTTTCGAACCGTGAATAGTGTCACCCGGGGTGAATAGTACCATACGGAGTCAAAAATTTTATTATTCGACCATTGAAAAGTACAATTCATGACGAGTCCGAGAATATAATTTAAAGTGAAATTGATGTTAAATAGGCCTTTAAAAGTCAAAAATAAAAATAAGTTACAGTTCGGTTTGAATGGTAACCCTGTTTGACCGAACTTTAACCGAGCTTGAAAAAATGCTAGAAACCTCCAAAAAATTATTCGAATACATGAACTTACTTTAAATATTATGGGGGACATTTTGGTAATGAAAAATTAATTTTTGAATGACACAAAAAATAAGTTAATGGACTGGTAAAAAATTATCGAAGCAAAAAACGACGTCAGTTTGATCCAAAAATATGCGTGTACCCTAAGAAATATTTTTCAATAATTATAGACATATTTTTATGAGAAATGATGCAAGAAAAATGGAAGAAAAATAATTGGGCCTAAATATGCTAAGAAATGGAACCAATTGGTTGGGTTTGACCCATTTAGGATGGGTATATAAGGTCAAAAAACCAGTATTTTCTTGAAGAATCCCACGATTTCTTCATCCTTCCAAATTGTGACCCATACTTCTCCATTTTCTCTCAAATTTCTTCCAATTTTTCACTTAAATCCTACTAAATCTCATCCTCCAAGCAATTCCAAGGCCCTCAAATTTATTGTTGGCAATCTCAAGAACTTATTTTAAGTGAAAGAGTTGATAGAATTGTGAAGGAAAGATAGTTGAGCAAGAATTCAAGTGACAAGGAGGAAGAAATCAAAGCTAAAGCACTACAAGAAAATCGCATATTAGAGACAGAAAATAGAGATGGAATTCCGTCTCTAAACACAAATAGAGACGGAAATATACCGTCTCTATTTTGGCAGTTGCTAAATTTAGAGACGAAATATTTTTATCTCTAAAAATACAGACGGAAATGTGCTTTCTATCTCTAATATTAGAGACGGATTAGGCTTTCCGTCTCTAAACATAGAGATGGAAACCTATTTTCCAACTCTAATATTAGAGACGGAATTAGTGTTTCGTCTCTAAAAATAGAGACAGAATGAGATTTTCGTCTCTACTTAGAGACAGAAATTTCATTTTCGTCTCTATTTTTAGAGACGGAAAGTAATTTTTCGTCTCTAATATTAGAGATGGAAAGCTATTTTTCGTCTCTATTTTTAGACACGGAAGATAGAAAGAAATTTTTTGTCTATATTTTTAATTTTTTTAAAAAATATATATATATATATTAACAAATAATAATAAGATTATAATTGCCAAAATCTCTATAATGAAACAAGTATTAAATAAAAAATAAGTAGATTTAATAAAAATATAATTAATAATGTATTAATATATATAATTTAGTAAAACTACAAATAAAAGTACGTGAAAATTTTAAAAATACTAACTAAGCTAGAGGTGAATGTAACAACCCAAAAAGTGTCTAGTCGGAATTTGCATGCTAAGTCGGGAATTTAAGGATATTTTTGGTAATTGTGCATGTGGGATTTGGATAATTAAGGACCTAATTGAAGAATTAATTAAAGCTTTAAGTGAAGATATAAGTTTAGGGAGTAAAATGCAAAGTCAAAGATTTGGACTCTTAGGTCCAATAGGAGCTTGCCATGTGGACTTGGAGGTTGGGCATTTAATGCAAAAGGAAGAGAGAGGGAAGGGAGGGCAAGAAAAGTGTTAACTTCCTGTGGAAGCTGTATTTTTTCCCTTTGCTTTCTCAATTCCTGTTCCTCTCTTCTCTTTCTTTTCATTTAGATGCTCTTCATCTTTGCATGAGTTGGTGCTTCAATCTTTGAGTGGGATTTCTGAGTTTTGAGCTGAGTTTTTCAAGAGGTAAGTGCTTGGGTTTTGATTTGGGTTTCTTCTTCTTCTACTCTCTTTTCTGGTTTGGAAGAGTGAGTGTATGGGTTTGATTTAGTGTTGATTTGGCTGGGTTTTGTGAAAGAATCGGAGGAGAGAAGGAAGAGCAAAGGAAAAGAGAAAGTGGGATCTTGAAGTGGACGGATTGAAGCTTCTTTTGTCAGGTTTGGGAGTTATTTTCTAATTATGTGTAGTTGTGAGTTGATTGCCCTAATTCTCATCTTGGATTGAGTGTGTGGTTTGTGTTGTTTAAATTTTGGAAATTAGAGTGTTTTGTGTGTATATATGCATGTGCTAGTAAGGTAGTGAATATGGATGTAAATGCTAGTGTTGTGATGGTTTGAATGTGGGTTTTGAAGTGAATGAGTATGGGTTTGAATGAATTTCTGGGATTATGTTTGATTGTGTTAATATTAAGTTTTTGCATGTTATTGTTGTGCAAATTATGTTTATACATGATTATGAGCATGTTTTGAAGGCTTCACAGTGATGGGGTAGTGGTTATGCTTGATTGAGTGGTTGGGGTATGTTTAATTTTGTGTTTGAAAGTTTAAACGTATGATTTTTGTGCTGAGGAACTGGGTAACGTGACACTGTCACGATCGCGATGCTTGTCGCGAGCGCGACAGAGCTGCTTGATTCTAGCTTCTCACGGGACGAGACTTTTCACGACACGTGAAAATCTTCACGAGTTGTGAAGATTGCCCGTTCGGATGAGAGCCGCTCGGCAAAAGATTCTTCACGACATGTGAAGTCCTTCACGAGTCGTGAAGAAGAGCCGGTTCGGTTGTAGTGCTCCGCTCGGCTGATCGCCCGCTCGACAGGGAGTTCCGTTCGGCGTGGCGTGCACAGCTCGGCAGTTGGGCTTGTGCACGAGTCGTGCATCTCGGCACGACTCGTGCCCAAGCATTGGCAGCCAGCACGAGTCGTGCACCATAGCACGACTCGTGCCAGCCCACTTTTCTTCTATCACGAGTCGTGAATCGTGACACGAGTCACGACAGTCCTGCTTCTGGCCTGTAGCGCTGCGGCTACTATCGCGAGCGCGATGCAAGTCGCGATCGCGACAATAAACCTCCTCCTCCTGTTCTGTTTTGGCTAAAATGCTTTCTTCTCTCTCTTTGTATGGCTTCCCAGTATTGTATAAGTTATGCTTTGTATTTTATACAAGTGTGTATTGATGTTCTAGAGTTGTGTAAATAATTAATGCTATGCTAGTGTTTGAATACTTGTTTTGCCATTGTTCAGTGATAAATGTTAAGAGTGAGTGGAGCCTGAAGTGTCATAGTAGTGGATAGATAAGCATGCTTATAAAGGGATAGTGAGTGCAGCTGCCTATGTTGACCCGTTTGGGCCTTGCGTTGACCCTGCTTCAGGTCTAGTGATTACGGTTGACCTCCGTTATGGTCTTAGTGAAAATATTTTTGAGGCTTCGGTCTTCAGTGTAGTGCTCCCGTATCCACCACCAGTGAAATTCAGGCTTTGGTGTAGTGTCTTGTATTTATCTAACCGAAGTGCACTGTTGTTTGAGTGAAGTAAATTGACTTTATGAATTGATTTTTGGCTAGTGTATGGGTATTATTGTATGATAGCTATTTGTTTATATATTTAGTGACCATGCATTGTGCATTTTCGGATTTCTGATATTTCAGTAAACTCGATAAGTGGATGTATATTTATATGTTTTTCGCATGATGATACTTGTATATTGTTTAGTGTTCTTTTGTCTTTGTTCCTCCCCACTAAGCATTATCGCTTAGCACGGATTGTTTTCCCGTGTAGGTGGCAGGTTTTTGATAGGTTCGAGTATCGCATCTGCAGGTCGGCCACATAGGAGTAGAGTTGGTTTTATTTTGTACTCCTCCTGTATTCTTTTGTACATCATTTTGTTATTATATATATGAATCTCAGTATGTATAGTTTATGTAATTTTTGTTATAAGGATCCTTATGTAATTTTGAATGATGTATATAATATATTTTGTTTATATGTTAAGATTATAAGATTTATTATTGTTATTGTATGCTTCCGCTTATACGTATATATATATGTGCCGTGAGTGTCGTGGTAGCGCTTCGGTATCCTTCCAACGAGGGTATCGGGGTGTTACAATTTGTGGTATCAGAGCGCCGGTTTGGCAGTTTTGGTCGTCTTTGACTGATGAGTGTCGAGTCTTTGCATGTGAGTCAGTATTGTGTCATGGCCTAATGCAGATGTGTCTTGTGTAGTGTCTAGATGGAGTTCAATCCAAGTGAGAACGTGGGTGAGATGAATGGTAGTGTGAATGCAGTTAGGGTTGAGCAGCCTACTCCCCAGCATCAGTGTGATGAGCGTAATGATTTGCCTGGTATGGGGTTTGAGAATTCGGCCTTAGTGCAAGGTTGGCTACAGTTAGTGGATAAGCTGACCGCTCCTAAGGCTCCTACTGAGTTATTGAGAAAGAGAGGAACGAAAGATTTCCATGGGACTTTGTTGGACCAATCGGATGTCGCCGAGTGCTGGATTGAGAGGGTTGATCGGATTTTGCAAGAGATTAATTATCCTGCGAATCAGAGGGTATTTTTAGCAGTTGTAGACACCGGGTCCCGAGGCGATCCAAGATCAGAATTACCCGATGATGAGAATGATACCGGCTTATAGGCAGAGGTGTCGAAAATGATGTTTCTCTTGTCGAGACCCTCGTTATTTTTAAATAAAAATATATTATCATAAAAATTATTAATTAAATTAATTCTAAAAATAATATTATGGGAATGTGTTATTTTTTATATTTAAAAAAATATAAGAATTAAATTAGTTATTTAATTTAATCGAATTAAATTAATTAATTGATTTAATTGAAAAAAGAAAATTAAATTAGTTATTTAATTTAATTGAATTAAAATAATTAATTGATTTAATTGAAAAAGAGGGAGAATTAAATTAGTTACTTAGTTTAATAAAATAAAAAAAAAAACCTAAAAAATAAAAGAAAAAAAAATAAATAGTGATATTAATGTTTGTGTGGCCATGAAAGTGGCCATCCACGGCCACATTTTTCCCAAAGTGGCCATCACGCGTGATGGTAGGTGGCCATCACGCGTGATGGTGGCCACCACGCGTGCATTCCTTGCGTGCACTCATGCGAGCGCGCTTTCTCCCTCCTTTCACGCGACCTGTAAAATTAATTTTCACAATCAGACTGTTTTTTTCACGTTTTGGGTTATTTCGAAATAATAAAAATTAGAAAGTTAATTTTGTCTTTTTCTTTTTTTGGCGAGACACAGAAAATTAAAGGGTTGGACCCTTCATTTCAAGGGGGACGGCAATTTTTGGTTCAAGGGAGTTTTTTTGGCTTTTGGGTTTTTCTCTCTAGCTTTTCACTCCCCAGCAAAAGGTTCTTCAAGATTTCTCAATTTCTTTTTTTTTCTTTCCCTCAAGTTTTAATTCATTTACTTTTCTTCAAAAAATATATTTCATTTCTTGAGTGATTTGAGCTTGAAAAATTAATTTCTTTTGCTCAAATCACCCACCAAAAATATATTTTTATTAAGGTATTCTCTTGATTTTATTTTCAAAGCATCGATTTTTACATTTTCTTCAAGCATTCATCACCACAAAATCGACAAGGGGAACGAATCGAGACACCGTTCTTCGATCTAAAAATTCTGAGGGTAAACATTCTTGGACTCACCCTCATTTGTATATTATTTATTATTGTTAATATTATTTTTTGCTATTATTATCATGTATATTGTTTACTTTTAGCATTTTAATGTGTTAATATCACTACTAATATATTATTTGTTTGCTTCAATTTGATATTTTGCTATCATTATTATTTTTATTGTGTTTATGTTTGTTATTGTTATTCTGCCATCCTTATTATTATTATTATTATTATTATTATTATTATTATTATTATTATTATTATTATTTTATTTTTATTATCCTGTCTAATTATTACTACTATTATTATTACCGTTATTAATTATTTTATTGTTATTAATATAGTTTGTTATTAACAGTTATTACATATTATTATCATTTTATTGTTATTTTTATTATTGTTATATTGATGTTCACTGTTGGATTACTTTCTCTTTTTTGTTATGGTCCTTTTTATTACTTTTATTATCATCATTATTCACATTCATTATTATTATTATTATTATTATTATTATTATTATTATTATTATTATTATTATTATATTATTATTTTCTAATATTTTGTTACTGTTGTCATTATTTCATCATTATCCTCATTTTGCCATGACTTGTTTTAATTTACCTTGCACGTAAATTATCTGGTTCATTAATTTAATTCGCCCAATATTTATTTCGTCTTTACTTGATTAATTTTTAGAATATTTGCTAATATATTTTGATGTTAATTTTTGTATGAGATTTTATTTGAGTCGAGCTATGTGAGCGCCCCGCGACTCCCCGAATGGGTCGCAACGCATGGAGGGTCACTTCGGTTTGGTGAGATCTTTCCGACTCTCTCTTTATGTGTTACATGTTTATTTGTAAATATTTATTTTTTTTATGCACGCGTGAGATAAAAAGTCACAAAAATACTTTTATAATTTAATCGGGATTTTCACTAATAAAAGTGGGACCAATGTCCCTTGTTTTAGCCCAACAATAAAATTATCACAATTAAAACGAAGAGTCAATTTTAAATAAAATGGGATCACTCATCCCGACTTTCCAATTCAAACAATCAAAACGACTCTTCGAACTCTCTTTAAATTAATACGAAGGAACCAATGTTCCTAAATTTTGAACAAGTGCGAAGGAACCAATGTTCCTAAAATAATGTCCCGACTTATGCATGTCTTTTTATTTCGATCTTGTGTGAGTGTTTTAAATTCAAGTTCATTTCTTTTTGGGCCCTTGTAATTAATTTTGGGGCAACTTTATTTATTTTTGGGGATTGTATTCCGTCCCATTTACTTTTTTAATTTCCTTTTATTGGGGTTGTATTCCGCCCCTATTTCTCTTGTAATTGTGTGCTTGCGTGTTTATCGCTTTTTTATTTACTTTATCGCTTTCCTTTTATCGCTTTCGTATGCTTAGAATGCACTATTTAAATGCATCAATAGCGTGAGATGAGGGATATAATTTTAAGAGGATAAAAACCCATTTATAATTAACCAAAGCATAAATAAGAGGAAAGTTCCGGACACCATATCTCTGGTTTAGACCGTTAGAGGTGAGAAACTTTTTCCCAATTTCTTGCAAATTGGGTGGCGACTCCAAATGCCTCAAAGGTGCCTTTAGGTGTCATTAGACTAGGATGTTCTCCCCAATGTTCTATTGGGAGGAATACACCGATGATGTCTCATGGCGCCCATGATCAAAAGACGCAAACCAATTCCCCGAATCCCAAAGGCGGATTCAAAGCGAGGGCCGTTGCTGGGTACCGTCGGCGCGCGTCACAGTGGCGACTCTACTGGGGACTTTGCGTTTGAGACTTTGCTCCGAAAGTGCTTTGGTTAAAATATATAATTGGATTTTTAAAACTTAAAATTATATCTCTTTTCAAAAATTTGCATTGCATCTTAGAGCCTTAGAATTACGCTAGTTGGTCCCTTCTTACCTCGGTGCGTTCCCAAAGCACGACCCTACTTTCACTCATTGTAGGGAAGTGTTAAGGATAATCACCAGCCCAAGCCTTGTACCTTTTGGTATATCAAATGGAGACCCGATCGGTCGCTACGCTCGTGATGAGCTAAACCCGTTGGCAGGGACCATGCTTGGGTAGCCCTAAAATTTCATCACCTTGACCAAAGCCCACGTAATGGCAAGTAGAAACTTCCCCTAGGTAGCATGCTCCTTAATACAATGCTTGTGATATGGGTCATCACGTATTAGACAAAGTCAACCAAATTAAGTGGTCTTCATCAAAGGCTTTCATGCCCCGTTGGGCCCACCTTGATTTAATTGAATTGCCCAAATACGTAATGGCCAAAACCCATACGAATGCACATTAGATTAGGACTGTTATGCTGCCGATTTTCCACCGTGCACCATACGTGTCCGATGGGTTCCCTGTTGACCCTCGGATGAAGCCCACCTAGGAAAGAGACCGCACGACCTCGTGTGTGGGAGTGATAAGGTTGGAAGGATCTATTTGCTTGCATGTGGTTGTGAATACTGCACAGCATGCTCATACATCGCATGTCATTCATGCATGTCAATAAAATAAATACATGTACAAATAATAATATCTTATCTCATGCTGTGTGCGCATATACCTTTCTATCTGCATGCTATTTTTTCACATGTGCATATCATCCTGTATATTTAATCTCATGCTGTGTGCGTGTATATCTTCTCGTCTACATATCATTTTTCGCATGCACATACCATCCTGCATGTAATTTCTTCCATGCATCCCATCGTATCGTGGTAGTCCATTGATTCTGCACTCATCAAAGAATATTTGAATGGCACGATCATGCATTGTATATGTCATCCATGCATCATTCTAACAATCTTGATCTTTCAGCCATCGTAGATTCATCCAAGTGGATTAGAGGTTCTGACGATCGACTAGTGACTACAAACTCGCCTTTTGGATTGCTAGAACTAGTGCCTGTTTGGGATTCTGAGTCACTCTCTACAGCTAGTGAATCATTTTCCATGACAGAAGAAATCAGAGCTTTGACTACTCAAGACCTTGCTAGGAGACTAGAGAAATTTGAACAAAAGATATTGGATATGATGGGAGCAGTGGCCGAAAGGATTGCTCAGCCCCCTGCTCCACAAGCACCTGTGGCTCCACAACCACCTGTGGCTTCACCTTGGGGGCAAGCCGAACCGCCTGCTGGTGGGGAGGCTCCCCTCTCTGGAGTCGCTGCCCATCAATCTGTAAATCAGCCTAAAGCTGATTCTGTGCCAGTTGAGCCAAGAAGAGCAAGGATCCCAAACCCTGATGAGGATTTCATAATGGATAGAAGGTTTGAGGAGCTTGAAAGGAGGTTGTTGGCCACAATTAAGGAAAGGATGGATGCCATGGCGCTAGTTCTTCAAGCTCAACTCACGGTAACTCGCCGAGCACCCCTCAATAGGACTATCACTAACCTCACAAGTCAGGGAGTTGGTAGCGGCGATACAAGAAGGACAAGGAAAACACCAATGGCTAAAATAGCTCAAAGGCACTATTCTGATCTGGGCGAACCTTTGTCATGGGTTTTCGAGAAACTAATGAAGGAGGGCAAGTTGCAGCCATTGCCTCCTAAGCCAGCCTTAAGTCAAGGATAGCCGGGGCATAAAAGTGATCAATACTGCGCCTACCATCAACACACCGGGCATCTAACAGACCGTTGCCGAATCTTGAGGGGCAAGATCCAAGACCTCATTGATAGCGAGCAGATCTCTGACCCAAAAGAATGAAAGAAGGAGAAGAAGACGGGCTACAACGCTTTGGTAAGTGGATCAGCGATGTTATCATCAGTAGGTACTCTGCATATCTTGACATCTCCTCTCTCAATTATTTCTCGAATGAGATGAAAACGCCTGAGTATATGTTTTGATCTCTGGTGAGATCTAGGCTCCTTAGCCTGTGCAATAGCACCATTGTTGTCACAATAAAGATCCACTGGGTTGCTGATACTAGGTACTATTCCCAATTCAGCAATGAATTTCTTGATCCATACTGCTTCTTTAGCTGCATCTGATGCTGCTATATACTCAGCTTCTGTTGTAGAATCAGCGACAGTGCTTTGTTTAGAACTTTTCCAGCTTACAGCACCTCCATTTAACACAAACACATATCCTGACTGCGATCTAAAGTCATCTTTGTCAGATTGGAAGCTTGCATCTGTATAGCCATTTATTACTAGCTCATCTTCCAATCCTCCATATATTAAGAATGCATCTTTAGTTCTTCTTAAGTACTTAAGAATATTCTTAACAGATGTCCAGTGACTTTCACCGGGATCTGACTGGTATCTGCTCGTCATGCTCAAAGCATACGAAACGTCTGGTCAAGTGCATAACATGGCATACATGATTGATCCTATAGCCGAAGCATAAGGAATCATACTCATGCGATCTCGCTCATCAGATTTCATTGGACATTGAGTCTTGCTAAGAGTAATGCCATGAGACATTGGCAAAAATCCTCTCTTGGAATTTTGCATACTGAATCTATTTAGCACCTTATCTATATAAGTGCTTTGACTCAGACCAATTATCCTTTTAGATCTATCCCTGTTGATCTTAATCCCAAGGATATAAGCAGCTTCGCCCAAATCTTTCATTGAAAAAGATTTTCCTAACCATTCTTTTGTCTTTTGCATGATAGGGATGTCATTTCCAATGAGTAATATGTCATCGACATATAGCACAAGAAACATCACAATGCTCCCACTAACCTTCTTGTATACACAAGGTTCATCCTCATTTTTGATAAACCCAAACTCTTTGATTGTTTCATCAAAACGAAGATTCCAGCTCCGAGAAGCTTGCTTCAATCCATAAATGGATCTTTGCAGCTTACATACCTTCTTAGAATTCTTAGGTTGGACAAAACCATCAGGTTGTGTCATGTACACATCCTCAAATAAGTTTCCATTAAGAAACGTTGTTTTGACATCCATTTGCCATATCTCATAGTCATAATATGCAGCAATGGCAATAAGAATTCTTATAGACTTAAGCATTGCGACTGGTGAAAAGGTTTCATCATAGTCAATACCATGAGTTTGTTTGAATCCTTTTGCAACAAGTCTTGCTTTAAAGGTATTTACTTTGCCATCCATGTCAGTTTTCTTTTTGAAAATTTGCACCCAATGGTTTTAATTCCTTCAGGTGGATCAATTAAGTTCCAAACTTGATTATCATACATGGATTGCATCTCAGACTTCATGGCTTCTAGCCATTTCTGAGATTCCGGACCTGACACGGCATCTTGATAGGTAGTAGGCTCATCTTGATCCATGAGCATCACTTCACGACTATCTGTCACGAGAAATCCATATCTCTCGGGTTGAAGTCGTATCCTATCAGATCTACGTGGTACTTGTGTAACAGGTACAGGTTCCACAACAGGTTGTGAAACTTGTTGAGTTTCCACCAATGGTTCAATGTTTTCTTGTGGTTCTTAAATTTCTTCAAGTTGTACTTTACTCCCACTGGTTCTTTTAGAAATGAATTCTTTTTCTAGAAAGACACCATTTCGAGCAACAAACACTTTGTTCTCAGAAGGATTATAAAAGTAATATCCTTTAGTTTCCTTAGGATATCCCACAAAAAGACATTTATCAGATTTTGGTGCTAATTTATCTGAGACTTGTCGTTTGACGTAAGCCTCACAGCCCCAAATCTTTAGAAAAGACAAATTAGGAATTTTCCTAGTCCATATCTCATATGGTGTCTTTTCAACCGCTTTAGATGGAACTCGATTCAAAGTGAATGCAGCTGTTTCTAATGCATAACCCCAAAAGGATGATGGAAGATCTGTTTGACTCATCATAGATCGAACCATATCTAATAAAGTTTGATTCCTCCTTTCAGATACACCATTCCATTGTGGTGTTCCTGGTGGAGTTAATTGTGAGACAATTCCACAATCTCTTAGATGATCATCAAACTCTTGGCTCAAATATTCACCACCTCGATCAGATCGAAGTGCTTTAATAGTTTTACCAAGTTGATTTTGTACTTCATTTTGAAAGGTTCTAAACATTTCAAATGATTCATGTTTATGTTTCATTAGATAGACATAGCCATATCTACTGAAATCATTTGTGAATGTAATGAAGTAATGAAATCCTCCCCTGGCATTTATGCTTAATGGGCCACATACATCAGAATGTACAAGGCCTAATAAGTCAGTGGCCCTTTCACTATGTCCAGTAAAAGGATCCTTTGTCATCTTGCCCAATAAACAAGATTCACAATTTTCAAATGATTCAAAATCAAATGATTGCAAAAGTCCATCTGAATGGAGTTTAGCTATGCGTTTCTCATTTATATGACCAAGGCGACAATGCCATAAATATGTTGAATTTAAATCATTTGGTTTGGATTTCTTTGTAGTTATGTTATAAATATCATGATTATTGGATGTTTCTAGGTTTAGGACATAAAGCCCACAATATGAATCAGCAATACCATAAAGCATATCATCATAATAAATAGAACATTTCTTATTCTTAATAAGAAAAGAAAAACCTTCATCATCCAAACTTGAAACTGAAATAATATTCCTATTCAAACTAGGAACATAATAGCAATTGTTCAAAACTAACAAAAGCCCATTGGGCAAAGTCAACTCATAAGATCCTACAGCCAGAGCAGCAACTTTTGCTCCATTACCAACTCGTAGGTCCACTTCACCCTTTTTCAGCTGCCTACTCCTTTTGAGTCCCTGCACATTAGTACAAATGTGAGATCCGCATCCAGTATCTAATACCCAGGAATTAGAAGTAGATAAGTTAATCTCTATAACATAAATACCTGAAGGAGTAGTCTCACCACTCTTCTTCTTCTTCAATTCTTCCAGGTAAAGCTTGCAGTTCCTCTTCCAATGACCAGGTTCATTGCAGTGGAAGCAAACTCCTTCCTTTGGAGGTTTAGCCTTGGGCTTGGGTTTGGGCTTAGGCTTACCACCAACTTTTGCCTTAGCCTTAGCCTTACCCTTGACTTTCATGCCTTTCCCTTTGTTGACCATCAGAACATGGCCAGGCTTTTTGCTTATGCTTTGCTCAGCTGTTTTGAGCATGGCATGCAGCTCAGCTATTGATTTCTCCATATTATTCATGTTGTAGTTCATGACAAAATGGTCATAACTATCAGGCAATGAATTAAGGATCAAATCCGTTGCCAGTTCCAAACTGAGGGGAAATCCAAGCCTCTCAAGGTGATCAATGTAGCCCTTCATTTTCAAAACATGAGAGCTAACTGAAGCACCTTCAGCCATTTTGCAAGAATGCAAAGCTTTGGTAGTCTCATACCTTTCTTGCCTAGCCTGCTGTTGAAAGGTCTGCTTGAGATGAGTACTCAACTCATAAGCCTCCATGTTTTTCAGATGCTTCTGAAGCTCTGGGGCCATGGTAGCTAACATTAGACAGCCAACATCCACAGAATCATCAACATGTTTCTTGAATTTCTCTTTGATTGCCCTTGTAGCATCAGCAGGTGGCTCATTGGGAATAGGCTCATCCAGCACATACAATTTCCTTTCTTGCTTAAGGACAATCCTCAAGTTTCTGAACCAGTCAAGGAAGTTTGTGCCAATTTCTTTAAGTTTGTCCTTCTCAAGAACAGATCGCAGTGACATAGCAGAAGTGTTATTTGATGCCATTAATCTACAAACATGCAAGATAAATTATATTAGTACCAATTTCATTTTAGGTTTTCTTATAAACTCCCACTAAAATAGTAACCCTCATTAATAATTACAATAATTATAATAATTTAGTGGGCTAAGATCCATATTTCACTTAACTCTAAGTCAGCTTTGGCATGACGCTTAAAGCTAAGTTATTTAGGTAGGTAGCTAATTTACCAATTATATCTTATATAACTCTTAGATCATTTATGGGATTTTGACATCATATGTCCCGGCATGTTATAATCCCATCTTATGCCCTTAGGCCCAAAACCGTTCTGATAGCCTAATTAAGTCTAACCATTTTAAATATATGAGTAGCACCATTACTCATCTTGTCTTACTAGGATAACCTAATGTACTTCGCTTTGGCAGAACCCACATTTTGGTGATCTTAGCCTTGACAAGTGTTTTAATAATGGGTGGCATATGACTTAAAATTATGGTGAGGGATTTAATTTTAACTTATGATGTCTAATTATTTATATACATCATGCATCAATTCATACATGCCATCTCATACACATATATAAACATTCATCGCATCACATACTAAGAATATATGCATAATATATATAAAACCGTGTCATAGCATGGCCAAATCTACATTGATCCCCATAAGCCAATATGAAGATCAAAGGTCAATCCTAGGTGTGAAAAATGGACTTGATCAAAATCTTCCATCTTACACCTCCATCGCCATGAATTTGGATTGATATCCATTGTTGCTCTTCGTCTTCATTACATTAATAATACAAAGATATTCTACTACAACTATTTAACAAAATAAAGATTACAACAAATTAACGACACGCAGGTCGTATTTAAAAATTACAAACCCTTAAAACAGATAAAATAAAATTCATCCATAAAAGGTTCAATTGGCCATGCTATGCACCATGCAAAGACATCATACATAAACATAATAAATCATATTTATATCATATCATGCATAATATACCTTATTTCATAAATAAATATATTAAAATTACCGAGTGATAATTATGAATGAAATATAAGGCGCTATAAGACATTTTTCTGCCTAAAATCCCAATTCTGTATGTATGAGAAAACAATTCTGTTGATCATATTAGCCATCGTTTAATATGTAAACAGTTTAATATATACAGAATACCACCAAAAATAATTTAGTATTAACCATATTAATACTTTTAGTTAATCGTATTAACAGAATCATATTAACACTTAATTGAGTTCATTAATCATATTAATAATCTTTAATTTCGTAGCCCTTAAAATACCGGATTAAATATTACAAAGTTAATCTCGTTTTGTCACATGAAATCCATTCGTTTTTAACACTTAAAATCGAAATCAATCGCCAAGTATCAACATACAAAACGATCAACATAATCATATATGTATAGATATATATCACATACATACATACATAAAATATTTGAATCAATCGAATATACAAGTGGCTCTGATACCACTGTTGGGTTTTAAGCAGAATAATGCAAATTAAACGCAACGAAAAAATAAAACCCGAAAAACAGGATCCATGTATTTCGATTGATTCAAATGGAAGTGATAAGATTTACTAACCTTTTCTGTGTGGGAAGCTGAATTAAACACCTTTAAATCGAACTGAAGAAATTGCCTTTAACACGAACGTCCTCTACTGGTATCCACACGCACGATCAAAAATGAATCGAAGTCGCAGGGTTGCTAGTTCCCTTTAGATGCGAATGGATTTTACGATTTTCTTTCCTTCTCAAGGAAGAACAATGGTGGCTGCTCTCTATTTTCTTTTTTTTTAGAAAATTAGCTAGAGTTTTTCTTTTCTTCTTCTCAATAAGAAGTCAAGCTAGCTAGGGTATCCAATGTTGGTATCCTATGTTGGTATCCAATGTTGGTATCCAATGTTTTTAACCACCTTAAAACTCTCATTCCTTTTGAAAAACGGAAATTGAGTTTTGATAAGAGTTAATAACAAGAGATAATAGCCCAATAAAATCCATATTGTTCATTTTGGTCTTGGTATGTGACCCAATAAGTTTATATTATGTTGGTAGTGGGCCTTATCCCATAATAAGCCCACAAGTCATAATTGGTCTCTAGCAAGACATTATGACTACCCAAATAATATAAATATCGTTAGTCCGATTTTAACCTGTCAATAGAACATGTTATTATCCTTTTATCACACGATACCTTATTTGAACATAAGTCATGGTACATGTCAAACTTATATTGTTCAAACATTTAATTTCCCGATCACTAAGTAGACTGATAAATTCAAATGATATTGATGACACTATCAATTCATTCGAGCACGGCCATGCATTTTACAGTCCTACTTATCGAGGGGCCCAATAGATATCTCTCTCATTAGAGAGGGACAAATTCCAACTTGATTATTCACTTTCCTCCGCATAATTCTCATTATGTCCGATCATAAACTTTATAATTATCCGATTAAAGATAACGTTTGATTATGTCAAAACATAATGATCCTTATGTAGGAAACTATGATAACCTCAGGTCAAAGGATTCAATAACATATCTATTATAAGATCACTTATTACACTATCCCATGAATTGATCTTATAGTGGGTCTTTCCAATACTTTGTTCTCTAGCAAGTACCTATAGATTTGATTTATATCAACATATATAATCATCCCATGATTATCAATGCAAATCTATACTAGTCTTAATTTATCTTTATGCCCTTTATTGATAAATGACTAGGGACAACATGAATAACATTGTTATTCATAAACATTACAATAATGTAACATGCTAATAATATCAATGTGAAGAAAACCATTATATAAATGAAAATGTATTGATTACATCAAGGTCCAAATGTTTGGCCTAGGGCATAACCACTAACAAAAACCATACATACTTATATATAAAAGATAGAAGAAATCGAGGCTAGCAAAATTTTCTCTTTCATTCATAAGCAAAGCATTTACAGAGCTGAGTTACATTACAAAATCATCTTTACTTGGATATAATATCAAGTCTTACAAAAATTACATAACTATACATATTATAAAAGATATTTATTTATAATATCCACAGGCTATACATCTGAACAAAAATAAAGCCTAACATTAAACAAAAGCCCATCCTGTTGTGTTGGCCTTGGCTACTGCGGATCGAACCTCCCAAGATCTCCTACTGCTTCAACACCTGCAAAGATGAAACACCCGTGATAAGCCCAATGGCTTAGTGGGGAAAACAAGAGATGTACGACTAATCACAGTGGACGTCAATGCAATTCGCATACACATGGCACATACATATGGATAAAGCATCATAAATCTTCCAAAAGTTACATACATCATAACCAATAACTTCATTTAAATATTTCACATAATATCAATATAATGAGTCATAATAATTGATATCATATTATGCAAACACATAGGTAAGCCTGCAAATTTAGAGTGGTGGATAATGAGTAAACACATAGGAACCCGTAGGTATAAAAATAATTTCTTTTCTTTTCATATCAAAACATTTTCACATAGGGATCTTAAATAAGATCCAAAGTCATAGGGATCACGAGGATCCAAACGGGGACCTGATTAGGGTCCAGAACGCATAGACTGTAGATAACAGAACTCTATAGGCATGATTGTCTATCCATAACGTGATTATTGTAGGCTAAATGCATAATAATAATCTCATTTCATCACGTAATAATATAACTTAACTCATGTGAAACATTTACAAATTTAACATTCCTTGATACACATTAGTCGAGTTGATGCACAATATTGACAATGCTAAGTTCAAAAGAAACAATCAAAACAAAATTCAAAGTCTGAAAAATAAGAGCCACATGGCAGTAACAAAACCTCGCCCGCCGTTGCACATGGAGGAGAGCTGAACTCAAAAAGAAAGAAAATACAGAGAGAAAAGCTTGAGGAGGAAGAAAAAAATGATTTATGTTTTAAAGGTATTTTGAGATTGTTTTTGGAAGAGAAAATTAGTTCCTGGTGTTAGTGGAGTCGATCGGTTTGCTTTTTTCATCAACGTAATTTTCTTTAAGAAGTTTTTGAGTCTTTGTTTTAACCACCATTTCAAGAAAAGCAAAGAGGAAAATCATAAACCTTTCATCTGCAGATCAAAGATCAATATCTGAGGGTAAATACTGAATAGCCATCTCTCTTTTCCTTTTTCTTTCTTCTTTTTACTTCCTTTCTTTGTTTTGCTGAGTCAGTTACTTCTGTTCATTGTACATATTGTATATATCGTACATATTTCTCGTTTGATTTTATTATCCTGTTGATCGTGTGTCTATTACTGTTATGAATATATAAGCATGTTTGTTGCTTTCTTGCGCAGGTTTGGATTGCATGATATTGTGTTTGTTTGTCTGTTTTTAGTGCTCTGTTCATCCCTATTTTTTATGCTGTCTATGGCTTTGTTTTCGTTCGAGTCGTGACCTTGCCGTTCGAGTCGTGTTTTGGTTTTGTTGGGTTTGTGACCTCCCAATCGGATCGTATTATTGGTTCCCCGATCGGACAGCGTCTTGGATTTTTGCCCGCTTAGTCGCTTCGGACGAAACCCTCCATTTCTCGATCGGACTGCATGACCTGTGTAGTGAGCGCACGATCTCGTGCATTTATTGCACAACTCGTGCAGTGCATGCACGAGTCGTGCATGTCTGATCCCTTCCCCCTTCAGTTTTTTCTTGTTTTTTTATCTTACCCGATCATCATTCTATCTTGTTCTACCTATTATCCAATCCTCATTTCTCTCCTATTTTACCTGTCCAAACGCAAATGCATATAATATAACCCGATCTATTTGGTTTACCTTGTATATTGCTGTCTCAATTCATTTGTTTTTTGCCTAATTAATCTCTATTAATAATTGTTAAATGTCGTTGTTGGTTGTTAATTCATTTGTATATTTGGTTGCTATTGTTCTTTGATTAGTGTAATCAATATGAATTTAATTTAATCTACTTTATCTTTACTTATTTCCACTTACTTAATTATTTATATTTAATTAGTTTAACTGATTATTATTTGATTGATCTATTAATCATTTTAATTAATTATTTTATTCAATTAATTTATTTGTTCATACTACATTGATTATTTAGTTTATTTTACTAACATTTTATTTTGTTTTGTTTTGTTGCCTCAAATTTATTTATGTATGTGAGTCATATTTGCACACGGGTTGGAGGACCGGGAGACCAAAGACCTTCAATTTAGGATTTTTTTAATTGTTGTATTTCCCTTTATTATTATTATTATTATTATTATTATTATTATTATTATTATTATTATTATTATTATTATTATTATTATTATTATTATTTTTTATGCATTGTATGTAAAAATATATTTTAGATTCATCCGCATTATAGAAAATCATATTTTTTTTTTACAATAATTAATAACTTTGAATTTTTCTTAATAAAATGGACCAATGTCCTATTTTAACCAATAAAATCTCACTTTCAATTGGAGAACTAATTTCACAAAATGGGATCACTCATCCCGGTTTTCCCAATCAATACACAAAAAAGTAGTTCTCTATTCTTTAAGTTAAAAGGAAACAATGTTCCTAAAATGTAATAAATGACCCGATTTATGTATGATGCATTTTTAATTATTTATTTTGTATGTGTTATTTGTTCATTTTGGCGCCCTTGTAATTAATTTTGGGGCGAATTTTATTTATTTATGCTTTCTCATTTTATTTTATTTTGAGAGATTTATAATAGCCCTAATAACGGGTTAGTCATAAATAGTATTTTTTTAGAGTGAATAGCGCTTCCGAGATGAATAGTAATTCCCAAAATCGAAAAATATTTTATTAGACCATTGGATAGAGCTCACCAATACGAGTCCGTAGGAATAAATTTCATGTCAATCCGAGATCAAACGAGTCCAAAATGGCCAAAACAGTAAGCAAAAGCATTTACTTCTGTGAAAAAGTGGGCCCAGGTGGAACCCACTGAAAAGTAAAAAGTGGACCCAGGTAGGACCCACTGAAAAGTAAAAAGTGGGCCCAGGTGGGACCCACTAAATAGTAAAAGTGGGGCCAGGTGGGCCCCACTGAATAGTAAATGTGGGACCATGACGACATCAGCGATGACATCAGCAATGTCATAATGATGAGTAGTAACTGTGTCCCCTAAAGTGTAACATCATCATTAATTGGGTCCCATTGAAAGTGACATCATCTTTGACTGGTCTGTGAATATTGACTGTGGGTCCATGAATAGTAACTAGGGCCCACAAAATAATGACTCTGGGGTGAATAGTAGTCGAAAATATTTTATTTTACCATCAGAAAAAGAATGAAAAATGTAGTATAATGGTGTAATCTGGTGTAAAAACGAGAACAAATAGGCTTCCAAAATTCAGTCAGAAGTTTCTCTGGTTCTGTTCGATTGAACTAAAGTTTGATTGAACTTTGACCGAATTTTTATAAATAGTTAGAGTGGATAAAATGATCTACTATAAGAGGATAAAATGCTTAGAATAATTTTTAGAAATTTGTGACAGCCTTAGAATTGTGTTTTACGACAAAATCGGATTGAACCAAATTAGACTGGTTTAAGTGAACCGGACCCCAAACGGACTCTGATTGAGCTAAAATTTTTGCAGGAAGACTAATTTTAATATTATAAGAATTATGAAATTAGTTAGGAGTGAAAATGAATTCAGAAACATTAAATTTCACCAAAACAGTGGAAAATGGCGCGAAAACTGAAAATCGGACCAAATCGGCTCAACCACTTTGGTTGGACCTGGTTGGGTCCAATTGAACCCATTAAAAGGACCTAAAAATCTAGAAATCCCCTTGGATTCCATTTTTTTAGCTCCCTCTTCTTCCTCTCTTGGCCGAATTCACTCTCCTCTCTTCTCTCTCATTTTGCTTTCAATTTTTCTTCATCTCACCTCAAGATCAAACCTCCCTAACATAATTCAGCTCATCTATAATCCATTGGTGGTCTTATATTTTCGTTTGGAGGAGTATAAGTGAGTGAAATCTAGACTAGAATTTTGGGGGTAAAATTTAGGTAAGTGATTTAAGTGATTTTAATTTAGTTTTCAGGTTACTAAGGGTACTCTAGGATGTGAATAAGAGGTTTATTAAGTTTATTTGATGAAAGGAACTTCATTTTGATTAAATCTTAATTTTTGTGTTTGGACATAATTATGTCCAATTGGCGAAGGAACCTCTAAGCAAGGTAAGAGCAAGGAAAAGGATATTTGAGAAGTGTATTTCACGGATTTGAGGTTTGTGATTGCAAATTCCATTTAATTCCATGGTAAAAGCATGAATTTAGGTTATGTTTATGAAGAAAGTATGTAATGTATGCATGTTTAATTGAAATCAACATGATATTCATGCTTAGGGATGTTAAAAATGATGGCATGGATGATTAAATTGAAGAAATAAATTTGGTGTGAAAAGTTCCTTCTTTGGCCAAATGGTATTCATGTGATTTTCATGTGTTTTCTTGATGTTTTATGTATATTTATGATGGATCTATGGTATTTGGCATTTGAACTAATGTATGGTATGTGTTAGAGCGTGTGAAAACATCATGAGGCATGTGATGTATATATGGCCGAATGTATATCATGTGTAAAGTCGTGATTTTGATGGGTTTTCATAGAAATTGATGGTATGGTGATGTTATACAACATGAAATTGGCCTAATTAAATGATAAAATTGATAAAAATAATTAATTTAAATAAATTGGTATGTGGGCCGTATGCATGTATGTATGTATGCATGTATACCATGATGAAATAATAAGTTTACATGACATGTGATGATGTAATGATGATAATCACATGTGAAATGATGAAATGGTATGAAAAAGAATATAACATTATGATGATATACCATGAAAAATAAGTATATTATATTAATAATGTGAAAATAAAATAATATTACCCTATGTAGTGATCTGGCAGTCAAGTTTAGTTCAGGATATATTGGCATGCCATAGGGACATAAGACCACTGGTGTGAGCATGGCGTCTCACGTTTTAAATAGGCCAATGATGGTCCTATTTCACTATATCTGAATATTTCATTATACTGTATTTAAGACAGTGGTGGTCCCACAGGACTCCGCTGGTATTTCTGTAAACTTCTGGAGTTCATGTCTCGTTTATCCTGTATATAGAGTCTGCCAGTGTGTTACAGGGGCATAATTGTAAAAATAAGATTAAAATAGTTAAAGTATGATTAAAATAATATTTATGTGGAAAAAGGACATGAATATTATTAAATAAAAGGTTTAAGGGCAAAACTATAATTTTGTGCATATGTGTGTTAAGGATGATTAATAAGGGTAAAAATGTAAATAAATGGTTAAATATGAAAATTGGCCACTTTTTAAGGATAATACTGTAATTTGGCATGAAAATGGTAATTGGAGGGTAAAACCATAATTTGGTATGCAAATTAATGGTAAAATTGTAATATTAGTGTAAATAATTAAACTAGTGGCAAATTTGTAATATAAGTGAAAATTATTTAAAATAGTGGCATAATTGTAATATTATTGAAATTAAAATGAATTAGTGGCAAAAAGGTAATATTAGTGAAATTAAAGTGAACCAATGGCATACATGTAAAATTAGTGAAGTGTAAATGAAATATTGCCTTAAGGATAAATTGGTAAATGAGACGACTTATATTCATTAATTGTGTAATTGCCTAATTGTGTGTTTTAAAGATGATTAAATAAAATATTGCATGAATAATTGGTAATTAAATCAATTATGTTTAATTATGAATATTTAAATGATATTATTTATTGAATATCATTCATGCATGAAAAATTGAAATAAGTGAAAATTTAAGGAATTGCAATCACCACTTGGCATATTTAATGCTCAGCACGTAGTTTTATTTGACTGTGTGTAGGTACTCCATAAGATTTTAGGAGCAGAGCATACCTCACACGTTGGAAGTGGTATGGAAGATATTATTTAAAATATTAAGTATATTAAGAAGTTTGGCATGTATATGACTTATAGTATTGTTTTGGGTTTTAGTCTGTAATAGACTATTATATCTGTTACTAGTATGTGTGTTGGGCATACCTAATAATTGGTAGAAATTAAGTTAATAGAATTGATAAAAAAATTGAAATATAGATTTCTGCCTTAAAAGAAAACTGGCCAAATGAATAGTAATTTAGACAGTTATAGGTCAATCGGCATAGTTAATAGTGAATTAAAAATAGTAAATTTTAAGTTTGATAATTAATTAATAAGTATTAATAGACTTAAGTAAGTTAACTATTCATACAGTATTATACATACTGTACTATTCACGTATACGGTACTATTCATATATACTGTACTATTCTTGTATATGGTACTATTCACGTATACAGTACTATTCGAAAAACAATTTTACTGGTTTTAATAAATTGTCTATTTAATAACCTGAATAGTTTAATTAGGTTAACTGGATTAAAAGGAACAGTAATTTAATCGGATAAGTAAAGTATTAGAGGATATGTTAGTTCAGTGCGGTGGCATCCGGTATCCGTATCACATACGGGTGTAGGGCGCTACAAGTTTTGGTATCAGAGCTTCGGTTTAGGTGGTTCTAAGATCGGAGTGGGCCAATGGGATTAGTTTAAGTTCATGTACATGCGAACTAATTTTTGGACAGTATAGTTATGTGAGGCTAATGTATGCTTGCTCCTTATGTTAGATCGCGAGTATGGCTTCAGATGAAGGTAGTCGTGATAGTGATGTGGAGAGTGCCGCATCAGTTAGTATGAGTCGATCGAGGTCATCTCGTCACAAGGATACTCTGTCTATTGTTCCTTCTCCTCAGCAGCAGCCTGAATTTTTGAACATGATGGCGAATTTTTATCGGTTTATGCAATCTCAGCAGCAGCCTCAGGGTCCTGAACAGCAGTTAGCTCCACCTGGGTGGAGACTGATTTTGGAACAGATTCAGAGATTAGGAACGGAGGATTTTTATGGTCGCAATCCTTTGACTCTGGTTCAGGCAGAGGAGTGGTTATTTAAGCTCAAGCGTATTTTTTAGACCACTCAGAGTCCGCCAGATGAGATGTTTCAGGGAGCAGTGGCTTTGCTTCAGGGTCCAGCTTACACTTGGTGGAGTTCAGTCCGTAAACACACTCCAGCGGATCAAGTTAATTGGGGGTTTTTCTAGACTCAGTTTGAGAAGAAATATGTTGGTTCTGAGTATAGATCTGCCATGCAAGATGCATTCTATAGGCTCAGATAGGGAAGTAAGTTAGATGCTGAGTACGAGAGAGAGTTTGAGCGGCTCAGTACCTATCTAGATTATGAGTCCATGACTGGGCAGAAGTTATGCCACAGATTTGAAAGAGGTCTGCATAATGACATTATATTGGCTTTGGGTTCTTAGAGGCATATAATATGAGGTCCTTGGTTGAAGTAGCTCTCAGAGCAGAGACGATTATGTCAGAAGAGGCTGATAGACAGTCCTGTTTCAAACAAAAGAGGGCCTCCTCATTCACAAAGCCGTGTATCATGCAACACCTGTTACTATTCAGAGGAACCCAATCGGCAGCAGTGCCCCAGTCACATCCGTAGCCAGTGCACCCAGGAGTAGAGTATGAGATTAGTTTCCACAGTGCCCTCATTGTAGGAAGTTTCATCCGGGCAAGTGCAGATTTATGAACAGGGCTTATTTCAGATGTGGGTCTCGGGAACACCAGATCAGAGATTGTCCTGAGGCCCAGCCTTCCACTGTAGCCTCACCAGCTTTGGGTGGAGGGTTAGTCCCTCAGAGAGTAGGTGGTAGGGGAGCAGCTCCTCCATAGGAAGTTTCAGGCCCTTCAGTAAAGCCACCTCATGGTCATTACACTGGACGTCATTATGCTATTAGAGCCCGTGAACAGGATGATGCTCCAGATGTCATTGTTGGTAAATTTTCACTGCTTTCTCATCCAATTTATACTTTGATTGATCCTGGTTCTACGCATTCTTATATTAGTAATGCTATTGCACGGGATAAAGGGTTGCATGACAGTCAGTTAGACCAGGATATTTTAGTGAGTAATCCTTTGGGGCATAGTGTAGTAGTGAACAAAGTTTATAGAGATTGTCCGGTTAGTGCTCAGAGTTTTGTGTTTTCTGCTGATTTGATTGACCTTCCGTTCCGAGAGTTTGACGTGATTTTGGGTATGGACTAGTTATCCACTCACCAGGTCACTGTTGACTGTAAGAGGAAGAGAGTAGCCTTAAAAACTGCAGACGATCAAGAGATTGTCATTGTGGGTGAGAGATCAGATTTACTTTCTGATGTGATTTCAGCTACTGCAGGTAAGAGACTTATCAAAAAAGGGTGTGTTGCCTATTTGTGCTATACAATGGAGATTAGAAAGGATGAACTTAAGGCTTCAGATGTGGCCACTATTCGGGAGTTTCCGGATGTTTTTCCTGAAGAACTTCCAGGTCTGCCACCTGATAGAGAGTTAGAGTTTACTATTGACTTAGTACCTGGTATTGCACCTATGTCTATTGCTCCTTACAGAATAGCGCCTTCAGAACTCAGAGAATTAAAAATTCAGTTGTAAGAATTAATTGATAAAGGCTTCATCAGACCGAGTGTTTCACCTTGGGGAGCACCAGTCCTCTTTGTGAAAAAGAAGGATGGATCACTTCGGTTATGTATTGATTATAGACAACTGAATAAAGTCACCATCAAGAACAAGTATCCACTACCTCGAATTGATGACTTATTTGATCAATTGAAGGGTGCTAGAGTATTTTCAAAGATTGATTTGAGATCTGGCTACCATCGACTAATGATTAAAGAGTCAGATGTGCCTAAGCTTTTTGCATAAGATATGGTAATTACGAGTTCATAGTCATGCCTTTTGGATTGACAAATGCTCCTGCAACTTTTATGGATATGATGAATAGGCTTTTCCACCCTTACATGGATCAGTTTGTGGTTGTTTTTATTGATGGTGTATTCGAAGACTCCAGAGGAGCATGATGAGCATTTAAGGATTTTTTTGTAGACTCTAAGAGATAAGCAGCTTTATGCCAAGTTCAGTAAATGTGAATTCTGGCTGAATGAGGTATCGTTTTTGGGTCACATAGTATCAACAGATAGTATTAAAGTTGATCCTAAAAAGATTGAAGCGATCCTTTAGTGGAAGATACCTAGGAGTGTTACCGAAGTTAGGAGTTTTCTTGGATTAGCAGGTTACTATAGAAGATTCGTGAAAGGTTTTTCCTCCATTGCAACTCCCCTGACTCGATTGTTACAGAAGAATGTCAAGTTTGAATAGTTAGATAAATGTCAGGAGAGTTTCGAGAAGCTTAAGTGTATGTTGACTGAAGCTCTAGTGTTAGTGCAACCTGAATTTGATAAGGACTTTGTAGTCTTCAGTGATGCTTCCAGAAATAGATTGGGCTGTGTATTAATGCAGGAAGGCAAGGTGATTGCTTATACCTCCCGATTGCTTAAGAGTCATGAGAAAAAGTACCCTACTCATGATCTTGAGTTGGCAGCTATTGTATTCGCATTGAAGATTTGGAGACATTATCTCTATGGGGAGAAATGCTACATCTACACTGATCACAAGAGTCTGAAATAATTGCTTACTCAGAAGGAGCTTAACTTGAGGCAGAGACGATGGCTTGAATTGATCAAAGACTATGAGTGCTTCATCGACTATCATCCTGGTAAAGCTAACATTGTAGCTGATGCTCTTAGTAGGAAGTTCATGGCTTCTCTACATACTATGAATGTTAGTCTGGAGTTATCAGATGATGGAGCTTTGATTATAGAAATGCAAGTTAAGCCAGATTTTCTCCAGCAAGTGAAAGATGCTCAGAAGCAGGATGATCGATTGTCTACCATTATGTCTTAGGTGAAAGATGGCCATGTCAGTGAGTACTCATTGGGTTCAAATGGTGGATTGTATTACAAACAGAGATTGTGCGTTCCCGATCAAGCTGATTTGAGAAGGAATATTCTATCAGAAGCTCATCACAGCAGCTTCGCTATGCATCCTGGTTGTAAGAAGATGTATTAGGATTTGAAGATGCTCTATTATTGGCCAGGTATGAAACGTGAAGTGACAGAATTTGTGGGTAAATGTCTGATTTGTCAGCAAGTCAAGGCAGAACATCAAGTTCCTTCAGGTTTGCTTCAACCTATTGTCATTCCTGAATAGAAATGGGACAGGATAACTGTGGATTTTGTGCCGGGATTTCCTCTCTCGAGAAAGAAATATGATGCAGTTTGGGTAATTGTTGATCGGCTTACTAAATCAGCTCATTTCCTACCTATCAGAATGGATTATTCATTATCCAAGCTGGCGGAGTTGTATATTAGTGAGATTGTAAGAATGCATGGAGTTCCTTCCTCCATCATTTCAGATCGTGATCCGAGATTCACTTCTTAGTTTTGGAAGAGACTTCAGGAAGCTTTGGGAACCAGATTACATTTCAGCATAGCTTTCCACCCTCAGACGGATGGGCAATCTGAGCGTGTGATATAGATTCTAGAAGATATGTTGACATGTTGCATCCTTGAGTTTGGTAACTATTGGGAGCGGTACTTGACTTTAGCAGAATTTGCCTACAACAATAGTTATCAGACTAGTATCAAGATGGCTCCTTATGAAGCTTTGTATGGTAGAAAGTGCAGAACTCCTCTTTGTTGGACAGAGCTCAGTGAGAGCAAGGTAGATCTGATTAGAGAAACGGAAGAAAAGGTTCGAGTAATTAAAGACAGATTGAAAGAAGCCATGGATCGACAGAAGTCCTATGCAGATCTGAAGAGGAAAGATATAGAGTTTCAAGTAGGAGATAAAGTATTTTTGAAAGTTTCTTCCATAAAGACTTTTTGAAAGTTTCTCCATGGAAGAAGATCCTGAGATTTGGAAAGAAAGGCAAGCTGAGTCCGAGATTCATTGGCCCTTATGAAATTATTCAGCGGGTTGGACCAATAGCTTACAGATTGAAGCTTCCACAAGAGTTAGAGAAGATTCATGATGTCTTCCACATCTCTATGCTTCGAAGGTACCGTTCAGACCCCAGCCATGTCATCAAGCCTGAAGAAGTTCGAGTTCAGCCAAACATGACTTATAAGGAGTATCCAGTGAAGATCCTGACTAGAGAAGTGAAGCAGCTCAGGAACAAACAGATTCCACTGGTGAAGATTCTCTGAAATCACCACAATATCGAGGAAGCGACGTGGGAACCAGAAGAGACTATGAGACAATAGTATCCCCAGCTCTTCAATTTAGGTAAGTTTTGAGTACAAAATTTTTAATTGGTAGGGGAGATTGTAATAGCCCCAATAACGAGTTAGTCATAAATAGTATTTTTCTAGAGTGAATAGTGCTTTTGGGATGAATAGTGCTTCCCGAAATTGAAAAATATTTTATTAGACCATTGGATAGAGCTCATCAATATGAGTCCGTAGGCGCAAATTTCGTGTCAATCGGAGGTCAAACGAGTCCGGAATGGCTGAAACAGTAAGCAAAAGCATTTATTTCGGTGAAAAGTAGGCACAAGTGGGACCCACTGAATAGTAAAAGTGGGGTCAGATGGGACCCACTAAATAGTAAATGTGGGACCATGATGATATTAGCGATGACATCATGATGACATCAGCAAATATCATGATGATGAATAGTAATTGTGTCCCCTAAAGTGTAACATCATCATTGATTGGGTTCCATTGAATAGTGACAGTATCCTTAACTAGTATGTGAATAGTGACTGTAGGTCCGTGAATAGTAACTGTGGGGCCCACAAAATAGTGACTCCGCGGTGAATAGTACCCAAAAATACTTTATTTCTCCATCATAAAGAGAATGAAAAATGTAGTATAATGGTGTAATATGGTGTAAAAACGAGATCAAATAGGCTTCTGAAATTCAGTCTGAAGTTTCTCTGGTTCGGTTCGATTGAACCAAGGTTTGACTGAACTTTGATCGAATTTTTATAAATAGTTGGAGTGGATAAAATGGTCTACTATAAGAAGATAAAATGCTTAGAATAATTTTTAGAAATTTGTGATAGCATTAGAATTGTGTTTTACGACAAAACTAGATTGAACTGAATTAGACCGGTTTATGTGAACCGGACCCCAAACGGACTCTGATTGAGCTAAAATTTTGCAGGGAGACTAATTTTAATATTATAAGAATTATGGAACTAAGTAGGAGTGAAAATGAATTCAGGAACATTAAATTTCACCAAAACAGTGGAAAATGGCCCAAAAACTGAAAATCGGACCAAATTGGCTCAACCACTTTGGTTGGACCTGGTTGGGTCTAATCGGACCCATATAAAAGGACCTAAAAATATGGAAATCCCCTTGGATTCCATTTTCTTTCAGCTCCCTCTTCTTCCTCTCTTGGCTGAATTCACTCTCCTCTTTTCTCTCTCATTTTTCTTTCAATTTTTCTTCATCTTACCTCAAGATCACACCTCCCTAACATAAAAAAGCTCATCTAGAATCCATTGTTGGTCTTATATTTTTGTTTGGAGGAGTATAAGTGGTGGAAATTTAGACTTGAAGTTAGGGGGTAAAATTTAGGTAAGTGATTTAAGTGATTTTAATTTGGTTTTAAGGTTCCTAAGGGTACTCTAGGATGTGAATAAGAGGTTTATTAAGTTTACTTGATGAAAAGAACCTTGATTTTGATTAAATCTTAATTTTTGTGTTTGGACATAATTATGTCCAATAGGTGAAGGAGCCTCTAAGCAAGATAAGGGTAAGGAAAAATATATTTGAGAAGTGTATTTCACAGATTTGAGGTTTGTGTATATCATGATGTTTTATGTATATTTATGATGGATATATGGTATTTGGCATGTGAACTAATGTATGGTATGTGTTAGAGCATGTAAAAACATCATGAGGCATGTGATGTTTGTATGGCCGAATGTATGTCATGTATAAAGTCATGATTTTGATGGGTTTTCATGGAAATTGATGGTATGGTGATGTTATACATCATGAAATTGGCCTAATTAAATGATAAAATTGATAAAAATAATTAATGTAAATAAATTGGTATGTGGGCCGTATGCATGTATGTATGTATGCATGTGTACCATGATGAAATAATAAGTTTACATGACATGTGATGATGTAATGATGATAATCACATGTGAAATGATGAAATGGTATGAAAAATAATAAAATATTATGATGATATACCATGAAAAATAAGTATATTATATTAACAATGTGAAAAATAAAATAATATTGCCCTATGTAGTGATCTGGTAGTCAAGTCTAGTTCAGGAGATGTTAACATGCCATGGGACATAAGACCGCGGGTGTGAGAATGGCGTCTCACTTTTTAGATAGACCAATGATGGTATTATTTCACTGTATCTGAATATTTCATTGTACTGTACTGTACTGTATTTAAGACAGTGGTGGTCCCACAGGACTCCGCTAATATTTCTATAAACTTCTAGAATTCATGTCTCGTTTATCCGGTATATAGAGTCTGCCAATGTGTTACAGGGGCATAATTGTAAAATTAAGATTAAAATAGTTAAAGTATGATTAAAATAATATTTAAGTGGAAAAAGGACATAAATATTATTAAATAAATGGTTTAAGGGCAAAATTGTAATTTTGTGCATATGTGTGTTAAGGATGATTAATAAGGGTAAAAATGTAAATAAATGGTTAAATATGAAAATTGGATACTTTTTAAGGGTAATAATGTAATTTGGCATAAAAATGGCAATTGGAGGGTAAAACCATAATTTGGTATGCAAATTAATGGTAAAATTGTAATATTAGTGTAAATAATTAAACTAGTGGCAAAATTGTAATATAAGTGAAAATTATTTAAAATAGTGGCATAATTGTAATATTATTGAAATGAAAATGAATTAGTGGCAAAAAGGTAATATTAGTGAAATTAAAGTGAACCAATGGCATACATGTAAAATTGGTGAAGTGTATATGAAATATTGCCTTAAGTTAAGGATAAATTGGTAAATGAGATGATTATATTCATTAATTGTGTAATCGCCTAATTGTGTGTTTTAAACATGATTAAATAAAATATTGCATGAATAATTGGTAATTAAATCAATTATGTTTAATTATGAATATTTAAAGGATATTATTTATTGAATATCATTCATGCATGAAAAATTGAAATAAGTGGAAATTTATGGAATTGCAATCATCACTAGGCATATTTAATGCTCAGCACGTAATTTTATTTGACTGCGTGTAGGTACTCCGTAAGATTTTAGGAGCAGAGCATACCTCACACGTTGGAAGTGGTATGGAAGATATTATTTAGAATATTAAGTATGTTAAGAAGTTTGGCATGTATATGACTTATAGTATTGTTTTGGATTTTGGTCTGTAATAGACTATTATATCTGTTACTAGTATGTGTGTTGGGCATACCTAATAATTGGTAGAAATTAAGTTAATACAATTGATAAAGTGAAATATAGATTTCTGCCTTAAAAGAAAACTGGCCAAATGAATAGTAATTTAGACAGTTATAGGTCAATCGGCATAGTTAATAGTGAATTAAAAATAGTAAATATTAAGTTTGATAATTAATTAATAAGTATTAATAGACTTAAGTAAGTTGACTATTCATATAGTATTATACATACTGTACTATTCACATATACAGTACTATTCATATATACTGTACTATTCATGTATATGATACTATTCACGTATACGATACTATTCATGTGTACGGTACTATTCAATTTTTTTTTTACCAGTTTTAATAAATTATCTATTTAATAACCCGAATAGTTTAATTAGGTTAACTGGATTCAAAGGACAGTAATTTAATCGGATAAGTAAAGTATTAGAGGATATGTTAGTTCAGTGCCGTGGCATCCGGTATCCGTATCACATACGGGTATAGGGCACTACAGGATTGTTCTTTCCCATTTCTTTTTTTTGTAATTTATTTTTGGGGGATTGTTCTGTCCCAATTTTCATTCGTAATTTTTTTATTTACTTACTGCTTCATTTATCGCTTTCAATATGCTTGCAAATGCGTTTTAAATTCAATGCACAATCGCGTGAGATGAGAGATGAAATTTTGATTTCTTAAAAACTCATTTGTAGACTTAAGTCATTAATAATAGTGAAGTTTCGAACATCTTCTCTAGTTTAAACCAATAGAGTTTAGAAACCTTTCCCAATTTCTTGTAAATTGGGTTGCGACTCCAAAATACCTCAAAGGTGCCTAAAGGCGTTGTGAGGCTAGATGATCCTTTCCAATGTTCTATTGGGAAGGAGGCATCCAAAATGACTCATGATGCCCAAGATCAAAATGACGCTAACCAATCCCTCGACCCCTAAAAGCGAGTTCAACGAGGGCCTTTGCTACGTTCGGCGCGCGTCACACTAGCCCAAGCCTCGTACCTCATAGTATATTAAATGGAGACCCAATCGGCCGTTATGAGCTAGACCCGTTGGTAGAGACCATGCTTGGATAGCCCTAAAGTATCACTACCTTTGACCAAAGCTCATGTAATGGCAATAGATACTTTCACTAGGTGAAATGTACCGCAATCCCGTGCTTGCTACATGGGCCATTATATATTGAATAAAATCAGTTAAGTTAAATGGTCTTTCATGAAAGGCTTTCATGCTCTGATGGGGGCATCTTAATTTAGTTGAAGTGTTTAAATACATAATGGCCAAAAACTCATACGTATGTACATTAGGCGAGAGTTGTTATGCTGCCAGATTTCCACTGTGCACTACACGTGTCCAATGGGTTCCCTGTTAACCCTTGGATAAGGCCCACCTAGGAAAGGGACCAATTGATCTCATGTGGAAGTATTAAGGTTGTAAGGATCTATCTGCTTGCATGTGGTTGTGGATGCTGTACAGCATGCTCATGCATCGCGTGTCATTCATGCATATTAATAAAAGTTAAAAAAATCTACGTATTTTATTTTGTGTGTGTGTATCCTCTTGCCTGCATATTATTTTTCACTTGTACATACCATCCTGTGTGTAATTTTTTCCATGCATCGCATCATATCATTGTAATTTATTGATCTTTCACTCATTGGGGATTATTCGCATAGCACGATCATGCATCATATGTCATTCATCACATCAAATTTTGAGGCCACTGTAGACCATTTGCCTGAGTGGTTTTGGGCTTCCAACAGTCACCTTTTATCTGAGGCCAGGACCAAGATCAAGGGCAGTTAATAGGAGTTTAAATATTAAAAAATGGCCAATTCTTCACAACAGACTGAAGAGACTCGTGCCTTAATTTCCCAAGAGATAGATGGAAGATTCGAAGAACTTGAAAAGAAGTTGTTGGCCATGATTAAGGAAAGAATGGACGCCATGGCACTCGTTCTTCAAACCCATCTTTTGGCAACTGCTCTTAACCAAGTTGAACCGAGCATAGTCCGGAAGGCTCGTACAATGACGGCCATAGTGCTTCCACTTCCTTTTGAGACTAGAGGCAAAAAGCCACTTGATTCACCAGTTGAGCAAGGAAGAAATAAGAGGCCTACTCTAGAATGTAACATTATGCCTGAAGTGGGTAAAGATCCAGTGAAGACGCGTGCTCTAAAAAATGAAAGCTCAAGTATCCACAATAGCAGTAGGGGCAATGCTAAGAGAATAGAAGCGCCAACCATGAAAATGAATCAAAGGCATTATTCTAATTTGGCAGATCCTTGTCTTGGGTTCTTAAGAGGTTGATGAAGGAAGGTAAGTTACAGCCACTGCCTGCTAAGCCCGCCAAAAACTAGGGACAACCTAATCACAAGGCGAATCAATATTGTGCCTTCCACCAGCACACTGGGCATACCACAGACGATTGCAAGACCTTGATACATGCTATTCAAGATTTGATTGATTCTAAATAGATCTCTGACCCAGAAAGATGAAAGATAAAGAATAAGATAGATTAAGGGCCTAAGTGGAAAAGAAGACGGTTCTCGTGGATGATAATGGACCATCTACCAAAACATCTGCACTAGCGAAAATGGGAAGAAGATAGCTATTTAGATGTTCTTTTTATTTTGGAACTAGTTGATAATGACATTTTAATTCTAGTTTATATTAAATGAAATAAATGGTTTTTGCTTATTTGTGTGATATCTCTCATGATTTCACTGTGCATAATCATGATCATGACTCATTCATATTTGACATTAATTCAACTGATGCTATTTCATTTAATCTCGGAGACTTTGGACCAAAGGAAATCTTGATAGTATCTGTAACTCCTGAAGAGAGATTAAAATTTAAGAGAATAAAAAAAAGTGTGGAAAAGTCTTTGCTTGGACCTACGAAGACACGACGAGAGATGATCGCAAAGTCGCCGAACACACTGTGCTAGCATATCACGATCATGGACCAGTCATGCAGAAGCTCATAAGATTGAAGCTGGAAGGGGTAGAAAAGGTTAAAAGGAGATATCTACAAGCAAAAATGGGTCCAGATTTCTTATTGAAGCGCAACACCGAACTGGGTTGACCTACGTTGTCCCCAATGGTTAGGAAGAGAAGTGCGTGTATGTGTAAACTATCAGCATTTGAACAAAGCCTATTTAGAAAAAACAAAAAACAAAAAAAAAAAGAAGAAAAATAATGCAAAAAAAAAAAAGAAAAAGAAGGAAGAAAAAGAATCAATATGTAGATCTGGCCAAAAACTATTGATATGAGGGCAAAGGAAAGTAATCCTGGGGCAAGCTTTGTTCAAATCCCGTTGATCTACACATACCCGTACTTTGCCATTCTTCTTGACTTTTGAAAAGGACCAAAAGGGTTCTATTGACTTACAATGGATATGGATTCCTCGAGCTTGGGAATAGACATCATAGGGGAGGTGCACCCTACGGCCTCCAGCGGACAAGTTCATCAAAAGGAATCCGATTTATCGATATGGTCTCCCTCACCACGTTATGTCCAAGGACGGAAGGGCAGTTTATGGCTAAGGCTAGGGAGTTTCTTTAGAGGTATGGCATTAAAGACCACAAGTCCTCTCTGTATTGCCCTTAAACCAATGGGGCATGAGAGGCTGCTAACAAGAGGATCTTAGTCAAGATGGTTCGAAACTACAAGGATTGGGTAGAGAAATGGCCTTTCGCACTTCGGGGCTAGAGAAGCACCGTCGGAACCTCTACAGGAGTCACCTTGTCAAAGTAGAGCTCAAATCTTTAAGGACAGTCATGAAAGCCCAGATTCTGGAAGCCAACTGGGCACGACAATAGTTGCAGTAGTTAAACACATCAGACAAAGATAGATTGTGGGATTACTATCACAGTTGGATCTATCAGAAAACACTCTGTTCGATCATTCGAGAAGGAAGTCAGAAAACACCTATTGAAAGAGGAAGATTTAATCTTTAAGCAAATGAGTCCAAATGGTCCAGACGAATGAGGAAAATTCAGACCAGTGTAGGAAGGCCCATTTGTTCTTGAGAAGTTATTGTCCAAGGGAGCAACATTTTTTATAGATAGTGATGGAAGCAAATATGAAAAACATTTTTGACAGA
This sequence comes from Excoecaria cochinchinensis, assembly GCA_947683425.1. Lineage (NCBI taxonomy): Eukaryota > Viridiplantae > Streptophyta > Magnoliopsida > Malpighiales > Euphorbiaceae > Excoecaria > Excoecaria cochinchinensis. The sequence continues at coordinate 4,410,706 of CANTUQ010000010.1, read as the reverse complement.
CAGTGATGGAAGTAAATATGAAAAACCACTCAGCACCGAAAGATGCAAAAGGTTCCATGTCTAAAGACTAAAAATTAAAAGAAGAGAATAAAAGCCCCGCGGGTTGAAAATCGAAAAAGGCAGCCTTGCTGAAATTGGGCGCCTTATCAGGATAAAAACTGAAAAAAGGCATCATAGGAAAAAATTAGAGGCTTGAGAGAAAATGTCCAATCAAGAAAACCTAAGAGCACTGATTGAAAACAGGAGTTTTGATGCTTTCAAGATCCATTCTGAGATTAGATGTAGTTTTGCATTTTAAATCTATATTAGATAATGATCGTAAATAGAGAAATCATACTAAAATGTACACAATTTTGCAAAAAATATATGAAACAAAGGCAATTAGATTCATGTGTTCATTGTCTTCTAGTTCTTTTATAAAAAGAAAAGCATCATTCATTATTGAATGCATCTAATCTAAATAACTATACTTTGCTCTTGCCAGCCAGGCACTTAAGCTGATGGGTCCTATTATCAACTGCTAGATTGGGCACCCGTATCTTGCATGCACTAGTAGAAGCAATGGGGGCAACCTCCGATTAGTTGTATAACAACCTTCACAGGCACAGAGGCCATGGTACTTGGAGGTGAAAGTCGAAAATAAGATGCCATCTGGAATGGATGGGAGGGGCCTCACAACATCTTGAATTCCATCTGAACTATTCTCTAATTATTTTTCGTGAGAAGGTGTCTAAGCAAATTGTGTTGGTCATCCTTAAGGGAGGATCTGATAATAACCTTCACTCCTCTTGTAGCCTTTTTAGATTAAAAAAAAAAAGAAAAAAAGAAAAAGGCCGTTAGAGTTGGAAACCATGACTGGCTCTCTAAGCAAAAGTTAGACCAAAGGGCAGGGTGAAAACCTGGAAATAGGCAGTCTGCCCTACAAAAAAATGAAATAAATAAAATCCTCTAGATTGGGTTGGGTCCACTCCAGGCAAAAGTTAGGCACAAGGTTGTGTGAAAATCCTTAAAAGGACGCATTTTCCACAAAGAAAAGCTAGTGTGAAAATCCACAAGGGACGCACTACCTTTAAAACAATGACTTCCGATGCCTGGAGCGATAAGGTGGCATTACTTCGGATGATTTCTCTTCAGCCAGATAAGGCATAATTTAGGACATGAGTCAGAATCCTAGGCGTCTGCTCATTGACCGGGGGGCAAGGATGCACACCTGACAGTTCTCTCTAGGTGGTTTTGGGTCAGAGTCCCTAAAGCCAAGATGACACTCTCCTAGATCCTTGGGGGCATGGTCGAGCAGCCAAGCCATATCCTCAACGGACCCTTAACCACCTAGGTCATGGTCTATCCATTTTTGCAAGCATCTACATATCATATCATACAATTCCTTCGCAAGCATTAGCATTTTGCTTTTTTCACTTACACACATTATTTCTTGTATATATTTCTGTGCACGTAATTTTGCAGGAAATGTCTAAGTGAAAATTATCGCCATTTGACGATGGCACACCTGCACTTTGTAAGTCTGGAGCAGACTTGGTGCAGCTCAAGAGATCACTTCCCGCATTTTGTAAGTCTGGAGCAGACTCGGCGCATCACCATCTAAAGATGGGACCCCCGCACTTTGTAAGTCTGGAGCAGACTTGGTGCAGCTCAGAAGAGCAATTCTCGCGTTTTGTAAGTCTAGAGCATACTCGGCGCATCACTATTTGACGATGGCACACCTGCACTTTGTATGTCTGGAGCAGACTCGGTGCAGCTTAGAAGAGCAATTCTCGTGTTTTGTAAGTCTGGAGCAGACTCGACGCACCACCATCTAAAGATGGGACCCCCCGCACTTTGTAAGTCTGGAGCAGCCTCGATGCAGCTCAGAAGAGCAATTCTCGCATTTTGTAAGTCTGGAGCAGACTCAGCACATCACCATCTGATGATGGGGCCTCCCGCACTTTGTAAGTTTGGAGCAGACTCGGTGCAACTCAGAAGAGCAATCCTCGCATTTTGTAAGTCTGAAGCAGACTCGGCGCATCACCATCTAAATATGGAACCCTCGCACTTTGTAAGTCTGGAGCAGACTCGGTGCAGTTCAGAAGAGCAATCCTTGCGTTTTGTAATTCTAGAGCAGACTCGGCGCATCACCATCTGAAGATGGAACCCTCGCACTTTGTAAGTCTGGAGCAGACTCGGTGTAGCTCAGAAGAGCAATCCTCGCGTTTTGTAAGTCTAGAGCAGACTCGGCGTATCACCATCTGAAGATGGAATCCTCGCACTTTGTAAGTCTAGAGCAGACTCGGTGCAGCTCAGAAGAGCAATCCTCGCATTTTGTAAGTCTGGAGCAAACTCGGTGCATCACCATTTGAAGATGGAACTCTCGCACTTTGTAAGTCTGGAGGAGACTCGATGCAGCTCAGAAGAGCAATCATTGCATTTTGTAAGTCTGGAGCAGACTTGGCGCATCACCATCTGAAGATGGAACCCCTGCACTTTGTAACTCTGGAGCAGACTCGGTGCAGCTCAGAAGAGCAATTCTCGTATTTTGTAATTTTGGAGCAGACTCGGCGCATCATCCAGTTCAGGAAGACAGTTGCCTCAGTTACGCGCCTCTTTCTTTCTTTGAGTTTTGGCTCACCTAGGCACCCAGGCACTATGTTCCCCAAAACTGGGGGCAACTGTAGATGCCGGGTCCTGAGCCGGCCCAAACCGAAGTTACCCAATGATGAGAATGATGCCTGTTCACAGGCAAAAGACAAATAAAAGTGATGATTTGCTCAAAAGAATTTTTTTTTTATTTTTTAAAATAAAATTAAAATTAAAATAAAAAAAAAAGAGTTTTTGGGGGCTTTTGTAGTGAGGCCCATCTCACTAACGTGAGATGCAGCCTCACGTCAGTGAGAGGCTACCTCAAGCGCCTTTCTGTCCCAGTGTCTCTTTTTCGGTTTTCACGGGATTTAGTTGGAAAATACAAACTGCCTGTCTGATTTAAAATGGAAAAAATTTATTTGGAGAAAGGATCAAGGGGTTTTACAGAGGGAGATACCTAAGGCAAACCCTAGTTTTTTGAGGTGATATAAAAGGAAAAAAGTTGAAAACTGAAAGGGGAGGTTATTTTGAAAACACTAAAAGAAAGAAAAAAACAGAGAGAAAAGTTTTGAGGGGAAAAAATGATTTTTGTTCTCAAAGCATTCTGAGATTGTTTCTTGAATACAGGAAATTAATTCCCGTTGTTTGAGATTCAATCGTCGTTGGTTTTTTCTTTAACGTAACCTTCATTTTAAAGTTTTTATCAGTCTCTGTTTTTATCTTTTTTTCAAACAAAATTAAGGAGGAAACCAGCAGTTCTTCATTTTGCAAATCGAACACCATACTGTATATACTGAGTTTTTCATTCTTATTTTTTTTATTTCTTATTTTTCTTTACTGAGTTTCTTATGATGTACATACTGTATATACTGGTTATTTGATTTCATTAATCTATGTATTGCATGTATGTTATTATTTGTTGTCAGACATGGACATTAAATATTTAATATGATTAATCGACATGTTTGTTGTTCTATTATGTATGTTTTGATGGTATGCTATCGTGTTTACTAGTCTATCAATGTTGCTCTGTTTGTCCCTATTTTTGTTTTTGTCTGGGTTATTCCTGTGTTTGTTTTGTCCGAGATATGATTGCCTGACCGGATTTGCCTTTGCTTTTGTTTGATTCGTGATTGGCCGATCGAATTATGTCTTTGTTTTGTCCAAGCCGTGTTTCCCAATCAGATTATACTCTATATCCGAGTCGTTTTTCCCATTTGGATCGTGCATTTTTGCACGACTCTTGCCCCTCGATCGGCAGAGTTTACGACTTGTACATTCTTGCACGACTCGTGAAGGCCCTGCACGACCCGTGCGTCACTTGCACGAGTTGTGCACCCCTTGCACGAGTCGTGCACTTTGATTTTCTTCGGCTCTTCTTCAGTTCTCCTTCATCCTTTGTTTCCTACTTCACCCAGGTACCCGACGTATACACATATAAAAATGCATGAAATGTAATGTAATTTGTTCCATTTATCTTGTCAATTTCTGTCTCAATTCGCTTTGTCATTTTTTAGTTTCTTGTTCAATATATTTCCTATAATAATTATCAATGCTATATTATTGAATTATTTGTTGCCATTTGATTATTTTTATCGCCTTATTTGTTTAATTTATTTATTATTTTTTATTTAATTATTTGTACATATATTATTCATTTAATTTAGTTTACTAACATTTTATTTTATTTTTGTTTTGTTGTCTCAAAATTTATTTGTCTATGCGAGTTATGTTTATGCACGAGATGGAGGATCGGGAAATCAAAAACCTTCGAATTTAGGGTTTGCATTTTCAATTGTTGTGTTTCTTTTTATTATATTATTATTATATTGCATGTAAACATGTATTTTAGATTCGTCCACATTATAAAAAATCATGCTTTTTTATAATAATTAATAACTTCAAAGTTTTTCTTAATAAAATGGACCAATGTCCTATTTCAACCAATAAAATCTCACTTTCAAATGGAGAACTAATTTTCATAAAAATGGGATCACTTATCCCTATTTTCTCAATCAATGCCCAAAAATAGTTCTCTAATTTTTTTTAAGTTAACAAAAAGGAACCAATGTTCCTAAAATTTAATAAATCTTTTGATTTATGTATGATGCATTTTAATTATCTTTATGTGTTTATTTACTCATTTTGGGCCCTTGTAATTAATTTTGGGGCAAGTTTTATTATGCTTTATTATTTTTTGGGGATTGTTATGTCCCAATTTTTACCTGTAATTTATTTATTTCTTTATCGCTTTATTTAAATGCTTTCCAATGCGGTTGTTATGCGGTTTAAATTCAATGCATTATTATGTGAGATGAGAGATGGAATTTTGATTTCTTAAAAACTCATTTATAAACTTAACTTAAGGCATTAATAAAAGTGAAGTTCGGAACACCTTCTCTGGTTTAGACCAATAAGAGGTTAGATGACCTTTCCCAATTTCTTGTAAATTGGGTGGCGACTCCAAGATACCTCAAAGGTGCCTAAAGGTGTCGTGAGGGTAGATGATCCTTTCCAATGTTCTATTAGAAAGGAAGTGTCCAAAATGTCTCATGATGCCCAAGATCAAAAAGATATGAACCAATCCCTCGAGCCCTAAAAGTGGGTCTCACCTATGAGGGCCTTTGCTAAGTTCGGCGTGCGTCACACCTAGCATTGTTGATCTAATACACTTGTATTGTGATAATAATGGAGCCATTGCGCAAAAAAAGGAATCACAATCTAATCAATGATCCAAGCATGTTCTCATATGCTACCATCTCATCTAGGTGATAATAGCAAGACATGACGTGAAGATAGGAAGGGTCCCCATAGAGGACAATGTGGCGGATCCTCTCACTAAGGCTATAACACCCCATTCCCATCCACACGCATAGCTTCGCTGCGGTAGTCGAGAATGTTGTCACGACACACATCACATGCACATCTCTTATACCAATTATATTAACATACACAAACCTATACCAATTAATTCCATTCACATGCAACGAAAGACATTCGCTATGCATATATAATCTCATACTTACATATTAGTTTACAATATATATATATATGTACCAAAGTTATGCTATAATTCTTACATGCCCAAAAGTTATTAGTTACATATACCTAATACAAAATAACTCAACCTACACTAAGGAACGAATCCTAATGTGTTGACGAACTAAGATGCAGGACCGTCCTTCAAGTCACGTCACTTCAGAACGTACACGGACTCGCTTAGCAGGGAAACCACATATGTATGTATGTATGAATGTATTCACAATATTAAGCATATAATAAATAATATCAATTACATGCCCTAAACTCAAGCATCATTTTCAACATGCTTTATATTCGTATTATCAAGAACACTATCAATACTTGTAAGACATATTACAAAATCAAATTCAATTTATAACGCATTGCATTCACAATATCATATCACATGGCACTCACTTGTACATTTTAGCTTATCTTATTATTAAAGCCTTGCCTGCAATTCAAAGACGCGGATAACAGGTATCGCATCAGTACTTGAGAGTACAATAATCATATTTGTATTCGAAAATACACACTTTCTCATCAGTACCCGTAGGTATAGGAATAATCAATAAGAGATATTAAATACACTTTAAGAATCCAGGAAGGATTCAATACGCATAGGGAATCTAGAGGAATCAGACACCTTGGCTATAGCACTTAGACTATCACACCCTGTTTGCCCCCTAGTAGTATGAGCCTGTCTGTGTGAGCATGCATTTGCATGTGTTCGGCATATCATAAGGGTATTTTGGTAAAAATGCATGTTTTTGGGGTTTTATTAGCATATGGATGTATGTTTGGCATTAGAGTGTGAATTAGTTGGGAATGCATAGTGTGTGTGTTCATACCATTGTAAGGTGTGCATTAGTTGGGATATGTTTATGTGTGTGTTTTCATACCATTATAGGGTGTTTTAAGTTGGGAGTGCATTGTGTGTGAGTAGTGTATATTTGTTGGGTGTGAGTGATTGGTTTCCACCAATAGGAAAGTGACAATGTAGGGTTAGGGAAAAAGATGAGTTAGTAGAGAAGGAAAAGTGGGAAAGGCAGAGACTCAATTCTTTTTCCCGATTCTTCTTCTTCTTCTTTAGCTCATCTTCTTCCTTTGCTCTTATTTTGAAACCCTAGCTTGAATCAAGCTACTGTTAGTGGAAATCAATCATCTCCTTGGCATTATTTTGGTAAGTTAGTGCATTTTCATCTTGTTTTCTATTTGTTCATCTTCTTCTTCTTAATTTATGGGTTTAGATTTAACTTAGGGTTTGCATTTTTGGGTGTTCTTTGATGTTTTGTGCTTAGCTGAGGCTCCTCGCGATCCCAAAGGCAAGGAGATTGCTGGGAGTAGTGGAGCTAAGTGATTTGAAGCTAAGGATTTCAGGTTTGGGATTTTTGTTTGAGAAATTTACTTGAATTTGAACTTACTATAATTTTTAGGGTTTGTGTTCTTGAGAGACTTGGATATGTTTATGCCTGATTTTGGTTGATTTGATTGCTGAATTAAGTTGTATTTATGCCGTTTATAATGTATGGGAAATCTAGTGGAAGGTAAGATGAGATTTGTATTGTTTTGAGCCACTTCGGAATTGATTTTTGGTAGTTCTATGAATTCTGGGAATGAAAAATCACGATCCTAGTGAATTTCCATTTCCAGTGTGTGTGTGGCGTGACCAGCCAAGAAGAAAGGCCAGTCACGAGTGGTGACTACCAGTCATGACTCGTGATCAGCCAAGAGAGGCCAGTCACGAGCGGTGACTGCTAGTCACGACTCGTGACCAGCCAAGAGAGGAGGCCAGTCATGAGTAGTGACTACGACTCGTGACCAGCCAAGAGAGGAGGCCAGTCACGAGTTGTGACTGCCAGTCACGACTCGTGACCGGCCAACCTTGTTGGTCACCTCTGTTCGGCCTATTTTCTGAAATTTTTGCCCAGTTTTAACTAAAATGAATTTCGTATCTCTTCTGAATGGACTTATACTACTGTATGATACATGTCATACTTTTATGTGCTTTTATATGAGTGATACCATGATTCTTCAGATGAATTGTATGCTGTACTCTGAAATATGATTTGAATGATGCATAACCTGCTAGAGTCAAGTAAGTGGATAGTTAGGCATGCCTAATAGATTCTTTTAGCTGCAGCCCTAAGTTCAGTTCGGACCCCGATCCGGTCCATGTTTGGTTCCTCGCGAACCCCTCAGTATTTGGATCTCGTTTAAGGTCCCCTCTGTAAAAATATTATGTTAATGATAAAAATGAAATGACTTTTGATTTGTACCTGTAAGGTACCCTCAGTAATCGATTCGTACCCGTAAGGTACCCTCTGTACACTCGTTATCCACTACCTCGAGTCAGTAGGTGTTCGTTTGGTTTGCTTTGCTCTGTTATGACTATATAAATGTGATATCTGAATGAGTATAATGATGAGATGTATGTTCAATTATTATGGATATGAATCTGAGATGCAGAATGTATGGCTTTAATTTGTGAGCATGTTTATTTGGATTATGTTATGAATTATTGTGCATGCCATTATGAATGTGTTATGCCTTGACGACCATTGTGAGTGGCCGTCCATATCGTATGTGTGTTTCCCCACTAAGCGTTCATCGCTTAGCACGGTGTCTTTACCCATGCAGGTGCGGAAAGAGTTTTGCTTTGAGAGAGTCGCCGCAGTCAAGCCAACACAGAAGGTTTTAGTGTAGGGCTTAGCTTTTGTAATCTTTGATGATTCTTTTTGTATGGAACTCTCATGTATCAGTTTCATTATAGCTTCCGCTTATGTACTTACATTTTGGATATGTAATATCTTTTGTATCAGCTAGTTTGATCAGAACATTATTGTAATGGTTTTGTTAGATTAATGCATGATCAGCTTTCGCTTCTTTTTCCTTAAAGTTTTTATTTATCCCGTATTTCTGTATGTATGTTATAAATGAATGTATGATTTGCTTTGTATCTGCGTGGTGGCACCTTGACTCATACGGCATCTCATTCCTTCTCGGATGGGATCGCCTACGTATGGGTAGGGGGTGTTACATAGACCCCATAGGCATGCCTATCTATCCACTACATAACTTGCAGGCTAAATTATTAATCTAATTATTATTCGCATTATCATAGAAATATTAGCGTAAACCAATGTGCAGACACTCCAAGTTGTCTAAATAATTCATTTTGACACCTTAACTTATACAATGACCGAATAAACACTCCAACTTATGAAATACAATATTAATAAACACCAAACACAGGAACTTGATGTAGGATTTGTAGCGTGGAATGCACGCACAGGACTGAACCGACACGTGGCAGTAATGCAAAAATAACTGCCATATATTGGTAATATTTACTGGAAGGGGAAAATTAGTGCTGGAGTTAAACGAGAGGGTAGAAATTTTCATTTTGCTTGAAACCATTTTTGCATTCGATCATGAAGCAGTGTAGTTTTTTTTCTTATTTCATCAATTAAATCCAAAATGTTGTATAAAAGCAAAAGACATGAGTAAGTGTGAGTGAAAGAAATCATAAACACCGATAGAAAGTAGCAGTTTATGCGATTGAAAGGAAATTGCGATATACAAATTGGGAAATCGAGCAAGGGGCAATGAAGATTAAGCTCTTCGTGGTTGTTTTGGTGAGAGAAGGTACGAATTGTTATTCTTATTTTTTTTCATAGTGGTTGTATATATTTGGCTTGTGTGGTTTATCTATTATTTGAGTGAAAAAGTTAGGGCTTTTTAAAGGTTTTTAGGAATTTTCATTTCGGTGACTTTTATTTTCAATGTGTTATTTTAAGATTTTTTTCCATGTTTTGTTGTTGCTTACAGTGGTAAGAAATGACAGAATTTATGAAGTGTTTGTTTCACCATGGGGGTAGGATTGTTAAAAAGGATGGTTTATCTAAGTATGTAGGGGAGGGAAAAGTTGAGGAATGGATTATTGAGAAAGACCATTTCTCATTGGTTCAATTGGCTTACCATTAGAAGATAATAAGATATGTAGACATTGGGGGAATTATTTATATTGATCCTATAAGTATAGAGTTTTTTTTAATCTTTAAGAGTGACTATGAACTTCTTAAGGTTGTGAAACACTTAAGAAAATGGTGATTGTTTTGATATATACATTGTCTACGTGGTTAATGAGGCAAATGTAGTGGAATATGGTCCATGTCCCACAATAACTGTAGGTGGGGCCAATATAAGTAGAGATGAACCAATTAGGGCAACAAAAAACCCTAATGAGCAAATACATACAGAGGTCGATGGGTTCGAATCACCAGCTGCTCAAAATGATAATCAAGAAGAGGCAGATAAAGTTGGAGCAGAATCTTCTTCAAGTGAACTCGAAGATGTTGATGATAAAACAGATAAAGATAGCACTACAGATGATGATGCTTGGCCTGATGAAGATGACAATGATGTTGATGATGAGTTGAGGGGTTTAAGGGATGCTGCTAGGCAGGAAAATAGAGATAGGAAAAGGAGGACAGAAGCAAATGCAACTAAAGAGGTACCAGTAGGGGAAGTGGGACTTGACAAGGGATTTGAAGACATTGATGGTAGAACCAATCATAGATTAGCTAGTAGATTTGGTGGAGATGAAGAGTTTCTGGATAGTGATGACCCAAATAGTGATGATAGTAGGGATGAGTTAGATCCAGATAGTAGAAGGTGTTAATCTTCGCAGTAGGAGGAGAAGTAGGAAAGTTTATTAAGATCTTAAGTGTGAGGTGACAGTATGGCAACTTGGGATGATATTTGAGAATGTTGTGCAATTTAGATTGGCAGTTTCAGATTATACTATTGAAAATGGGGTTCAATTGAAGCTAAGGAGTAAGGAAAGGCACAGAGTGAGGGTTAAGTGCAAAGGGGATAGGTGTGAGTGGGAATTATATGCTAGTATAGAGGGGGATTCAGGGGATTTCAGGATTAAAAAATATAATCCTCGTCATCACTGCTCTAAGAAGCATAAGAACAAGCTTTGTACATCAGCATTCATAGCAAGAAAGTTTGAAGAAAGAATTCTATCTCAACCTGAGATCAAGATTTGGAAGATCCAAGATTTAGTTAGGGCCAAGTGGGGTCTTTATGTAGGAAGGACGTTATGTAGTAGGGCTAAAATGCAGGTTATGAGTAAGTTCATGGGGGATTGGACTCTTGAATTTAGTAGGTTAGCAGATTATGCTCATTAGATTAAGAAGACAAATCCTGGCAGTTTTGTGTGGATTAGAACTGATAAAGATACTGAGCCTTGGAGTAGTCTATTTGTCTACATGTATGTATGTATGTTTTGATGATCTTAAAAGAGGTTGGAAGGAAGGGCATAGGAGAGTTATTAGGCTGGATGGATGCTTTCTGAAGGGCATTTGTAAAGGGGAACTGTTAGTTGCATGTCGAAAGAATGGAAATCAGCAAATGTTTCCAATCGCTTGGGCTGTGGTTGATCAAGAGACCAAGCATTCATGGAGCTGGTTCCTTAATTACTTGATTTTTGATCTGGAGCTTGGTGATGGTGAGGGACTGACTCTGATTTCGGATATGCATAAGGTATTTATACATTTAATTTACATTTTATTTTGAATGAATCTTTTTTTTCATGTTATTTTTTAAATGTCAGTTATATATTATATGTATATATTGATGTGTACCATTTGAATGTTATGAATTTGATATAGGGTTTAGTTCCAGCTGTGCAGGAATTGCTTCCTCAGTCAGAGCACAGAATGTGTGCTAGACACATTTGGTCTAATTGGAAAGAAAAATGGAGAAGAGAGGAAAGAAGGAAGCAATTCTGGAGATATGCCAAATCAACTTTTATTGTTAAACTAAAAACTGAAATCACTTAGTAAGCTAAGGGAAGGAATATGAGAGGATTTACTAAGTTATAATAAGGAAAATTGGTGTAAGGTGTATTTCGATACTGATGTGAAGTGTGACTCTATTGAAAATAATGCATGTGAGTCCTTCAACTGCTGGATTCTAGGAGCTAGGCACAAATCAATCATTAGTATGCTTGAAGAAAATAGACAAAAGATTATTAACAAACATGTTGAGATGATAGGTTTCAGTGATAAATGGATTTTAGACATTAGCCCAATGGCCAGAAAAGTACTTGAGGACAATATTGAACAATCCAGGAAGTGTAATGTTAGATGGAATGGGGACAATGGTTTTGAAGTTGTTGAGGGTGAATACTGTCACATTATAGATCTTAGGAAGGAAACTTGTAGTTGTAGGGGCTGGATACTTAAGGGAACTCCTTGTGTACATGCTGTGTGTGCAATAGATCATTTAGGGAAGGATCCTGAACATTATGTCTGTTAATGCTACCATAAGGATACATTTAAGAAAGCATATCAGTACTTCATTTAGCCAATACCAAACATAAAAATGTTGGATGATCCTAGATTTCCCCCAATTAAACCTCCAGAAGTTAGACCAATGCCTGGTAGACCAAAGAAATCCAAAAGGAAAGACAAGGATGAGCCAAGAAACAAGCATGGAAAGGCTACAAAAAGAGGTATTCAAATGCATTGCAGTATGTGTAAGAAGGCTGGATATAACAGGTTGAGTTGTAAAGGAGAGGTATGGTAATTTTTTTTATTGATGATTCATTTAGATTTACAATTTTTGTCTTGCTAAATACTACATGTATGCAGACTTCTAGTGCGGGTGACATAGGTGCATCTTCTAGTGCAGCTAAAATGAGGAATTTTCCAACTCCATGTCAAAGGAGTGCAACTGAAGCCTATTCAAAACATGGATCATCATCACCTTTTATTGTTGGTACTCCAATATGTGATGATACAACTACTGTTGTTAGAGAAAGAGCATCACAACCTGCTGCAAGAAGAGGAAGGGGAAGAGGAAGAGCAAGGGGTAGGGGCAGAGGAAGAGGAAGAGCAGGAGGTTCACATGTACAACCCAGTACAGGTTCATCTCATCAAAATGTTCATTCTGATCCATTCACACAACCACCACCAACAAGTGTTAGAGGGAGAGGGTTAGCAGGCTATAAAAGACCCAGGGAAGTTGGACATGGAGTTTTTATTGATGACCAAACTGGAACCACTATCATGAATATAAGTCCTTGCAAATGATATGTTATAATTTGATTGACTTAAAAACTTTCAAATTTATTAATATATATTACTTTTTAATTTAATATCCTGGCAGGCAATCAGAGAGACTCATTAATGTTGGAGTTCATGTTCAAAACTCAAGTGTGACCAATATTGATCTAGGCTTCACACCAAGCAGATTAAGGTAGCAAGGAAGACATGTTGTCACAACTTCATAGCTCCATCTACAGAGGCAATCTGCTATAGTGAGGACAAAAGCAAGCAATTCGAATGAAGCTTCTACATCAAAATCATTACAAAACTAGTCCAGCTACTATCACCACATATTATGATGATGTATTTATTTTGGATCATAACATGATTGTGTTTGTTTTAAATCATATTAATTTGTTAAGCCAATGTGTTTTGATGATGCACATTATGCAATATGTTACTGCTTATTGTTGAACAATTACACCTTTTGTTGAAATATGACATAGACGTGATATTTCTGTCAATATATTTAACAGGGTCTCAAATTGGTATAAATAACACATATTATTTCAGAATTGGTATAAACTAGAACAATTCACAGCAAATTCACATCAATCTCTTGTAAGAATTCCAATTTTAACAAACAACCTTACAACAAATTATAACAATAATCCCACTACTCTTTGCATTATACAACCACCATCCAGAGCCATACTACAATAATCAAAAATATTAATCCATAAATATTTGTGTTTCTGCGTTTCCTTTTCCTTTCACTCTCTGCCTTCTCATATTGCTTTATTCTATTGAGTAGTACCCATATAACTTTTTTGGCCTGATCAGGAAATTCTTCATCAACCCATCTTAAAGTATCCATAACCTCTATCTTCCTATTACAAATAAAAACCAGGTTGATTCAATTTAAAATAGTAAATCACAAAATGGGAGGATTCACTTTAAAACAGTAAATCACAAAATAGAGCAACCCATTAATTTTTACCTTTCTAACGCTGCATGCAATAAACCTTCTTGCAGGACTGGATTGCTCCCACCCGATATTCATGAACAATTTCTCCCCACAACAACACATCTGTACTTGATTATACAGTCCTTTGGGAAGTGTAGACCTATGAGGTGAGATGAAAGAGTAGAGAACGAAGACGATAACAAATCTGCTCTATCAAAATAAAAACAATCAGATTGTTTTTAACTTTGATTATCACTCAAAGGCTCTTAGAGCTGCCTAAGGAATGGAAAAGATGAGGGAGAACATAGATAAATAGAAAGAATGGAAAAGATGAGGGAGAACAATGATGGAGAGGAGAAAGAGAGTGAGAAAAGGTTATATCCACAGATTTGTTACCGTTGACAAACGGTAAGAAATCCTCTCACGCGCTACAATTTATATCCTGATTATAGCCGCCGCCATGTCAGCATTTTGTGTTTATTAATATCGCATTTCATAAGTTGGAGTGTTTATTCGATCATTGTATAAGTTAAGGTGTTAAAATGAATTATTTAGACAACTTGGAGTGTCTGCACATGAGTTTACCCAAAATATTATCATTAACATAGCATCTCAATAGGCATCATCACATCACTTAATTACACTATGGCTTACTTCACAATTCACCCATCATAGCATAGATATATATATGTATATATATATATATGTTCACATGGTATATCACAATAATAGTTTTCATCTGCACATTCATTTAATAATCAAACATGTTAATTAGCAGAATAAGCCAATTTGCAACTTTTTGCAACATTGCAAAGTGTCGCGCTCGCTACAGACGTAAAGGTTAGCTTCTATCACGATCATGACACAAGTCGTGCTCGTGACAGAACCCAGCCTTCACCTCTATCGTGCTCGCGCACGCGACAGAAGCCAAGCTAGCAAATTCCACCCAACGGAGCATTCTGTCGTGCTCGCAATAGAACCGAATTTTCTATTCAATGCTCCACACTTCACACCTATTGTTTATGCATTTGCCCCATACAATCTTATGACCTCCAAAAATCCATCCTAAGATAATTATCTGCCTTCTTGACCTTCTAAACACTTACTTATCTACATGTTAAGAGGACAATGGCACATTTCTCATTATTTTTTGTCTTATATTTGAGGAGTTATGGCCAAGGAAACAATACATGCTCCAAAAGCCCTCCTACAAACTTAAACCAACTTAGACACACATTTTGAAGACCATAAGGTCCCCAATTGACATGATTATAACCAACACATTTATAGGCACATTCTTTAGGAACTTAACCCCCCTTTGGCCTCATTCAATCTAGAGTTATTCAATTGAAGTTATAGTTATACCATTCTATTAGGACATTTACCCTATACATCCAGTTTTTGCCCCTTTCAAGCTAGTCAAGCTTAAATTCCACACAATTATTGAAATCCAAAACTCTTAACACACACAGGACTACTCATTAAGCATACCCTCAATCCGACATGCTCAAAATCACATTAAGCCATAATCATACAATTTGCATATTAACAACATAATTCACTTAAAAATAGAGCAACATGCTTAAATTCAATCTTAAGACCAACAGCCATTACATCAATTCATCATTTCTATTTAATTCACAAAAGCACATAATTATAGATTTTCTATATTCGTCAACCGTATAATTTAATCATACATCATAATATTCATACTACATCAAACAATACACAAATTAATGTTTCCCAACCTCTTCTTCTAAGCTTCTCTTTGATCACTTAGTGCTTAGCTCACCCACCTTTCCTTTACCCTTGTCTTTCCTTGGTTCCACAACTACAAGCATAGTCCAATTTCCAAAATTGGAACCACAAATGATCAATACTCTAATCCATCAAAACATGCAAATAAGGAGTAGAAGGAGAAGAACCAATTAACTGCAGTACTTACCTATACGAGATGAACACCACACATGCAACACTTCAAGACTCAAACCAGCAGAAATTATAGTAAATTAACTAAAGATAAAAGAGAAATAGAGAAAAAGAGGAAGAAGAAGGAGGAGTAGTTGATCCACATGCAACAATGATGGGTTTTCTCTCTCTTTAAAACACTTATATTGCATGTAACAAGTCAAGGTGGCAAAGGCAGAAATGGACACTTGGATTCCACTACTTCTACCCAAAAATCTAGTTTGCTCACTTAATCACCATTAACACTTAACTAATCCACCTCTAATCTTAATCATGCACACTTACAAATTGGCCACTTAAACTTATTTTGTTTATGGAATTAAGTCCTTATTTCAATTACACTTAAGTCCAGGATTTAACAGACATCAAATTAAATTTACCCAATGATCACAATTAGACTAATATTGCTACTAGGGTATAATTCAACCTGTTACAAAGGCACTATCCAAAAGAAAGTATGATCATCATATATGTAAAGATCCAAAATATACCTTAGAAGTAAAAAGGGATGTTTAGGGTGTGATGGAAATCGAATATGAGTGAATAAATGGTTAAAATGCCAAAATAGATGTAAGTATCATTAAGATAAAAGATTCGACAAGCGTGACAACTTAAAAAATTGTTAAATTATGTTAAAAATGTATAAAAGGAATTATTTGTTGGGTCAATATATGCATAAATATTAAATAACATGCTAATTGAAGATTAAGAAAACCTTGGAGGATTTAAATAGTAATTTGGAAAAAGCAACCAGTAAGAGATGGATACCTTTCCATGCCAACCACTCACACACCAAAATTCAAGTTTATCAATTCCATGGATAAAAGTTAGGTTGGAAGCAAGTTTATGTAGGAAAAAAGTAAGATTAAAGTTCTCCTCTTCACCATCTCCTCTTCTATTTTCTAAGAGCTAGAAATATGTGATTGAAAATGGTTTTAATATGGAATTTTAAATGTAAGCAATTGAATAAATTAGACAAAGAAAAGGAAAAGAGAAGGTGAGAGCAAATGAGGCTTAAAGAAGGAGTTTTGTGCACAGAGGAGGTTAGGGAACTCTCTATTTTGTTATTGTGTGTGCTTGTTTTATATTAATGATAATAACTGATTTTTATGGTATGTTAGTTGTGTAATGCATGAAATATGATTAAAGTGGTGTTGTAATGGTTAGAGATGCATGTGTGTATAAGTTAGGTGGTGTCCCTAAAATATGCTATAGGAACTATATGACTAGTTTCTGTGTCTAGGCTATATCTCGACATACAGATCTCTAAATAGAGTAATTTCAGTTCATAAAGAACCATAAGACATAGCCCTACAATTTTTATGAGGAACCAAAGTCTAGTTTTTCATTTAGAGCACCTAAAAATTTGATTGAAGTCACAAACCTGAATCTGCCCGAGAATTAGGAGTAGTTTCTATTCCTAGGACCATATCTACTTGAATATGTATCAAAAATTCATGATTTTTATGTTATTGTAAAATTAATACATAGGGAAACAATTGTCTAGAAGACATTGTTGCCCAAAAATGCCTTTAGCTGGGGAAAAATCCCACTCGAGATCGAACCTGGAATTGCATTGGATTAAGGGTACACTGCTGTTAGGGATTCCTGACCACTGTGTAACCTCCCTAATTGCCATGTAAATGCATTTTGGACTGCTAATTTTTCATAACAGTTGACCCATATGGCTGTCAGAGATTCCTAACCCCCGTGTGACATCTGTTTTTGGCATAATAAATGAGTTTTTCTCATTGGTTTGAACTCGAATTTCATCGGAACTTTTCGAAACTTGTTCGACATGCGTATAGGGTTGTGTATTGTATATATGCATGGATTCCACTTAAAAATATATGTGATTAAGGTTATGAACATAAACAAAATAATGTAGCATTTAAAGGTATATTTAACTAGAGATACCGAATATAGCTAAAAATGACTTTGCATGTCATATTGACTATTTTTGGGTAATATAAAGTTGTTTGTGATTAATTATTGACATGTTCAGAATGTGCATGCTATTAATGCTAATTTAAGATTGTTAAATGGTATATTATTAGTGTGTGCAAATTGAGGATATTATGTGATTTTCTCCCACCGAAATATACCGAATTGCATTTGAACTTTCTTGGATGTTATTGAAACTTGGTAAACCCATGTAATAAGATAAATTGTGACTAAATATCTATGAAATATTTGATATATGATTATACATTGAATATATGATTGAATAAAATGTATATAAGGAATGCGTACTTATAATTGATGTTTTTGTATATTTATCTATATGAATACTTGACACATGTATATGGATATGCATAATTGATACATGATCATAGATGAATGTGCATTGACTTAATGGGATGTATGAGTGAATGTTATGCAAGGTGAAATGGTGAGTGAAATCTTAACCCTATGCCTGAATTGTACATAGTCGTGGATAAATAGGCATGCCTATAAGGGATAATGATTGCAGTTTCTAGTGATGGTACCACAATGGTGCCTAGTATTCTGATACCTATTTGGTATCTAATTTATTGAGACTATCGTGTCTCTAGTGATTGGTACTGCTTATTTAGTATCTAGTGTTAGATACAATATTTGGTATCCTTGTTGCCGTTATCTTTTCCTATTGAGGATTTAGGAGACATAAGGGCTTTTAAATTTATTAAATCTATAAGAGCATACTAATGAAATAATAATGAAGTAGTAGATTGTTAATATGTGTGTAATGACCCAAACACTGGGTTAGTCGAGAATTATACTTTTTCTGAAATTAATCACGGTACCCGGGATAGAAAGTACACTTGGAGGTGAAAAATATTTTATTGGACTATTAAAAATAACAAGTTAGCAGGAACACAAGCATGAAATTTAAAGTGAAGTCGAGGTAAAATAGGTTCCTAAAAGTTATAAATGAGAAAAGTTCATTTCGGTTTAAATAATAATCAAAATTGATTGAAGTTTGACCGGGCTATTAAAAATAGCTACTGACCTCTAAAAATTTATTTGAAGCATGGATAAATTCTAAATATTATTTAGGAATTTTTGGCAGTGAAAGATATATTTTACGATAATACAGAAAATTGAGCTATCGGACTGATTTGAGTGAACCGGACCGGAAACGGACTCCAATTTGGATGAAAAATTGTGTGTAGCCTAATTAATATATTTTATGAATTATGAAAGTAATTTTGGGAGAATTTGAGCTTGGGAAGAGAGAGAATTAATTTAAGAATGCATAATGGGCTTTAAAAGTGAGTGGGCTTTGGATTGGTTGGACCTTAAATATAACACCCTTTACCCGTACGTAGAAAATTACCACAATAGGTGCCAAATGCTACAGACAACTATAGAATTAAGTGCACTTATATAAGAAACAATTACCAAAAATGGAATTATAAAATTTCTTTTGTTGCATAAAGTTTTCTCATACAACAATTTACAAAATTATGCTTTCAAATAAGATTCATTAAATATACACATGTCACAATTAATAAAATTACATTTCCACATTACGTATACACATTTATTGTAAGTGGTCCAATATATTCAAGACTGGTTCTTATACATTATGCTCTTTTAGAAAACATAAATCATTCATTTATATTACATCAATAATACAAAAACTAGACAATACACCCCTATGGACTTGTTGACCTTGACTACTGCGGAATGTTCCTGGGGACACTTGTATCTCCAAATCTGTACAGATGAAACACCCGTGCCAAGCTGAAAGCTTAGTGGGGGGATACACATGAAATGGAAGACCCCTCATCGTAGTCGTCAATAATAGATATAAATGTATGCAGTTACCGAAAACATTTTAAGACATGCATTTAATCATTCATATACAGAGATTTCATATAAAAACTAGTTGTTATATGATGAATAATATTTAAGAAAAAACATAATGAAACATTTAGTCAGAACATTTGTCGCATTTCTTATACTCATGCAATTAACATTTCATCATACCTAGCTCAAAGAGAGATATAAGTTGTATAATTATTTAAAGATCACTTATGCACACAAATTTCACCATAAAATCAAAGTCGGTTTCCTATATTTATCTTAATTTACTTTTTATATTCATATATTCAAATATATAAGTATTCATTTTAGCTGTTGAGTGTCTATACTTCCCATATTGTAAGACATATAGTTATAATGGAATTCTAATTCATTCTTTATCAACTATGCACTCTAAAGTCACAATACAAATCATTTGTCATACCAATAAATTTAGATACTTAATTCTCAAACAAACTCCAACCAATTAAAGATACATTAATACATAGGTAAAGATTCATTCATATAAACACATTCATCTATCAAAAATCTTCATATTATTCATTTAGTATTTGTTTGTTCAATTATTTCCTGTATTACAAAGAGGTGGATAACGGGTTGACACGCATAAGTACCCGAGGGCACAATTACACATAGGGATCCAAATAGGATCTAAAATGCATAGGGATCCAAATAGGATCCAGAGACACATAGGGACTCAATCGGGGTCCAACGCATAGGTTGCAGCAATAAGAGACCCTATAGGCATTCCTATCTATCCACGAATCGGCTAATACAGGCTATACACTTAATTGTTCCATTCGCATGATTTTTATATACGTGTCATAATTATTATATTCAGAAACAATTATTATGACCATATATTAATCATATACACTTATACACTTGTACACTTGTATCCAATATTCACATGGTGTGCATAACATTATTATGCTTATCATTTCCTCACATAATGTGACATATAATATCATAGAATATTATTTGTCACTGATAGTAATATTTACAGTCATTATTGGCATTTCAACCACATTTTCCATATTCATATGCATTAAATACACAAAAATTCATCTTTTAGCATTCTTCAAAATTATACTTATACATTGTCATTCAAATATGTTCACATTATTATTATTATTATTTCATATAACCATCGATCATTTTAATATTACAAAACACATAATTCATGTAATATTGACCTACCACTATATCACATTAATTACCTTATTTTAATTACATTCCATAAATTAATTACTTAAATACCCATTATGTTGCCTTGAACATGCATTAGATTAAACCTAGAACGTTCTGGGGATGTTCGGGTTCAATTCAGAATCAAAACAAATAACATAGGCAAAACAGGGGCGAGGGACGGCCGTGCCTTGTGACGGATAACCATCCCTGAACCTCACGTCCTATAATTACCCAAAATCTACCCTAGTAGCATTGTACATGATTAAGGTGATTAGGTGAGTTCTATTTAGGGTTTATAATTTTTGGACTAAATTGTAATTGAGAATTAAGGACCTAATTGCATGAAATAAATTAGTTAAGTGACTAAAGTGTAATTTTTCATGATTAGTGTTAAGTGGGGTTTATTTAAGTTAAGTTAGATTAATTAGTATTAATTAAGAGGTAAGTGGAATCCATGTGTTGAGCCATGAGTTTGACACCTAGCCTTAGCATGCAAATATAAGTTTAAAGAGGCCAAGTTTGTCTCTTTGTTCCTTTTGTTGGCTGGCTATCATAAAGTAAGTTTAGTTTTCTATTATTTGTTCTTCATCTCATCCAAGATTTTGTTGATTGAAAGTTGGAGAATCAAGTAGGAGAGCAAAGGGTAAAGAGAAGGTTACTTGATTTGTGAAGTTGAAGGAGATAGCTTCTAAAGGTTTGGGATTTTTACCCTTTTATAGATACATGAATGGTTAGTTTGGGTGAATTATGGGTTTTGAAGGGTTCAATAACTCTTCTAATTGCTAAATTGTACTTGGGATGGTATTGTTGAGTGGATGAAGTTTTGTTGACAAATTGAAGTTATATTATGTTTTGATTATTTGCATGTTAATTATGTGCTAGATACAAATTATGCCATTAGAAATGTTTATGTGTGTTAGTTAAGAATTCTAGGGAGTATTTGAGTTGGAAAGATGCAAAAAGATATTGAAAGAAGATTGAATTGGTAAGTTTGGGCTCTGTCGCGAGCGCAATAGAGGATGTGTTAAGCATTGGTTTGTAGATTCATGCTCTGTCACGAGTGAGATGTTTGTTGCGAGCATGACAGAGGCACATTTGAGTTCTGTCATGAGCGCAACAGAAGTATATGTTGGTTGGGCACTTTGTAAAGTTGTTTAGCTTAGAAATTATTTGTGTGGTAACTTAAGCAAGTATAAGAATTTTCTATTGAAGTGTGAGCTTGCTGATAAGCCATATGCATGCGTGAATGATGTAATTTATGCAATTATTGTTTAATGTGAATATGCGATATTTTATAATATGATAAAGCAAATATTGAATGGATTAGTTTGAATATTTGACTTATTAATTTTCTAAAGTATGTTTTGCTATTATATGTTTAATTCATGGTTTCCTATAGTAGTCTATTTGTTTTATATGTATGTATCCTCACTGAGCCATAGCTCAACATGGGGTGTTTATCTCCCGTGTAGGTGCATAGCTTGGAAGCTCAAGTTTTGGAGAGGAACATCTGCTAGCCACTAGGAGAAGTCTTAAGGTCTTTGAGTTAGGTTCTTTTGTTTGTATTGACTAGATAATGTTCCATTTTGTATATCAAAAATATGTAATTGTATATTGTAAATTTTGTACTTTTAAAATGTAAGTTCTAATTAAGTAAAGTTAATGATAACCTTCATATTTATTATGTATATTAATTATTGTTATGATAAGAAGGAGTTTGTGTAGCACTCCGTTAACCTCCTAGGGGGCATTGGGGTGTTACACATCCACTTGCCGAAAACATGCATGAGGGACGGTCGTGACTCATGATCGATAGGCATCTCTACATGATCGATGGGCGGCCACAAATAGACAGGCATGACTATAATGGGTGGCATGATGAACAACTAACCACACATGACCGACGGGTTTGACTCTCGACTAGGCAATTATTCCTACCAGAGCAACTTTACTCCAAACCAAATAGAATTCCATCCTGTTTTGTGCAATCCCAAACACTATAAAAATGCCATTTTTAGCCAAAGTGGTCTTCTTGACAAATAATCCCCAAGATATTAAGTTTCTAATGGCATAAATTTTAGGACATGTTGAGCTATAACCTAGGATATATAACATCAAAAACACAAATTGCTCCAAAAGCCCTGTTCCAAGAAAAAGGCTACTTTTTGACACTTTTGGGGACCTTAAAGCCAAAAATAAATTATGGCCAATTCTAAGACATTTATAGACATGGAAGCTATGGTTCACATGCCTCTATAATTACCCAATATAAAGATCCCAGAATTGATTTATGGCCTAAAAAATGGGCTGAGGTCAGTATACACCTTGGATAGAATCTGTCCCTTTCACCCGGCCAAAATAGAAACCACTCTATTTTGGCCACTTTTGAGGGTCTTAGATCCAAAGGTAGCTCAGCATTTCTAGAATAATTGTAGATATGAAAGTCACAGTTCTAATGGAACTAGAATCACCCAATTTGGAGTTTCCTAACTCAACTTATGGTCTAAAAACCAACTCAAGGTAAAAAAAACACTTTGAGCAGAATTTCACCCCTACACTTTACAAGCCAAAACTCACACTTCCAATCAAATCAATCATCATAAGAACACTCAATTCAACACATACTATCCATATGCTTCTCAAAATATACACTTCAACATTTTTATACATATAAACGCATAAAATTCCCTAACCTCATTTGATGACTCCTTCATCTTTACTTTTGCTTCCTTTCTTATCCTCCTCCTCTTCCATGGCCATAATCATCAAAATCCATTCGCATCTCATAATTATAATTATTAATCATTGAAGAAGAAAATAATGAAATAAGATGCTTGCTTCTTACCTTTCCCATAAAATTCTTCCATCTAAATCAACTTGAAACTTGTAAAATCCATAAACCACTTATGATTTGAATTTGAGAGAGAAATATGGCATGAGGAGAAGATAAATAAGTCTCATTTTTCCTCTTTAGTTGGCCGGCCACACTCTCTAAATAAGCTAAGCAAAGATGGCTTAAATATGGTCAACCAACTTTTGCTTCATCCTTATCCATCCATTTCACTGGTCAACATTTGATTGGTTTCTTCGTGATTTTTTTATGCATATCTTCCATTTAATCCTTTAACTTCACTTTATTCATATATTTAACATATAAATATTTCTTGCTTAAACAATAGCATACAATTCTTCTTAATATATTCATTTAGATCCTTACATGTTAATTTACCAAATTACACTTGACTTTTTATTTCTCTCGCTTCTCAAGTTCAATTCCTCATAAAAATGATTCTATAATTCTCAAAATATATTAATTAGTTTGCACAAATATTTTTAAGTCAATTGGAGACTTTTTTTCAGTCCGATTCACTTATACCAGTCTGATAATCCAAATTTTTAGTGTCATCGTAAAATTAATTTTTCTTTACCATATGATTCTCCTTATTAATATGAGTGCATCCGTATTTTTGAATTATTTTTCGAAAGTCCGTAGCATCATTTATTGTCCGGTCAAACTTTGGTCAAAACTAGTCGAACCGGGCTGATTTTTGCTGGTATGAGGTGACAGACGCCAGTCAATCATTGGGAAATGCCCAAAACTATTTTTTCCACATATTTTTGCATTTTTAAGGTCTATTTGACCTCCTCTTTGGCTCAAACTTCATCCTCAGACTCCTATTGACATGCTCTTTCCAACGGTTCAATAAAATATTTTTCGATTTCGGGAGGTACTATTTACTACGGTAATACTATTCACAGCCCAGAACTTAATATTCATGAAAATTACAATTTTGGGCCATTACATTAAATCAACCCAACTATATAAAGGGATAAAATC
Organism: Excoecaria cochinchinensis; assembly: GCA_947683425.1. NCBI lineage: Eukaryota > Viridiplantae > Streptophyta > Magnoliopsida > Malpighiales > Euphorbiaceae > Excoecaria > Excoecaria cochinchinensis. The sequence goes on along the minus strand of CANTUQ010000010.1, from coordinate 4,386,276 downwards.
TGCATCCTTGCCTTGAAATCAGTTCAGCCTCTTCTCTCTTCTTCTCTCTCAAAATTGTGGCCTTTATTCTTCCTCCTCCCTACTGATTTCTATTTCTCTCTTATTTCAAGCACCTCAAGCGTTATTCAGCCCTTAATGATGCTTATGGCAGCCCCTAATCTTTTTATTTGATGAATTAAAGAAGTAAAATTAAGAGATTTTGGTTTTGGGCATAATTAAAGGTAAGTTAAAATTGATGGTTTTAAATTGTTTCAAAGGCTCTAATAGTTTAACTAGGATGTATTTAGAGTTATTATGTTGTTTGATTGAATTATTAAAGTAAATATTGCTTGGGTTTTCTTGTAAGGGAATTCGGCCAAGTTGGGATTTTTGGGGGATGAAGTGTTTTTTCATGGAATAAGGCTAGGAGAGGGAGTTTTGAATGGAGTATTAAAATATTGAAGGTTAGTGGTTACAAAATCCTAATTTTCCATGGATTAAATGTGATTTTAGGTTATGTTTGTAATGAAATTATGTGTTAAATGCATGATTAATTGAAATTGATGTTATAATTATGAAATTGGAGGTTAGAATTATTGATTTGAGTTGTTCAAAGTGAATGAATAAAATTGAAATGGAAACTCTAGGTTGGACCGAATTAGGGTTAAGGTAGATTTAGGGTTTATTTTGTAGTTTAATACTAGATAATTGATAATTAAGTTAAATTAATATATAATTGGGTAACAATTGATAAATGGAAAGAAATTAATTATGGGGAAAGAAAATAAATGGTGGACGAATGGAATTTAAAGATTTTAGGTTGTGATTTTAATGTTAAATGATGTATAATTGGGTAATTATGTTAATTGACATGAAACAAAGGAATCTTTTAATGAATGGTGTGTAAGATTGGAAATTATGCAGGTGTATGCACATTTTAAAAAGGAACATTATAAATAGTTATATGTGAACTTATTAAGTGAAAGTAGACCTTAATTTAGAAATGGCAATTGGTAGTTAGGATAAATATTAGAAATAATTAGAATTGATGCATAGATAAATAAGGTCATGCTGTACAATATATGTAGGTATGGATAATAAGTGTAGTCAAAAGGATAATAGGGACTAAATAGTAAATTGACTTTAGTGATATTAATTGAAGTGATTAGTGACAAAGTAATTAAAAAAATAATATGAATAAAGTTGGTGGCAAATGTTAATGTTAGATTTTAAATTAGAATTAATATGTAAACTGTTTAAAATAATAGGTAAAAGAAAATTAGTATATTAAGTAATTGCATTGACTAGTGGAAGGGAAAATAATTTTAAGGAAGATAATGTTAATTGTCACACCCCAAATTGGGCCTAATCGGAATTGGCAAGCTAAGTCGGTTAAGTGACGGGTATTTCGGTACATTGTGCATGAGGAATTTGGATGTTAAGGAATTATCAAGTAAGGTAGGAGTATGGTGCCATGGTTTGAAGAGTCAATAAGTGGGATTTTGGTCTAATGAGAACATGCCATGTGGCAGGGTTGGTGAGCATTGAATGAAGAAAAGAAGAAAAGAGAGAGAGAGAGAGAGAGCACAGAATTTTGGCATTCCCGTTCTCCCCTCCCTCTCACGCCTCTTCTTCTTCTTCTCTTCTCCATTTTCTGCTTTTCCTTTTCTTCTCTTTTGGCCGAATGTTTGTGCTTACATGGAGGTGATTTTGACTGAGTTTTGGAGTAAGATTTTAGAGGTATGTGTTTGAGACTTTAGGGTTCCTGCGTTTTAGGTTTCTTCCTCCTCTTCTTCTTGGTTTTGTTTGAGGTAAATTGGGTTTGGATGAGTAATTTTCTAAGTTTTTGTTTGTACAAGCTTGGGTTGGCAAGAAGAAGCTTAAGGGCAAAGAAAAGATTGAAGATTGAAGCTAGAAAAGTGATTTTTGGATCTTTGATTTCCAGGTTTGGGAGCTTGTTTTTTGCATTTTTAGTTTTGGGTTATCTGCCCTAATTCTTCTTGGATCATGAATGTGTATTTGTGTGTGATTTCCAGAAATTTGAGTGTTGATATGAGTTTATGCATGATTTGTTTGGGAATAATTTGTGTATTTATGATTTTATATGTTAATGAAATTCTGGAAAATTGCATGATATTTGGTGTTTAAATGGTGTATATGACTTGGGGTTTTGAGCATGTTGAATTTAGAACTTACATTGTGAACATCAGATTGTGATTATGTGAGTGATGTTTAAGTAAGATTGTTAGATTATGTATGTTAAATTGATGGAATTAAGTTAATGATTGAAATGTGAAATTTCATGTTGGTTGTGAATGGTAAGCAAAGAAGGTGAGTTTTTGGGTGATTAACATGGTATAAATGTGCAATTTTGGTGTTGTGTTGTTTGGGTTTCGAATTGGAGTGATTTCTGCAATTTCTGAAATTTCCAGAAGTCACACGGCGGTAAGAAATTGGCTCACCGCCGTGTGAATCGAGGAAATTCCTCAGAAAATGCAAGACCGTGGTTTTACACGACGGTAAGGAGATACCCATACCGCCGTGTAAAATGCTACTGCCCTAAGAGCGTTTTGAGCTGAACGTCTCACACAGGGGTAAGGGTTTTCCCCATACCTCCGTGTGAAATGTTTTGCCAGTACCTATGTGTAACAACCCAAAACAGGCCTGGTCGGAATTTGCATGCCAAGTCGAGAATTTAAGGGTATTTCAGTAAATTGGTGCATGAGGAATTTGGATGATAAGGACTTAATTGTAAAGGAATTAATTAAATAAGTTTAGTGGATGAATTTTATGGTGTGCTTGTAGTGTATGGAAGTAGGATATAAGTGGGTTAAGAGGTTTTATAGTGTGGGTTTGTGGATATGGCGCCTTGGAGATATTATTATAAGAGTTGTTTGGGTGTGTTTTGTGTATGGTAACTAGAGAAAATAAGTCAAAATGGGTTTTATTGGTCCATTAGGATGGTGCCATGTAGCATGGGTAGGTGAGGGTAATTAAGGTGAAGTGAGGGAAGGAGAGAGGAAATGAAGAAATCAGATTTTTCCTTCTCTCTCTCACGTTTCCTCTTCTCCTCCTTCCTCTTCTTCACTTCTTCTTGCTCTCTCTTGCTTGTTACCAACGTGGATCTTCAAGAGTTTAAGTTGGATTTGCTGAGTTTGAGCTGGATTTCTAGAGGTAAGTTCTTGAGTTTTTAGTGGGTGTTCTTTTTCATCTACTACTCTATTTTTCTGGGTTTTGGATGTGGTGTGTTTGTTGGATTAAGTGAGTTTTTGGCTGGGTTTTGTGCAAGATTTGGAGGAGACAAGAAAGAGCAAAGGGAAAGTGAATGTGGAGGTTTAAAAGAGAAGATTAAAGCTGCAAATTTCAGATTTGGGAGCTATGTGGTTTGTGTTTTCAGTTTGGATGTTTTGTCTCCACCCTAATTCTTCTTGGATCATGAGTGTGTGTTTATGTTTGATTCCCAGTAAATTGGGTGTTTTGATATGATTCTTATGCATGTATTTATTTGGTTAAATGTACTAGTAATACATGATAAGGATTAAATTGAAGGTATGTGAGAATTGAAAGTGAAAATGCATGATTGGGTAAACTCTGTTAAGTTTTCATCTGACCTCTGTCAAATGTTTTTGTTATAAGTATAGTTTTAGATCTCTAAATCATGTGATTCTTGAACCATTAGAACCATGACTTTCATTCCTTTAAAAGTCCTAGAAATATCCGTGGGCAAATTCTTGCTCTAAGATCCGAAAAATTTGCCAAATCCGTAGTGTCTCTGTTTCGGTCGGGTTATCTGAGCAGTTTGGGTTATTTAGCTCATATCTGGAGTTATAGATGTCCTATTGATCTGAAATTTGTTGCATTTGGAAGTTCACATCTTAGGGAACAAATCTTAAGAGGAATGTTTGCCTAAAAATATCGTTTAGATGTCGGTTTAGGCTGAACAAATAGGAGCAATGTAGCAGTCCCGAATTCTGGCTTCTGTTTTGCAAGTTCCAGGTAGGTCACGGTGGCAACCAATTTCATTGCCACCATGACATACCAAAATTCTGGGCAGAATTCTTATTTTTGGACCTCACGGTCGCAACCAAGTGGTTGCCACCGTGACCAACCTCTAGTTAGCATATTTTGAGTGTTTTTCTTCCCGAATCGACCCCAATTTTTCCCCGGAAGTTCTTACCACTTGTCTAACTTGTGTAACACCCCTTACCCATACGTAGGCGATCCCATCCGATAAGGAGTGAGATGCCGTATGAGTAAAGGTGCCACCACACAGATACAGAATACACATACACTCATCCATAACATACATAACAAAATACAAGGTAATTTAAAACTTTATAAGACCATTCATAAAAGTTGATCACGCATTAATATAATAGAAGCATTACATTACTGTTCTGATCAACTGAGAGATATAAAAGATAATTACAAATCCCAAAATTACATATACAAAAGCGGAAGCTATTACAAAATCATAAGGGAGTTCTATACAAAAAGAATCATAAAGCTACAAAAATAAGCCCTACACTAAGACCCTGCTGTGTTGGCTTCGATGACGGCGACTCTCCCAAAGGCAACTCCTTCCGTACCTGCACGGGTAACACACCGTGCTAAGCGATAAACGCTGAGTGGGGAAACAAACACATAGCATAAGGACAACCATTCACAACGGTCGTCAAGGCAGTTCACATGCGTACTTCACTCAGAAACAATAATCATGGCATGACAATAATAATAAACTCATGCTCACATACATAAAGCCATTCATCGGAAGATTCATAACAATAATCATATTCTCATAACAGATTACATTTTTACCATTGAATCCATAAGGATAACATAGGTTTCTCATATAACAATTCATACAAAACACCTGCTGACCCGAGGGAGTGGATAACGAGTATACGGACAGTACTTTACGGGTACGAGCCGATACAGATAGTACTTTACGGGTACGAGCCGATAAAACAATTTTCATTTAACTTTTACAAAACATTACAAAGGGGGATCTTCAACAAGATCCTTTCGGATAAGGGTTCGCGAGGAACCATTCGAGGACCTGATCGGGTCCAAACAGAAAACAGAAGCTGCAGCAAAGACTCTATTAGGCATGCCTAACTATCCACTTACTAGACTCTAGCAGGTCATACATAAGCCAAACCATCCATTTCATAACTTCCAAAATCATCATCATCAAATGAACATAATCATACTATAGTTACACTTGCATATTATTTAGAGAATACCAAGCATAAATATCATAATTGCTAAAGAAAACTGAAGTTCAAGCCACAAGGGATGAAGGGAAACTCATTCAGCAAATAGGGGACTGTCGTGCTCGCGACAGAGACCAAAGTCTCTTCGCTGCACGCGCGCGACGGGTTTCGCGACCTCGAGGAGGACAGAAGGGCCAGGCTCTGTCACGCTCGCGACATGCGTCGCGATCGCGACAGAGGATGATTGATGCTGTTGCGGGCTCGCGACGGGTCGCGTGCTCGCGATAGCATTTGGCCAACAATACGCTCTGTCGCAATCGCGACAGTTGTCGCGGTCGCGACAAAGAGTACACAGCACTTCGGCTGTCGCGAGCTCGCGACAGATGTTGCGTGCTCGCGACGGCGAAGCTCCCAACACCGCTCTCTGTCGCGATCGCGACAGCGTCGGGACTTTGAAAATCTGCAGAAATTCTGCAGATTTTCCTCTTCCAAATCCTCCTCCAACCACACAAATCTCAATCCAAGGTTACTTACCTCAAATCCATCCATCCAAAAGCATCAACAACCATAATACAACATTTATTAACAATACTTTGCATACTATCCATTAATTTACACATTCAATTCCAAGAATCAATCAAAAACCCAATTTATGCATCAAACCACATCAATTCCAAAATTACCATAATTAACTCATGCTTTTGCAAGATTCACACTTTAAAGCAGATACCCATATCATATACATCAAGATAAAGAACATCTAACAATCAAATTCCAATAAATCATCAAAACACATATAATAACATATTCACATGCAAAAGCAAGAATTCCCAAACCTTCAAAATCCTTAGCTCCTAGTGCTTAGTTCCACTAGATCCAGCAACTTCCTTGCCTTTAGGATCCCGGGGAGGCTCAACTAGGAATAAAACAACACAACACATGAACACAAAACCTAACTTCAACCCAAGTCCGAAAATAAGAAAAAGAGAAGAAGATGGAGAATCCAATGAAGAAAATGAGAATAAATGCAGTAGATTTACCTTTAAAATGCTATGCAAAGATCAATTTCCACCACTAGAGGCTTGGATCTAAGCTAGGGCACTTAAGAGAGTGAAAAAGGGGAAGAAGAAGAAGGAGAAGAAGGAAGAACGGGAAATGGGTTCTCAAAAATCCAATTTTTCCTTTTTCATCTTTTTCTCTTTCCCACTTTACACATGTCAATCATCTAGTGGAGGAGATTGTTCACTCACACCCTATCTAAGTGCATCACACACACACAATGAGACACTCTATTAATACATCCTACTCATGTGTGAGCAACACACACAAGTACAACTCCTAACTCACACCCTACAACCATGTGCATGTCTACACACTACAATAATCCACTAGTGCATGTCCTATTATGGTGCACTCAAGCACACACCATTCTAACCCAACTAACTCACACCATGGCACCATGCATGCACCCACATGCTAGCAAAACTCTTAAAACATGCAAAAATTACCAAAATGCCCTTATGATACAAAACTTATGCAATTGAACACATATACAGATATGGCTCATTCAACTAGGGGGCAAACGGGGTGTGACAACTTGTATTTAACGTTATAAGATGGGTATATGAATGCTTTTCCAATTGAATTATATGTAAGGGATTCCATGACATAAGATTTAAGAAGGGAACCAAATTTTTTACATGCATTTTTGGTTATCGAACATGACATGCAATGTGATATGGTTGATTTTGAGAATTCATGATTAGAATCTTATGTTGGCATGATTTGATGATGTTGATGGGTTGTGATTGAAGTGTGAGCGAGGATATAATGGTTGGAGAGAGAGAGATTGGTTTTGGCCTGGGGTTGTTGTGTTTTGGCTCAGAAGTGTTGCATCTGGGCATGGGTCACGGTGACAACCATTTTGGTTGTGACCGTGAGGTATGCATTAGATGCATTATGCCGAGAGCTTTGGTATGTCACGGTGACAACCAGACGGTGACAACCAATCTGGTTGTGACCGTGACCTACCCTGTTTTTGCAAGGAAACCCTTATTTTGTTCGGGATGATTTGGGAGAGTAAGATACTGATTTAAGCACATACAATGACACTCAACAATAGCTATATACTAATAAGATGAATGCTATGAATGTGAATCCAAAATATGAATATGCATATGTATGGTTATGATTTTGGAATATTATGGAATACTACAATTGTCTTTGGTATGAGTCAAATATGCTTAAGTTATGAACTCTATATGTGATCGGAAATTTCGCTATGACGAATTAACGGAATATTATGGTTAATGTCTGATTGCAGTAATATGCCTAGCCTATGAGCTCAATGTGCCTTGTTTATATAATTGGTTTATGCATATTAAATATTATGGCTGTTTATTTTGAGCATGTGGTATTAGAAGGTGAATGTTTTGTGATTCTGCATGTCGATGTATGACTTAGTATTTACGATCATTGGTGGTATAATATGGTTCCTTATATGTGATATTGATATGCCTTAGAGTAATGAATAATGTTAAAGTGTGTGATTGGATTGCAATATAAATTGTTCAATGCATGACCGACATTATGAATTTATTTACGAGTCTATCATACTCTGGGTTATGCATGATGATATATATATATACATATGATGTTATTCGAAACATGATCTGTTTTATGCATGACCTGCGAGAGTCAGTCTAGTGGATAGTTAGGCATGCCTAATAGAGTCTCTTTACATACAGCCCTTTGAACGTTTGGACCCTGATCAGGTCCCTGTTTGGTTCCTCGCGAACCCTTTAGTGTGAATGGATCTTGTTTAAGATTCCCTTTCATTAAAATGTTTTCGAATGTGGAAAATGATGTTGTTTTTCGATTCATACCCTTTAGGTACCCTTTGGCCGATTTGTACCCGTAAGGTACTGCCCGTATACTCGTTATCCGCTATTTTGAGTCAGCAGGTATTCAATTTGTTTTGTTTGAAATGACAAGAGATATGATATTCGAATGAGCACAATTTTGCACATATGAATCAATTATGAATTTTTGAATGATTTAAATGTGGCTCAAGCATGTATATTGTGGGTGGTTAGTTGCATATATCGTGTTGTGCCTGCGTTCGGATATGAATTAATATGTATATGATTGCGTGCTAGAATTACTAAATGCCATGGTTAATTTGTATGTACATCAATGTGATTCTATACTGCTAACTGTTATGGTTAAGTATGTGAATTAGTATGCATATGCATGTGATCTTGAGCTAGACTTGAGGCGGTTCTGATATTTGATTCCTGGTAAGTACATGCACGTGAGATTATATGTATTTCTGAAGGATAGTATTTGTACCTTGCTTGGTATTCCGCCTACTTTGGTTCGTCTGATCGAGTTTATTAATGTGGTTATGATCTTCTAAATGCTTTGTTTTTATATGCAAGCATATTATATATAAGTGTTATGAATTTTCGCATATGCCATTTGCTTGTGTTATGCCTTGACGACCATTGTGAATGGCCGTCCATATTGCTTATGTGTTCTCCCCACTAAGCGTTATCGCTTAGCACGGGTTCTTTTCCCGTGCAGGTGGCAGGTTTGGTTCTGTTCGTGCCGCGCATCTGCAAGGTTGGCCACATAGGAGTTAGATGAGTTTTGTCATTTTTGGTTGCAATTCCTGTATTTCAGATTATGTATTTTGGAGCCTCTGGTTTATATAATTGTAAATGTATGGACCTGGATGTAATATTTTGGAGGTTGTAATGTTATTATGTTTCTGTATGAAGTTATCCCTTTGTTTTATCGTTTGCCTTATGCTTCCGCTGAATAATCATATGTATACATGTGTATATGTTTCTGCTTAGTGCCGGCGTGTGTGTGAGTTAATGTATGTCCAGTTTTGGTTCTCAAGGTAAGTTTTTAAATTCCCCGTGTTTTTGTATAAATGTATGCTTCCGCATAGTGTATGTGTGCCTGTATGTGAGTAAGCGTCGGGTAGCGCTCTCTTGCGTCCTTCCAATGGGGACGTAGGGGGTGTTACACTGTGTAAGTCGTCTTACACGGCGGTAAGGTCTAAACCATACCCCCGTGTAAGGTGCCATACACGGCGGTAAGGGACTACCCATACTACCGTGTAAAACGCTACTGTCCTCAGTTTTAAAGATTTTTGACCTTCTTCCTTTTCACTCCTTTTTCTCTTATGCTTGGGTGAAAACATTATTTAGTGTCTTTCTATATATCTCACTTGATTTAATGGTATGCTTTGCTGTGCTAAATTTATGAATGCTATTTCTAGTATGGAAATGGGTTATTTATGCTTAAGTTAAGAACTCTATATGTGAATAGCATGTTGCTGTGCCAACTTATTTGAATGATAGGATTAATGTCTGAATGCCATATTATGCCTTAGCTTAGGAGCTAATGTGTTATACTTCATTATGATTTTGCTTATGTATGTTAATTATTGTAAATGGTATCACATGTTACAATTTCAACACCAGTGAGTTATGAATGCCAATTTCATGATTGTTTATCGTGAGTGTGTTATATTAAGATGTGAAAGGTGTTGTGCGTGTATTTACTCATGAACCTTCCTTAAGAATAATATGTCATGCTTATATGTAAATAGTATCCTTGCATGATTAAATTTATGCAATGTTAATCGTTGGTATAATAATGTTCCATATTTGACCCTGATATGCTCTAGAATATTGAATAATGTTAAGGTGTTAACTAAATTATATTATATGTTTTGTAACATGAATTGTATGATGCATGGTTAACATTATGAACTTATTTACATGTTTACTATACGCTGGCTTATGCATGATTATATATATATATATATATATATATATATATATATATATATATATGTATATATATATGTATATATATATATATATATGTATGTATGTATGTATGTATATATACATTTTAGGTGTTTCGACATATGATTTGAATAATGTACGACCTGCTAGAGTCAAGTAAGTGGATAGTTAGGCATGCCTAATAGAGTCTCTTAGCTGCAGCCCTCAGTTACGTTTAGACCCTGATCAGGTCCCCTGTTTGGTTCCTCGTGAACCCTTTGATGTATTCGATTCGCACCTTTAAGGTGATGTCAGTATTCGATTTGTACCCATAAAGTACTGTCAGTTCACTCGTTATCCGCTATTTTGAGTCAGCAGGTATCCTGTTTGTTTTATCTGATATGATTAAGAGAATGTGATATTCGGATGAGCATAATTCTGGACATGTGAATCAGTTATGTACTCGAATGTGATTATGAATCTCTGAATGGGTTGAATGTGACTCAAGCTTGTGTATTGTGCATAATTATCAACGTATATCATATTGAGAATGTGTTCGTATACAATCAGTTATGAACATATGTATGTGAATTGAAATGTGTACAACTGCGATCATAATCTCTGGAATGACATGGTTATAGTTTATTATGTTATGCTGATGAGTGTGTGAATCAGATTAGTTATGTTTATAAGCATATGAATTAATAGGTATATGAATGCAAACTTGAATTACTGAATGCTATGGTTAATAAGTATGTATATGAACGTGATTTTGTGCTATTGACTGTTATGGTGAAGTATGTGAATCAAGATACGTATGAATGTGCTCTTGACCATGGAATGTTATAAATATTGTGTTATGTTACGTGCACTCTTTCTAGTTTTTCCTATTGTAGTGATTTCGGCATGTGGTCATGTGTTTACATTTCAAGGCATGATATTTATGTATTAGTGTTGCACAGTGGAAGTGTGGTGTTTTGATGTTGTCCCTCGGTTCTCTGATAAGGTGAATGCATTACGGCATGATATTTGTATGATTAGACCTCTAGGGATATTGCGTGATGATGGTGTACTTTCTGCATGATAATTAATAGCTATGCATGTGAAATCTCCGACATCTGATGCCCGTGAGTTCGGTAAGTGAAAGTTAATTTGTATGTGTAATTGCATGATATACTTGTATCTTGCATAGTACTCTGCCTGCTTTGGTTTGATCGACATAAGTTTTGAATGTGGATATGATTTTTTGAATGCCTGGCTTTTATACGCAAGGATGTATATCTATCTGTTAGGACTATGTGCTTTTGCCATTCGAATGTATTATGCCTTGACGACCATTGTAAATTGCTGTCCCTATTGCTTGTGTGTTCTTCCCACTAAGCGTTATCGCTTAGCACGGGCTCTTTTCCCGTGCAGGTGGTAGGTTTGGTTCGGTTCGAGTCGCGCATCTGCAGGGTCGGCCATATAGGAGTTAGGAGTTATTATTTCTGTTATCAGCTTCTGTAATTTGGGTTTTATATTCTGTAACCTTTTGTAAATGTGTTATATGTAAGGACCTTAATGTAATGTTTGGATGATGAAATGCCGTTGTAAGTATGTGTTAATTTATTCCTCAATTATGTCGTCTGCTTTATGCTTTCGCTGATTGAAAGAGTGTGTGTGTGTGTGCATGTGCTTATGCTTCCACTTGGTGCTTGCAAGTGTGTGAGTTAATGCATGATTAGCTTTTGCCCGCAAGGTAAGTTTTTAATTATCCCGCATTTATGCATGTATGATTATGTATGAATGTATGCTTCTGCATAGTGTATGTGTACATGTATGTGAGTGAGCGTCGGTAGCGCTCTCCGGTGTCCCTCTAACGGGGACGTAGGGGGTGTTACATTAATAAATTGTACGACTAGGGATAATGAAATGTAAAATAAAGAGATTGAAAGTGACAGTGGAAGGAAGTAGTGATAAGTGATTATATATGGTTAATTAAGTATTAAATTGATAGGTCATTAGAAATGTCATGTTTAATGTATGTAATCCATATGATAAATTGCATGTATGTATGCATGGTTTAGAATAATGGGAACCTTTGGATTTGTAATCAACACTGAGCACATTTAATACTTAGCGTGTAGTTTGTATTGACTGTGTGTATGTACTGATTAGACGTTTTTTTTTGCGCAAGCATTTTCCTCATGTGGGAGCGGACTAGACGAAGACTTTTGTTAAGAATATTTTTGTATATTAATTTAGACTTATGTAGGGATTTGTGGGAATTTGGTTATATATATATGGCATGTATATGGACTTTTATGGACAATGGAACATATTATTAGTTATTGACGCTTAAAGTAGTAAATGATAATTGTTGGATTGAATTGTAAATGCTTAATGATATAGTAATATTGTTCCCCTGTGTGGGTTGCAGATTGTTTGAAATGCAAGATGGGTAGGTTAAGATTATAACTGTTATACTACTGAATTTTTTGACTAAATGTATAGTAAGATAAGACAGATATAGAAGATATAAACATGATTATTAAGTGAATGGTTTATGTATGACATATGAGGTTATATGGTTGGGTATTAGACGAAGTTAACTTTGGAAGTCTAAGTAATAAGCTGTCATGCAAGTGAAAAAAAAATTTACCCATATTTGAAGTAAACAAGTGTTAGTTAAATTTCAATCTAGTATGGTATTTGTTTAGCGGGTGTAATGTATGTATAGTATGATCAAAGTAAGGGTGTTACAATGTGATGCATATTAATGTTAACTATAATAACTATGCTTAGGTAATGTATGTTTAATAATGAAATGAACATGATTGATTGTCTTATTTGTTACGAAATGTATTTATTTTATTTATTCTTTAAATTTGTGACTTCATCAAGAAGTCAATTTGCTTTATTTGTTCCCCACTAAGTGTTAGGCTTAACACAGATTTTTTTATCTGTATACCGAGTCTACTCTCAGGGACACACTACAAGGGTCGGAGCCAACACAAGTATAAGAAGGGATATTTATATAGATTCTTTTTGTAAGTCCTATGAAATGTATTATACAAAACTTTGTAATTGAAAAATATGTAAATGTATCTATGTTGTAAATGTAAAGAAAAATGTATGGGACTATGTATGATGGAATGTATTGTTTGGAAAAATAAGATATAGTTCTGAATTGGATTAATAAGTCTCTGCTATATAGTTGGGTGACACTCCGCTATGGGTAGTCAGGTATCCTGAGCATGGTTTTATAGGCTACTCGCAAGGGGTGTTATATTTAGTGGTATCAGAGTAAAGGTTTAGTTGATTCTGGACAATAGGAGTTTAGAAATGAGTTTATATAGTAATTTTGTTGGCCTAATACCGATGTCCCTATTCCATTTTGGATTAAAGTTTGAATGATTCAAAAGGAAGCTAAAAGAGTACGTATTGAGTGCAACGAAGCAAGAATAAATATGTTAAGCAAAGATAATATGAGTTAGAACTGATAAAAGGGAAAGTAAGGATTATATGAAAGGAAAGCATGGAAAAAGAACAAATGAAAAGTCACGATAAGAAGATTATTTGGAGGAGTAGTGCATGAAATCCTATTTAGGACCTAGAATGATCAGTAAATAGTTATCATAGTAGATTTAATATATTATATGTAAAGAGTATATATGAAGAATTTGATGTAATGGGAATAACAGAAATATATGTTATGAAGAGATAGGAAGAGAAATAAGTGATATTGAAAGTAAAACATATAGATGTGAATAAATTATTTGGAACACATATGCTATGTGAATGTATAGAATTGAGGCACAGAAATGACAGTTAATATGGTACGCGGCATATGAAAATATGATTGGTGAATTTCGAGGATGAAATTCTTTTAATGGGGAGTGAAATATAAAGACCCAAAATATACCCTTGTAGTAATAAGGGATGTTTAGGGTCTGATGGAAACCAAATATGAGTGAATAAGTGGTTAAAGTGATGTACGCGTCATTAAGATAAATGATTCGGCAAGCGCGACAACTTAGAAAATTGTTAAATTATGGTAAAAATGTATAAAAATAATTATTTGGTGGGTCAATGTATGCATAAATATTAAATAACATGCTAATGTAAGATTAAGAAAACCTTGGAGGATTTAAATGGTAATTTGGAAAAAGCAACCAATAGGATATGGATACCTTGCATTTTAGAAATGTAAAAAACTTATGGGTATAAAAGAGTTGTAGGTTAGCTACTAAGGGAAAGGAAATTCAAAATTCTCATTTCTTTACCACGCCAACCATACACACACCAAAATGCAAGTTTATCGATTCCATGGATAACAGTTGGGTTGGAAGCAAGTTTGTGTAGGAAAAAGCTAAGATTAAAGTCCTCTTCTTCATCATCTCCTCTTCAATTGTCTAAGAACTAGAAATATGTAATTGAAAATGGTTTTAATATGGGATTTTTGATGTAAAAAGCTGAAGAAATTTTACAAAGCAAAGGGAAAGAAAAAGTGAGAGCAAAGGAGGCTTAAAGAAGGAGTTCTGTGCACAAAGGAGGTTTGGGAATTTTTCATTTTGTTATTATGTGTGCTTGTTTTATATGAATAATAATAACTGGTTTTTATGGTATGATGATTAAAGTGGTGTTGTAATGGTTGGAGATGCATGTGTGTACAACGTTCCATAGCTGAAAATCTGCTGCGGGAACTATATGACCAGTTTCTGTGTCTAAGTAATGTCTTAGCATACAAACCTCTAAATAGAGTGGTTTTAGATGGAGAAGAACAATAAGACATAGTGTGACGCGCGTCGGATCCCGTGCGCCGCCCTTTAGGACCGCCCGCAAGTGGGCGATCGGGGCATTTGCGGGTCCGTTGACAGCTTGCGATAAATCGCAAGTGCGTCTATGTTGGGCAACAAGGAGGTTTCATGGAGTCGCCACCCAATAGAACATTGGGAAAGTTACTCTCGCCTCGGAGAGCCTAAGACTGCGCTTGGTATCCATTTTGGGCCAGCCAGAGGGGTCATGGAAGGTGAACTTCTCACCCTAAAGAGCCTAGGATTAGCGCTAAAGCCTTGTGACCCAAGAAGTATTTTGGAGGATAACCTCTAACCTCTCGAGCCCAAAGACCAGAGCTAGGTCCGGGATTTCTCATCTATTTCTACCTCAATTATTTTATGATCAAATTTTAATATCATTAATTCACTCTCTCTCCACACTATGCAATTGATTAAAAGGTGCACTTATTCACATCTTGAAAGCGATAAATGATCAAATAGATAGTGAAAGCGATAAATTACAATAATACAAGGAGCGGAATACAACTCCCTTTCGTAAATGCGCGAAGCATGCATAAATCGGGGCATTGCTCATTTTTTGAGGACTTTGGTCCTCACATGCATCATTATTAAAATTGGGGATCTTTATTTGTGATGATCTTTATTGGATAAAAATAGGGCATTGGACCCTTGCTTTTGTGTAAACTTCATTTTATTGAATATAAAACATTGAGTCATTTTTATACATTAACGGGATATGAAAGGAGTACATCCGTATACATAAAATAATCAATAAATAATGAAGAAAATACTTAAGAGGATTAGGAAACTAAACCGGATGAAGTCCTCCAAACATTGTAGACAGCCGCTCAAACTCTGGATTATCCAAGAGGATCAATATACACTCATAGAAAGTTAAGAGATGTTAATATACATAAAATTAACATATAAGAAGTCAAAGCGACTTGAAAGAGATAAAAAAAATGGTTTAAAAGGATGGAGACAGAACCCACCGACGGCCTTCCTTGGCTGACCGACGGGCGTCGATTAAGGTAACCGAGATGTCCGTTTGTCACTCAAGGAGGGGCGTCTGTAGGTGGGTGACCGACGGGCGTCGGTGATAAAGATGACCCGTCGGTCACCACTGTCTCCGAAAAAAACAGAATGGAGAAAAAACCTTTTCAAAGCCAAAAAGTGGGTTTTATCTCACAAGGAGATAAGAGAGTCGAAATAAAAGAAAATAATGACAGATATTCAAAAATTCCACAAAATAAGAAATAAATATGCGATAATATGGAGAAGGAATCCGGAATATTTACCCTCAGATAATCGCTTTGGGTGAGATTCTTGTGTTGATTAGAGTCCCGCGCGTTCCACGAGAAGCGAAAGATGAAGGATCGAAGAAAGAAAATAAGCTATTTCTTCTTTAACCCCTCAAAAGACCGATTTTGGAGTCAAAATCTAAAGAAAACTAATTAGTTTTAGTTCCTTTTGATTGATTTGATCCTTGATTCAATAGATTTCCTTAGAAAGTGTGTTTTGTTGGAAGAGAGAGAAAATTTGCTTGAAATTGGGCAGAGTTTCCTCCTTTGAAAATTTTTCCAACCCTTTTCAAGTGAAAATCCGGAGCTTTTATAGCCAGACACGACCAACGGGCGTTGGTGTATGGAGGCGGGCGTCAGAAGAATCCTTCTGACACAAGGATTCGTCCGACGGCCCTACCACATCCACCGACGGGCGTCGGATCGGCTGCGTGCTCCGGGAAACCAGGCGGCGTTCTGACAGGGGCGGTGACTTTTCGACGGGCGTCAAAAAATACCACAAGCCGTCGGTGACTCGGAGCGACGAGCTGACTTCACAGACGGGCTGGCCGTCTGTGGAGGACAAAATTTCTTTCGACTGGAAAAAACCTCTGTTTTTCTCTCCCTCTGCCCAGGAATGGTGAAAAGCCTCATTTCTCATGGAACGCGGGAATAAAACCTCCAAATCCAGCCCCTCATACAGGCTCGGACATTGATTTCATCATAGGGTAACCTCTGATCCGGATCGCTCCGGGACACGGTGCTTACAGTTGCCCCCAGTTTTGGGGAAACTAGTGCACAAGCGCCTAGATAAGCCAAAACTCAGAAAAAGGTCAGAAAGGAAGCGTACCTGCGACGGCTTTTCACCCTCCGTGCCTTCTACCGGGTGGACCTTGTCTCGATCCGCTCGGCGATGCGAAGATACGTCCATCGATCTTATCTCGACCGGTAGGTACTTGGCGGGATGCGGCATGCTTTGGCTACAACCCCGGTTTGAAGTGTGGTATGCTTAGACCGCAGCTTCGATCTGGTGAGATGCAGCGTGCTTTGGCTACAACCTCGATCTGGTGAGATGCAGCATGCTTTGGCTACAACCTCGATCTAGTGAGATGCAGCATGCTTTGGCTACAGTCTCGATCTGGTGAAGTGCGGTATGCTTTGACCACAGCTTCGATCTGGTGAGATGCAGCATGCTTTGGCTACAACCTCGATCTGGTGAGATGCAGCATGCTTTGGCTACAGTCTCGATCTGGTGAACTGCGGTATGCTTTGACCACAGCTTGGATCTGGTGAGATGCAACGTGCTTTGGCTACAACCTCGATCTGTGAGATGAGGAAACCCCGCCGGATTCCTTGTTCCAAAAGGGATCTTTTTAATCGATGTCTATGTTCAGATCTGTATTTCTCTGTACCTATGAGATAAAAGCTTTTGTTAGTTTACGTTTGAGTGGTCATCTTTTAACCTTTCCATTGATGGCGTGATCTTGCTTTATTTGTTATGCCATGTTTCGTTCGTTTTTTTTTTTTGTTTTTGAGCTGTTATTGATCAGTTTTTTTTGTTTTTTGTTATTTTGTCATTTTCATTGACATATAAGTAAATATGAGGACATACACTTTCTGTGATGTGATAAAACAATCGCATGATCATGCAAAAATGAAATAAAAGTTTCACTAGAAATGTCATTTTTGTACAGTGCATATACAAAATGAAAATGTACAAAAGATACAAAAATAACTCCCTGAAGATCAGAGAGGTGTGTAGTCTGAGGGCTTATCGGGATCCTCATCATCCGATATACGCACGGTCCCTGGCGGAGGTGACGGTGGAGCTGTGGAGGGTCCTGCCTCGTGATCGTGGGCCCGCCTGAAATGGATCTGAGCGTAACCGTCCAAGAAAGGCTGGGTGCAGGTGCTCATAAACCCTAAGGTCTCTGAAACCTTGTCTCCCAACTTCTTGAAGGCTTGGCTCAACTGAATGGTCTGCTCGCTAGCGGCCTTTCTCCTCTACTCCAGACTCTGCTCCGTCTGCTCTCTAAACTCCCTCATGGTCTGAGAAAGAGGTGGGAGAATCCCCTCTATCACCTGGAGGCGGGATCTCAGAGAGTCAAGTGACTCATCAATCATCTGTAGGGTCATATCGACCCTCTGAGATGCCTGGTCCTGTGACATCCTCAAATCATGAGCGAGCTGCTGTCTCAACTCCCTCTGCCCCTGAGCAATCTGCTCAATCATCCTCACCTGCTCCCCGATGAAAGCCTCCAGGACCCGAGCCTGCTCATCCCTGAAAACCTCCAAAGCCCGAGCCTGCTCCCGAGTCGTATGCTCCATGTAGCCGGCCTGCTCTCGGGCCAAGCGCTCCACCGACTGGGATTGCTCCTGAATGGCAGCCTGCTGGCGATCCAACCTCTCGTGAATAGCCCTGTCCCTCTCATCCTGCCGCCGCTCTAAGGCTGTAAACATGGACGTAAGGAGATGAGAGAAGTCAGGCTGCACAGGCTGCTGCGGTGCTGGCTCTGGCGGTGGTGCCGAGGAGGTGGATGCCCCTTGGTCACCTCGGGAGTACGGGTGGTATCTCTCGGAGGGCCCATGGATAGACCTCTGTACCCTGGCGCTCGGTGATGGGACTGGAGTCGGTGCTCTGGACGCCGGTGAAGCGGCGAAGAGGTCGTCCATCGTGATCTTGAAGTCGAAGTCCGAGGGGGTCCTAGGCGGCTCCTGCTGCTGTGGTGGAGGCACAGTCTGCGGCTGAGGAGGTTGATGCTCCGGCTGAGGATCGGGCTCTGGCTGAGGCTCGGGCTGTGGAGGCTGCTCCTCCGGGTGCTCCAGGTGGTCTGGATCTGCACCCAAGGGTGGAAGCGAGAACAGCTGCCGGGTCTCATGAATGGTCAACACCCTGTAGGCCTCTGCTTGGCCTGAAATCGGGGAGATCATCCCCATCTATACTGCCACCGCGGCATCTACATGGATCCCCTCCGACAAGGGTCCTCTGAACCTCTCGAGGTTAACCCCCAATCTCAAAAGTAACCGGGTGATAACTCCTCCTACCATCACCACCGGTGTCAACCCTCTGCTGACTCTGGTCAAGTTGGCCAAGATCTCGTGGCTAATGTTGAGACGCTAGCCTGCCACCATAGCCCAGAGGCTCCAGATCTCGGCCGCGTTAAGCGACCCTGGATTACCAGCTCGACCGAGGTACGAACTGGAAAGCACTCTGTGCAAATACCGAAGTGCTTGAGACACCAGTACGGTGCTCTTCGCTGTATCGTGATCGTACAGCACTCCCGGTATGGCAATGGCCGCCCAATGGGCGCGTCTCACCGCTCGCCGAGGGATCTCGACCCCCTCCTCTGTAGGGAGCCCCATGGACTGAGCAAATCTCTGCCTAGTGATACTGAAGTGGTCGCCGTCGAACCAAAACTGAATCACCCCTGCATCAGTATCTGCACTCTGAAAGCCGGCATAGCGGAGAGTGGCCAAGACCTGGCGGGTAGCCTCTGGAAACGTCTGGAAGGAGGGCTCAAGGAACTCCGTCCATCCAGCACCCTCGGCAAGTAGATCGAACTCTGGGGCCAACCCTAGGGCCTCTAGAAATGGGCGGGACACAAAACGGCTGGCCCGAAACTCTACCTGAGCCAACGCTCTATACCTCTGAGCCGACTCATCATCCATCCAATCCGGAGCTACAAGCTCGGGCTGGGCCTGCGGTGCTCTACGTCTAGGTGGCATCCTGCAAAAGGGAAGAGATTAAATATCGGAAATTTAGCAAAATAAATATTTTTAAACTTATTTCCAAGGTGAAGGCCAATTTAGGCCTTACCGGGGCAATAGCGGCCCAAAACAAGATAGAGAATTGATAAAAAAAATGAAAAGAGCAAACGTCCTGTCTAAGGAAATAGCCTAATGTGCCTCGCACGCATCATGGAAAAAACAACATGCAATCAGCATGGAAATAATTAAAGCGAATAAGAATGGGCTTTTCAGGTCCCAGGGCGTGCATTATACACAAAAATACTCGATTTTTGAATAAATAATAAAAATTTGGGCAGCACCCCGGCAGGGGTATGCCCAACCTCCTGCATAAAAAGGCAAAAACATAGGC
This sequence comes from Excoecaria cochinchinensis, assembly GCA_947683425.1. Classification (NCBI taxonomy): domain Eukaryota; kingdom Viridiplantae; phylum Streptophyta; class Magnoliopsida; order Malpighiales; family Euphorbiaceae; genus Excoecaria; species Excoecaria cochinchinensis. Next base: position 4,366,119 of record CANTUQ010000010.1, on the reverse strand, counting down.
CTCAGGCCTCAACAATAATACACGCATGTAAATGGGATGCACCCCGGAAAGAGTGTGCCCCCAACAATACAAAATAATGGCCTCAGGCCGCAAAAGCAACATATGTACAGAATGGTGCACTAAAAAAGTAGTTCTAAAGCACCAAAATTATAGAAAGATTCTATTTCTATGTGATCATGCAAAAGTTCAGTTTTAAAAGAAAAATGGGCAGCATTCCCCCTAATTTCTTAAGGCATCTAAAGCATTTTAATCACTCCTAAAGTTTAAAAGGAGAAGAAATGAAGAAATAAATTGAATAAAATTCAAAAGAAGAGGTTATTTACTTACTTGGAATCGCGAGGAGTGTAGAAACTGAAGAAAAATATAAATATCACAGCGCCCAGTGAGTAGAAAATGCGAAAATATGAAGAAATCGCGAAAAAAGATGAAGAAATGCTTGAAAAAAGGCCAAAAAACGCAAAGAAAAACGGTTTGGGAGAAGAAATGAAAGGGACAGCAGCGTTTGCACCGTCTGTCACTCGCCCTTATATAGAATTTCATGACCGACGGGCAGGGCGTCTGTACAAGCGACCGACGGGCAGGCCGTCAGTCATGCAATAAATGCGAGTTAATGCGCGTGATGAATGCAATGCTGACGCATGCGTCTGCCAGGTGGATATATACCGACGGGCAGGCCGTCCCTGTAGAGACGCGGGCAGGCCGTCTGTTTGAACAGGCGGGCAGGCCGTCTCTGTAGAGAGGCGGGTAGGCCGTCGGTGACACTTCCCTATAAAATCTTATAAAATTTTGCTCTTTTTGTCTCTTCATTTTCTAGCGTTTTGAGCCTTTCACCTTTCTCAACATGTCTTCCCTTCTAACCCAAAAGATGCACCGTATCTTAGATGACAAACACACCTGGGAAGAAGGCACCCTCTCTTCTTTGTCTGGGCTGAAATATCTGTGCCGGGTGAGAGTTGACCAGAACCTCCTACTGGCGGCGACCGGAACCCCCGGTTTCACGTCTTCCGGTTCACCTATCAGGAATTGTGTCCTTTGCCTGAAGAGTTAGCTTCCATTCTGGGAGCCTGGTTCCCACCTAGCGCTCTGCCTTGCATCCCCCGCTGCGGCCTATTTCAGACCCGGGACGTAGCTATGGCTCTGGGCATACCCTCTTCTGAGGTCGTCCGGCTGATTCCTCCGGGCTCTTCCTTTTCCCTGGGGCCACTGATCGAGGCTCTGGATCAGTTCACTGACATCCCCACCTATCGGGTAAGCATCACATTCCTGTATTGCATGGTAAACTTCCTCACTGTTGTTCCAGGGGGTTTGACAGGTGATCATCGCCTGTTCGGAGTCCTGAGCGACTTTCACTCGGGGTTATCACCTTTACCACTCATTCTGGCTGAAACCATTCTGGGCTTGGACGCTGTGAGCTCTGGATCCACTACAACCTTTACCGGCAGCCCCCTATTGCTCCAGGTACGTCATTATTTTAAAGGTAGTGCGTCCCTTATGGATTTTCATACTAGCTTTTCTTAGCGGGAGGTGCATCCTTTCGGATTTTCACACAACCCTGTGCCTTATTTTTGCCTGAAGTAAACCCTACTTACTCCAGCGGCTTTTTTCTCTTTTTTTTTTCTTCTCTTCTTTCTTCTTTTTTTTTTCTTTTTTTTTTCTTCTTCTTTTTCTTTTTCTCAGATCTGGCTGCAAGAAAAACTGAAGATGCTGTCTGAACCACCCCCTCGCGTTATTCCACAGTACTCGCCGAGCCATTTTCTACCGCATCGACGACTTCATGGGTGTGCCACCGCTGGTGAAGGCATTACCAGATTTGGCGAGCTGTCAGACGATGACATCAGTTTTACATCTGCCTGGCTCCCACTGTCTCATGTAGTCATTGACGGGCCATCGGGGTGTGTTCCCCTCTGTGGGCTCCATCGGGCCACCTTCTGCATCACTTCTCGATGTACACGCCAGCACGGGATGACCCAGGATGTAGTGAGGGTTCCCTTGTCTTTCCGGGGAGGAGCTCTCTCGGCTGCGTTTGCTTCTCGGTATCATGAGCTGTGGGGCAGATTACCCGTGAAGACTGTTATCCCGAGGTTCGGCAATCAATCTGTGTCTTCGACTAGTGAGTACAAGAAGTGGATCCTTAGCCCAGCATCTGATAACAGGACTCGGGGGCTCAAGCATCTGGTTGGCGAGAGCAGCAGCAGGACTTAGCATAGCCTTCATATGTATTTCTTTTGGTGCTACATTTCTTTTTAATGCAGAACTAGGAAATGACAAAAATGAGAAGAATAATATTCATTTTATTTCCCAAATTCGTGTACGTTTTCATACAGTTTCAGCATACATGATTAGTTTTGGCATTTACTCAGCTGCTTACGCGCTGTCAATATAAGGAATCAAATTTTAACAGCATCAACTCCTGTTACCAATCGGCCCTCTCGAGTTTTCACGATTGGACATTTTCTCTCATGCCTCTAATTTTTGCACAGGATGCCTTTTTTCGGTTTTCACCCTGTCGAGGCACCCAATTTTAGCACAGCCGCCTTTTTTCGGTTTTCGACTTGCAGGGCATTTTATTCTCTTCTTTTTATTCTTGGGTCTTTAGCCATGGAACCTTTTGAGTCTGTCGACGTTAATCGGCTCTTTGAATTCGTTCCCATCACTATCCGACAAGATTGCAGCTTGTTTGGACAGTAGCTTCTTAAGGATATACGGCCCTTCCCAGGTAGGTCTGAATTTCCCTCTGATGTCTGGCATGCCTGGCCTCATCTGTTTGAACACCAAGTCTCCCTCTTTCAGCGGATGCTTTCTCACCTTCTTTCCAAAAGTTCTTGCCAGTCTCTTTTGGTAAATCAGGTTATGATAATAGGCTTTCAGCCTACTCTCATCTAACAAGTTCAAGTGCTGTAGCCTCTGCCGCGCCCATTCGGCCTCCGAGACTTGGGCTTCCATGACCACCCTCAGTGATTTAAGCTCTATCTCCACTGGCAATACTGCTTCCGTTCCGTATACCAGGGAAAATGGTGTAGCACCTGTAGACGTCCTCACCGTCGTTCTATATCCCCACAGGGCGAAGGGTAACTTTTCAGCCCAGTCTTTGTAGGTTTGGACCATTTTGGACAGGATCTTCTTCATATTCTTATTTGCGGCCTCTACTGCCCCATTCGCTTGCGGTTGGTAGGGGGAGGACTTATGATGCTCGACACCATACCTCTCGAGGAGCTTCCTGGTTTCTCCCATGAACTGCACCCCATTATCCGACACTATATGATGAGGAAGACCATATCTGCAGATCAGATTCCTCTCTATGAACTTGGCCATATCCCTCGCGTCAATCTTCTTGAAGGATTCCGCCTCTACCCATTTGGTAAAATAGTCAATTGCGACTATGATGTATCGGTGCCCAGTGGACGCCGTAGGGCGAATCTCTCCGATGATATCTATCCCCCAAGCAGCAAACGGCCAAGGTGATGTCAAGTTATGTAGCTCTGATACTAGCAGGTGTCTCAAGTCCGCGTATTGTTGGCACAACTGGCATTGTTTGACGTATCTCGAGCAGTCATTGTCTATTGTAAGCCAATAAAAGCCTTGTCTCATAACCTTCTTGGCCAAGGTCAAACCATTCATGTGAGCCCCACAGACACCTGCATGGGTTTCCTCCATCACTTTGCGGGCTTCTTTTTCATTCAAGCATCTGAGCTGAATCCCGTCCGACTGCCTTTTGTACAACACTCCTTTTAAGGATATGAACTGAGTAGATAGCCTACGGATCATCCTCTGGTCTTTTTCAATGGCTTCTTCTGGAAATTTGTTGTTTTCCAAGTAATTCATGATGTCGAAGTACCATGGTTTCCCATCTGCCACTTCTACTTCCCTTACAGGCTCGGTTTCAAATCTGGGCTTATCAGAGCTCGAGATCAGCACTAGCTTCATAGCCACTCCTTCAGGGTTATCCCAAATCCACACTAAGGTCGCCAACGCATCAGCCAGACGGTTTTCATCTCTAGGCACAAAGTGGAAGGTGCAAGTCTCAAACTGCCCACACATCTCTTTCAAATATTCAACGTAGGGGACCAGTCGTTCTTCTTTTACAGCCCACTCACCTCGGATCTGGTTAATCACCAAGGATGAGTCACCGAAGACTTCTATGTTTTTTGCCCCCAATGCCGCTAAAGCTTCTAGCTCGAAGGTGCAAGCTTCATATTCGGCTTCATTGTTGGTTGCTTTGTATCTCAGCTTCTTAGCAAGGGGAAGTTTTTCATTATCTGGGGTTGTCAAAATGATTCCAACTCCGGCTCCTCTGTTATTTACTGCCCCGTCGAAGTGCAACTGCCATCCCTGAATAGAAATCGCGACTATGCTCTCATCAGGAAAGGTGAACTCGGGGGTGTCTCCTTGAATGGGATGTTCAGCAAGAAATTCGGCTACGGCTCGCCCTTTAATAGTCTTACGGGTGATGTATTGCACATCAAACTCCTGTAGCAAGAGCAGCCACCTCCCCATCTTCCCAAGCAAAGACGGTGCTTCCTACAAATATCTCAACGGATTCTGCTTGGCCACTGCTTGAACCTTGTACGAGTGGAAGTATGCCTCAGTTTCTTTGATGCCCAAATTACTGCAAGGCAGATCTTCTCTACTTCAGCATATTTTATCTCATAAGCCAAAAATTTCTTGCTAAGGTAATAAATTGCAAACTCCACCCCAAATTCATCTTCTTGAGCCATCATGGCGCCCACAGAACTGCCTTCTACTGCCAAATACAGGATAAGTGGTTTAATCGGCTGCGGCGGCCTTAGCACTGGCGGATTCAACAAGTATTCCCTGATGCTATCAAAAGCTTTCTGGCAATCTTCGTTCTAGACCACAGGCTGATTCTTTCTAAGCAGCTTAAAGACGGGCTCGCATATTGAAGTGAGCTTGGCAATGAATCGGCTGACATACTGCAGCTTGCCCAGGAAACTCCTAACATCCTTCTCTTTTTGCGGCACAGGCATCTCTTTGATGGCTTTCACCTTGTCCGGGTCAATTTCTATTCCCCTCTGGCTGACAACATGTCCCAATAGTTTTCCTGAAGTCACTCCGAAAATGCACTTCTTGGGGTTAAGTCGCAGATTATACTTGTCGATCCTAGTGAAGAACTTCTCTAGAGCTTCAAAGTGCCCCTCTCGGGTGGCCGACTTGACCATCATGTCATCGACATATACCTCTACTTCTTTATGGATCAGGTCACTTAAGATCTTGGTTGCCATTCTCTGGTATGTGGCTCCTGCGTTCTTCAGGCCAAAAGGCATGACTCGGTAGGCATAGGTCCCCCATTCTGTGATAAAGGCGGTTTTAACCCGATCAGCTATCTTGTTCAGGATTTGGTTGTACCCCACATATCCATCTCCAAAGCTGTACATCGCGCAATTGGCGGCACTGTCTATCAATACATCAATATGGGGTAGTGGAAAATCATATTTAGGGCAAGCCTTATTCAGATCTCGATAATCCACATACACCCTGACCTTTCCGTTCTTCTTTGCTACAGGGACCACATTTGCCAGCCATGTAGGATACTGCACCTCAACGAGAAACTTGGCTTCTATCTGCTGCCGAATCTCCTCTTTGACCTTGTCAGCCCATTCTGGCCTCAGCCTTCTCAACTTCTGCTTTACAGGCTTGCGGTCCGGATAGGTTGGGATAGCATGTTCTGCCACGTCCGGGTCAATTCCCGGCATGTCCTCATAGGTCCAGGCAAAGACCTTTTCATGTTTTCTTATTATTCTCTCAAAATTTTTTCTCTCCTCAGGAGTTATGTTTGATGCTATTAGAATTTCTCTCGGATTTTCCGAGGTTCCAAGATTAAAAGGCGTTGTACCAGTGGAGTCAATGTCAAAAATTGATGGAATATGATCATGTTCATGCATGTTGAAATCATTGGAAACATCGCACAAGTAAGAGAAATTGTTTGTCTTATTAATAATATTATAGTTATCATTTACATCATAAAAGAGTTCGGGAATAAAAAGACAGTCTAAACTATAGTCTTCTTCTGCCACTCCAGAGGTTGATGCCGTTGCGGCTTGTTCACTGGCTTCCTGATTTAGCAGAGGCCCCTCAGGCTCGTCGAAAGAAAATTTCAAATTCTCCGTTTTCGGCTCTAATTCTGTTATCTTCCCTTTCCCTTTCAGCCTGGTGGCTATCATCTTCTCAGTTACGACTTCCTCAAGCTCGTATCTGTCCCAAGTGATACCCGGAGTCATAACTTCCTCATCCCAGAAGTCTTCGACAGTCTTGACAAACCCGCCATGCCAGTCATACACATCGTTAAAGATCTCAAAGCCAGGGACAATCCTCCCCTCTACCCAATGCGGCTCGTCTTCGCCAGTGTAAGCACAAATTGAGGATGCCGGTACAAAGCTCTCTGTTATGTGGGGGATCTTACCCGTTACCTTCTTCTTGCCGAAGCCACCTCTATACCCCAGACCTTTCCGGCTCTTTTGCCCTCGAGTGGTGATTGCGGTTTGCAGTCCTTGGGAGTTTTTGCCTAAACCAGCCCCAGGAAGATACTGTATCTTCTTCATCATATTAACCACAGCTGGGCTATCCACTGACCCGTGCTCTTCTCGTATCATGGATACATGGAAGCCGCTAAATGGCTGATTGGCTATTTCCAACGCTGAGACCTGGTTTTCCCTGGCCGCTTTGATAGTCACCACCTCCCCTTCGTGTGGGAACTTTATCATCTGATGCAGTGTGGATGGCACTCCCCCTAATTTATGAAACCAGGGTCTCCCGAGCAAAGCTGCGAAGTTAGCGGGTATGGGCAGAACTACAAATTCAACCTCCACTTCAATAGGTCCTGTCTTGACCAAAGTCTTAAAGGTTCCTGAGGCTTGCCTCCTCGAGTTATCGTAGGCTGTGATAGTCAAATCCGATCCACTGAGCATATCTTCATTTAAACCAAAAGCCTGCAGAGCTATCAGGGGCCACACATTAATAGAAGATTCGTCGTCTACCATAATGCAAGTAGTGTGCTTATCGTTAATCTGCGCTTTAATGTACAAGGGTCGGTTGTGGTTGCGGCCTTCGACAGGTAGGTCGGCGTCAGAAAAGACCAATCTCTCCTCGGATCCTCCCTTAATTAAACCCAAAAGTTCTGACAGGGAAATAGTGGTGGCGACCGTGGCCTTAACCAAAGCTTCTACTACCTTCTGCCTATGAGAGGGGGATTGCCTCAACAGATCCCAGATGGATATTTGAGCTGCAGTTTTCTTCAACTGTCTGACAATCTGATTCTCCTCTTGCCCTTTTTCGGCTGATGGCTGAACTGGCTCAGGTAGCCTCGTAATCTCGGGGATCACTCTTCAACTGCTCGTTACAGCCCCTATTTCTCCTTCATCTCCATCGGAGCCCCACAAATCAAGGTTCATTCCTTCTTTATCCTCGGCTTCTCCACCGCTTTCACTGCTAGACCAGCAATCAAGGGTCGCTACAACTGTCTTCTCCTCTCTATCCTCGGGATAACCAGCAGCGAACTTCTCACTCCCATATAGATCTTGTAGCACGTACCACTCTGGTAGGCTAGATCAGATCATAAACACGGGTGGTGGTACGGCATTATAACCGGGCGTCTTCTCAGTTTCCCTCTTCTCAGGGTCAGAGATCTGCTTGCTATCAATCAAGTCTTGGATAGAGTGTCGGAGCGCTTTGCATTAATCTGTGATATGGAAATGCACAAAATTTGTTATCTTTGTGTCAAGGTTTCCCTTGCGTCAAAGCTGGCCTAGGAGCCAGAGGGTGCAATTTTCCCTCCTTCATTAACCTTCTCAAAACCCAGGATAATGGTCTCCCCAAGTTCGAAAACTTCCTCTGGGTGGTTGCCTCAGTAGCAGACACTTCACTCGTTCTTCTAGTGCTGTTACTGGGACCTGCCGGCCTGCTGGTTCCTTGACCGAGGTTAGCCCTTTTGGCGAAATTGTCATTGTTAGCTTTTCGAGCCAAGAATTCTCCCTCTGCTTCGATGGCTATATCTTTGAGAGATTCCCAGTCCTTCAACCCCTTCATCTTCAACCCCTCCTTCAAGTATGGGCTTGCATTCTTGATAAATAAACGAATCTGATCCTGGGTGTCCGGCTTTCGGCGCATCTCCATTACTCGGTTCCGCCATCGGGTGAGATAATCATGGAAAGATTCCCTGGTCTTCTGCTGGAGTAGCTCAAGATCTTTCAGAGTCACCTCCATTCTGGTGTTACAGTCATACTGCTTCAAAAACTCTTCAGTAAGCAGATCCCAATCTTCTTTAGTGCGGCGGTCAAGGCCATGATACCAATCAATGGCATGAGAGGTCAGACTCAGACAAAAGTATTCTACTTTCTGCTTCTTGGACAACGTGGTCCCCTTCATGACCAGAGAATATTGCTTGACATGTGCGGTCGGGTCAGAAGTACCATCAAACTTCGGCACATCCGGCATTTTGAAGTTATAAGGGATCGGGTCTTCTCCGTCCAACTCCTTATCCTCCGGATTCATCCCATGAGCACTGCCTATCATACGGGCCATAGCTTCGAACCTCTCTTCCATTTTCTTTAAAATAAAGTCGTCAGCTTGGCGCGCCTTCCCCTTCTCAGATGCGAGGCTCATCCTATCATCTTCGATATCATCATCAATTCTCAGCACAGGCCTTCTTCTCTGCTCTCCCGAGGCCATTGACCTTAACTCTACTGGAGGCGGCCGAACGGGCTCTTCTCGTCTTTCAACCCTTTCTTCCTCAGGCTCATTCTATCTCACTGGAGGAGGAGGAGTAGGATTCTGCGGAGCATTCTGCTGAGCATTCTGTTGTGCCAAGGCGGTCAACATATTCATCATTCTGCCCTCGAATTCCGCAAAATGGCGGCCCACTTCTTCCGCAATCATGGCCCTGGTGGCGTCATCCCCCCTAGGCGAGTTTGCCATCTGAGATACTGTACCACTGATTTCTGATAAGATTTCTGGTAGACCCTCTCTATCTGACAGCTCGGGAGTAGGAACTCGGATCAGTCGTCCGGTTGGTGATCTAGTCCACCTGGGCAGATCTATGATGGCTGCAGGGACAAAAAGTTAGGCAATGCAGGTATAATGCATGATCGTGATATGCAACACTTACAGAGCACAAGCAAGCAAGTAGGTCCTTCCACCCTTATTTCTCCCACACACGTGGTCGTGCAGTCTCTTTCCTAGGTGGGATTAGCCCAAGGGTCATCGAGGGACCCAATGGACGTGCATCGTGCGCGGCGAAAAACCGGCAGCATGACACTCCTATGCTAATGTACAAGCGGATGAATAATGATCGTCACGTATTTGGACATTCCATAAATTTCGACATGGCCCTACCGGGGCATGATAGCCTTTGGCTAGGTTACCAAGTGAGATATTTGGACTCACCCAATACATGAGGATCCATACAGCAAGCATGGAATTAGGGTTCATTTCACCTGTGGAAAGTAACTACAGCCATTACATGAGCTTTGGACAAGGGAGATGTTTCTTTAAGGCTACCCAAGCATGATCCCTGCCGACGGGTCTAGCTCATCACGAGCATAGCGACCGATCGGGTCATCATTTTGATATACCATTAAGGTACGTGGCTTGGGCTGGTGATTATCCTTAACACTTCCCCAAATTGAGTGAAAATGAGGAGGTGCTTCAGGAACGCACCGGGGCTAAAAGAGGGACCAAACTAGCATATTCTAAGGCTCTAATGATATGCAAATGCAAATTTGAGAGAAAGTGAATTTATGAATTAAATTTTAATCATAAATGTTAAACGAGGTATTTTCAAATTGAAATCTCGAACCATAAACGTCCCCAGAGGAGTCGCCACTGTGACGCACGCCGGATCCCGTGCGCCGCCCTTTCGGACCGCCCGCACGTGGGCGATCGGGGCATTTGCGGGTCCGTTGACAGCTTGCGATAAATCACAAGTGCGTCTATGTTGGGGAACAAGGAGGTTTCATGGAGTCGCCACCCAATAGAACATTGGGAAAGTTACTCTCGCCTCAGAGAGCCTAAGACTGCGCTTGGTATCCATTTTGGGCCAGCCAGAGGGGTCATAGAAGGTGAACTTCTCACCCTAAAGAGCCTAGGATTAGCGCTAAAGCCTTGTGACCCAAGAAGTATTTTGGAGGATAACCTCTAACCTCTCGAGCCCAAAGACCAGAGCTGGGTCCGGGATTTCTCATCTATTTCTACCTCAATTATTTTATGATCAAATTTTAATATCAATAATTCACTCTCTCTCCACACTATGCAATTGATTAAAAGGCGCACTTATTCACATCTTGAAAGCGATAAATGATCAAATAGATAGTGAAAGTGATAAATTACAATAATACAAGGAGCGGAATACAACTCCCTTTCGTAAATGCACGAAGCATGCATAAATCGGGGCATTGCTCATTTTTTGAGGACTTTGGTCCTCACATGCATCATTATTAAAATTGGGGATCTTTATTTGTGATGATCTTTATTGGATAAAAATAGGGCATTGGACCCTTGCTTTTGTGTAAACTTCATTTTATTGAATATAAAACATTGAGTCATTTTTATACATTAACGGGATATGAAAGGAGTACATCCGTATACATAAAATAATCAATAAATAATGAAGAAAATACTTAAGAGGATTAGGAAACTAAACCGGATGAAGTCCTCCAAACATTATAGACAGCCGCTCAAACTCGGGATTATCCAAGAGGATCAATATACACTCATAGAAAGTTAAGAGATGTTAATATACATAAAATTAACATATAAGAAGTCAAAGAGACTTGAAAGAGATAAAAAATACGGTTTAAAAGGATGGAGACAGAACCCACTGACGACCTTCCTTGGCTGACCGACGGGCGTCGGTTAAGGTAACCGAGATGTCCGTTTGTCACTCAAGGAGGGGCGTCTGTAGGTGGGTGACCGACGGGCGTCGGTGATAAAGATGACCCGTCGGTCACCACTGTCTCCGAAAAAAACAGAATGGAGAAAAAACCTTTTCAAAGCCAAAAAGTGGGTTTTATCTCAAAAGGAGATAAGAGAGTCGAAATAAAAGAAAATAATGACAGATATTCAAAAATTCCACAAAATAAGAAATAAATATGAGATAATATGGAGAAGGAATCCGGAATATTTACCCTCAGATAATCGCTTTGGGTGAGATTCTTGTGTTGATTAGAGTCCCGCGCGTTCCACGAGAAGCGAAAGATGAAGGATCGAAGAAAGAAAATAAGCTATTTCTTCTTCAACCCCTCAAAAGACCGATTTTGGAGTCAAAATCTAAAGAAAACTAATTAGTTTTAGTTCCTTTTGATTGATTTGATCCTTGATTCAATAGATTTCCTTAGAAAGTGTGTTTTGTTGGAAGAGAGAGAAAATTTGCTTGAAATTGGGCAGAGTTTCCTCCTTTGAAAATTTTTCCAACCCTTTTCAAGTGAAAATCCGGAGCTTTTATAGCCAGACACGACCGACGGGCGTCGGTGTATGGAGGCGGGCGTCGGAAGAATCCTTCTGACACAAGGATTCATCCGACGGCCCTGCCACATCCACCGACGGGCGTCAGATCGGTTTAGTGCTCCGGGAAACCAGGCGGCGTTCTGACAGGGGCGGTGACTTTCCGACGGGCGTCGAAAAATACCACAAGCCGTCGGTGACTCGGAGCAACGGGCTGACTTCATAGACGGGCTGGCTGTCTGTGGAGGACAAAATTCCTTTCGACTCGAAAAAACCTCTGTTTTTCTCTCCCTCTGCCCAGGAATGGTAAAAAGCCTCATTTCTCATGGAACGCGGGACTAAAACCTCCAAATCCAGCCCCTCATACAAGCTCGGACATTGATTTCATCATAGGGTAACCTCTGATCTGGACCGCTCCGGGACACGGTGCTTACACATAGCTCTACAACTGTTATGGGGAACCGAAGTCTAGTTTTCTCTCTAAGGAAACCAAAAATCTAATTAAAGTCACGGACTTGAATCTGTTTAGGCATTGGGAGAAGCTTCTGTTCCCATGGCCATCTCTCTACGGATATGTGTCCAATATGCATGATTTTTATTTCATTAGAAACTTAAGACATAAGGAACAATTTTCTTAAGACACTATTGCCCTAAAATGCCTCTAGCTAGGTGAAAAATCCCACTCAAAATCGGACCTAGAATCTGTGTTGTGTAGAATGTAGTGGATTAGGGGTACATGGCTATCAAGGATTCTTGACCGCCATGTAACCTCGCTAACTGCCATGTAAATGCATTTTGAACTACCAGTTTTGCCTAACAATTGACCCACATGGCTGTCAGAGATTCCTAAATGCCATGTGACCTATGTTTTCAGCATAATAAGTGCATTTTTCTCATCGGTTTGAACCCGAATTTCACCGGAACTCTTTGGAACTTGTTTGACACTCGTCTAGGGTTATGTAATAAATATATGTATGGTTGCCACTTGGAAATATAATTGATTAGTTTTACAAACATAAACAAAATAATGTAGCATTTAAGGGTATATTTAACTAGAGATTACCGTATATAGCTGAAAATGACTTTGCATGTCATGTTGACTATTTATGGGTAATATAAAGTTATTTGTGATTAATTATTGACATATTAAGAATGTGTATGCTATTAATGCTAATTTAAGATAGTTAAATGGTACATTATTAGTGTATGCATATTGAGGATATTATGTGATTTTCTCTCACTAAAAGATATCAAATCGCATTCAAACTTTCTTGGATGTTAAAGAAACTTAGTGAACCCATGTAATAAGATAAATTATGACTAAATATAAATGAGATATAAGATATGTGATTATAAATTGAATATATGATTGAATAAAATGTATATAAGGAATGTGTGCTTGTAGTTGATGTTTCTATATACTTATCTACTTGAATACTTGACACATGTATATGGATATGCATAATTGATACACGATCATAGATGAATGTGTTTTGACTTGATGAGATATATGAGTGAATATTATGCAAGGTGAATTGGTGAGTGAAATCTTTACCCTATGCCTGAATTGTACATAGTCATGAATAAATAGGCATGCCTATAAGGGATAGTGATTGAAGCTGCTAATGATGACACCGCATTGCTGTCTAGTGTTCTAATACCTATTTAGTATCTAGTGTTCTAATACCTATTTGGTTTCTAGTGTATTAAGACTGTCGTGTCTATAGTGATTGGTACTGCTTATCAGTATCTAGTGTTACCATATTTTGTATCCTTGCTGCCATTATCCACCCCTATTGAGGATTCACGATACAGAAGGGCTTTTAGTTTTATTAAAGCTATAAGAGCATGATAATGAAATGATTGTGAAGTAGTAGATTGTTAATATGTGAACGCATATTAATGTTAACTATAATATCTACGTTTAGTTAATATATGTTTAATAATAAAATGAAGTGAACACTAGCGATTGTCTTTTTTGTTATGAGATGTATTTGTTTTTATTTATTCTTTGCATTTATGACTTCATCAAGAATTCAACTTGCTTTATTTGTTCCCCATTAAGCATTATGCTTAGTACGGGTTTTTTTTATCCGTGTAGGTATTAATGATAGTGTCACATCCGAGGATGATCTACTATAGTTCGAGCCCACACAACTTAGGAGAAAATCTTTAGCATAGGTTCTTATAAGATTTATGTTGTATAGAGATGCTATATGTTTTTGTAAATTATGTGTAACTGTTATTTTGAATAGAAGTATATATAACACTGTAACTCTATATACATAAGATATGTACTAAACAAGGTATTATGATTAACGTCACATGTTATTTAACATAATAAGAAGATTTTTAATAGCTTGCGTAAATGTATTATGTTATGTATTGAATAAGAAAACAAGAAATAATTAAAATAATTGTTAGTAATTATTTGTTCACTATAATGTGTGTGGTGCTTCCCTACAGGTAGTCCTATACCATGAGTTAGGTTTATGGGTACCTATAGTAGGTGTTACTGACCGGTGTCTAGTAAGTGTACTAGATCGGCTAAGTAATATAGGGTGTTAATTTTGAGATCCCGAATTGTCGTACCCAAGGGATTGTGGTTGCAAGGTAGTGAATATTAAAAGTTGCTAAAGAATTCCCAGATTTTTGAGTAAACGAGGTGTTGAGCTGTTAAAATAAGACAGTAAATTAAACAACTAAAACACAACTAGCTAAGATTAAATAACAATTCCAGCAGAAAATTAAAACAGAATAAAATTCTTAGAAATTAACAAGTCTAAGACGGTTTAGGTTCACTCATCCTCCCCAAACCTAATGTGAATTAATTTTATCTTAAGCTAAATAGATTGAATCAAGATAACCACTATACCCAAGCGTCCCATTCCGGAACAAGATATTCTAATCACAAAATGTCCCAATCTAGAGCAAGCCTCATGATTAGCATAAGAACGGTTATAAAATCCTAAATTCTGAATTATTTTCCCATTTCAAAGCCAAACAACCCATAAACCCAGTCATTTTTACATCTAACCCTAGCCTTACTATCATTTTTTACCCATAACCCATTGAGTCCCATTCCGAAGCAATTACAAGGTTAAAGAAAAGCTGATAGAAAAACAGAGCAAAAATACATTCATGGCATTCAAAAATCCAACTCAACCATCCAAACCCGATAATATCGTCAAATATTTGAGAACAACCATGAAATAAGATTCGGCAACATGTAAAATGAACCATCAATCTATACAGAAACTCAGTTTAGCTTAATATTCAAATAGGTAATGGGGATTCAAAGATCCCCTAAACACTAATAACTACTCACAATCCATTATAGAGATTAAAAGAGAGAAGAAAGAATAAACCCAGAAATTCATGGTTGAGATAAACCCTAGCTAAATCCAAAATACTGCTCCTTCAAATCTCCCACAGAGAATGAGTTTTAGTTGAAAAGAGCAAAGCTAAACTCTAAAAAGCTGTAAATCTAATCTATTTTGAGTGTAAATCTAATGAAAATATCAAAACCCTAAAAGTTTGAAAAAAAGAAAAACCTAGAAAAATTCAGATCTAAAAATCCTCTTTTTAATCCTAGAAAAATAAATACCCCCTTTTGCTAAACAACAGCCTGCATTTTATAGTTTCGGAGCAGTCACGGCGAAATGGTTTTCACCGTGAGGCACTGGGGGTCATGGTGACAATGAAATGGTTGTCACCATGAGATACTTACAAGTTCGATTTTTTCTTGAATGTGTAGGGGGTCACGGTGACAACAAAATGGTTGTCACTGTGAGATAGTTGATTTTTTGATTCTGCCTTGGATGGCTCTAGGTCACGATGATAACAAAATGGTTGTCACCGTGAGGTAGTTCTGCTTTTAGTTCTGCCGTTGGTAAATATATGTCACGGTTACAACCAAATGGTTATGATCGTGAGGTACATGTGAATACGATTTTGCCTTGAGAAAATGTATACCACTGTCACAACCAAATGGTTGTGACCATGAGGTGCCTGTAATTTCTGCATTTCAACATAAAACACTATCAAATTGCTATCAAAAGTGTATAAAACCCAAATTCAACTAAATTTACCAAAACTTAATAAAAGTAACAACAACACTACAATAAACACAAATCCAAAAACTACAGCGAAAAGACTAATAAAACTAAGTACTAAATTGAAGTTATCAAAATACCCCACACTTAGACTTTGCTCGCCCTTGAGTAAATGAATTGTCCATATTCCTAAAAATTCAAACTCTAACCCGGAAAAGGAAAATTTAAACGAACCAAAATAGCACTTAGCAGAAGTGTCTTGACCAAAAAGTCTCAAGTCAACTTATATGAAGCAATTTCGTGTGTGTGTGTTAGGCTAAAAACAATTTTTCTACTTTTTAAAACAAAAACAACCAACGCATTCCAGCAATTGAGCAAAGAAAATGATAAGTAAAAATTTTGTGTACTGGTTTCGCACTCAAAACTCAGGATAACCATAAGCCTCTCCTTTAGCACTGGAACCACACAGGTCATCCCCATTAAACAACTCAAGTCAAGAACAGTATCACTAGGTCTTAGTCAAAGGTTGTAATGCTAGGTTAGGGAATTAACTATCAAAAAGAGATAAGGATATTGAACAAAGAGTAGGCCACTCTACCCACATTCACCACTATCCAATCTGAACAAAAATTTGTATTGACCCACATTCATCTTACCAACTGTTGCCAAAACTAAACTTCCCAAAATGAAAAACACTAAACCACAAGAAAATAAATAGATGGAAGGCCCTAATGAATTTCTTCTTTCAAACCCGATCACCTTTTAACGTATAAGCACTTCCCTCTTTTTGAAGGTACCCCACACTTGAATTTTTCTATTTATGACTAGCTCGAAGATCATATTAATGATCAACATTTTCAAATTTGTATCTATATATATAAATTTATTATTATTATTATTGTCATTTTTTTCAATAAAATGAACCAATTGATCATGAGCTAGCCTAATTTTTCAAACATAAATTGCAAGATACCCACAACTTTCACTTTCTTACAATGATGGACTTCAATAAGGGCAAATCAGAAATATACTAGGCAACACCCTAAAGTTTCACAATCTAGCATTCAGAAAATTTTTTTCCACACCCAAGCTACTCTAGCAATAAACACCCTTATTCAACCCTCAATGCTATCCCAACTTAATCCTAGAGTGGCCAATTTTTAGAAAGAATAGGCAAAAGCCTTTAGGTTGAATGGTAAAATGATTAGTGTAACAATAAAAGAATTGCATAGAATGCTTTTAGCATACCAAATTGGCTCAATGGGGCTAGCAATGGCAAATATGCAAACAGGTAGGTCAATAGTCATTTAAAAGTGGTTACCAAAGAAAAACTGCCTAGGTCATGACCTAAACTTGCCTGAATTACTATATTATTTAGAAGGGTGATGAGGAAGGTTCTAGTTATCCTCACTCAAATGCTTTTACACACTAAATTTTTCCATGTTTTTTGCAATGAAGCCTAAAGTGCACAATGGATAAGAAATCACAAGATATATGACCAACTAAAAAATTTCTCGCTAACACATACAACTACTCTCTTGCTAAAATAGATTCTCTAAATGATCCGTTCACAAATTAAAGTTCAAATCATTCAAATTAGGAAAAATAAGAGGTAAACTAAACTAAAATAAGGGTATTATGGTAACAACAATTTAGCACAACAAATAAATTAAAAAAAAAACACGTGTATTAAAAACTAAAGCACAAGAAACTTATAAATAAAAACAAAATAAAGCAATTTAAAACTTAATATTCTCCAATAAAAAGTTAACAACACAACTTCATTGGTTTTGCTCCCCTACCCCACACTTAAAATCTTGCTATCCCCAGCAAGTTAAACACTAACACATAAAAACAAATGAAAAACACAAGATAGGAGGGCTCCCTAGCTCAAGTCTCCGGTGGTAGTGGTAGTGGAAAATGTACATCAAAGCGTGCTGTTAATGAGGTGAGGCACAGCAATACTTGATCGAGCTGGGACTAAAGATCCACTTGAGTTGCTAATATGGTATCTATTTTTTCCACCAATGAATTGTACTGTAGAGAAGTGAATGAGACATGTTCTTGATCCGGAGCATCAGGTTCTTGATCTTGTGCATGAGGTAATCCACCCAAATTGCGCTTCACTTTTTGTAAATATTCCTCTCTGCTAGTCAGGCGATATCCATAACCTTCTATCTCATCATTTGCCACCAATTTCATGTTTTTCAACAGCTTCCTGTCAATTGAAGTAATAGATAGTAGCACTGGAGTTCTTCTCAATGGGTGATGTACACCCTTTGCAATAACAGTTACCCACCCACTAAGGGATATTTTCTTAACCTTCTTGGGGTTCCACTGCAGCTCTTCCAGCTTGTGCAACAAATGTGGGGCACCATTGATTCTAAATCCTCTAACCATGCATGCCAGAGAGAGGGCTTCAGGTAAGTTGACTTGCCCAGCAGAATCCACACGGCTCAACAATGACATCAAAAAAAAATCTATGGATAATCCGCAGAGCATAATTATTCAAGTGGTGCACCTTTGTTTTCCCCGACACATAACTGGCGGCTGTAACAGTGTCTCTGGTTAATGCCCAGGCACTATCCTTATCATACTCATCAAAGAAATCCGGCATAAGAGGAGGAAAACCCAGTAGCTCTGAAAACCTCACAAAAGATATCTCATACAATGTGCCCTCCAAATGGAAAGAAATAGCTCCTGGATCTGTGGCACTATTTTTACCGATCCTACAGTGCATAGTCACCACAAAATCCCTTGTTAAATTAGGATAAACCTTCTCGTTATGCTCAAAGAGCCCCTCCCATCTGATGTTGGCAATGAGGTGCTAGACTTCATTTCTGATCCCTAAATTTCCAAGCAAGTTCATGTCTAAGTAGGCTGTTGGAATGTACTTGCATTTGGTGAAGAGGGCATAATTTGCTTTCATATTGGTTGGTACCCAATTTGGGACCTTAAAGATGTCAACAGAAGGCTGGCTAGATGAGCTAGAAGTAATTGCGGTGCTTTTGAGCTTTGGGTCCACTGCACAAAAAAAAAATCAACAGCAATTCAAGTTCATAAAATAACAATAGCCCTAAATAACAACATTAATTATCAAAGTCATTGGAACCAAGCACAACCTTTTTCATAGACTCATTTGATGATAGTAACATTCTAAAGGACAAATATTAATTCACACTGAGTCAAGAATGTTCAATGACAAACGTAAACACAATTAAGCATAGGGGTAAATTAACACTGAACTCCATCTTGCCAGAAAATGCAAAAATCTAAGGAGAATTTTCCATTGAGGCATTTTAACAAACATAGGGTGGGCATAAGATTAACTCTCTACAATTAAACACCAACTTTAAACAGAACTTCCCAAACTGAAGTGGCATTCATGGCAATGAAGAGTACAATATGGAGTATAAACCAATTTATCAAATTCAAATAAAATCATGAACACACTTAATACCCAATTTCATAAAATATGCCCTAAATCCACAATTCACACACGTTACATTCATCTAATCACTGCAAGAATGTCATTTGAAGAAATAGATAGGAATTTATGAAACTCACATAAAGATTGCAAAGTATAATGAAAATAAATTGTCATGTAAAACCAAAGCTCATGCCAAAAGAAAAGCAATGGAGATAAACTCGAGAAAAGAGAGAAGCAACTGAAGAAGAAAATAATTGAAGAAGAAGAACGGAGTTGAAGATCACTTACTTGTTGAAGACATGAAGATGTTATAGCCCAAAATGAAAAATGAAGCACACAAATAGACGAGAGAAAGAAATTTGCAAACTGAGAGTGAAAAGTGCACTGAAAGGGAAATATAAACAAAGAAAATTTGGGCTTTTAAAATAGATTTCAGGGGTCACGGTCACAACAAATTCATTGTGACCGTGACATACCCACATTTCCAATCCATAAGCTAACTTCTATTTTGATCATGGTGACAACCCATTCATTGCCACCGTGACATATTTGCTCCCTCAATCTAGAATACGATTGCTCCTATGGTCACGGTGATAATGAAATCATTGCCACCGTGACATAATTCAAAACACAATCCAGAAGCTAAACTCTCCATTGGTCACGGGGACAACCAAATCATTGCCACGGTGACATACCCAAAAATTCAATCTAGAATGTAACTCCACCTTGGTCACGGTGGCAATGAATTCATTGCCACCGTGACATACCTCCTGCCTCAATCAAGAATGCAACTTCCCAATTGGTCACAATGACAACGAATTCATTGCCACCATGACCTCCTACGGATTTCCAAAAAAAATTCAGACTTCCCACAATACTTCAGGCCACATAAAACTTGAAAAACTCTCCAATAAGAAAATTGCTAAACTAAGACCATAAATCACAATATTTAAGCAAAATCAAACACTATTAACAACCTACGGAGGATAAATTAAAAGAAAAAAATTAATAAAAAGGAATTAAAGTTCAGAAGTAGTTCTACATTTATCTCATCTACAGCTAGACTTTCTCATGCAATTAAGGCTCATACAGAGTGACAATCACTAAAGCGACCTCAAACCTCGATTCGAAGTACGCCTTCAAGCAATTGCCATTTAACTTGAATTCTTTCTGATCTCTTGGATGCCTTAAAGTTACCACTCTAAAGTTGTTTGCATCCACTACCTCATAGGGTCCTATCCACCTGGATTTCAACTTCCCCAAAAATAGTCTCAATCGACTATGATAGAGTAACACTTTCATTCCAGATGCAAAAACCTTTGGGAATCAACTTACTATCATGCCATCTCTTAGTCTTCTCTTTGTAGCTTTTAACATGGTCGTAAGCCCACAACCTCATCTCTTCCAACTCACTTAGCTGCAGTGCTCTGCATTTTCCTGCACTATCAAGATTAATGTTCAAAAATTTCGTGGCCCAATAAGCTTTGTGCTCGATTTCAACCGGTAGATGATAGGACTTGCAAAATACTAGCCTAAAAGGAGACATCCCTATAGGCATTTTAAAAGCTGTCCTATATGCCCACAGTGCTTCATCAACTTTTAGGGACCAATCTTTCCTAGATGCATTCACTGCTTTTTCTAAAATTGCCTTGAGTTCTTGGTTCGACAACTCCACTTGCCCATTGGCTTGAGCATGATATGGGGTAGAAACCTTGTGCCTAACACCAAATTTCTTTAATAAAGCATTGAATTAATGGTTGACAAAGTGCTTACCACCATCACTAATTATGGCCCTAGGTGTTCCGTATCGAGTGAATATATTTCTCCTAAGGAATTCTAAGACTACCTTCATATCGCATGTCCTAGTGGCGACTGCTTCTACCCATTTATTTACAGAATCTACTTCAACTAAGATATATTCAAACCCATAAGACATTGGGAAATGCCCCATGAAATCTATTCCCCACACATCAAATAGCTCTACCTCAAGCATATTAGTCAATGGCATTTCATCCAATTATCAAAGCACTTAATGAAAAATTTAACATCATTAAACGTAGTAGGCCAATAAAATCCATATTTGAAAATTTTTTATACTGTCCTATTTGGTCTGTGATGTCCACTGGCTTCTCTACTATGACAAGCTTTAATGATCTCTTCATGCTCCTGTAACACCCCCTTCCCATACGTAGGCGATCCCATTCGGTAAGGAGTGAGATGCCGTATGAGATAAGGTGTCACCAAGCAAATACAAAGCAAACATACATACAGAAATACGGAATAATTAAAAACTTTAAGGAAAAGAAAGCCAAAGCTGATCATGCATTAATATAACAAACCATTACAATAATGTTCTGATCAACTAGCTGATACAAAAATAATATTACATATACAAAATATAGGTACAAAAGCGGAAGCTGATACAAAACTGATACAAACTGATACATGAGAGTTCTATACAAAAAGAATCATCACTATTAAAAAATTAAGCCCTATACTAAACCCTTCTATGTTGGCTTGACGGCGGCGACTCTCTCATAGCAAAACTCCTTCCGCACCTGCACGGGTAAAAACACCGTGCTAAGCGATAAACGCTTAGTGGGGAAACACACAAAATTTATGGACGGCCATTCACAATGGTCGTCAAGGCATTTCACATTCACAATGGCAAAATGCAATAGCTTTAACAATATCCATATAATCATGCTCACAAATTAAAGCCATACATTTGCATCACAATTACATATCCATTTCCATATTAATTGAACATATATCCCATCATTATACTCATTCAGATATCACATGTATATATCCAATTCAGAACAGAGCAATTCAATCAATTATTTAATGAACAACTGCTGACTCTAGGTAGTGGATAACGAGTGAACTGAGGGTACCTTACGGGTACGAGTCGAATACTGAGGGTACCTCACAGGTACAAATCAAAAGTCAATTCATTTTATCAAAGCACAATATTTTTATACTGAGGGGATCTTAAACAAGATCCTAATACTGAAGGTTTTGCGGGGAACCAAACGGGGGACCTGATCGGGGTCCAAACCGAACTGATGGCTGCAGCTAAAAGACTCTATTAGGCATGCCTAACTATCCACTTACTTGACTCTAGCAGGCTATAACTCATTCAAATCACAATTCAAAACATCGCGTATAATTCATCAGAAGAATCATGGTATCACGCATATCAAAGCATATAAAAGTATGACATGCCTCATACAGCAGTATAAATTCATTCGAAGGAATTACGGAATCCATTTATAAGTTAAAATCCGGGAAATTTCAGAAAATGGGCCGAACGGGGTGACGGACGAGGTTGGCTGGTCACGAGGCGTGACTAGCGTCACAACTCGTGACTGGCCTCCTCACAAGGCTGGTCACGAGACGTGACTGAGGGTCACGCCTCGTGACTGGCTCTATCCCTCGCGGATCACGCGGCGTGACTCGCCCCCTACCTCTCGCTGGTCACGAGTCGTGACTGGGTGTCACGTCTCGTGACTGGCTTCCTTCTTTGGGCTGGTCATGCGACGTGACTGGCTGACGTGACTGGCTATCGTGACAGTCCTCTCTCAGGCCGGTCACGAGTCGTGACTGGGAGTCACGCCTCGTGACTGCCTTCCTCATGGCCGGTCACGAGTTGTGACAGGCAGTCACAGCTCGTGACTGGCTTCTATCTGGCAGGTCACGAGTTGTGACTGGAAGTCACGTCTCGTGACTTGCCTCTCTTCTTGGCTAGTCACGCGACAGATGGGGATTTCTACAGTAATCGATTTCCAGATTTTCCAGAATTTCCCAGAACAAAGGAATCAATCCAAATTTGATTAAAAGTCATTCAAACCTGTTCTTACATTACAGAAGACATTCCAAACAATATAACAACATATATACAACTCAATTCAGCATTTACACAACCAAATCAAGTGTATATATATGCATCAAGCTCTTCAAGAACATAAACCCTAGAATTTGACAATAACCTCAAAATCACACAAATCATAACAAACAATTCCCAAACCTGAATTCTAAGCTTCACTTCACTTAGTCCCACTACTCATAAGGACCAATGAAACGAGGACTAAGCTTACCCTTCTTCCCAAACCGAAGCACTCTCCTCCAAGGTGAAACTTTAAGGAAAACTTTGTCCCCGATCTCAAAATGCACGTCTTTCCTCTTCAAGTTGGCATAAGACTTCTGTCGATCCTTGGCTGCCTTCAAATTCCGTTGCACAACTCTAATCTTCTCTTCAATATCTCTAACCAAATCTGGCCCAATCACTGCCGGAGTCCTACACTGACGACCATACAAAGCCTCATATGGTGACATACCGATACTCGACTGAAAGCTATTGTTGTAGGCAAACTCCATAAGTGACACATATCTGTCCTAACTACCCGGGAAATCTAAAGCACAAGCCCTCATCATATCCTCTAAGATCTTAATGAACCGCTCTGACTGACCATCTGTCTGAGGATGAAACGCTGTACTGAAGTTCAACCTAGTGCCCAAAGCTCTCTGTAACTCCTTCCAAAACTTGGAAGTGAATCTCGGATCCCGATCTGACACTATAGACAATGGTACACCATGCAACCAAACTATCTCATCCACATAGATACTGGCCAATCTATCCATCGAGTAGTCCACTCTAACTGGCAGAAAATGAGCTGACTTCGTAAGCCGATCCACTATAACCCAAACTGAGTCATGTTTCCTTTGAGTCAAAGGCAAACCAGAAACAAAGTTCATGGCAATATCATCCCATTTCCACTCAGGAATGGATAAAGGCGTAAGCAATCCTGAAGGAACCCGATGCTCGGCCTTTACCTGCTGACAAGTCAAGCACTTGGAAACAAAATCCACAATATCTCTCTTCATACCGGACCACCAGTAGAACTGCTTCATGTCCCGATACATCTTCTCACTGCCCGGATGCATAGTAAAAACTGTACTATGCGCCTCACTCATAAGCTGTCTCCTCAAATCCTTAGACCCTGGCACACACAAGCGATCTCTGAACATAAACACCTCATCCTGAACTGAGAAATCTAACTGCTTACCCGATCTGACCTCTTGCACAATCCGCTGAAGTCTCACATCATCCCTCTGAGCGTCCACAATCCTCTGTCTCAAAGTAGTCTTCACACGCAACTGAGTAAGCAAAGCCCCATCTGAACCAAATCTCCATCTAAACCGCCTCAAGAATAAGGCTGAAACTGACTTCCGACTCAAAGCATCAGCGACTACATTGGCCTTACCAGGATGGTAATCCACAATGCAGTCGTAGTCCTTAAACAACTCAAGCCAACGGCGCTGTCTCATGTTCAACTCTTTCTGTGACAGGAAGTACTTCAAGCTCTTGTGATCCGAAAAGATCCTACACTTTTCTCCATACAGGTAATGACACCAAATCTTCAAAGCAAAGATCACAGCTGCCAATTCAAGATCATGCGTCGGATAGTTCCTCTCGTGTGGCTTTAACTGACGAGAAGTATAAGCCACGACCTTACCTTCCTGCATCAAAACACAGCCAAGACCAACACCCGAAGCATCACTGTAAATGACAAACTCTTTACCCGAGATGGGTTGAGTAAGAATAGGAGCCTCAACAAGCAACTGCTTTAACCGATCAAAACATGCCTGACATCTATCTGACCACTCAAATCTGACTCCTTTCCTCAACAATCTAGTCATCGGAGCAGCAATCACAGAAAAACCCTTAACAAACCGACGATAGTAACCTGCTAAACCAAGGAAACTCCTCACTTCCTGAACATTTCTAGGCGCTTTCCAATCAACTATCGCCTCAATCTTGGCCGGATCTACCTGAATACCCCTAGCTGAAACAATGTGGCCCAAAAACGACACTTCTCGAAGCCAGAAATCACACTTGCTAAGCTTAGCAAACAACTGATGCTCTCTCAACATCTGCAAAACTAATCTGAGATGCTCCTCATGCTCACTCTCATCCTTGGAAAACACCAAGATGTCATCAATGAACACTACTACAAATCGATCTAAGTATGGCCTAAACACACGATTCATCAGATCCATAAAAGCCGCTGGAGCATTGGTCAAACCAAACGGCATCACAAGAAACTCATAGTGGCCATACCTAGTCCGAAATGCAGTCTTAACCACATCTGCATCCTGAACTCGAAGCTGATAGTACCCTGATCGAAGATCTATCTTAGAGAAAACACCTGCACCTCAAAGCTGATCAAACAGATCCTCAATCCTAGGCAATGGATACTTATTCTTCACTGTAACCTTATTGATCTGCCTGTAGTCAATACACATCCGCAAAGATCCATCTTTCTTCTTGACAAACATAACTGGAGCTCCCCAAGAAGAAATGCTAGGTCGGATAAATCCCTTATCCAATAGCTCTTGTAGCTGAGTCTTAAGTTCCCTCAACTCTACAGGAGCCATCCGATAAGGTGTTCTCGAAATAGGTACGGTACCCGGCATAATCTCAATGGACAACTCGACCTCTCTCTCAGAAGGCAAACCAGGCAACTCGCTCTGGAATACATCACTAAACTCCCGCACAACAGGAATGTCCTCAATGTGAACTTGATCTCTCTTGGAATCCAACACAACTGCTAGAAAAGCCTCACAACCTTTCCTGATAAACCTCTTAGCTTGCATCGCAGAAATCACATTATTCAAGGAACTAGCACCCAAACCTTTCAAAAACACAAGAGACTGACATCTATCCCGAAGCACAACTGTCTTCCTATGGCAATCAACTACAGCCCGATGCTTACCCAACCAGTCCATACCCAGAATCAAATCAAACTCTCTGAAAGGCAACTCAATCAAATCCACTGGAAGTACAACTCCCTCAACCATCAGAGGACAACTCCTAAAGACTCTACTCACACTGACACTATGCCCTAATGGACTGGTCACACATATCTCATAATCTAACTGATCAACCACATGCAACTTATCAACAATTTTATCTATGCACAAATATGAGTGTGTGGAACCAGGGTCAATTAGAGCATACAACTCAGTGTCATGGAGTAGGAACTTACCAGCAATAACATCAGGCGCATCCTGCTCCTCTCTGGCTCTCATAGCATAAGCTCTAGTCGCAACCTGAGGAGGACGCTCAACAGTCTCAGAAGCAGCTCCATCTCTAGGCCGACCACCTCGACCTCTACCTCTGCCTCTACCACGGGAAGTCTGAGAAACATTCGAACCGACCCTACTGGCCTCTCTCTGGGATCCTGAATCCTCATGCAATCTCGGACAGCTAGCCAAAAGATGCTCAGTGCTCCCACACCTGAAGCACGCACCGGAGAGCCACCTACACTCACCCCGATGAGTCTTACTGCAATGAGGACAAACTGATGTAGTCTCAGCTCTGCCACCTCTATCAGAACCTGACACAGCTGTAGAACCCTGTCTTCTACCTCTAGAAGCCGGACCAGAAGATGACTCGTCCTGTGGGTTCCTAGATCTCTTACCCGAGGATGAAGATCCTCCACGAGAAGAGTTCCTCCTCTGAGCTCTCTCTCTCATCACATTCTCAAATATCTCAGCCCTCACAGCAGCCTCCACAAGCTGGTAGTAGCTTACCCCAGGCATACACATCAAAGAAATCAAAGCAATCTTCAAAGACTCATTTAACCCCGCTTCGAAATGCTTGCATCTGAAATCATCTGTCATAACCCCACGCGGAGCATAGCGAGACAATCTATTGAACTCTTTCTCATAATTTGCTACTGACATAGCCCTCTGTCTCAAACTCAAAAACTGTGCCCATCTAGCATCTCTATAAGTCTAAGTAATGTACTTCTTTGTGAACTCACCCTCAAAGAACTCCCAAGTAATCGGATCCGGTAGCTAAGGATGCCTGCAAACCAATTCCCACCATTCAAAAGCAGACCCTTGCAATAAAACTAGTGCACACTCTGTCTGCTGGTCGAGAGGACACCGAATCTCTCTCAAAGCACGCTTCACTTTATCTAACCATCTCTCAGCCATCTCAGACTCATTCAAACCTGTGCCATAGAAATCCTCAACTCCTGCCCTTCTCAAATTCTCCATAGGTGCTCTAGGAGCAGTCACTCTCTCCAAAACCCTAGCCATGTCCTGATGCAACCTGAACATAGCCTCAAAAGGCATCGCTGCGGCCTCGGGCTGGACCCTAGCATGCTGAGCCGACACAGAAATCGATGGATCTATAGCTTGAGGGTTCACACTCTCGGCGGATTCCTCAAGTGATCCACGAGCAGAATTAGAAGCCATCTAAACAAACAAGAAACAACCGTATCAGCCAACACAGATCTAGACACATACACATCTATACACTTCAACACATCAACAGAACAAACAACACCCAGAAACGCCTAAACCTATGCTCTGATACCACAAACTATAACACCCCCTTCCCATACGTAGGCGATCCCATTCGGTAAGGAGTGAGATGCCGTATGAGACAAGGTGTCACCAAGCAAATACAAAGCAAACATACATACAGAAATACGGAATAATTAAAAACTTTAAGGAAAAGAAAGCCAAAGCTGATCATGCATTAATATAACAAACCATTACAATAATGTTCTGATCAACTAGCTGATACAAAAATAATATTACATATACAAAATATAGGTACAAAAGCGGAAGCTGATACAAAACTGATACAAACTGATACATGAGAGTTCTATACAAAAAGAATCATTACTATTACAAAATTAAGCCCTATACTAAACCCTTCTGTGTTGGCTTGACGGCGGCGACTCTCTCATAGCAAAACTACTTCCGCACTTACACGGGTAAAAACACCGTGCTAAGCGATAAACGCTTAGTGGGGAAACACACAAAATTTATGGATGGCCATTCACAATGGTCGTCAAGGCATTTCACATTCACAATGGCAAAATGCAATAGCTTTAACAATATCCATATAATCATGCTCACAAATTAAAGCCATACATTTGCATCACAATTACATATCCATTTCCATATTAATTGAACATATATCCCATCATTATACTCATTCAGATATCACATGTATATATCCAATTCAGAACAGAGCAATTCAATCAATTATTTAATGAACACCTGCTGACTCTAGGTAGTGGATAACGAGTGAACTGAGGGTACCTTACGGGTACGAGTCGAATACTGAGGGTACCTCACAGGTACAAATCAAAAGTCAATTCATTTTATCAAAGCACAATATTTTTATACTGAGGGGATCTTAAACAAGATCCTAATACTGAAGGTTTCGCGGGGAACCAAACGGGGGACCTGATCGGGGTCTAAACTGAACTGAGGGCTACAGCTAAAAGACTCTATTAGGCATGCCTAACTATCCATTTACTTGACTCTAGCAGGCTATAACTCATTCAAATCACAATTCAAAACATCGCGTATAATTCATCAGAAGAATCATGGTATCACGCATATCAAAGCATATAAAAGTATGACATGCCTCATACAGCAGTATAAATTCATTCGAAGGAATTACGAAATCCATTTATAAGTTAAAATCCGGGAAATTTCAGAAAATGGGCCGAACGGGGTGACGTACGAGGTTGGCTGGTCACGAGGCATAACTGGCGTCACAACACGTGACTGGCCTCCTCACAAGGCTGGTCACGAGATGTGACTGAGGGTCACGCCTCGTGACTGGCTCTGTCCCTCGCGGATCACGCGGCGTGACTCGCCCCCTACCTCTCGCTGGTCATGAGTTGTGACTGGGTGTCACGTCTCGTGACTGGCTTCCTTCTTTGGGCTGGTCACGCGACGTGACTGGCTATCGTGACCATCCTCTCTCAGGCTGGTCACGAGTCGTGACTGGGAGTCACGCCTCGTGACTGCCTTCCTCATGGCCGGTCACGAGTTGTGTCAGGCAGTCACAGCTCATGACTGGCTTCTATCTGGCAGGTCACGAGTCGTGACTGGAAGTCACGTCTCGTGACTTGCCTCTCTTCTTGGCTAGTCACGCGACAGACGGGGATTTCTACAATAATCGATTTCTAGATTTTCCAGAATTTCCCAGAACAAAGGAATCAATCCAAATTTGATTAAAAGTCATTCAAACCTGTTCTTACATTACAGAAGACATTCCAAATAATATAACAATATATATACAACTCAATTCAGCATGTACACAACCAAATCAAGTATATATATATGCATCAAGCTCTTCAAGAACATAAACCCTAGAATTTTACAGTAACCTCAAAATCATACAAATCATAACAAACAATTCCCAAACCTGAATTCTAAGCTTCACTTCACTTAGTCCCACTACTCCCAGCAATCTCCTTGACTTTGGGATCGCGAGGAGCCTCAGCTAAACACAAACATCCAACAATGCAAACCCTAAGTTAAATCTAAACTCAAGGAAGAAGAAGAAGAAGAAGAAGAAGAATAAGAGCAAGAACAAGATACGTACTTACCAAGTTAGGAGCAAGAGTGACCAATTTCCACAACCACAATTTGATTTATAGTTAGCAATAATTAGGAAAGGGAAAAGGAAGAAGAAGATGGAGGTAGAAGGGAAAACGTGAATCTGATCTTCCCTTCACTCTTCCTTCTTTTCTTTATTCATTTTCCCTAACCTAATACACATGTCAATCTTTTGGTGGTGGAACTTGCTCACTCACACCTTAACTCCATACTTCACACACATCTTATGCACTCTTAACTTATACACCCTACAATGGTATGAACTCACACACACAAGCACTTCTCAACTTAAAACACCATAAAATGATATGCTCAAGTGCACACAAGCAATTCCCAATTAGTACACACACTAATGTCATACATGCAACCACATACTAAAAAAACCCAAAAACATGCATTTTACTAAACTACCCTCATGATATGCTGAACACATGCACATGCATGCTCACACAGATAGGCTCATTCTACTAGGGGGCAAACGGGGTGTGATAGCTCCTCTCTAGGAATGCATCTTCTTATCATTTGATCAGCACACAATCTAGAGAGGTAGGGATCATCCCATATGTAATCTCTTGCATCAGCTTTCAACTTCTTCTTTTGTTACCATGTATAATCAGTTGGTACAAATCCACCTGCAAGATAATTAGCTATGTCAGTAAACTGTGGGAAGGTAACATCACAAGCATACAATGCATAAATGCATTTCATTAGGAAATAAGTCTAGGATTTCCCCTTTTTCGATATGCTTGTGCTCAAGCCTTGACAGATGATTAGCAATAAAATTCTCTGCCCCCTTTCTGTCCTTGATTTCCAAATCAAATTCTTGTAAGAGAAGCACCAATCTGATTAACCTAGTCTTGGTTTCCTTCTTGGCGAAAAGGTGTCTCAACGCTGCATGATCAGACCACACAACTATTTTAGCACAAAGAAGATAAGACCTAAATTTCTCAAATGCAAAGACTATAGCCAGAAACTCCTTTTCAGCTGTGGTGTAATTGACTTGGGCTCCCATCAAAGTATGGCTGGCATAGTAAATAGTGTGGAAAACTTCTCCTTCCTCTATCCTAGCATTGCTCCTACTGTAAAATCATTCGCATCACACATTAACTCAAATGGAAGATTCCAATCCCGAGAGACAATCACTAGAGCTGAAATTAGTCTCTGTTTCAATGTGTTAAATGCCTACAAACACTCATGATAGAAATTAAATGTAGCATCCTTAATAAGAAAATTAGATATAGGCTTAGCAATTTTCGAAAAATCTCTAATGAAATGCCTATAAAATCTAGCATGTCCTAAAAAGCTCCTAACCCCTTTTACAGTAGTGAGAGGCGGTAGTTTTTCGATGACATCTATTTTTGCCTTGTCCACCTCTATCCCTCTCCTAGAAACCTTGTGCCCCAAAACAATCCCTTCTCTAACTATAAAGAGACACTTTTCCTAATTCAGGACAAGGTTGGTTTCCTTACATCTCCCTAAGACCAACTCTAAATTATCTAGACAGCTATTGAAGTCCTTCCCATAGATGGTGACATCATCCATAAACACTTTCGTGAAATTCTCAATGAACTCATGGAAGATGGTCATCATACAATGTCAAAACGTAGTCGGTGCATTGCCAAGACCAAAGGGCATGTGTCTATACGCGAATGTGCCATAGGGATAAGTAAAAGTGGTCTTTTCTTGGTCCTCTGGGGTAATTGGTATTTGTAGATACCCTGAATAGCCATCTAGAAAGCAATAAAATTTGTTGCTCGCTAACCTTTCTAACATCTGATCAATAAAAGGCAAGGGGAAATGGTCTTTTCGGGTTGCGGTATTAAGTCTCCTAAAATCTATGTAGACTCTACACCCTGTAAATGTACGGGTTGGAATAAGCTCATTTTGTTCATTTTCAACTACTGTAATCCCCCCTTTCTTTGGGACATACTGCATAGGACTCACCCAGCTACTATAGGAGATAGGATATATAATACTTTAATCAATAAGCTTGAGTATCTCTTGCTTTACCACCTCTTGCAATGCTGGATTAAGTCGTCTTTGTGGTTGAACTTCCGGCTTAAACTCCTCTTCCATTGGTATCCAGTGCATGCAGTAGCTTAGACTAATCCCCTTCAAATTGAAAGTTTTCCATCCAATTGCCTTCTTATGTTTCTTCAGCACAACAATTAGCAATTCCTCCTCCAAACCTATCAAAGAAGAAGATATAATTATTGGTTTATCATTTTCTCCCAAAAATGCATATTTTAAATGAGAGGGTAGAGTTTTGAGTTGAGCCTGCGGCTCATCCTTCGAAATCTCTTAAATCTCTTCCCCTTTTTCTTCTTTTTTAACTTCCTTCTCTATTGCAGCCGCCATCTCTTTCTCTTCTCCTTCTAACTCAAATCTTCTCTTGAATGCATTAAACATAAGTTTAGCGGATCATCTAACAAGATTTTCTCCTGACTTTCCTCCACACAATCCCACACTACATCCATAAAATAAATGGATTCGTCTAGTTCACAAGATGGATGTCTCATTACCTTGTTCATATCCACTACCAGCTCTTCATTGTTAAACCTAAGGATAACTTTCTGACCATGAACATCAATTAATGCTTTTGCGGTGTTTAAAAATGGTCTCCCTACAACTAATGGCACCTTCTTATCCTCTTCCATTCTATAACCACAAAGTCTATAGGATAAATGAATTTCCCCACTTTCACCAATAAATCCTCTATCACCCCCTTCGATTTCCTCACCGACCTGTCAGCCAATTAGAGCCTCATACCTGTCTCCTTTAGATCCCAAAGATTCAATTTCCTGCACGTTGAGCAAGGCATTAAATTAATGCTAGCTCCCAAATCACATAAGGCATTACCAACAAAACGTTCTCCTATGTCACATGGTAAGGTAAAACTACCAGGACATTCCAATTTTGTAGGGATTTTGTTCATGATTATAGCACTACAATTCTCTGTAAGTTGCATAGTTCCATACCCTTCTAATTTCTTTTTATTAGAACAAAGTTCTTTCATAAATTTAGCAGAGTTGGGCATGTGAGCTAAAGCCTCAGCAAATGGCAAATTAATATACAACTTCTTAAACATCTCTAAAAATCTAGCCAATTGCTCATTTTTCTTCTCTTTTCTAGCTATAGCAGGAAATGGCAACCTATTAATATCAAAATCTCCTACATCAAAATTCACAATATTCTTACTGTAGACACCGGGTCCTGAGTAAGCCTAAATCGAAGTTACCCAATGATGATAATTGCCTTCACAGGCTTAAAAGGTTAAAAGTGATGGTTTTCACGTCAAATTTGCATTTTAGAGTGAAAAATTAGAAAATAATAAAAAAATATTTAAAAAATTAATTTTGAAAAATGGGGGCTTAAAATTATAGTGTTTTTAGTCAACTTAAAAAAAAAAGAAAAAAAAAATTTCGGACTGCGAGTGTCGGGCGCGGCAGCTCGCGGGCGCCAGGCGCCCAGCACGCAGACGCCTAGGCGCCCAGCGCGCTGGGCGCGATATGGCGACGCGCAGCATCGCCAATGCTGCGCGTCGCTAAAAAGCGACGCGCAGCGTTGTGCGCACTGCTCGCCGCACGGCACGCTGAGGCGTGCGATTTCTGCGCCTCTACGCGCGGATTTCGCGCAGCCTCGCTGCGTGAGGCCCGTCGCTGGCGTCCCTCCTTCCTGGCCGTCGGTATAGGGTCTTTCAGCCCTTTTTCCGATTTTTTCACCCAAAAATCCGTTTTTTATCCCATTTTTTTTGGGTTTTTGACTTCAAATTAAATTTTAAAATATTTTTTTAGATAATTAATTAATAAAACTTGATTTTATCATTAAAGAATAAAAGAATTTTGTGTTAAAATAGGTTTTTTCCTTAATTAAATTAGGGCAACCTTTTTATTTTATAAATACTTTATGATGAAATCAAGAGGAGTCTCCACACATTTTTTAGACCTAAAAAATTTCCAGAATTCTTCTTCTTCTATTTTCTCTTTAAAAATTTCAGATTTCTCTTTTAATTAAAAAGGTTTAATTGAAATTGAAAGATCAATTTTCAATTGTTAATTATTCCAATTAATTTCTTTGTTTTTCCTCCATAAACACAAGAAATTAATCATCACTTTTAAATCAATTTCTTTTCAATCTTAAGCATACAAATCAATTCCTTTGTTTTCTCCATAAACAAAGAAAATTAATTTCATTGCTAAATTATTCTTTCAAGCAATTTTCCGGAAAATCATCACTTTTCCTTCATCAAATCCAATACTTTGAGGGTAAATATTCTTGGCTCAATTTCAATTTCTATTTTTTTTTTATTATTTAATTTATTCATGTATATATTATATTGTTTTTATTGATTTATTTATTGTTTTCATCTATTCATTTGTTGTATTGATCTTATATTTGTTCCATTTAATTGTTTATATATGATTTTATTTTTGTTCATATGAATATTGTTTTCTGTGAATATTGTTTTCTTTTAATTCCTAACATGTAAATGATTTTATTGTGATTCCTAATTATTTTTAACATGCAAATAAATTAATTAACTTAAATTAATCTTTTTGCCATGTAAATAGTTTATATTAATTATGAACACATCAATTAACCTTGTTATATATCATTATTATTTTCATCATTCTTTTGTTTACTAATTTTTATTATTCTTTTTATCATTGTTACATGATTGATTTATTATTATTTGTTTATTTATTAATTTATTATTTTTCACTTTTCATCATGTGTATATTTTCATGTACTAATTAATTAACATATTATATTTTATTTTCATCACATCATTTAATCATTTATCATGTATAATGCATGGTTCTCATTTATTTTGGTTTGTTAACATTTTGATTCTATTATCATTCTTTTCATATCATCTTATTTTATTTTAATTTGTTATTCATTATTTTGTATGTTTAATTGATTTAATTACTAACATTATTTTATTTGTATTTTGTTTTTTATGTCTAAACTCATTTTTTGATTGGGCGCTTTCGCGAGCACACGTGGAGGTCCAAAAGGCTCGTTCGGAATATTTATTTTTCTTCATTTGTAATATTTTGTTTATTTAGCTTTTTTCTATTTATTTTTGCCATATAATTTTCTTGTAAAATTGTTTATTTAGGCTCGCTAGAAAGAAAGTCACTAAAACATTTTTATTAATTAACTTGGTATTTTTTCTAAATAAAAATGGGACCAATATCTCAATTTTCTCCATCCAAAATCATCACATAAAAATTTTGATAATGATGCATGCGAGGACCAAAGTCCTCAAAATAAACAATACCCCGATTTGTGTATGTATCGCACATTTATAAAGGGAGTTGTATTCTGCTCCTTGTATTATTGTAATTTACTGCCTTTTGATATTTACTTGCTCATTTACGGCTTTCCAAATATGAATAAATGCGCCTTTAATCAATTGCATCGTGTGGAGAGAGAGCGAATCAATAATATTTAAAATTTGATCATAAAACAATCGAGGTAGAAATAGATGAGAAATCCCGAACCCAGCTCTGGTCTTTGGGCTCAAAGAGGTTAGAGGTCTACCCTCCAAGACACCTTTTTGTGCCACGAGACTTTTGTCATGGCCGGATTTGTACCCTAAGAGAATTAACCTAATTTGGCATGTGTGTGTAGGATTGGACTTAATTGAAAGAAAGAAGTTTAGTTAAGGGATTTAAATGGTAATTATGAATGTTTGTGCTAAGCATGAGTTAAAGGCTAGTTAATTAGTTAATGGAAGGATTAATTAAGAATATAATAACTTTGATTTATTGGAAGTGGAGGCAGACTTGAGGAAGTGGTTTCCATGTGGCTTCTTGAGAGGTTGCCACCTCTTCCTTTGCATGCAAGTGTGGGTTAAGATGAAAGAGTTTCATTTGGTAACCTAGCTATTTTCTGTATTTTGGCTTTGGCTTTCTTCTTGTTTCCGTGAGTAAGGATAAGAGTGGTTTAAGTGGATGTGTGCATGTAGCTAATTGGAACAAGAATTAAGTGTTAAGACCTTAAGGTAAGTGGTTTTGTGTGCATATTCTCATCTTCTACTCTTCTTCTTGGTTTTGAGTTAGTTTGGAATGAGGATTGATGGATTGTGCTCAATTCTGGAATTTGAATTGGTTTTGCTAGCTGAAGAAGTGAAGAGAGATAAGGGAAAGGCTGTAATCGGCGAACCGAGCGTCCGTCGTAATTAGGAGCTAAGGCGACGAGGTTTGGGAACAAACCCTAACTGTATGAATATGTGATTAGTGTTGGTTAAATAGGGTTTTGAACTGAATTGCATGATATATGAAATTGAAGGTTGAGCATGAATTATGTGATGCTAAATTGTATGCGTATTGTAGCAATATGATTGTGATAAGTGCTTGAAAGTGATCATGATATGTACTATTATTGAATGCCAAACAAGAAGGGGAAATCAGGTATGTGTTATTGATTGTGTGTTTGATGTATTTGGGTTAATTGCCAAAAATGAGAATGAGATTTGAAGTCTTAATGAGTAGGGAGAAATGGACTGAAAAACATAACCATGTTATGGTGTTTTTGCATAGGTCACGGTGACAATGAAATCCATTGTGACCGTGAGGTATGCTTAAGTTCGATTCTGCCTAATGGATTTTGGTATGTCACGGTGACAATGAACTTCATTGTGACCGTGATGTACCCAAGGGAGCATTCTGTTTTGCAAAGTGAGAATATGTCACGGTGGCAATGTGATTCATTGTGACCGTGACATACCCTCAGGTTGCATTCTGCCGAGAGTTGGGAACACATCACGGTGACAATGAAATTGGTTGTGACCGTGACATGTCCCCAATTTGCATTCTGTTTTGGACTTCAATATGTCACGGTGACAATGAAATCCATTGTGACCGTGACCCACCCTGTTTTGGCAATATAATCCTAATGTGTTTGGTCATTCAAATGGCATGGCTTTAAGCTGAAATGAAGGACAGCATGAGTAAGTAATGTATATGTGTTAAGTGATCTACAAATGCATACAACTATGATGATTTCTGAATGTGATAAGTTATGTGAATATTAAATGTGAGGACTGAGTTTGAAAGTATATTGAATATGCAAACGAAATGTATGGTTGTGTGCTAATACAAATGTGTAAAGTGAAAAGTGAACTGAATAAGTGTTTAACAACTTAAGCCTGCGAGTCAAGTAGTGGATAGTTAGGCATGCCTATAGGGTCAAGTGCTGCAGCCCCATGCGTTAAATGTGTCTGATTCCATGGGAATCACAATGCGATTATCCTTACTGGATTGTGTTATATGTGGAATGATGAAAGTACCAGAAGGTACTAATGTGATATGAAGCACCAGAAGGTGCTAAATGTGAAAAAGTAGTCTCGATGAGATTACTGGTATCTGAGAGATACCGATGCGATACCCGTTATTCGCGTCATTGAATTGCAGGCAAAGTGGCAAAAAGGCTAATTGGTTAATCGGCTAAAAGTTAATTAAATATAAACAGAAGTGACTGTGATATAAGGAAGTATGGAAATGTGAATAAGTAATTGATGCCTTATGATTGAATATAGTAATGGTTGATCTGGCATGATTATTAGCATGTTCTGTATGATGATTCTGATGTGTGATAAATTATATGCTATATGTATGAGTTCCCCACTAAGCGTTATCGCTTAGCATGGATTTACTCTAATCCGTGCAGGTACGGACGAGAGGTGACTGAAGGACGTCCCCCGCATTTTGGTACGGTCAACAATAGGAAGTATATAGTGTAGGTTTGGGGGTTTGTTATTTGGGACTTTTGTATAAATTTTATATGGTTAATATGTATTTTGAATATGTAAAGGCATGTAATAATGTAGTAATCACGGATGTAACCTCCCACATGTATGTGTGTCATGTGAATGGCTAAGGCATGTGGCTAATAGTAATTGGCATGTGATGCATGAATTAAAATAGTGTGTGATGAAATTTTATTATTCAGTTTCCGCATGTGTTTCTGTGTGTGTGTGCGACCTTCTCTAACTGAGATTAGCTGAGCTAGTTTGTCGTTAGGGAACGGGCGTCACAAGTTGTGGTATCAGAGCCTAGGTTGAGTCTTTTCTGGGAATTGGGTAGATAAGATGTGTATAGTTTGTTGACCTAATGCGGAAGTCCTTGTTTAATTTGTGTAGTTCCTTGTTTAATTTGTGTAGTAAGATGGATTCTGGAAGGCATACCGGTGAGGAATCTGCCGAAAGTGTGAACCCTCGTGAAGCTGAGGTGACAGGGTCTGGGCAGTCTAGATCGGTTGGCTATGGGAATGAGATTCCATTTGGGCCTATGGAAGCCATGATGAAAATGACACAAGATATGGCGAGAGTGATGGAACGTATGATGGCGCCAAGAGCCCCAATAGAATCTTTGAGGAAGCATGGTTTGGAGGAATTTCATAGAACAAGGTTAGATGAGTCAGAAAAAGCAGAGTATTGGATTGAGAAGGTAGAAAGGATTCTTAAGGAGATACGATGTCCTCCAGATCAGTGGGTTGAATGTGTGGAGTCATTACTCCAAGGTCCTGCATATGATTGGTGGAAGCTGGTCCTGCAGAATCCGATGCTTCCTGAACCATTAAACTGGGAGTTCTTTGAAAAAGAATTCAAGAACAAGTATATTACTAAAGCACATCGAGAGGCAAATTGGAAGAAGTTCTTGAGTTTGAGACAGAGGACTATGACAGTGGCGGAGTATGAAGCAGAATTCTGTCGCTTAAGCAAATATGCGCCGAAAGGTGTGTTAACTGATGTGTTGCGATGTCAACAGTTTGAGGATGGATTGATTGAGGAAATTAAAGCTTTGCTGATTTCTTTAACAACAGAGCAGAATATAAGTTACTATCGAATTGTACAAGCAGCTCTGAGGGCTGAAAGGACTTTGGGAGCCCAAAGAGAATGGAGACAAAGAAAGAATGCGAATAGAGGTGGTTCCCAGACGGGGAAAAGATCAAGAGATTCTCATGTGGCATCACCTGCGGAATCAGGGTTCGGTTCTGCAGCGAGAGGTAAGAAGCGAGGCGCTCCCTCAGCATCTGGTTCTGGAAGAGGAACATCTGGTAATAGAAGTGAGGTTCATGAGTGTCCTCATTGTGGTAAGAGGCATAGAGGAGAATGCTGGAGAGTGTCGGGTGCTTGTTATAGATGTGGAAGCACTGAGCATTTCATTGCTAATTGCCCGAATACCTATGAGATGTCAGGAAATCAACAAGAGCAGAGTAGGGGTGGTTCAAACTTGCCTTCTACGAACAGAGGAAGAGGAAGAGGACGTGGCAGAGGTAGTCAGTCCAGAGGTGCAGTCGATTCTGAGATTGTGGATAGACCTGATGAGGCTCCAGTGCGGGCTTATGCTATGAGGGCACGAGAGGATCAGGACGCGCCTGAGGTGATAGCAGGTACTATTCTACTTTGTGGTGTGGAAATGTTTGCACTTATTGATCCTGGTTCAACTCATTCATATGTATGTGATAAAAAGATATGTGAAAAGATGCCTAAAGTTGAATGTTTGAAATATGATATATGTGTGTCTAGCCCTTTGGGAGGTAATGTTAATGTGAACAGAGTGTATCGAAACTGTGCATTAGAAGTTCAAGGTAGTGTGTTTCCAGCGGATTTGATTGAACTACCGTTTGATGAGTTTGATTTGATTCTGGGTATGGATTGGTTAACTAAGTATGATGCGGATGTTAAGTGTAAGACGAAAATTGTTATACTCTCTGATGGTAAGGGTAACAGAGCGACAGTGAGAGGAGTGTGCACAAATCCTCTTGTGAATGTGATATCTGCTATGCAAGCCTGTCGGTGTATGAGAAAAGGATGTGAAGCTTATTTGGCCCTGGTATTAGATAGTAAGAGAGAACAGGTAAAGATGCAAGAGATACCAATAGTCAGAGAGTTTCCTGACGTGTTTCCTGAAGAATTGAGCGGTGTACCACCAATAAGAGAAGTTGAGTTATCAATTGACGTGGTACCAGGAACTGTACCGGTATCTAAGGCACCCTATAGAATGGCTCCAACTGAGTTGAAGGAATTGAAGGAGCAGTTGCAAGAATTACTGAACAGGGGTTTTATTAGACCTAGTGTTTCTCCTTGGGGAGCACCAGTGTTATTTGTTAAAAAGAAAGATGGTACAATGAGAATGTGTATTGATTATCGACAGCTGAATAAAGTAACAGTAAAGAATAGGTATCCTTTACCTCGAATTGAAGACTTGTTTGATCAGTTAAGGGGAGCCGGGGTATTCTCAAAGATTGACTTGCGTTCAGGGTATTATCAGTTGCAAGTGAAGAAGGAAGATGTACCTAAGACCGCGTTTAGAACTCGTTATGGGCATTATGAATTTCTAGTAATGCCATTCGGGTTAACCAATGCGCCAGCTGCATTCATGGATTTAATGAATCGGGTGTTCAGACCGTACTTGGATCAGTTTGTGGTTGTGTTCATAGACGATATTTTGGTATATTCAAGAAATGAAAAGGAACATGAACAGCATTTGAGAGTTGTACTTTGGACTTTGCAAGAACATCAGCTGTTTGCCAAACTCAGTAAGTGTGAGTTCTGGCTCAAAGAGGTATCATTTCTGGGTCATGTGATCTCATCTGAAGGAGTTAAAGTGGATCCAACTAAGATAGAAGCAATTGTGAATTGGAAACCGCCTAAGAATGTGTTAGAAATTCGCAGTTTCTTAGGGTTGGCTGGATACTACAGAAGGTTTGTGAAAGGATTTTCAGTAATAGCTTCACCGTTGACAAGATTGCTATGTAAAGGAGTGAAATATGAGTGGTCTGAAAGATGTCAAACAAGTTTCGATCGGTTAAGGAAGATGTTAGTAGAAGCACCGATTCTTACACAGCCTATGATTGGTAAAGAGTATGTATTGTATACCGATGCTTCAGGTGTCGGATTGGGTTGCGTATTGATGCAAGAGGGGAAAGTGATAGCGTATGCGTCAAGGCAATTGAAACCGCATGAGCAGAATTATCCGACTCATGATTTGGAATTGGCTGCAGTAGTGTTTGCTTTAAAGATTTGGCGACATTATCTGTATGGTGAGAAGTGTAGGATTTACACGGATCACAAGAGTTTGAAATATCTGCTTACACAGAAGGAACTGAATCTGAGACAGCGAAGGTGGCTCGAGTTGTTTAAAGATTATGATTGTATTGTGGATTATCATCCGGGAAAAGCTAACGTAGTGGCCGATGCTTTGAGTAGGAAGTCAATTTCAGCCTTACAGTTAAAGCGGATTGAGTGGAGGTTTTCTGCAGATGGAGCTTTATTAGCACAGTTGAAAGCAAGACCGGTTCTGAAGGATGAGTTAATAGTTGCTCAGAGAAGTGATGGGAGATTGCAACAAGTTCTGCAGTCAGTTGGTGTTATGGATAAGACTGACTATTCAGTGAATGAAGATGGAATACTGCTGTATAAGAATAAAATGTGTGTGGCCAACGATAAAGAATTAAGAAAGAGATTGATGCACGAGGCTCATAATACAGTTTTCACTATGCATCCAGGTGGAAACAAGATGTATCAAGATATGAAACAGTTGTATTGGTGGCCAGGGATGAAGAAGGATGTAGTGGAATATGTGTCTAAGTGCCTTGTCTGTCAACAAGTTAAAGCGGAGCATCAAGTGCCCCAGGGAATGTTGCATCCACTCCCTATTCCCCAATGGAAATGGGATAATATCACGATGGATTTTGTTACTGGATTGCCTCTGACCTCGAGACAGCAAGACGCAGTATGGGTTATTGTAGACAGGTTTTCGAAATCAGCTCACTTTATACCTCTTCGGATGGATTATTCTATGGAAAAGTTGGCTGAATTGTATGTAAGGGAAATTGTCCGATTGCATGGGATACCTTTGTCTATTGTTTCTGATAGGGATCCCAGATTCACTTCTAAATTTTGGAGGAGTTTACAGGCAGCGTTGGGTACGAAATTGAATTTCAGTACTGCTTTCCATCCACAAACCGATGGACAATCGGAAAGAATTATTCAGGTTTTGGAAGATTTGATGCGAGCGTGTGTTTTGGATTTTTCTAAGAGTTGGGATAGGTATCTTCCACTTATGGAATTTGCTTATAACAATAGTTATCAGGCCAGTATTGGTATGGCACCGTATGAAGTTTTGTATGGAAGGAAATGTCGTTCATCGATTTGCTGGATAGAATTGAATGAAAGCAGAGTCATAGGGCCAGATTTGGTTCGTGATACAGAAGAGAAAGCTAAAATCATACAGCAAAGATTGAAGGCAGCAAGTGACAGACAGAAGTCGTATGCTGATTTAAAGAGAAGAGATATTGAGTTCAGTGTAGGTGATAAAGTGTTTCTGAAAGTGTCTCCTTGGAGGAAGGTACTGCGATTTGGTAAAAAGGGGAAGCTGAGTCCAAGGTTTATTGGGCCATATGAAGTGCTTGAAAGAGTAGGTTTTGTGGCTTATCGGCTGGCTTTGCCTCCGACTTTGGCTAGGCTACATGATGTGTTCCATGTGTCTATGTTAAGAAGATATAGGTCAGATGATTCCCATGTGCTATCTCTACCAGAAGTGGAAGTGCAGTCAGATTTCACTTATGATGAAAAGCCCATAGTGATCTTAGCAAAAGAAGTAAGGCAACTTCGGAACAAGCAGATACCACTTGTGAAAGTACTCTGGCAGCACCATGGTGTTGAAGAAGCAACTTGGGAACCAGAAGCGGCTATGCGAGAACAGTATCCACAACTATTTCACTCAGGTATGAATTTCGAGGACGAAATTCTTTAAGGAAGGGAGAGTTGTCATGGCCGGATTTGTACCCTAAGAGAATTAACCTAATTTGGCATGTGTGTGTAGGATTGGACTTAATTGAAAGAAAGAAGTTTAGTTAAGGGATTTAAATGGTAATTATGAATGTTTGTGCTAAGCATGAGTTAAAGGCTAGTTAATTAGTTAATGGAAGGATTAATTAAGAATATAATAACTTTGATTTATTGGAAGTGGAGGCAGACTTGAGGAAGTGGTTTCCGTGTGGCTTCTTGAGAGGTTGCCACCTCTTCCTTTGCATGCAAGTGTGGGTTAAGATGAAAGAGTTTCATTTGGTAACCTAGCTATTTTCTGTATTTTGGCTTTGGCTTTCTTCTTGTTTCCGTGAGTAAGGATAAGAGTGGTTTAAGTGGATGTGTGCATGTAGCTAATTGGAACAAGAATTAAGTGTTAAGACCTTAAGGTAAGTGGTTTTGTGTGCATATTCTCATCTTCTACTCTTCTTCTTGGTTTTGAGTTAGTTTGGAATGAGGATTGATGGATTGTGCTCAATTCTGGAATTTGAATTGGTTTTGCTAGCTGAAGAAGTGAAGAGAGATAAGGGAAAGGCTGTAATCGGCGAACCGAGCGTCCGTCGTAATTAGGAGCTAAGGCGACGAGGTTTGGGAACAAACCCTAACTATATGAATATGTGATTAGTGTTGGTTAAATAGGGTTTTGAACTGAATTGCATGATATGTGAAATTGAAGGTTGAGCATGAATTATGTGATGCTAAATTGTATGCGTATTGTAGCAATATGATTGTGATAAGTGCTTGAAAGTGATCATGATATGTACTATTATTGAATGCCAAACAAGAAGGGGAAATCAGGTATGTGTTATTGATTGTGTGTTTGATGTATTTGGGTTAATTGCCAAAAATGAGAATGAGATTTGAAGTCTTAATGAGTAGGGAGAAATGGACTGAAAAACATAACCATGTTATGGTGTTTTTGCATAGGTCACGGTGACAATGAAATCCATTGTGACCGTGAGGTATGCTTAAGTTCGATTCTGCCTAATGGATTTTGGTATGTCACGGTGACAATGAACTTCATTGTGACCGTGATGTACCCAAGGGAGCATTCTGTTTTGCAAAGTGAGAATATGTCACGGTGGCAATGGGATTCATTGTGACCGTGACATACCCTCAGGTTGCATTCTGCCGAGAGTTGGGAACACATCACGGTGACAATGAAATTGGTTGTGACCGTGACATGTCCCCAATTTGCATTCTGTTTTGGACTTCAATATGTCACGGTGACAATGAAATCCATTGTGACCGTGACCCACCCTGTTTTGGCAATATAATCCTAATGTGTTTGGTCATTCAAATGGCATGGCTTTAAGCTGAAATGAAGGACAGCATGAGTAAGTAATGTATATGTGTTAAGTGATCTACAAATGCATACAACTATGATGATTTCTGAATGTGATAAGTTATGTGAATATTAAATGTGAGGACTGAGTTTG
This sequence comes from Excoecaria cochinchinensis, assembly GCA_947683425.1. Classification (NCBI taxonomy): domain Eukaryota; kingdom Viridiplantae; phylum Streptophyta; class Magnoliopsida; order Malpighiales; family Euphorbiaceae; genus Excoecaria; species Excoecaria cochinchinensis. The sequence continues at coordinate 4,322,475 of CANTUQ010000010.1, read as the reverse complement.
AAAGTATATTGAATATGCAAACGAAAAGTATGGTTGTGTGCTAATACAAATGTGTAAAGTGAAAAGTGAACTGAATAAGTGTTTAACAACTTAAGCCTGCGAGTCAAGTAGTGGATAGTTAGGCATGCCTATAGGGTCAAGTGCTGCAGCCCCATGCGTTAAATGTGTCTGATTCCATGGGAATCACAATGCGATTATCCTTACTGGATTGTGTTATATGTGGAATGATGAAAGTACCAGAAGGTACTAATGTGATATGAAGCACCAGAAGGTGCTAAATGTGAAAAAGTAGTCTCGATGAGATTACTGGTATCTGAGAGATACCGATGCGATACCCGTTATCCGCGTCATTGAATTGCAGGCAAAGTGGCAAAAAGGCTAATTGGTTAATCGGCTAAAAGTTAATTAAATATAAACAGAAGTGACTGTGATATAAGGAAGTATGGAAATGTGAATAAGTAATTGATGCCTTATGATTGAATATAGTAATGGTTGATCTGGCATGATTATTAGCATGTTCTGTATGATGATTCTGATGTGTGATAAATTATATGCTATATGTATGAGTTCCCCACTAAGCGTTATCGCTTAGCATGGATTTACTCTAATCCGTGCAGGTACGGACGAGAGGTGACTGAAGGACGTCCCCCGCATTTTGGTACGGTCAACAATAGGAAGTATATAGTGTAGGTTTGGGGGTTTGTTATTTGGGACTTTTGTATAAATTTTATATGGTTAATATGTATTTTGGATATGTAAAGGCATGTAATAATGTAGTAATCACGGATGTAACCTCCCACATGTATGTGTGTCATGTGAATGGCTAAGGCGTGTGGCTAATAGTAATTGGCATGTGATGCATGAATTAAAACAGTGTGTGATGAAATTTTATTATTCAGTTTCCGCATGTGTTTCTGTGTGTGTGTGCGACCTTCTCTAACTGAGATTAGCTGAGCTAGTTTGTCGTTAGGGAACGGGCGTCACAACTTTAGCGCTAATCCTAGGCTCCTTAGGGCGAGAGGTTTACCTTCCAAGACCCCTCTGGCTGGCCCAAAATGGATACCAAGCGCAGTCTTAGGCTCTCCGAGGCGAGAGTAACTTTCCCAATGTTCTATTGGGTGGCGACTCCATGAAACCTCCTTGTTGCCCAACATAGACGCACTTGCGATTTATCGCAAGCTGTCAACGGACCCACAAATGCCCCGATCGCCCATGTACGGGCGGTCGAACGGGCGGCCGCGGGGATCCGGCGCGCGTCACAGTGGCGACTCCACTGGGGACGTTTTTTGGTTCGAGATTTCGATTTGAAAATACCTCGCTTAACATTTATGATTAAAATTTAATTCATAAATTCGCTTTCTCTCAAAATTGCATTCGCATATCATTAGAGCCTTAGAATATGCTAGTTTGGTCCCTCTTTTAGCCCCGGTGCGTTCCTGAAGCACGACCTCATTTTCACTCAATTTGGGGAAGTGTTAAGGATAATCACCAGCCCAAGCCTCGTACCATCAAGGTATATCAAATGGTGACCCGATCGGTCGTTATGCTCGTGATGAGCTAGACCCGTCGGCAGGGATCATGCTTGGGTAGCCCTAAAGTAACACCACCTTTGACCAAAGCTCATGTAATGGAAATAGATACTTCCCTTAGGTGATATGAACCGTAATACCTTGCTTACTATATGGATCATTATATATTGGACAAGCCCATATAATTTGATTGGTCACCTAATCAAAGGCTTTCATGCCCCGATAGGCCCATGTCAACTTGTTCGGGCTGCCTAAATACATAACAATCATAACACATGTGCTTGCACATTAGATAAGAGATGTTATGATGCCGATTTTCCACCGAGCACCATACGCATCCATTGGGTTCCCCGCTAACCCATGGATTAAGCCCACCTAGGAAAGAGACCGCATTACCTCGTGTGTGGGAGTAATAAGGTTGGAAGGATTTACTTGCTTGCATGTGATTGTAAATGTTGCATAACTCACTATCATGCATTGTATATGTCATTCATTCATCATCCTAACAATCTAATTTTTTCAGCCATCATAGATTCATCTAAGTGGACTAGAGGTTCCGATGGTCGGCTAGTAAGGACAAATCTGCTTTTTGAGTTACCGAAACTAGTGTCTGACTGGGATTCTGAGTCATCCTCATCAATTAGTGAAGCCTCTGTAGAACCACCAATGGCAGAAGAAACCGGAGCACTGACCACTCAAGACCTAGCTAGGAGGCTAGAGGACTCCGAACGGAGAATGCTAGACATGATGGGTGCCATGGCTGAAAGGATTGCCCATCCACCTGCTGCCCCACAGCCGCCTGCTGCTCTACAGCCACAGGCAGCCCCTCCTCGGGGGCAAGCCGAACCACCTGCTGGTGGGGAGGTTCCCTTTGTTGGAGCTGCTGCTCGCCAACCCAATAATGAACACAGAGCTGCCGCACCCATCGAGCCAAGAGGGGAAAGGATTAATAACCCCAACGATGACTTCCTGATGGAGGAAGAAGAAGAAGAGGTGCCGATAGTCCACCAAGCTGCGAGGCCCAGAGCACCCAGAGTAGAGGATGAAGCTTTAAGAGGTATGAGACAGCAGATCGAAGCTATCACCCACATGCTCTCAGCTGGAAAGGGGGTCAACCCAGAAGACAGAGATCTGGGGGATGAAGAGCTGCTGCCCCAAAGATTCAAGATGCCCGAGCTGCCGAAATTTGATGGCACCTCTGACCCATCCGCCCACATCAAGCAGTACACCTTGGTCATGAAAGGCACAGGGCTGAGCAAGAAGCAGAAGGTGGAATATTTCTGCCTTAGTCTGGTGGGCCCGGCAGTTGATTGGTACCACGGGTTGGATAGGAGGTCCAAGGAGGACTGGGACCTTTTGACCGAAGAATTCATGAAGCAGTACGACTGCAGCACTAGGATGGAGGTCACCCTAAAAGACATCGATCTTCTACAGCAGAAGAATGATGAGTCATTCCATGAGTACCTTACAAGATGGAGAAACAGGGTTATGGAGATGAAGAGGAAGCCTGACACTGCAGACCAGATTAGGCTGTTTATTAGAAACTCATGCCCTTACTTAAGGGACTTGCTCAGTTTTAAGGGGCTCAAGGACTGGGAGTCACTTAAGGATATCGCTATAGAAGCTGAGGCGGCTTACCTGGCAAAGAAAGCAAGCCAAAATAACTTTGCTGGGAAAGGCTATGGGAACCAGTCGGGATTCAAATCAGGAGGTGCCAGGAGCAGTAACAGCAGAAACAGTAGGACGGCAGAGGTCTCAGCTACTGGAGTTGGGCAGGGTCAGAGATACTACTCCAACTTAGGCCGCTCTCTATCCTGGGTGTTGGAGAGACTAATGAAGGAAGGCAAGTTGCAACCTTTGGCACCCAGACCAGCCTTGAGTCAGGGACAGCCGGGACATAGAGGTGATCAGTACTGCGCTTACCACCAGCACACCGGCCATTTGACTGACCATTGCCGAATTTTGAGAAACAAGATCCAGGATCTCATTGACACCAATCAGATCGCAGATCCTGAGAAGAGAGAGAAAAAGAAGAAAGCAGGTTATAATGCAGTCCCTCCACCGTGAACATGATCATGTCTTGTGGCCCACTAGTGATATTGCTTTTAGATGCTGAAATTCTTTTTATTTCTAGAACATTTTATGTTACAATTTTCGGTTTGTAATGAAGAGAACAATTTTTGCTTATTTGTATAATGTTTCTATTGATTTCATTTCGCATGATCATAACACATTTACTTTGGCATTAATTCAAATAATATGACTGCAGTTAATCTCGAAAACTTTGGGGAACCCAAAGAAAATTTTGATAGCATATAACATAGCTCCTGTAGAGAGGGAAATTAAAAATAATAAAAAAAAAACTAGTTGCAATTAGGGGACTGGATGGGAACTCACTAAGAGCACTAGAACCTTTCTGATTACCCGTCAAAGCGATCCCTGGATAAGACGGAACCTAGAAAATGATTTAGGCAACATTTTCTTTGTATAGTTCCCTAAATGACCATTTCCTACCCTTACTTCACAATCGCTTGCTAGCCCATTGAGCCTTTATGTGGGTATGCTAAATGCGTGCCAATTTTGTTGTTACACATGTTAAAACTATCCCCTCGCCTAAAATGATTTTGGCTTCCCCTTAGAAGAGTGGCCTCTCTAGCAGGGATGGATGAACGTTTTAACAATTAACAATTTCTTTGTGGGTTATCAAAATGGCCTTGGTAAGGATGAGTTTACACTTTGGGAAGAGGGTTTCAGTCATGCGCCAAAGACATGAGCTCCTAAAAAAAAAAAGTAGAGCTCAAAATAATAACCACTTGATGAGTTTTGATGATTACCTTTTTAACTGTCAATCTGATCTTAAATGAGCTAAAATGTTATCAAATCCAAATTCAAGAATACCTTTGTATATACAAGTGAGCTAAGAATGGTTCATCCACCAGTCGAGAAAATATTGCGGCCATTTTTCTCTAGCGACCTGATCCTCCTTTGATAGCCATCTACCTAAGCCTAACATTACAACCAAAGTAAGACCTTTTGATTCTTGGTTCAGTCTTATCCAATTAGCGAAGATGACCTTCTAATAAAGTTTGGTACGTAAGAAGAGGCATATGGTGTTTCTTGAGCTTAAAGCGAGGAACCACAAGTGCATTCATGCATTCGAGTTAAGTCTCGTCCCCAAAGTTGCATCTAGAATTCGTATTCAAAGAAAAAGATTAAGAGATGAGAGAAAATCTTCAATCATAAAACCCGAGAGGGCTGATTGATAACAGGAGTTTGATGCTTTCAAGATCTATCTCGAGATTAGCTAAAGTCTTGTATTTTTTAAAATCAATGCCAAAATAATGATCATGTTTAATGAAATCAAATTGAAACACATGCATTTATGCAATGATGTGATCAAAGTCATGTAGCTGCCTACCCTCTGCTACTCTCAGCACGCAAACGCTTCAGCCGATTCATCCTGTTATCAGATGTGCAAAATCAAGCTCATGCAACCATGTCCTAAGACTCCCTAAAGATTCTTGCCAACAACTTCAGCAATCTTAAAAAAAAAAAAAAGAGCCGTTAGAGTGAAAACCGTAACTGGCGCTCTAAGCAAAAACTAGGCAAAAGGATATGGTGAAAACCTGAAAACAGGCAATCTGTCCTTCAAAAAAAGAAGAAAGAGAAAAGCCGCTGGATTGGGTTGGGTCCATTCCAGGCAAAAAATAAGACACAGGGTTATGTGAAAATCCGCAAAGGACGCATCTCCCACTAAGAAAAGCTAGTGTGAAAATCCACAAGGGACGTACTACCTTCAAATAATGACTACAGGTACCGGATGAGAATCTCGCAATCCCGAAGGGCATGAAATTCAAAAGCAGCTTAAAAGGCATCGATCCTATTGCAAATTGCAGCTAGCCCGGCTATCATCTCCAAGTCCACATAGATAAATTTTTATCCTGCATTCCTACATGACTCATGCATTTCACTTGCATGCTCACTATTTTTCCTGCATATTTTCGTTTCCCTATTTTGCAGAAAAAGAGATTTGATGCGGACACCGACCAAAGCCGAGTGACGACATCAGTCCAAGCAATCAACCAAAGACCTCTCCTGGGGCAGACCTCAATCGAAGACCTCTCAAGGGGCAATCAACCAAAGACTTCTCAGGGAGCAGCAAATCGAAGACCTCTCAGGGGGCAATGAATCGAAGACCTCTCAGGGGGCAATCAACCAAAGACTTCTCAGGGAGCAGCAAATCGAAGACCTCTCAGGGGGCAATGAATCGAAGACCTCTCAGGGGGCAATCAACCAAAGACTTCTCAGGGAGCAGCAAATCGAAGACCTCTCAGGGGGCAATGAATCGAAGAGCTCTCAGGGGGCAATCAACCAAAGACTTCTCAGGGAGCAGCAAATCGAAGACCTCTCAGGGGGCAATGAATCGAAGACCTCTCAGGAGGCAATGAACTGAAAACCTCTCAGGGGGCAAACGATCAATGAACCGAAGACCTCTCAAGGGGCAATGAACTGAAGACCTCTCAGGGGGCAAATGATCAATGAACCGAAGATCTCTCAGGGGGCAATGAACTGAAGACCTCTCGGGGGGCAAACGATCGATGAACCGAAGACCTCTCAGGGGGCAATCAACCAAAGGGCTCACAAATAGCACCACTTCAACAAACGAAAACACACCATGATAATAACCACCATCTCAGAATTCTCCAGTTCGGAAAGACGGCTGACTCAGGTACTTGTCTCTTTCCTTTTCTTCTTTGAGTTTAGGCTCACCTAGACACTAGTGTACTAGATTCCCCTAAACTGGGGGCAACTGTAGACACCGGGTCCTGAGTAAGCCTAGATCGAAGTTACCCAATGATGATAATTGCCTTCACAGGCTTAAAAGGTTAAAAGTGATGGTTTTCTCGTCAAATTTGCATTTTAGAGTGAAAAATTAGAAAATAATAAAAAAATATTTAAAAAATTAATTTTAAAAAATGGGGGCTTAAAATTATAGTGTTTTTAGTCAACTTAAAAAAAAAAAAAAAAGTAAAAAAAAAAAAATTTCAGACCGCGAGTGTCGGGCGCGACAGCGCGCTGGCGCTCAGCTCGCAGGCGCCCAGCACGCAGACGCCCAGGTGCCCAGCGCGCTAGGCGCGATATGGCGACGCGCAGCATCGCCAATGCTGCGCGTCGCTAAAAAGCGAAGCGCAGCGTTGCGCGCACTGCGCGCCTCTACGCGCGGATTTCGCGCAGCCTCGCTGCGTGAGGCCCGTCGCTCTATAGCGACGGGCGGCGTCCCTCCTTCCTGGCTGTCGGTACAGGGTCTGATACCCTTTTCCGGTTTTTCAGCCCTTTTTCCGATTTTTTCACCCAAAAATCCGTTTTTTATCCCATTTTTTTTGGGTTTTTGACTTCAAATAAAATTCTAAAATATTTTTTTAGATAATTAATTAATAAAACTTGATTTTATCATTAAAGAATAAAAGAATTTTGTGTTAAAATAGGTTTTTTCCTTAATTAAATTAGGGCAACCTTTTTATTTTATAAATACTTTATGATGAAATCAAGAGGAGTCTCCACACATTTTTTAGACCTAAAAAATTTCCAGAATTCTTCTTCTTCTATTTTCTCTTTAAAAATTTCAGATTTCTCTTTTAATTAAAAAGGTTTAATTGAAATTGAAAGATCAATTTTCAATTGTTAATTATTCCAATTAATTTCTTTGTTTTTCCTCCATAAACACAAGAAATTAATCATCACTTTTAAATCAATTTCTTTTCAATCTTAAGCATACAAGTCAATTCCTTTGTTTTCTCCATAAACAAAGAGAATTAATTTCATTGCTAAATTATTCTTTCAAGCAATTTTCCGGAAAATCATCACTTTTCCTTCATCAAATCCAATACTCTGAGGGTAAATATTTTTGGCTCAATTTCAATTTCTATTTTTTTTTATTATTTAATTTATTCATGTATATATTATATTGTTTTTATTGATTTATTTATTGTTTTCATCTATTCATTTGTTGTATTGATCTTATATTTGTTCCATTTAATTGTTTATATATGATTTTATTTTTGTTCATGTGAATATTGTTTTCTTTTAATTCCTAACATGTAAATGATTTTATTGTGATTCCTAATTATTTTTAACATGCAAATAAATTAATTAATTTAAATTAATCTTTTTGTCATGTAAATAGTTTATATTAATTATGAACACATCAATTAACCTTGTTATATATCATTATTATTTTCATCATTCTTTTGTTTACTAATTTTTATTATTCTTTTTATCATTGTTACATGATTGATTTATTATTATTTGTTTATTTATTCATTTATTATTTTTCACTTTTCATCATGTGTATATTTTCACGTACTAATTAATTAACATATTATATTTTATTTTCATCACATCATTTAATCATTTATCATGTATAATGCATGTTTCTCATTTATTTTGGTTTATTAACATTTTGATTCCATTATCATTCTTTTCATATCATCTTATTTTATTTTAATTTGTTATTCATTATTTTGTATGTTTAATTGATTTAATTGATTTAATTACTAACATTATTTTATTTGTATTTTGTTTTTTATGTCTAAACTCATTTTTTGATTGGGCGCTTTCGCGAGCACACGTGGAGGTCCAAAAGGCTCGTTCGGAATATTTATTTTTCTTCATTTGTAATATTTTGTTTATTTAGCTTTTTTCTATTTATTTTTGCCATATAATTTTCTTGTAAAATTGTTTATTTAGGCTCGCTAGAAAGAAAGTCACTAAACCATTTTTATTAATTAACTTGGTATTTTTTCTAAATAAAAATGGGACCAATGTCTCAATTTTCTCCATCCAAAATCATCACATAAAAATTTTGATAATGATGCATGCGAGGACCAAAGTCCTCAAAATAAACAATACCCCGATTTGTGTATGTATCGCACATTTATAAAGGGAGTTGTATTCTGCTCCTTGTATTATTGTAATTTACCGCCTTTTGATATTTACTTGCTCATTTACAGCTTTCCAAATATGAATAAATGCGCCTTTAATCAATTGCATCGTGTGGAGAGAGAGCGAATCAATGATATTTAAAATTTGATCATAAAACAATCGAGGTAGAAATAGATGAGAAATCCCGGACCCAGCTCTGGTCTTTGGGCTCAAAGAGGTTAGAGGTCTACCCTCCAAGACACCTTTTTGTGCCACGAGACTTTAGCGCTAATCCTAGGCTCCTTAGGGCGAGAGGTTTACCTTCCAAGACCCCTCTGGCTGGCCCAAAATGGATACCAAGCGCAGTCTTAGGCTCTCCGAGGCGAGAGTAACTTTCCCAATGTTCTATTGGGTGGCGACTCCATGAAACCTCCTTGTTGCCCAACATAGACGCACTTGCGATTTATCGCAAGCTGTCAACGGACCCACAAATGCCCCGATCGCCCATGTGCGGGCGGTCGAACGGGCGGCCGCGGGGATCCAGCGCGCGTCACACTTACCCTTATCAATGATTGGAGCATCTACTTCTACCGCTACTCTTGGATTAGAATCACTTACCTTCCGTGTCGGCTCCTTCATAGTTAAAGATAAAGATGAAGATGACTTACCTTGCTCTTTTTTGGAATTCAACTCCTTACCACTCCGTAATGTAATTGCTTTAGCCTCTCCTTAGGATTTCTGTCTACATTAGAAGGAAAAGTGCCCAGTTGCCTATTTGAGACTGAGTTCACAAGTTGACCTAATTGTGTTTCTAAGTTCCTTATGGATGCATCTTGGTTGCAGTTCCATTGTTCTTGGGACTTCCACCTTGTGTCTTGACTAGCCATAAATTACTGCTGGCTATTTATAAAGCTAGCAAACATGTCCTTACAATTTGGTTTCTTCTCTTGAATAGGTGGTCTTGGCTAGAATCCCAGTGGATTATATACTTGGAGTTAATTTGAGCTTTTTCCTTGATGTTGGGATGAGGGGTATGGTGTTGTTGTGGATGGTAAGCTTGACTGTGATTATGAATGACGTTTTGGTTAAAGGGGGCTCTTGGTTGGGGTTGATATGAAGAAACCAAGTGATTTCCCTCTCTCCAAGAAAAATTCGGGTGATCTCTCCAACCCGGATTATAACTATTGTTGTTAGGGTCATTTCTTCTAAAATCTCCCATTGTATTAACATCCCCCACTGCTATACTCCCTTAAACACCTTGTCCATCCTCATATAATTCACAGTTTTGAGAAATAGAAGCCACATTCTGCACTTTTAGTCCACTCAACTCTTTCTTCATCTGCTCTATTTGAGAGTTCAGCATTGCTACCTCATCAATGTTATGCACACCTTGCCTCTTTGGTACTACTTTTGTTGTAGCCCATTAGGAATCATTTGCTACCATTTCATCCAGCAAATTGAAAGCATCTTCCGGTAACTTATTCAGAAAACTCCCACCAAATGCAACATCTAAAAGTGATCATGTAGGTGCTATAACTCCTGCATAGAAAGTAGTCATCAGCTGATAAATAGCTATCTCATGATGGGGACAACTCCTCAATAGCATCCTTAATCTTTCCCATGCTTCATGAAATATTTCCTCATTCATTTTATGAAAACTAATGATACTATTTCGAATACTTGTTATTTTTGTTGGTGGAAAAAATCTCATCAAAAACTTCAGCTGTAATTGTTCCCAAGCCACTATGGATTGGCTTGGTAACATCTGAAGCCATTCTCTTGCTCTGCCAATGAGTGTAAAGGGAAACAATTTTAACCGAATTGCATCTATCGATATGCCTAGAATATGCACTGTGCCGCTAACTTCCAAAAATGTATCTAGGTGTTGAGCAGGGTCTTCCAATTCTGAACCAAAAAATTGGTTTCTTTGAACCATCGTAGTAGCGGCTGGCTTTATCTCAAATTGCACAGCTCTAGGCATCACAACAGTCCGATATTCCTCGTTCCATCTAGGCGTGGCATAATCTCTTATCATTCTTGGCCTAGGCAATTCTTCTTGTCGCCTACCTAGAATTTCTCCTTGTGCATGTGGCACTTGTTGATTTTTGGGAGGAATCTCATCAATAGGAGGATCTTGATTCATGTTGTTCTCTCTATTAGCTCTCCTTCTTTGATGAAAAGTCCTCTCAATTTTAGGATCATAGGGTGCTAGTTGTTCTTGTCTCAATTTACTCATACACTATAAGAACCTAAAAAGAATGAAAGGAGCAAAAAAAAAGAAAAGAAAAGAAAACACATACAAATAACAATCACCATTTACAAACACGCCAATCCCCGGCAACGGCACCAAAAACTTGATCGGTGTCTAGCAAGTATACTACATCGGCTAAGTAATATAGGGTGTTAATTTTAAGACCCCAAATTATCGTACCTAAGGGAATGTGGTTGCAAGGTAGTGAATATTAAATGTATGCTAAAGAATTCCCATATTTTTGAGTGAAAGAGGCATTGAGCTGTTAAAATAAGACAGTAAATTAAATAACTAAAACACAACTAGCTAAGATTAAATAAGAGTTCCAGTAGAAAATTAAACCACAATAAAATTCTTAGATATTAACAAGTCTAAAATGGTTTAGGTTCACTCATCCTCCCCATACCTAATGTGAATTAATTTTATCTTAAGCTAAATAAATTGAATAAGGATAACCACTATACCCAAGCGTCCCATTCCAGAGCAAGCTATTCTAATCACAAAACGTCACATTCTGGAGCAAGCCTCATGATTAGCATAAACACGGTTATAAAATCCTAGATTCTGAATTATTTTCCCATTAGGAGCCAAACAACCCATAAAACCAGTCATTTTTACATCCAACCCTAGCCTTACTATCATTTTTTACCCATAACCTATTGAGTCCCATTTCGAAGCAATCGAAAGGTTAAAGAAAAGCTAATAGAAAAACAGAGCAAAAATACATTCATGGCATTCAAAAATCCAACTCAACCATCCAAACCAGATAATATCATCAAATATTTGAGAACAAAGATGAAATAAGATTCAGCAACATGTAAAATGAACCATCAATCTATATAGAAACTCAGTTTAGCTCAATATTCACATAGGTAATGGGGATTCAAAGATCCCCTAAACAATAATAACTACTCACAATCCATTGCAGAGATTTAAAGAGAGAAGAAAGAATAAACCCAAAAATTCATAGTTGAGATAAACCCTACCTGAATCCAAAATGATGCTCCTTCAAATCTCCCACAGAGAATGAGTTTTAGTTGAAAAGAGTAAAGCTAAACTCTAAAAAGTTGTAAACCTAATCTATTTTGAGTATAAATCTAATGACAATATCAAAACCCTAAAAGTTAGAACAAAAGAAAAACCTAGAAAAATTCAGATCTAAAAATCCTCTTTTTAATCTTAGAAAAATAAAAGAGCCCCTTTTGCCAAACAACAGCTAGCATTTTATAGTTTCGAAGGGGTCACAGTGACAACCAAATGGTTGTCACCGTGAGGCACTGGGGGTTACAGTGACAACGAAATGGTTGTCACCGTGAGATACTTACAAGTTTGATTTTGTCTTGAATGTGCAGGGGGTCACGGCAATAACAAAATGGTTATCACCATGAGATACTTGATTTTTCGATTCTGCCTTGGATGGCTCTAGGTCACGGTGATAACAAATTGGTTGTCACCATGAGGTAGCTCTGCTTTCTGTTCTGCCATGGGTAAATATATGTCACGGTCACAACCAATTGGTTATGACCATGAGGTACATGTGAATACGATTCTGCCTTGAGAAAATGCATATCACGGTAACAACAAAATGGTTGTGACCGTGAGGTACTTATAATTCCTGTATTTCAGCATAAAACACTATCAAATTGCTATCAAAAGTGTATAAAACCCAAATTCAACTAAATTTGCCAAAACTTAATAAAAGTAACAACAACACAATAATAAACACAAATAAAAACCCAAAAACTACAGCGAAAAGACTAATAAAACTTAGTACTAAATTGAAGTTATCAGTTACAATGTACACAGTATAGGTTTAAGACACGTGAGTGATTGGCTTTAGTGCAAGTGGGAGATTATTAGGAGTATGCACTAGAGCCCATGTAAAATAGAGAATTATATCATGTATATGAACTCATTTTCAATTTATGAGAAGGCTATATTCATTTACTAATGCTATGTTATGAGTATCTCTAGTTTGATATTATATCTTAAATTGATAAATGTAGTCCTTGGTATTATAAACACAATGCAAATGCAATCATAAAAGAGTTCATGATATAATATGCCTATTGGTTGCAAATATATTAATACCTCAATATCTTTAGTCATAGTATTAATAAGACATGACATTGTTAATGAGGATAGGCTAGCACATGTTATGCATCTTGAAAGGGTCAAGCAGTTGTTCTTATTACTATGATCATATAAATTATCAAAGCTGACATGTGCATCCTTGTTAGAAGAACAAGTACATTAGAGACTTGCCATGAGAATACTCACATAGATATTAAATCTATGTCAATGAGGAATCTATACACAGCAATGGTGCAATTATCCTTAGACTTGAGATCACTAAAAGGTATCTTAAGTAATGAGTGACATATGGATGCTTATTAGAAGAACAAGTATATTGGAGACCTGCTGTAGATGTCGGGTCCCGATACAGCCCAGATCAGAGTTACCCGATGAGGATATTGATACCTATATCATAGGTGGAGAACTGAAAGTGCCAGTTTTCACCCTTGGGTTCCACAATTCTTGAAGATTTTCCTAGGTCAGTGCTTCTTTTTTTATTTTCTCTTAGTATTATTTTATTTTGCTCTTGCTTTATTTTACTTTGAATATATATAAAGAAATAATTAAGCAAAGATAAAAGATATATATATATATATATATATAACAAAAAGAAAATAACCAGCAAAAGATAACAATAAAATTTACGTCTTACCAAAATAAATTGATGCAATCAATTTTTAAACACACAAGTAAATGGCCACGTGGCCCAATTCATCAACTCAACTATGATCTACATCTACAAGCTAGTGCTAATCACACTCCTCATCAACTCGACTGTAGTTCTGCATGCCGACAAGCTGGCACTAATCACACACATGATCAAATCAACCATGGTTTTACATGCCGACAAGCTGGTGCTACCCTTCCTCACCTATGGTTCTTCATGCCGATAAGTTAGCAATAATCACACTACAACTTCAACAAGGGGTTAACATGTCAACAAGTTGACGGTAACTACCACTTCAACCAAAGATTAACACGTTGACAAGTTGACGGTAACTACCACTTCAACTAAAGGTTAACACGTCGACTAGTTGGCGGTAACTACCACTTCATCCAAGGGTTAACACGATGATAAGTTGACGGTAACTACCACTTCAACTAAGGATTAACACATTTATAAGTTCACAGTAACTACAACTTTAACCAAGGGTTAACACGTCGACAAGTTGACGGTAACTACCAATTCATCCAAGGGTTAACACGTCGATAAGTTAACGGTAACTATAACTTCAACCAAAGGTTAACACGTCAAAAAGTTGATTAGGTAAGGGTTAACACGTCGATAAGTTGAAGGTAACTACTAATTCATACAAGGGTTAACACATCGACAAGTTGACAATAACTACCACTTCAACCATAGGTTAACACGTTGACAAGTTTACGGTAATTGCCACTTCACCCAAGGGTTAACATGTCGATATTTTAGCGGTAACTACCACTTTAACCAAGGGTTAACACGTCAAAAAGTTGAAGGTAACTACCACTTCAACCAAGGGTTAATACGTTGACAAGTTTACAGTAACTACTACTTCAACCAAAGGTTAACATGTTGACAAGTTGACGGTAACTACCACTCCAACTAAGGGTTAACACGTCGGCAAGCTAATAGTAATCACCCCAATAGGCAATCCTATCATCACACAGGTGAGATGGTTGCCTTGAGTATGCACTCTTTTTTTTTTTACTCTGAATTTTGGCTCATATAAACACTAAGTGTACTAGCCTCCCTAAAATTTAGGGTAACTATAGATGTCAAGTCCTGAGGCATCCGAGATCAGAGTTACCCGATGAGGATATTGATACCTATTTCGCAATTAAAAGTGCTAGTTTTCACCCTTAAGTTCCATAATTCTTGAAAAATCTCCTAGGTCAACCCTTTTTTCAAGTATCCGGAGCTAAAAAGAAATTTAAGTGTGAAAAGTTTAGAGTTTTTTTATTGATTGATGGTCGTCCTTCGTCAAGAGATGTTCGTCGGTCATCTTTTTATTTAGGCCCATTTGTTGCCGACACGGTCCGCTCTCATTTGCCCTGCCCGTGACTCGATGGAAATACCTATAGGTCATCGAGTCATGGGCACGGATAGCCGAGTCACGATCGAATGGTATTTTTGTAATTTTTTATTACTTTTTGAGTGCTGCCCATCTGTGAGCAAAGTGACGCCCGTCTATCATAAATTTCACACCCAGAATAGAAACTCACAGTTGGAAATAGGGGTTGTAATTTGATTTAATTTAGGATTCTTTTCCCAACTGATTTTTAGGGATTTTCAGTTTTAAAATCGTTTATCCTGAAAAAGGGGAAAAAACTAAGAAATCATGGGGGATTTCTATATTTTGGATATAAAAAAGAGAAACACAGAAACGTCAATAGGGGAGGATGGTAGAAAAAAGAGAGAGAGACAGAGATAAAAAAATCTAGGTTTTTTAGAAAGAAAACTTATAAGATTTCCTTAAGAAAACAATTTTCATCATCTTCCTTAAGCTTTGATCTTCTATTAGAGTCTTCATCTCTCTTAGAAATTAATAAAAAAGGAAAAACATTGTCGAGAGAGAGAAAGAGTTTTCTCTCTTAAATTCAACTATTGTGAGTGGTTGTCCGTTCATATTTTTCCCCACTAAGCCTTGCGCTTAGCATAAGTGTTTTATCCGTGCAGGTTGGAAGGATAAGTAATTTTGAAGGACTGTCCTGCATCACCGATGGCCAACACTCATTAGGGCAAGCATTCTTTGTAGGTTTTATTTTTGTTATTCTATCCTTTTGGGGACTGTTTAATAATTTTTAATATGTAATATGTACAGAATAATATAAGTATAAGTTTAACCATATGAATGGTGGTATGAATTTAGATAATGTTTTGGTAACCACATATGGATGTGTATGTGTCCAATTGTATGTGGATGTCTGTGACGCACGCTGAACCCTAGTGGCCCCGGATAACCCGCTTTTAGGGTATTCAAGAGACGTTCATAAAACTTGTAAAGATTATAAGGGCATCTATTTTGGGCAATAAGGAGGTGTTTTGGAGTCGCCACCCAATAAAATATTAGAAAAGTTCATCTAGCCTCAGTGAGCCTAAAACAAACGCATGTATTTATTTTGAGCAATAAGGAGTATTTTGAAATTATGGCCCCAATAATACATTGAGATGGATCATCTAACCCCGTTGAGCCTAAGATGGCATACATAGGTCCATCCTGGGCAACAAGAGATATTTTGGAGTTTCAATCCCAATAGAACATTGGGATGGCTCGTCTAACCTTATTGAGCCTAAGACTAGAGAGAGTTCGGTACTTTCCATTTATTCATACATTAGTTAAAGTTATAAATGAGTTTTGAATTTAAAATTTCATTCCTTTTCTCATTCATTTAAATGCAGTAATTGAAGCGCATATCGATCACGTAATGAAAGTGGTAAATAAAGTAAATTAAGCATAAAGTAAATAAAAGCACAATAATTTACAATAAAACTAGGGGCGGTTTATTTGGATGGAAAACTAGGATATTGGTCACATTTTTATTAAAAAAATTCCAAATTAACTAATATAAATATTTTTATGATTTTCTTTTAATCTTGCATAAAATAAATAATTTTATTACAAATTATATTGACAAAATAAATGAAAAGCAAAAATAAGGAAAATAATATAAATAATAAAAATAATGAGTCCAACTAAACGAGTCTCTTGGATCTCCCCATTTGCTCGTGAGCATGCCCAAACAAGGAAAACAAGTATTGGGATCAAACAAACATAAATGAAAACCATTGTTAGTAATTAAATTAATTATCAATTAAGACATATGAAAGGATGAATAAAATAAAATGGAATAAAATACATCATAAATGATAAATAAATTAAATGACACGATGAAACAAATAAATTAACTTATTAATAAATTAATACATAAAAACATAAAAAATGATAATACTAATAATAATAATAATAATAATAATAATAATAATAATAATAATAATAATAATAATAATAATAAAAAAATAAAAATAAAAATAATAAAAAATGAACAACAAGTAAATAAAAAAGAATAAAAATGTAAAAAAAATGTTAAATCTATATCTAAGACCACATAAAATAAGTAAATAAATAATAGATCTAAAGATCTACATGATAACTAATTAAATATGAAAAAAAATAATAAGGGATCGAGTCTATAATATTTATCCTCATAATTCGAATTCGATATAGGGAAAATTATGATTGATTTTCTTGTTTTGATCCGTAAAATTAGAATTAAAAATAATAAATTTGGAGTTTTACTCAAAGAAAGAAAATTTGCTTAAAAAAATAATAAAAATAAAAATTTTCTAGAATAAAGAATTAATTTCTTTATCTCAAGAATGATTATTGATTAAAGAAAAGTAAATAATTCTCAAGAAAAAAAAATATTTTTCTTTGTCTCAAGAAAAATTATTGATTAAAGAAAAGTAAAAAAAATTCTCAAGAATAAAAAATTATTTTTCTTTGTCTCAAGAAAAATTATTAATTAACAACTGAATTTTTAACCTAAAGAGATTTTTATTTGGAGAAGAAAATTCAAAAACAAATGTAGAGAGAATTCTATTAAAGAAGAAGAGAAGAAAAAGAAATTTTTCTTAACTTAAAAAGAATTCCCCCCTCTTTCTCTTTCTATATTTTCCTATTTATATGATTCAAAAAGGAAAACCTAATTAATTAAGGAAAAAATCCTTAATTAAATCAAAATATTCTTTATCTTAATTTTAAAAATGGAAAAAATCATGAAATTCCCGAAAAAATGGGATAAAAAATCAAATTTGGAAAAAAAATCCCGAAAAAAGGTCAAAAATTACGTTTTCGGCGGACTCAGGACGCGGTGTCTATAGTTGCCCCCAATTTTGGAGAAACTAATGCACTAGTGCCTAGATGAGCCAAAATTTAGAGAATAAGGAAAAAAATCCGTACCTGAGGTAGTCCTTACCTTTTGTTGTGCTGAAGATCATGGCTTGTTGCCACTGAATTGTAGCATATTTTACTACGACCCATTTGCAATTGTTTTGTTGGCCACCATCCGGTTTGCACGGCATGTCCTTGCTAACCACCATCTAGTTTGTACGACACATGATCGCTTCCGTTGAGCTGTAGTGTATTCCACTACGACCCCTTTGCAATCGTTTCGCTGACCACCATCCAACCTGGACGGCATGTCCTTGCTAACCACCATCCGGTTTGCATGACACATGATCCCTGCCATTGAGCTGTAGTGTATTCTACCACAACTCGATTGATATACAGCATTTATCTTGCTAACCACCATCCGGTCCGCACGGTACACCCTTGCTAACCCCCTTCCGGTCTGCAAGGCATATGATCGTCGTTGAGTTACAACGTACTCCACTGCAACTCGTTTGATATACTGCATTCATCTTGCTAGCCACCATTCGGCCCGCGTGGTATACCCTTGCTAACCCCCATCCGATCTGCAAGGCATCTGACTTGATATACCGTATTTGTCTTACTAACCATCTCCGGGCCTGCATATCGCTGAATTGTAGTGTACTCTGCTACAACTTACTTGATATACCGCATTTATCTTGCTGACCACCTCTGAGCTTACACGGCATATGATTGTCGCTGAATTGTAGCGTACTCTACTACAACTCACTTGATATACCACATTTATCTTGCTGACCACCTCCGGGCCTGCACGGCATATGATCGTCGCTGAATTATCGGGTACTCTACTACAACTCACTTGATATGCCGCATTTATCTTGCTGACCACCTCCGGGCCTACACGGTATATCCTTCCTAACCCCCATCCGGTCTGCAAGGCACGAGATTGTTGTCATCTTTGCTGGTGCTCATCCTGAACCTCTTTTCCTACAAAAATGGGGAAAATAAATATATAGGGCATAAGAAAGAAATGCGTACCTATGGCAGTACGTACCTATAGGGGTTGATGTCAAACGAGTGTCCCCTGAATGGCAGTTGGTTAATCCATGGACAATGGTTTGTAGAATATGAATATCATCCTCTTGGATTGCACCAAGTCAGTTTCTATACTTCCAAAGTGCAGATATCATCTTCTTGCAAAATTGTGAAACATCATCCTCTTAAAGATCCCTTACCAACCATGATATACCAGATACCGATCCCTTTATCACCTGCAACCGGAGCCTCCTTGAAAAAAAAGGCTTACATGCCTCTTAAGGGGGCTTTGTGCTTGCAGGGAGACTTTGAAAATTTATACTTACTGAAAGGCTTAACTGCTCACTGAGAGACTTATATTTTGAGCCTCCTGAGAAGAAATTAGATTTGAGCCTCCTGAGAGAAAATTAGATTTGAGCCTCCTCAGAAGAAAATTAGATTTGTGCCTCTAGAGAAGAAAATTATATTTGAGCCTCCAGAGAGGAAATTAGATTTGAGCCTATAGAGAGGAAAATTATATTTGACCCTCCAGAGAGGAAATCAGATTTGAGCCTCCTCAGAGGAAAATTATATTTGAGCCTCCAAAGAGGAAAATTATATTTGGCATTTTGATGCTTGTCATTAGACGGATAGATTTTAGAATTTTTAGTGTTTTTTAAGAGCATTTTGATTCTAATTTTTTTGTGATTTTTTTTTTAAGAAAAGTCTCGAGTTTTATTATTTTGAATCTTTACATGTGAATTTACACCTCGTGTGCATTCTGCGGTTTTGCCATTTTTGGATGGATCTTGAATCTGCACTTGGGTGAGCCTTACATTTTAAGTGTTTTTTTTCCAACTTTTACATTTTATGATAAAGAAGCTAACCCGATTGCCCCCAGCATGGTGTGCGTGGATAGGCTTGCTCTTTTAAATGTCCTATTTGGCACGAGTTCACAGGATTCCTTTTCTGTGAGGACTTCATCTTAATCTGATTGTCCAATATGGATGAGCACCAACGTTGAGCTAAAGTTGTTCCTAATTACTGTCAACCAAGGTATGTGTGGGCAGTCCAGCTTCTCGAAAGCTCTTCTTTTCTATAGATTTTTATAATTCTTGATTGTCCTCAGCATAGCGTGCCTGAATAGGCTTGTTCTTCTGGGTGTTCCTCCTTCGTACAGACCCATATGATTTTATGCCAAATACAGTGACCGACAATGTTGAGCTAAATCCATTTCTTGGATCATCTTTACGCATGACGTTCATTCGGGTCTTTCCCTCAGAGTTATGTACACAGCAATGTATACAAAAGATTGTGTGTGTGTATGGGATTATGTGTGTGAAATATATACACAAAGGATTAATGCACAAAAATTATGTGTATACAAATATACGTGTAAAGGATTAAATGCATGTGATATGTGCTTGTGATATGCATACTAAATATGTGCAACGAATTATGTGTTACATGTATGTATAAATTATGTACACAAAATGTGCGTGAAGAATTGCATATGCAAGATATATACAAAGCTCATGCATGTGTGACTGCATGCTGGACATCGTGAAAGGCTATGCACGTGTGTAAACACTGCGTCCCGAGGCGATCCAAGATCAGAATTATTCGATGATGAAAATGATACCGGCTTTACAGGCGGAGGTGTCGAAAATGATGTTTTCCTTGTCAATACCTCATTATTTTTCAAATAAAAAAAACAAATAAATATATCTAAAAAAATAAAAATTATTATTATAAAAAAATTAATAATTAATTAAATTAATTAAAAAATTTATTATTAAGCAGTGTTAATTTTGATATTTTTAAAAAAAAGAGAATTAAATTAATTAATTAATTTAATTGAAAAAAAAAAAGAGTTTTAATGTTAAGGAAAAAAAAAGATTTAAAAAAAAAATTATAAAGTGGCCATGTTATATAAGTGGCCGCATCTCACCTTTGGTGAGACGTGGCCACTTATAAAGTGGAAGTGTCCGCGTCTCACCAAAGGTGGGACGCGGCATGTGAGGTGTGTCTCACCGCAAGTGATGGGCCCGCGTCGCCTGTCTCCACACGCGGGTATTTTGCCCGCCCGGTCGCTTTCACCTGCATTTTCTGCTCATTTCTCAATCCCTTTTTTCCGATTTCTTTCATATTTTTATGCATTTTTCGATTAACTAAAAATGAAATAGCTTTTGACTCTTTCCATTTTTTGACGAAATAGAAATTAAAAGGATTTTTTGATTCTTTTCAAGAGGGGGAGCTGCATCTTTGTTTAGAAAAAAATTGAATTTTCTCTCAAGAACCCAGAGCAGTCGGGTGTTTTCAAAAAGCAAAAAATATATTCTGATTTTTTCAAGGATCTGGTTTCATCTTCTTCTTCATTTCTTCAAAACATTTTCCAGTCGGGGGATTTGTTTAAAATAAAGGAAAATCAATTTCCTTTATTTTGTATCATCCCCGCCAAAATCCTTCAATTTTTATTTGTTTAAAACTTAGATTTTCTCAAAATTTTCGTGTTTATTACCGCAAAAATCGATAAAGGGACGGATCAAGATACCATTTTTTCGATCTATAAATTCTGAGGGTAAATATTCTTGGACTTGTTCTCATTTATCTTTATTTATCATTTATTATTGTTAATAGTGTTATTTTTTTCTATTATTATCATGTTCATAATTTATTTCTAGCATTTTAATGGGATTAATATTTTTGACATGTTGTGTGGTTTACAATTTGTCTTTTGTTGTTTTAGATTGCCCGTGATGTCGTCAACCTTATTATTACTATAGCTATTGCCATTTGTGTTCATTGTTGACATTTGCTTGCTTACTTATTATTATTATTATTATTATTATTATTATTATTATTATTATTATTATTATTATTATTATCATCATCATCATCATCATTATATTTGTGTTTATGTTTATGATTACGTTATTATCATTATTATTATTATTATTATTATTATTATTTATACTTATTTTGCAATAACATTATTTATTATAGTCGCTTTTATTATTATTATTGTAAATAGATTTGGTTATATGGTCTTTCCCCTGTTACTCTCCTTATTATTATTATTATTATTATTATTATTATTATTATATCACCGTTGACTTTTCCCTTCTTATTATTGTCACTTTATTATTATTATTATTATTATTATTATTATTATTATTATTATTATTATTATTGTTGTTGTTGTTGTTGTTGTTGTTCTTTATCTTATTATTATTATTATTGTTGTTATTATTATTATTATTATTTGCTTTAATATTTATAATTGTTATTATTATTATTATTATTATTATTATTATTATTATTATTATTATTATTATTATTATTATTTGTTTCACATCATTATTATTATTATCATTTTATATTGTTATTATTATGTTACATTATTATTATTATTATTAGTATTATTATTATCATTTCATTTTGCCATCATTTTTATTATTATCCTTTTCTTCGGCTTGATTTAGTTTTTAATTCCTTTTGCGTGTAAATTGTTTGTTTATTAAATTAATATGCTCAATATTTATTTTGTCTTCACTTGATTAATTTTTTTAGAATTATTTCTAATATTTTTAATATTGTTTTTTTTTCTGTGAGAGAATTAATTTGACTTGCATTA
This sequence comes from Excoecaria cochinchinensis, assembly GCA_947683425.1. Lineage (NCBI taxonomy): Eukaryota > Viridiplantae > Streptophyta > Magnoliopsida > Malpighiales > Euphorbiaceae > Excoecaria > Excoecaria cochinchinensis. The sequence continues at coordinate 4,300,176 of CANTUQ010000010.1, read as the reverse complement.
TGTGGGCGTTCTCGTGACCACCCGGAGGGGTCAAACGCGTGGAGGATCACGTCGGTTTCGGTGAGACCTTTCCTTTCCCTCCTTTTGTTGTGCTTATATGTAAATAATTATTTTATTCATGCACATGTGTGATAAAAAGTCACAAAAATACTTGTACAATTAAATTGGAATTTTTACTAATAAAGTTGGAACCAATGTTCCTCCTTTTAGCCAAAAAAATGAAAAATATCACAAACAAAATGAAGAGTTAGTTTTCTCCAAAAATGGGATCACTCATCCCTGTTTTCAACCCAACGATCAAACAACTCTTCGATCCCTTTTCAAATAAACGCAAAGGAACCAATGTTCCTAAACCTTCAAACAAGCGCGAAGTAACCAACGTTCCTAAAACAAACGAATGTCCCGATTTATGTATGTTTTTCTTATGTTTGATTTTGGTTGACTGTTTTAAATCTATGATCATTTTCTTTTGTGCCCTTGTAATTAATTTTGGGGCAATATTATTTAAATTTTGGGATTGTATTCCGTCCCAATTTATATTTTTAATCTTAATTCAATGGGGTTGTATTCCGCCCCAATTTCCTTTGTAATTGTGTGCTTGGTGTGTTTACCGCTTTCCTTTATCGCTTTCATTTATTGCTTTATCTATAGCTTTTCTTTATCGCTTTTTGAATGCTTATAGTGCGCTTTAATTAAACGCATAAATCGTGTGAGATAAGAGATAGAATTTTAGGAAGTTAAAAACTCATTTATAATTAACCAAAGCATAAATAAAAGTGAAGTTCCGAACACCAATCTCTGGTCTAGACTAATAAGAGGTTAGAGACTTTTCCCAATTTCTTATAAATTGGGTGGCGACTCCATGATACCTCAAAGGTGCCGAAAGGTATCGTGGGGCTAGATTTTCCTTTCCAATGTTCTATTGGGAAGGAAGCATCCAAGATGTCTCATGGTGCCCATAATCAAAAAGACGTGAACCAATCACTCGAATCCTAAAAGCGGGTTCAGCGAGGGCCTTTGCTAGGTTCGGCACGCGTCACAACGTGTAAAGTTGTGCAAAGAGGTATGCAAAAGATTGTACATGCGAGATGCACGTGAGATGCAAAAATTGATAGATCATATCCTAGGTGGTTAAGGGATTCATTGAGGGTACTGATCATACTGTCTGACAGCCCCAGTGATCCAAAGGAGTATCGTCTTGGCTTAGGAACTTTGACCCATGATCTTTTTAGAGAGAACTGTCCGGTGTACATCTTTGCCCCCTGGTTAACGAGCATGCGCCTTTTGCTATGAGCTATACATTATTTTGCCTCTAATACTCTGACTCGTGTCTTGTATTATGCACTACTTACCTGAAGGGAGGTTATTCAGACCGCCTTATCTCTTCAAGTATTGGAAGTCATTTATTGAAGGTAGTGCGTCCCTTGTGGATTTTCACACTAACTTTTCTTTGCAGGAAATGCATCCCTTTGGGGATTTTCACATAACCCTATGCCTAATTTTTTGCCTGAAATGGACCCAACCCACTCCATAGGCTTTTATTCATTTTATATTTTTTTTTTGTAGGACAGACTGCTTGTTTTCAGGTTTTCACCCTATCCTTTGGCTTAACTTTTGCTTTGAGAGCCAGTTACGGTTTTCATCTCTAATGGCCTCTTTTTTTTTTAAATCCCTCATGTCTTTCAAGTGTGGCTATAAGAAACATTGAAGCTACTATCAGTGCCACCTCCTAAGGTGATCAGCAGTTATTCATTGAGGCATTACCTTCCCCGGTAGCGGTTGTATTCATTTGCATCTCCCGACGAAAGTGCTGCTAGATTGGGCTAGGTGGCAGATGAGGATATGAGCTTCATGTGCCCCTGGCCCCCCTTTTCTACTGTGACCCTGGATGGCTCTTCGGGATGTGTCCCATTGTGTGGGTCCCATGAGGCCGCTTTCTATATCATTATTTGCTGTGTTTGACAATTCAAAGGGATTCAAGATATTGTAAGGCACCCTCTATCCTTTTAAGGTGGCCCTTTATCCTTCGCTTTTGCCTCTAGGTACCATAGCCTCTGGACACAGCTGCCTGCAATGACCATTATATCGTAGATCAGAGACTGCACCTTTGCTTCCACAAGTTCATACAAGAGGTGGGTGCTTAATCCCGCAGTTGATAACAAGACCCATCGACTTAGGTATCTGGCCGGCGAGAGCAGTAGCAGAGCATAGTTATTTAGATTAGATGCATTTAATAATGAATGATATTTCTCTTTTTATAAAAGGCTAGAAAATAATGAACATATGAGTTGAACTGTCTTCGTTTTATATATTTGCAAAGATTGTGTACATTTCAGTATAATTTCTCTATGCATGATCATTATCTAACATAGATTCAAAATGAAAAACTACATCTAATCTCAAAGTAGATCTTGTAAGTATCAGACTCCTATTTCCAATCAGCCCTCTCGGGTTTTCTTGATTGGACATTTTCTCTCAAATCTCTAATTTTTATTCAGGGTGCCTTTTTTTCGATTTTCACCCTGACGAGGTGCCCATTTTTAGCAAATCCGCCTTTTTTAATTTTTAACCCGCGGGCCTTTTATTCTCTTCTTTTGATTTGTTAGTCTCTAGCCATGGAACCTTTTTAGTCTATCGATGTTGACTAGTTCTTTGAGCTCGTTACCATTGCTGTGTGTCAGAATCGCTGCTCCTTTGGTTAACAATCTCTTAAGAATAAAAGGACCTTCCCATGTTGGCTTGAATTTACGCCGTATGTCCGGAATACCTAGTCACATTTGCTTGAAAACTAAATCTCCCTCTTTCAGAGGGTTGCCTTCTGACTTGCTTCCCGAATGATCGAGTAAGCCTTTTCTGATAAATCTGGTTGTGACAATGGGCTCGCAATCTATTCTTATCCATCATGTTCAACTGTAGCAATTGTTGTTGGGCCCAATCAACTTCTGGAATCTTTGCTTCCATAACTACCATTAAAGACTTGAGTTCTATCTCAACTGGCAATATTGCTTTTGTCCTATACACCAGAGAATAAGGTGTGACTCCCGTAGAAGTTCTAATCATGGTCTTATAACCCCAAAGTACAAAAGGCAACTTCTCTGCCCAATCCTTATAATTTTGAACCGTCTTGGACACGATTTTCTTAACATTCTTATTTGTTGCTTCAACTGCCCCATTAGCCTGCGGGCGGTATAGAGAAGACTTACGATGCTCAATGCCATATTTTTGGAGTAGCTTTTTCATTTCAGCCATAAATTGCACCCCGTTATCAGACACAACGTGGTGTGGGAGACCGTATCAAATTCTTCTCGATGAACTTAGCCATATCTACATATCAATTATTTTCCTTCCCCCTTCGTTTTTTTTTTTTTGTTCAAATCTTGATAGTTTACACATACACGTACTTCTCTTCTTGTTTATTGGGACAATATTGACAAACCAAGTCGGTTGTCGTGCTTCGATAAGAAATTTAGCCTTATTTTTGCTTGTGGATCTCTTCTTTTACCTTTTCTGCCCATTTTGGCCTGAGTCTTTTGAGCTTCTGCTTGACTGGTCTATGATCGGGGTATATTAGGATAGCGTGTTCGGTGACTTCACGATCATCTCCTGGCATGTCTTCATAGGTCCAGGTAAAGACTTCTTCTTATTTCTTTAAAATTCTCTCAAATTCTTACCTCTTCAAGAGTTACATTAGATGCTATCAAGATTTCCTTTGGGTTTTCCAAAGTTTTGAGATTAAATGGAATATCATCAGTTGAATTAATGTCAAATATGAATGAGTCATAATCATAGTTATGCATAGTGAAATCATAAGAAATATCACACAAGTAAGCAAAAATCATTCATTTTATAAATAAAACTAGAATTAAAAAAAAAATCATTATCAAATAGTTCCAAAACATTTTTGTTCCCACCAATATAGATGTTGTGGCTGATGGTTCACTATCATCCTCAGGAACAATCCTCCCCACCTCTCAGCTCCTCATCAATGAGGTCTTGAACTTGTCTCCTCAGAGTTCAGCACCCATCAGTCTGATGCCCAGTATGCTGATGGTAGGCACAATACTAATTCGCTCGATGATTGGGACATCCCTGGCTTCTGGTGGGTTTTGTAGGCCTCGGCTGTAATTTCCCCTTTTTAACTAAATGAAAGAGGTGCTCAGATAAAGGCTTATCCAAGATGGCATAACAGCCTTGAGTAGTTCCAATGGTTGGAACCTTGGTGGCTCTAACATCTCTCACACTATTACCATAGAGACTCGAGCTCCCATGATTACCTCTTCCCATGACATTGCTCCCTCCTTCAAGGATCACCAATTGTTCGTTACTAATAGGATCCTGGACTTGACCTTTCAGGGTTTGGCCATTGTCCATTAGATATCTAGTTTGCTAATGACACTTCAGTTGCCCTTGATCTCCAGCTGGCCTAGCTGACCATGGTCGCAGGTTCCATTCTGATGCTTGAGGCAAAGATATGTCTATGCCGAAATAATATTTCTGGGCTATTCTAGTCACTGATACTTCTTTCGTCTCCCGAGTGCCAACATAGCTGTCACACCTCTACGGTCGACTTTTCATTTTTAAGTCCATGGCGACCTTCTTGCGAGCAGCTAGGGTAGTTGCAAGTTTGGACCTTAAAATTTCTTCTTTGTGGACATCCACCCCTCTCTTCAAGCCTTATATCACTGCTAAGAACCCATCCTCTAAAGCATGTCCTTTGCCTTTTCACTCAAATGATGGAGCAAAAGTCATCTTTCCTCTAGGCTCAGTTGGTAGTAGGTATACTTCCCTAGTTAGATCATGCTCTTTCTGCGACATGGTAGGAGCAGTAGGCCTTTGCTTTGGTGGCCGGTATCATCGTGGCGGTTAAATTCCCCATCATAGTCATCATCTAGGCTTTAAACTTTTCAAACCTCCTTTCCATTTCTTGTGACCTTCTATTCATCTCATTAATAATAAGTGCCCGTTAATTGCACTTGATTTTTATTTTGGTTACTCAATCAGAAACCCTCTAATAAGGCAGCCGATGAAACCCCTAAACCAACTAGGCAGATGGTCTATGATGGCTAAAAAATCAGGGATTTAGAATGATGTATGAATCACATGCTATGTGTAGACACCGGGTCCCGACCATAGAAAAAAAAGAAAAAAAATAAATTACAATTTTGGCTCTTTAAGCTCCTTGATATTTCCTCCAACAAAAAATATAAAATATGTAGGCAAAAATTAAAAATTAAAAAAATAGAAATTAGATTATTTTAATTGGTTAATATTGTAAGGTAAAAATTAAGATTAGCTTAATTATTTAGTTAATTAGTTAATATTTTTAGTTAATTGATTAGTTAATTGGGTAATTAAAGTATATGTAAAATATCAATTAGTATATATAATTAAATATTAATTAGTTAATTTACTAGTTAGTATAATAGATTGATTAAATTAGATAGGTATTAAAATATAGAGTATTTAATTCATAGTGGGTTTAATTGATTAATATGTAGTAATTTGAATAAAATAATTAAAATAAAAAAAATCAGAAAATAGAAAAATGGAGGAAATTACCATGTGCAACTATTAACCCTAATTTTGGGTATAAAAGAATAAGATGAAGAAATGGAAGGGGGCTCTCTCGGCAGCTAAGAAGAAGAAACTGAAAAAGAAAAGAAACAAAGTGAAATAGAAAAAGAGGGAGCAAGGAACTGAAAACAAAGGAATAGAAAGAAAAATAAAATCAAAGAGAGATTGGCCAAAAGAAAAAGAAAGGAAAACAAAGAGAGTGCAAAACCAAAGAAATAAAGGAAGACACAGAGTAAGGGACCAGCCAACCAAACCGACGCACACGCCGGAGAGGAAAAGAAAAAGGAAGAAAAGAGAGGGCCTCCGCCGGCCACCCCCGCTGCCAAAACCGGACACGCGCCTCACCACCGACTTCCCCACAACCGGACGAAGCTCCCCTTGCCGTCCGATCATCCACCGCTCGCCGGAGAGAGGCACGTCGGAGAATAACGCGGGTGAAGAACAGCGACGTTTCGTGACAATTTCCGGCCAGTTCCGGCGACATTCCGGCGCGTGACCACCGCCGCCGCCTTCCTGGTCCGCTGATCTATCGTCCGGTGGGGGAAGTGTCGACCACCTCCCATCCGGCGATGGTAAACCCTATTCCTTTTTTATTTATTTATTTTATTTCTATTTTATTATTATTTTATATATTATTATTATTATTATTATTTATATATTTATTATATTATTATGATTTATTATTATTATTATTATTATTATTATTATTATTATTATTATTATTATTATTATTATTATTATTATTATTATCTTTATATTTGTTATTTTATGATTATTTTATATTATATATTAGTATTATTATTTTATGATGTTATATTATTTTTATTTATTTTCATTACACCAAATTAACTATCAATTCATTTTATTAATCATTTGTTTATTTCAATTATTCATTTATTGATTTATTTACCATTTAATTTAATTTAATTCATTATTAACTTTAATTATTTTTTCCAATTTACTTTATCGAAGTATTTATTTATTTGTTTATCTACGTTTATCTTTATTTCGGATTTTTTTGGCACTAATGTGTTTATTTATTTTGTGAGATAATATTATTTTTTCTTGGGATGGCTTGAATGTGAGATGATGGCATTGGCCAAATGTTGGGCATCCCTACCCGGTTTGATCCTTCTAACCTTGTCTATTATTTATTTATTTATTTATCTTTATTATTCATCATTATTTTATGTAAATTATTTTATATCGCTGTAATAAAAGTGGATTAATGTTTTATAGTAATTAATTTGGATTTTTTTGTAAAATTAAGGACCAATGTCCTGTTTTCATCCAATAAATTACTCACTAGAAATCGTTTTATAATAAATGCATGCAAGGACCAATGTCCTCATTATTAATGAATAACCCGTTTTATACATGTATTGCACTTTTACAAATGGGAGTTGTATTCCGCTCCTGGTGTTATTGTAATATACTTTTAAATGCCTTATTTTGATTTTTTACTTCCTTTTACAGCTTTTGACGTGAATGATTGCGCTTTTAATTAAAATGCATCGTGTGGAAAGATGGTGAAACAATGAATTCAAAACTTAATTATAATATTTAATCAAAGTACGAATAAATGAGAAATCCCGAACTCACTCTGGTCTTTGGGACTCAAAGAGGTGAGAGGTCTAGGACTTCCAAGACACCTCTTAAGTCCCACCAAAAGGCTTAAATACACAATCCTAGGCTCTAGGGGAGTAGAGGATGAGGCCTCTAAGATCCCTCTGGCTAGCTCAAGATGGATATGTATGCGCCGTCTTAGGCTCGATAAGGCTAGACGACCCTTCCCAATGTTCTATTGGGTGGTGACTCCAAGAAACCTCATTGTTCCCCAAAATAGACGCACTTGTAAATACCTTACAAGTTTTATGAACCTCTCCTGATCGCCCTGAAGCGGGCTTTCGGGAGGACTCGAGGTTCGGCGCGCGTCACAGTGGCGACTCTACTGGGGACATACTCGAGACTTCGATTCGAAAGTACCTTGATTAAAAATTATAATAGAGTTTTAGTTTAAAAATTTCACCTTCTTTCAAAACTGCATCGCATCGCATTAGAGCCTTAGATCTATGCTAGTTTGGTCCCTCTTTTAGCCCCGGTGCTTTCCTGAAGCACGACCCTATTTTCACTCAATTTAGGGAAGTGTTAAGGATAATCACCAGCCCAAGCCTCGTACCATCATAGTATATTAAATGGAGATCCGATCGGTCGTTACGCTCGTGATGAGCTAGACCCGTTGGCAGGGACCATGCTTGGGTAGCCCTAAAGCAACACCACCTTTAACCAAAGCTCATGTAATGGCAATAGATACTTCCCCTAGGTGGTATGAACCGTAATACCTTGCTTGCTATATGGATCATTTTATATTGGACAGACCCAAATAATCTGATTGGTCACCTAATCAAAGGCTTTCATGCCCCGATAGGCCCATGTCAACTTATTCGGGCTGCCTAAATACATGATGGTTAAAACCCATGCATATGAACATTAGCTAAGAGAGGTTATGCTACCGGTTTTTTTTTACCGTGCACCATGCGCATCCATAGGGTTCCCTGTTAACCCATGGATCAAGCCCACCTAGGATAAAGACCGCACGACCTCATGTGTGGGGGCAATAAGGTTGGAAGGACCTACCTACTTGCATGTGTTTGTGAATGATGCATGGCACATTCATGTCAGTCATGCACAAATAAATTTCTGTATTTCTTCTGCATGTATACATCCTTTTCTTTGCATGTAATTATTACCTGTACATATTATCCTATGTATAGTTTTTCAAATATTTCACATGTATCATTGTAATCTCTTTTAGTCAATGTGTACCATCTGTTGCACAGCACGATCATGAATTACATATTATTCATACATCATTCTAACTCTTTGCTTTTCAGCCATTATAGACCATTTACTTGGGTGGTTAGGGGATCCCAATAGTTGTCTAAAGAGCGATCAGAGTTCACGTGGGCCGACAAAGTTTTTAGCGTTCTTACTAAAGCATCTAAAGGCATTAGAAATGGCTGGCCCTTTGCAACAGAATGAAGAGACTCGTGCCCTAATTGCCCAGGAGTTGGATAGAAGGTTCGAGGAGCTTGAAACAAAGATGCTGGCTATGGTCAAAGAAAGGATGGATGCCATGGCACTTGTTCTGCAAGCTCAGCTTATGGCAACAACTCTCAACCAAGGAAAGCCGGCCACGATCGAGAAGGCTCATATAGCGACAGCTCCAGTACCTCCTTTTCTTTTTGAGACTAGAGGTAAGAGATCACTTGATTCCCTGGTTGAGCAAGGACAAAATAGGAGGCCTATTTTAAAACATGGCACTATGTCCGAAGAGGATGAAGACCCTACAATCATGCGTACTCCAAAGAATGAAAGCTCAGGAGGCCTTGACAATAGTAAGGCGAATGCTAAGGCCGCATAAGTCTCAGCCACTAGAGCGGTTCAATCCCACCTCACTGTTTCGGGTAGACCATTATCCTGGCACTTCAGCAGTCTCGTCAAGAAAGGGAAGTTACAACCCTTGCCAGCTAGGCCTACCCCAAGTCAAGGAAAGCCTAGGCACAGAACGGACTGGTATTGTGTATATCACCAGTACACAGGGCATAGGACAGACTATTGTCGCCCTCTGAGAGATTGCATTCAAGAGCTGATGCCAGGCCTAGAAAAGGAAGAGATTATAGAAGCACCAACCAGGGAAGTAAAGCAAAGGCATTTTTCTAATTTGGGTAGATCTTTGTCCTGGGTCCTCAAGAGACTGATGAAGGAGGGGACATTACAGCCATTGCCAGCTAAGCCTGCTAGAAGCCAAGGACAGCCTGGGCATAAGGAAGATGAGTATTGTGCCTACCACCAGCACACCGGGCAGACTACAAATTATTGCAAAGCCTTAAGACACGTTATCCAATATCTGATTGACTCCCACCAGATCTCCGACCCAGAGAAGCAGGAGGGAAGGAATAAGATGGACTAAGCACCTAGGTGAGAAGGCAAAATGGTTTTCAAGGATGATGATAGACCATCGGCCGCGGTAGCTGTGTGGCAGGAGCGGAAGTTGATTAGCTGTTTAGAATGTTCTTTTTGTTTTTGAACTATTTAGTAATAACATTTTGATTTCACGAATAAGATGAATGTTTTTGCTTACTTGTGTTACATCTCTTATGATTTCATTATGCATGATCATGGTTCATTCATATTTGATATTGACTTAATTGATGCCACTCAGTTTAATCTCAGACTTTGGGGAATCTGAAGAAAATCTTGATGGCATCTATTATAACTCCTGAAGTGAGGTTAAAATTTAAGAGAATGAAAATAAAATATGAAAAATTCTTTGCCTGGACATATGAAGACATGCTAAGAGTTATCAACGGAATCTCTAAGCACATCATTCCAGATATCCCGATCATGGACCAGTCCCACAGAAACTCGAAAGATTAAAGCCAAAAGAGGCAAAACAGGTTAAAGAAAGGAATCCCCAAGCAGGGATGAGGCCAAAACCCCTAGTCGAAGTTCCACGCCCGACTGGATTAACCAATGATGGTTCCAATGGTTAAGAAGAGATGCGCGTATGTGTGAACTCCAGGATTTGAGCGAAGCTTGTTAAAAGGGAGTGTTGTTTGAAAAAAAAAAGGGAAAGCAAAAAAAAAAAAAAAGAAGAAGAGAAAAATCAAAAGAAGAAAGAAAAATAAAAGAAAAAATCAAATCAGGGTGTACATTGAAAATTCATCATAGGGGGCAAGCTTTGTTCAAATCCCGTTGATCTACACATGCCCGTACTTTGCCATTTTTCTTGACTTCTAAAAAGGAACACAAGGATTATGGATATAGGTTGCTCGAACTTGGGAATAAACAACATATGGTATGCCCTACAGCCCCAACGAGCAGGATCATGGTCTCCCACACCACACAACATTCAAGAACGGAAGGATGAGCTATGACTTGGGCCATGGAGTTGCTCTAGTAGCACGCAAGTCCTCTCTGTATTGCCTTCAAACCAATGGGGCAGGAGTGGCTGCTAACAAGGAAATCTTGGTCAAGATGGCTCAAAACTACAAGATGTAGCTGAAAAATTGCCTTTTGCACTTCAAATGATGAAGAACCACCATCAGAACCTCCACAAGAGTCACGGGGGCAGAAGTCGTATGGTCAATCGACGTAAAGTTCAAATTTTTAAGGACAGTTATGAGAGCCCAGATTCCAAAAGCTAGTTGGGCATAGCAACAGCAGCAGTAGTCAAACATGTTGGACAGAGACAAGTCATGAAATTATTACCACAGTTTGACCCATGAGAAAATACCCTTCTCGATTATCCGGGGAGGAAGCCAGAAAACAACCACAGAAAGAGAGAGATTCAATGAGACCAGATGTTCACATGAATGAGACAAATTTAGGACAATGCAAGAGGATTCCATTTGTTCTTCAGAAGTTGTTATCCGAGACAGCAGCAATGGACAACAATGAAGAATCGGTCAACGTTAATAAACCCATGAGGGTCCATGGCAAAAGGCTTAAAAATCAAAAGAAGAGAATAAAAGCCCCGCGGTTCGAAAACCGAAAAAAGGCGGCCTTGCTAAAATTGGGCACCTCATCAGGGTGAAAACCGAAAAAAAAGGCATATTGGTCAAAAATTAGAGGCTCGAGAGAAAATATCCAATCAAGAAAACCCGAGAGGGCTGATTGGAGACAGGAGTTTGATGCTTACAAGATATACTCTGAGATTAGATATAGTTTTGCATTTTGAATCGATGTTAGATAATGATCATGTGTGGAGAAATCATATTGAAATGTACACAATCTTTGCAAATACATGTGTTCATTATTTTCTAGTTCATTTATAAAAAGAGAAATGTTGTTCATTGCTGAATGCATGAAATCTAAATGACTACGCCCTGCTACTACTCTCATTGTCCAGATATCTAAGTCGATGAGTTATGTTATCCACTGTGAGACTAAACACCCACCTCTTGAGTGCATTAGGGGGAGTGAAAGAATAACCCCCGATAGATGGCATAATAGTCTTCACCGGCAGCTTGCCCAGAGGCTATGGTATCTGGAGGTAAAAGCCGAAGCTAAAGGTCCACTTTGGAAAGACAGGGATGCCTCACTTCATCATTAATCCCTTTGAACTGTCAAGCACAATGGGTAGTAATGAAAAAGGCAGCCTCATGAAGCCTTAAAAAAAAAAAAAAAAAGAAGAAGAAAAAAAGAAAAAAAAAAGGGGCCGTTAGAGATGAAAACCGTGACTGGCTCTCTAAGCAAAATTTAGGCCAAAGGGCAGGGCAAAAACCTGGGAACAGGCAGTCTGTCCTTCAAAAAAATAAAAATGAAAAAAAAGCCGCTGGAGTGGGTTGGGTCCATTCCAGGCAAAAGTTAGGCATAGGGTTATGTGAAAATCCCAAAAAGGGACGCATTCCCGCTAAGAAAAGCTAGTGTGAAAATCCACAAGGGACGCACTACCTTTAAAACAATGACTTTTGAAGGCTGGAGCAATAAGGCAACATTACCCGAAATGACTTCCCTTTAGACAGGTGTCGTATGATAAGTTGCAATTATATTAATATTTTAGAATAATTCTTGGCATAATTATGTGTTTTATTTATTTAATTTTAATAATAAATAATTAGTTTTTGTCTTTTTTATTAATTTATAATGTTTTTATAATTTTTAATAAGTTTTGGGATGTTTTCAGGCGTTTTATTTTAATTCGGAGCTAAAATGGAGGTTTGGGATAGATTTTAGAAGAAATTGTGGAAGGAGGGCAATTTTAGCCAAAAGCACAACCGTGCTCTTCAATAGCACAGCTGTGCTTTCGAAGGAAGCGCACAGCGACACGGAACAACTGGTGACACAGCTGTGCTCCCTCGCAAGGCACAGCTGTGTCACGCAGCAGGAGGCGCGCGCACACGGAGCAGGTCACGCGTTTTTCGCCCAGGAGCACAGCTGTGCTTCACCTTTCTCGCGCAACAGTCGCGCAACCCTAGCACATCACAGCTGTGCTTTGTAAAAGCACAGCTGTGCTTTTCTCCAGAGTGAAAATAAAATGCCGCTTCATCTTCTAAAACAAAAGAGAATAAGTTTTTAGATTTAGTTTTCATTTTTTCCTCTAGTTTCCAGTATTATTTTCATTTTTAGTTTAGGTTTTAATTTTAATTTGTTGTTTTAGTTTAGATTTAATTTTTGAATTGCAATTTCCTTCTTAAATAATTTAGATTAATTTAGTTTAAATCTATATGTTGGGGATTCAAGGGGATTCCAAGGTTGAAGAACAAGAACTTCAAGATCTATTTTCTCTCTCATCAAGGGTGTATTCTAAACTTTAATTTTCCATATTTTATGTTTATATTCTTGATGTTAGAGTAGTTAATCATGCTTGGGAGTTCTTGAATCATATTTGTATTTTGAATTTTTGGATTTAATAAATATTTCCATGTTTTCTTTTATTCCTCTTGTTATATATTGTTTGCAATTATAATGATGATTGGAGCTAAATCCAAAAATTGTTGTTTGTGCAAATGCTCTGTTCTTTTAATATTGGCATGCATATTTCCAGCTTAATCCGAGATGGTAGGTTGATTTGTGGGTGTTAATGTTATTAGATTAAGAATAGTGAGGAATAAATAGGTTTAAGATAGCTTAATCCGGGATGGTAGGTTGTCTTAGATCTAGGATTTGGTAACCCGCGCTTAAACTAATTAATAGACTTAATCCGGGATGGTAGGTTTGTTAATTAGAATAGCTTAATCCATGATGGTAGGCTTGGGCTTAGTTGGGTTGTCCAGAATTTCATGTTATATTATTTTACCAATTTTCAGTTACATTTATGAGGATAGAATTTCCTAAGCATTTAATTTCATCCTTGAGTAGTTTCTTGATGAACAATTTTATATTTAATTGTTAATTTATTTTCTTACTTAGCTTAGTTTTCTCCACCAAACAAACCGGGGACATCTCAATTTCATTCAACCATAGATATTTAACGTGACAATCCTTTTTTCCTTGGGTACGATAACTCGGGGTCCTAACTATACCCCACTTTATTACTTGTCGATTCGGTACACTTGCCGAGGACCCGCCAAGTTTTTGGCGCCATTGCCGGGGAACACGGTGTTGTTTGTTTAATATCTTTAGTTGAGTTAGTTTGAGATTTTTATTTTTCTTTGTTTTAATTTGGTGTTTATTTTTTTGCAGAAAAAATTTGAGATATTTTCAAAATGATGCAAGATAGCTATCAAGACTATGAGTTGGTCCTTTTCCGATGCCAAGTGAATGATATGATGAGGGAGATGCAAGAGTTACGACAAATGTATTCAACTTCACCAGTCACCTATTCGCCGTCCTTTGAAGATCCTTACTCTCAAGTAAATGAAATGAGGAGGGAGATACAAGAGTCTAACTCTGCCAAAATCGAAAGTCTTTTAGACTATATATATTACAGAGAGAAGCAATTTTGTGCGGAAAAGGGAGAGTTGTAGGCTACAATCAGCTATGAAGAGGAGAGGATAAAGGCTCAAAGGGATTTATTAAAGAGTCAAGCATTGGAGATCCAAAATTTGGAATCCAAATTGGAGCTTTTAATTGTCTCTTCAGTTGATCAAAGAGATGATGGTGAATTGAGTCATGCACCTATAGAGATTAACAAGAATTTTGAAATTTTTGAGGATGGGTTGCATGAAGAAGAAAAGGAGCCAATTATTGTTGAAGACAAATCTTGTGTTTCTTTGAAAACTAATTTCAATTTTTCTATGCAGGATAGTGCACCCAAAGGAGCAAGAGTTGAGCGATTCTCAAATGGAAACACTGAATTCAGTCCATTTGAAGGATTTATTTAGGCTTGAAGAGCCGGTAGAGTTCGTGTATAGTGAACCCAAGGTGGAGTCATACTTCATCGAAGACATGGAATTTCCCACCTTGGTAGCTTTCGATGATTTTCTCCTACTGATGGGGGAAAATGAAGAGCAAAAACCGAAAAGACCATTATTTGGTTCACAAGCTCGTCCACCCGAGAGTGACATGAGTCGAGCTGGAACTCAATAAACCAGAACTTTTATTTTTTTTAATCCTTTCTATTTAATTTTCTGTCATTTTTCTGTGTTTTTATGTTTTAAGTTTTAATTACTAGTTGTTTATATTTGTATTTTTATTTTTCAAAAAAATAAAAAAATAAAAAAATAAAAATAAAAATAAAGTGTTCTCTAAAAAAAAACTAATACTAATAGTAATAATAATAAAATAAAATTATTATATATATTTTTATAAAATAATATTCCTTAAATTTTTAGTGTGTTAGAATGTTAATTTGTTATTTTTAATGTTTAATTTGTTGGATTTAATTTTTGTGTTATTTGGTTTTGATTTGTTTCATTGTTTTGGAAATTAATAGTTGAGAAGGAAGAAAATTTCAATTAAGGAGCAAGAAGCCAAGAAGCCAAGAAGTGCAAATTGGAACATTGGGGCAGTAACATCAGGTATAGCGCAAAAGACACAGCTGTGCTTTTACAAAAGCACAGCTGTGCTTTCATTTAAAACACGCCAGTACGAAGCACTGAGTGTAAAACATGGCTGTGCTTCTATCAAAAGCACAGCTGTGCTTTCAATTAAAAGCACGCCGAAACGCAGCGCTGGAAAAAACACAGCTGTGCTTCTTTCAAAATCACGCACAGCCCTTTAACACACGCTGTGCTCCTCTTTCTTCCTCTTTCTCTTTTCTTCTCCCCTGTTCCTCCCTATTCTTCAAAATCGAAATTTTCTTCGATCTTCAATTGCAATCCAAGCTGTTAACAGGTAATTTAAATCTAATTTTTATTTTCGAACTGTAATTGAAATATATTCTTATTTTCTGTTTAATTTTCGCTTTTTCCCCAAATTCTTGCCCGATATTGATTTTTCCCCATTTTTGCTCAAGTTCTAGAATTCTGCTTGAGTTCGAGATAGATTGAACTGAACCCTCCCTTCAATTCTCGGTTTTCAAAATTTTAATTTTAGCATTCCAGTAAATTTTGCAAGCTTCAGGTATGTATATTTCCCTCATCTCTGTTCTAAACGCTACTGTGTAAATATGCATTTGCTTTTACTAAAATTCTCTGCGATTTTGATGTTTATTTGTGATTATGTGAATTGTGCTGCTTGTCTTGTACGTTTGTACTTTGGGTGTTGGGGGTTATTAAATTTACACACAAATCCAGTTTATATTCATGCACACCAGCTGTTTGCTTAAATGCCTCAATAGATGTTCAAAGAATAATTTTGTGCTTTTGTTTGATTTGTACAACAATTCTTGTGCATGAATTCTTATAGAAATTGTCAATTTGAACTATGCAATTTATGTTAGAGCTGGATGGCATGAACTTTGTGCTTATATGTCATGAAAATTTATTACCAATGGCACTGTTGGAGCTGATTTAAACAGCTGCTGTGATAAGAGTCTGGCCAACTTTTAATGGAGCAGTTTGTCTAGGAATTATCAGTCTTTAGAGCTTAATTTTTATGTCATTCTTTTCTGGGTATTGAGGCTGCCATGTTGACTGGGTTTTGGGATTACTTTTCAATTATCTAGCTTGCATTTATTCTTTACTTGGTCAATTGAAAGGGAGAATCATGGATGATGGGATTTTGAACTTCAATTGGGGAAATTAAATGTTTTCATTGTATTAGTTTATTTGGGCATAGCAATGGATGGGAAGATGTTGAAAGTTTAATTTTAAATTACTTGAGATTATGCTTGGTGATTGTATTGTGTGATATTGATGTTGTTGTTGCTTTAGTTTTTAATTTAGATGCAATTGAATATTGTGCTTGATTGAATTGAGTTAAATGCATGTTTGCTAGTTCCCGACTTGATGGGATTAGGATGAGTTGTTTTGGATGCCAATTTTTCACATTCTTAATTACATGCAACTTTGAATTTTTCCTACATATTTTTGTTGTGAATGAAGTAGTGATTAAGTAGACTTTGCATTTTTCTCTGTTATTCTCCAATAATTGCACTTATTTTATTCTTGGCAATTGCATTTCAATTATGAATTACTTGTGCATATTTTATTTTCCACCTTGTACTTTTCATTTTTAATTTCTTTAAATTCTAATTTGTGCAATCTTCCAATTTTTACTATTTTGTGCATAGACTTTGTACTTCAATATGTTTATACATTTGCCTTATGCTTAATATTTCAATTTTTGCATCATCATTAGCTAGAAAGTATATTTATGTTGCAAATTTCTGTTGTGAAGTTTTGGTGAGTTTTGATATTATTCTTCCAATTTAGTTATAGATGTGGTATGCGCTTAATGAAACCAAGAATGTTTTGAACAAAGTGTTTACTTTATTTTTCAAGAACCATGGTTCGCAATAGAGAGGAGCAACCATCAGCGCCCATTCAGCCTCCTGATTGGTTGACTCCAGAGCAGCGCACCTTGTTCAATAAGCTGGCTGCAAAGTATTTCGAGTAGGTTTATGAGCATGAAGACACTCATTGACCTGGGCATTCAAGAGAGGGTATTATCTTTGCTGAGGAACATTGGATGGGAGGAGTTCTTTTCTCTGAATGGTCTGACTTATCCTGAGATAACATTGGAGTTCCTTAGTACGTTTTAGTACTCTCCTAGGTTATCTCTGGATGATCGGAATACCATTCAGTTTAGAGTGCACAATATCCCTTATTTTCTATCGATTGCTGACCTGGCTAGATACTTGAGGTTGCCAGTGGATGGGGAGGTGCATATTGTGGGTGACTCCGCTGTGCATTGGGCTATTATTGGGAAGCCCAATATGGATTTTCATGCGAGAAACACCAAGTCAACAAAGCTCCGCTCTCCAGTCTATCAGTACCTACACAGAGTGATGACTTCATCAGTGTTCATGCGACCAGGGTGTCCTAGCAATGTGAACACACCAGACTTATTCTTTCTATATGCTATAGAGACCGGCACCAGAGTTAATGTCGTACCTTGGTTGTGTAAGCAACTGAAGAGAGCCACCGCTACTTCAGGGAAGAGGATCGGGATTGGTGGATTGATCACCTTGATCATGAGAGCCCTGCATCTGCCTACTCCTGACATGGGACTAGCCTTGAGGTCATCGTACTTGATTGATGAGGAGGTAGTGCTTAGATGTAGGATAGCTATAGAGGATCCTTCTTCCGAGAGTGGATATAGACTTAGGAGAGCGGAGGAGATGGAGGCCCATGACTTGGGTAATGATGGAGAGGGCGATTCTGATGATGCCCACCCGCCAGCTGATCACGATATTGATGCTCCACCACCACCTCCGCCACAGCGAGCGACAGCCACTACTTTCAGTAGGAGGCTGAGACGGAGGAGTGATATTCCATTCTCCCCTCCAGATATGAGCCGCTATGCTCCAGGGCATGATGAACCATCTTCTTCTACTGCCCCTCCACCCTCAGCTCCATATTTAGATGCTTCGGTGGTCCAGACCTTGATATCAGAGATGCGGTCTATGACTGCTACGATGACACTGTTTGAGGCTACAGTTAGCATGATTCATGATTCTTTCAGTGAGTCGAGGAGGGAGCAGGCAGCCTTCCAGGAGAGGGTGTGGGAGAGATTGGATGAGCTGAGCAGAGGATTGGCGGAGGTCAGGGCAGCTATCTCTCAGAGTGACCAGATGATATCTGGCGTGGACTTATCGGTACAACGAGCTTGGGAGCGACTGGCTTCTATTGAGACTCATATGGAGCAGGTGCGTCGAGATATGGTCCTAGGAGCTAAGCAGAGAGACGCATTTTTGGGATCCTTTCAGCACAGGATTATGACACAGTTGGACAGGTTGAGCGTTGAGATTCATGGATTTTTCACTCCTGTTTCCACTGTATTTCCTCCACATCTGAGACGACCACCACAGTAATATATTGTATATATATTTTAGGAAGTGATTCGTACACAACAGATTTTGTATTTATTTATTTATTTATTTTAGTTAATGAAATTGATGTAGTCAGGCAATGTATGATTTTATTAACTTTATTATATTTTGGAATTGTGTGGCTGAGCCAATGCCGTGTGATAGAATAGATATTATTTGTGTTGGCTATGAATCTCACAGATTTCAGAGTATTTCATTTTGCACAGTGATTATTGGATTCTTGCACAGGTTTTGAGTTTTCTTCATTTTGCACATGTGGCGTGCAGGAATTTTGGATGGTTGTTAGTTTTGCACAGTAATTATTTTATGTTTGCCATTTTTGAGATGATTGCAATTAATTTTAAATTGCAATGAGTTTTTGCACAGCATGGGGGAAAATTTTTGAAAATTATCTTTGTGTACTTCAATTTCTTGCACTGAGGACAGTGCAACATTTTGAGTTTGGAGTGGAGTACCATTTCAATTTTTCAAACCAAAACCAGATTTGTTTTGTTTTATTGTCTTTTTAGTTTGTTGCGTTTGAGTAGTTGTTAGTTAGTTTGCTTTGTTTGTGGCGTGTTTGTGCCAAGTTTGTGTCTAAATATTTTTATGGTTGTTTCTTTTTGATTTTCCTTCGATTTAAATTTTTATTTCGTCCTAATAGTTCTCAATTGTGAATGATTTTGATCTCAGGTTTAGAAATTTGTGTTTCATTCAATATTAAGTTGAGTGAGAAATAGTCATGTTTATATCTTTGTTTATTAGACTGCATGTAAACCTTCATTATACTTTGCAATTTCTAAATTTTGAGCACTTTGGGCCTGTTTTCAAAAATTGAGAAAAATCTAGTTGCAATTAGGGGATTAGATGAAAACTCACTAAGAGCACTAGATCCTTTCTGATTACCCATCGAAACGACATCAAATGAGACACAACTTAGAAAATGATTTAGGCAACTCTTCTTTGTATAGCTACTTTAAATGACTTTTCCTACCTTAATTTCATTGTCTCTTGTTAGCCCGTTGAGCCTATCAATTTAGTATTCTAAATGCGTGCTTATTTTATTGTTATACATATTAAAACTACCTTTAGCCTTAAATGATTTTTGCCTCCCTTTAGAAGAGTGGCCACTCTAGTAAGGTTGGGTTTTTATTTTGGGTAAAAGGGAGTTTAGATTTTGTCAATTCTTGGTGTAAATTTCTGTTTGAGAATTGATTGGTGTGTGTAATGGAGAGTTGAGCCCATTTAAAGAAATGAGTTTGGGGTTGATATAGAGGAATGTGATTTAAGTGGTTTATTGGTCTTTTAAAAATTAGAGCTCAATTTTAGTTCTTGTTGGGATTTATGGATGAATTAAGTACTTTATTTATTGTTAATGGCTAGTTGGTTTTTGTCTTCTTTTAAAAAAAATAATAAATAAAAAAAAAGAAAAAAAAAATTGAAAAAGAAGAAGCATTGTAAGTTTTTCCTAGCTAATTGGGCAAAATGTGAGTTTGGGGTATAAAATTTAGTGAGACTTGAACTAGTGCCTTGTGAAAATCGGTGTTGAATATTATGTGGCATTTGTTATTGTGAGTTGAGTTTGATGATGCTAAGGTGTCTTTTAGGCCAATTTTACTTTGATTATATGTAATTGAGTTGGGAATATTTATTAGTACAGTTGGGTGATTGTGTTTTGTTTAGGTAGTGACTATTTTTCTCTAGTGACTTGATCTTTCTTTGTTAGCCAATTTACCTAAGCCTAACGTTACAACCAAAATATAAGACCTCTTGATTCTTTGTTTTGTCTTGTTCTATTTAGTGGAGATGACCTTCTAGTAAGGTTTGGTACGTAAGAAGAGGTATATGGTGTTTCTTGAGCTTTGAGTGAAAAGCCATGAGTGCATTCATGCATTCGAGTTGATTCATTTTCCCAACATTGTATCTAGAAGTTTTGTTTTTTAAATGATAAAAATTATGTTTTGGCCTATTGCACACACACACAAAAATTGTTTAGTATGTTCTTGTGTTTATTTGTTATTTAGTGAGCATTGGTATTTGCAAACCTATTTTCTTGTTCCTAAATTGAGAATGACTCCTTATTTTCTTTTGTTGAGATTGAGATGATTGAGAATGTGGTTCATTCAGTTTACTCGAGGACGAGTAAAGGTTTGAGTTTGGGGTAGTTGATAAGTTGCAATTATATTAATATTTTAGATTAATTCTTGGCATAATTATGTGTTTTATTTATTTAATTTTAATAATAAATAATTAGTTTTTGTCTTTTTATTAATTTATAATGTTTTTATAATTTTTAATAAGTTTTGGGATGTTTTCAGGCGTTTTATTTTAATCCGGAGCTAAAATGGAGGTTTGGGATTGATTTTAGAAGAAATTGTGGAAGGAGGGCAATTTTAGCCAAAAGCACAGCCGTGCTCTTCAATAGCATAGCTGTACTTTCGAAGGAAGCGCACAGCGACACGGAACAACTGGCGACACAGCTGTGCTCCCTCGCAAGGCACAGCTGTGTCACGCAGCAGGAGGCGCGCGCACACGGAGCAGGTCATCCGTTTTTCGCCCAGGAGCACAGCTGTGCTTTAGCGAGAAGCACAGCTGTGCTTCACCTTTCTCGCGCAATAGTCGCGCAACCCTAGCACAGCACAGCTGTGCTTTTCTCCAGAGTGAAAATAAAATGCCGCTTCATCTTCTAAAACAAAAGAGAATAAGTTTTTAGATTTAGTTTTCATTTTTTCCTCTAGTTTCCAGTATTATTTTCATTTTTAGTTTAGGTTTTAATTTTAATTTGTTGTTTTAGTTTAGATTTAATTTTTGAATTGCAATTTCCTTCTTAAATAATTTAGATTAATTTAGTTTAAATCTATATGTTGGGGATTCAAGGGGATTCCAAGGTTGAAGAACAAGAACTTCAAGATCTATTTTCTCTCTCATCAAGGGTGTATTCTAAACTTTAATTTTCCATATTTTATGTTTATATTCTTGATGTTAGAGTAGTTAATCATGCTTGGGAGTTCTTGAATCATATTTGTATTTTGAATTTTTGGATTTAATAAATATTTCCATGTTTTCTTTTATTCCTCTTGTTATATATTGTTTGCAATTATAATGATGATTGGAGCTAAATCCGAAAATTGTTGTTTGTGCAAATGCTCTGTTCTTTTAATATTGGCATGTATATTTCCAGCTTAATTCGAGATGGCAGGTTGATTTGTGGGTGTTAATGTTATTAGATTAAGAATAGTGAGGAATAAATAGGTTTAAGATAGCTTAATCCGGGATGGTAGGTTGTCTTAGATCTAGGATTTGGTAACCCGCGCTTAAACGGTAGGTTTGTTAATTAGAATAGCTTAATCCGTGATGGTAGGCTTGGGCTTAGTTGGGTTGTCCATAATTTCATGTTATATTATTTTACCAATTTTCAGTTACATTTATGAGGATAGAATTTCCTAAACATTTAATTTCATCCTTGAGTAGTTTCTTGATGAACAATTTTATATTTAATTGTTAATTTATTTTCTTACTTAGCTTAGTTTTCTCCACCAAACAAACCGGGGACATCTCAATTTCATTCAACCATAGATATTTAACGTGACAATCCTTTTTCCCTTGGGTACAATAACTCGGGGTCCTAACTATACTCCACTTTATTACTTGTCGATTCGGTACACTTGCCGAGGACCCGCCACCGTATAATGCAGAACTTGATTCAGGGTGCTGGGGGCAAAATGCTCATCTGACAGGGGGGCAAAAAAATGTGCACGAGGCAGTTCTCTTTGAAAAGATTAGGGGTCAGAGTCCATGAAGCCAAGAAAACGCTTTTCTAGATCCTTGGGGGCATCAGACAATGTGAGCAGTACCCTCAACGAATCCCTTAACCACCTGGGATGTGGTCTATTCATTTTTGCATATCACATACATGTCACGTGCATTCAGTCTTTTACGCGTGTAGAAATGCACACACAATTCTTGTATATTAATCCTTTGCACGTGTTTCTTATATATAGTTTTGTATGTATACTTCACACACATTATTCCATACGCGCACACAATCTTTTGTATATGTTGTTGTGTACATGACTTAGAGGGAAGGGTCCGAATAGACCTCATGAGCAAGGGTGATCCAAGGTATAGGTTCAGCTCAACATTATCGGCCACTGTATCCAGCATAAAATCAAGTAAATATTTACAGAGGTAAAACGCCCCAGAAGGACAAGCCTATCGGACACACCATGCTCAGGGCAATCCGGAATCACATAAATCTGTAGAAGATAAGATTCTTTAAGAAGCCGAATTATCCACACATACTATAATCAGAGGCAAATCAGACGCAAAAGTGAGCCAAGGTACAGTTTTGAATCTACATCGATGCTCACCCATGCCGAACAATCGGATCAAGATAAAGTCCTCACGAGAAGGGAATCTCAATGACCCGCTCCTAAGAAGACATTTAAGAGGACAAGCCTTTCCATGTACACCATGCCAAGAGTAGCAAGGTAAGTTTCTGTACCATGAGATGTATGCTTGTACAATAATCAAGATGAAGTCCTCACGAGGGAAGAATTTCAAGGACCTGCTCCCAAGAGGGAAAAGAATAAGCCTCTCCATGCATGCCATGCCGGGAGCGAACAGGTAAGTTTTTTTGTCCTAAGAGGCATGCTCCCACACCGCACATATAGTGTACAAAATCTGGATTCAAATGTATGTACATTGCGCACACATGATTCCACACACATGCACAGTGTTTTATATATATACATGGTTCACATGAGGGGTCCGAATAGACCTCAGGTTTAAAGATGATTCAAGAGATGAGTTCAGTCAGACTCATGCATGCCATGCCGGGGGCAATCAGGTAAGTTTCCCTATCATAAGATATACGCTCACACACATCACACAAAGTGTAACAAATGCAAATATATAAATGTACAAATTCTCAAACAAAAGCAAATGTACAAGAGTACAAACTCTCAAACCAAAATAACAAAAATGACTTCTCAAACCAAAACAACACAAAAAAATACAAATTCTCAAACGACAAAGCAAAACAAAAAGAAGAAGACATTTTCAAGGCCTTGAAAATCCAACATACTGTAAATACATTCAAAATGTAAAGGTCAAAAGCAAAACAAAGAAAATCCGAAAACAAAAACAAAATAGAAAAATCACCCGCCTGCAGGCAAACAATAAAATTTCCAATCTAAGTCTTTCTTTGAGAAAGCTCAAATCTTTTTTCGCCCCGAAGGCTCAACATCAAATTCTCTCACCCTCTTGAGAAGTATGCAGGTCTTTTCAACAAGGAGGCTACATTGGAGATGATAGAGGAATCAATATCTGGCATGTCACAGTCAGTACAATCAAGAAAATGGGGAACAACCAACCGTCCTTCAGGGGGCACACATCTGACAATGCTCCCAACAGGTAGACACCAAGTAGACTGGATGGGTTAGCAGATCAAACATTGTACTAGCCGGATGTAGGTTAGCAGATCAGACATTGAAATAGCCGGATGGGGGTTAGCAGATCAAACATCGTACTAGCCAGATGTAGGTTAGCAGATCAGACATTGAAATAGCCGGATGGTGGTTAGTAGATCAGATATTGTACTGACCGGATGGTGGTTAGCAAAACAGATATTACACTGACCGAATAATGGTTAGCAGATAGGATGTTACACGGATTTGGTTGGAAGTTACCAAGGTTGTGCTGTGCAAGCCTAGAGGCGGTTATCAAGACAGAACGTTCAATCACATGCGATGGAACAGATCGCAAACAGAGGTTGTAGTCAGAGAGTACTGCATGTCACAGACACCGTGCAGGCCGGGACGAGGCTAGCGGATCACCAGCGGTAGAACAGATCGCAAACAAAGGTTATAGTCAGAGAGTACTGCATCTCACGAACACCGTGCAGGCCGGGACGAGGCTAGCGGATCACCAGCGGTAGAACAGATCGCAAACAGAGGTTGTAGTCAGAGAGTACTGCATGTCACAGACACCGTGCAGGCCGGGACAAGGCTAGCGGATCACCAGCGGTAGAACAGATCGCAAACAAAGGTTGTAGTCAGAGAGTACTGCATCTCACGGACACCGTGCAGGCCGGGACGAGGCTAGCGGATCACCAGCGGTATAACAGATCGCAAACAGAGGTTGTAGTCAGAGAGTACTGCATGTCACAGACACCGTGCAGGCCGGGACGAGGCTAGCGGATCACCAGCGGTAGAACAGATCCCAAACAGAGGTTGTAGTCAGAGAGTACTGCATGTCACAGACACCGTGCAGGCCGGGACGAGGCTAGCGGATCACCAGCGGTAGAACAGAGCGCAAACAAAGGTTGTAGTCAGAGAGTACTGCATCTCACGGACACCGTGCAGGCTGGGACGAGGCTAGCGGATCACCAGCGGTAGAACAGATCGCAAACAGAGGTTGTAGTCAGAGAGTACTGCATGTCACAGACACCGTGCAGGCCGAGACGAGGCTAGCGGATCACCAGCGGTAGAACAGATCGCAAACAAAGGTTGTAGTCAGAGAGTACTGCATCTCATGGACACCGTGCAGGTCGGGATGAGGCTAGTGGATCACCAGTGGTAGAACAGATCGCAAACAGAGGTTGTAGTCAGAGAGTACTGCATCAGATAGACACCGTGCAGGCCGGGACAAGGCTAGAGGATCACCAGCGGTAGAACAGATCGCAAACATAGGTTGTAGTCAGAGAGTACTGCATCTCACAGACACCGTGCAGGCCGGGACAAGGCTAGCGGATCACCAGCGGTAGAATAGATCGCAAACAGAGGTTGTAGTCAGAGAGTACTGCATCTCACAGACACCGTCCAGGCCGGGACGTGGTTAGCGGGGCACCAGCGATAAAACAGATTGCAACAGATGATGTAGTTAGACAACACTTCACCTCTACACCAATTCGAAAATGACCAACAGTCAAAAGGAAGAATAAACAGATCAAACATTATGTCCTTCAAGATCACATTCAATATTACAGATTAGATGATAAACAACAGATCAGAATCGTACCTTACAGATTGAATGGGGGTTAGCAAAGAAAGTCCACAAGCCTAAACGGGACTGGCAATATAGATTAGCCACCATGCATGCCGAGACGAGTCCAGAAGGACACCCAGTTCAGAAGAACGCTCCGCTCAGAAGAGCAGTCCAGAAAGACACCCAGTTCAGAAGAACGCCTTGCTCAGAAGAGCAGTCTAGGAGGACACCCAGGCCAGAAGGGCGCCCATTTCAAGAGAACATCAGCACTTTGTAAAGTCCGGTGCAGCTCGGTGCAGCTCAAGAGTGCCATCATCAGCACTTTGTAAAGTCCGAAGAAGACTCGGTGCAGCTCAGGAGAGCCGTCATAAGCACTTTGTAAAGTCTGAAGAAGACTCGGTGCAGCTCAGGAGAGCCATAATCGCACTTTGTAAAGTCCGAAGAAGACTCGGTGCAGCTCAGGAGAGCCATCATCAGCACTTTGTAAAGTCCGAAGAAGACTCGGTGCAGCTCAGGAGAGCCATAATCGCACTTTGTAAAGTCCGAAGAAGACTCGGTGCAGCTCAGGAGAGCCATCATCAGCACTTTGTAAAGTTCGAAGAAGACTCGGTGCAGCTCAGGAGAGCCATAATCGCACTTTGTAAAGTCTGAAGAAGACTCGATGCAGCTCAGGAGAGCCATCATCAGCACTTTGTAAAGTCCGAAGAAGACTCGGTGCAGCTCAGGAGAGCCATAATCGCACTTTGTAAAGTCCGAAGAAGACTCGGTGCAGCTCAGGAGAGCCATCATCAGCACTTTGTAAAGTCCGAAGAAGACTCGGTGCAGCTCAGGAGAGCCATAATCGCACTTTGTAAAGTCCGAAGAAGACTCGGTGCAGCTCAGGCTAGAGCCATAATAGCACTTTGTAAAGTCCGAAGAAGACTCGGTGCAGCTCAGGAGAGCAAATATCGCACTTCGTACAGTCCGAAGAAGACTCGGTGCAACTCAGAAGAGCAACCATCCGCACTTTGTAAGTCTGGAGCAGACTCGGTGCAGCTCAGGAGAGCAACCCTCGTGTTTTGTAAGTCTGGATCAGACTCGACGCATCGCTACTTCCCCAACAAAAAGGGTAAGGTCCGGCATCCCCAGGTATGTAATTCTCTCTCTTCCTTCTTTGAATTTTGGCTCACCTAGGTGTTTAGGCACTAGCTTCTCAAAAATTGGGGGCAACTGTAGACACCGGGTCCCGACCCAAGAAAAAAAAGAAAAATAAATAAATTACAATTTTGGCTCTTTAAGCTCCTTGATATTTCCTCCAACAAAAAATATAAAATATGTAGGCAAAAATTAAAAATTAAAAAAATAGAAATTAGATTATTTTAATTGGTTAATATTGTAAGGTAAAAATTAAGATTAGGTTAATTATTTAGTTAATTAGTTAATATTTTTAGTTAATTGATTAGTTAATTGGGTAATTAAAGTATATGTAAAATATCAATTAGTATATATAATTAAATATTAATTAGTTAATTTACTAGTTAGTATAATAGATTGATTAAATTAGATAGGTATTAAAATATAGAGTATTTAATTCATAGTGGGTTTAATTGATTAATATGTAGTAATTTGAATAAAATAATTAAAATAAAAAAAATCAGAAAATAGAAAAATGGAGGAAATTACCATGTGCACCTAATTAACCCTAATTTTGGGTATAAAAGAATAAGATGAAGAAATGGAAGGGGGCTCTCTCGGCAACTAAGAAGAAGAAACTGAAAAAGAAAAGAAACAAAGTGAAATAGAAAAAGAGGGAGCAAGGAACTGAAGACAAAGGAATAGAAAGAAAAAGAAAATCAAAGAGAGATTGGCCAAAAGAAAAAGAAAGGAAAACAAAGAGAGTGAAAAACCAAAGAAATAAAGGAAGACACGGAGTAAGGGACCAGCCAACCAAACCGACGCACAAGCCAGAGAGGAAAAGAAAAAGGAAAAAAAGAGAGGGCCTCCGCCGGCCACCCCTGCTGCCGAAACCGGACACGCGCCTCACCATCGACTTCCCCACAACCGGACAAAGCTCCCCCTGCCGTCCGATCATCCACCGCTCACCGGAGAGAGGCGCGTCGGAGAATAACGGGGGTGAAGAACATCGACGTTTCGTGACAATTTCCGGCCAGTTCCGGCGACATTCAGGCGCGTGACTACCGCCGCCGCCTTCCTAGTCCGCTGATCTATCGTTCGGTGGGGGAAGTGTCGACCACCTCCCATCCGGTGAGCCTCCGGCGACGGTAAACCCTATTCCTTTTTTATTTAGTTATTTTATTTCTATTTTATTATTATTTTATATATTATTATTATTATTATTATTATTATTATTATTATTATTATTATTATTATTATTATTATTATTATTTATATATTTATTATATTATTATGATTTATTATTACTATTATTATATATATTTATTTATTTAATTTTCTGTTATGTTTATTATTATTATTATTATTATTATAATCATTGTTATTATCTTTATATTTGTTATTTTATGATTATTTTATATTATATATTAGTATTATTATTTTATGATGTTATATTATTTTTATTTGGTTATTATAATTATCATTTATGTTGCATATTTATTTTCATTACACCAAATTAACTATCAATTCATTTCATTAATCATTTGTTTATTTCAATTATTCATTTATTGATTTATTTACCATTTAATTTAATTTAATTCATTATTAACTTTAATTATTTTTTCCAATTTACTTTATCCAAGTATTTATTTATTTGTTTATCTATGTTTATCTTTATTTCGGATTTTTTTGGCACTAATGTGTTTATTTATTTTGTGAGATAATATTATTTTTTCTTGGGATGGCTTGAATGTGAGATGATGGCATTGGCCAAATGTTGGGCGTCCCTACCCGGTTTGATCCTTCTAACCTTGTCTATTATTTATTTATTTATTTATTTATCTTTATTATTCATCATTATTTTATGTAAATTATTTTATATCGCTGTAATAAAAGTTGATTAATGTTTTATAGTAATTAATTTGGATTTTTTTGTAAAATTAAGGACCAATGTCCTGTTTTCATCCAATAAATTACTCACTAGAAATCGTTTTATAATAAATGCATGCAAGGACCAATGTCCTCATTATTAATGAATAACCCGTTTTATACATGTATTGCACTTTTACAAATGGGAGTTGTATTCCGCTCCTGGTGTTATTGTAATATACTTTTGAATGCCTTATTTTGATTTTTACTTCCTTTTATAGCTTTTGACGTGAATGATTGCGCTTTTAATTAAAATGCATCGTGTGGAAAGATGGTGAAACAATGAATTCAAAACTTAATTATAATATTTAATCAAAGTACGAATAAATGAGAAGTCCCGAACTCACTCTGGTCTTTGGGACTCAAAGAGGTGAGAGGTTTAGGACTTCCAAGACACCTCTTGAGTCCCACCAAAAGGCTTAAATACACAATCCTAGGCTCTAGGGGAGTAGAGGATGAGGCCTCCAAGATCCCTCTGGCTAGCTCAAGATGGATATGTATGCGCCGTCTTAGGCTCGATAAGGCTAGACGACTCTTCCCAATGTTCTATTGGGTGGCGACTCCAAGAAACCTCATTGTTCCCCAAAATAGACGCACTTGTAAATACCTTACAAGTTTTATGAACCTCTCCTGATCGCCCTGAAGCGGGCTTTCGGGAGGACTCGAGGTTCGGCGTGCATCACACTATGCATGGTCGTGTTGTGCAACAAATGGTATACAATGGCTGAAAAAAATCAAAGAGGTTAGAATGATGTATGCAATAAATGGAATAAATTTATGCACAAGATGATATGTACATGTAAATATTATATGCACAGAATAGAATGTACACACACAAAATGAAATGTACATTTTTTTTCTTTATTTTTCTTTTACGTGCATGAATGGCATGCAATGCATGAGCATGCTGTGCAACATCCATAACCACATATAAGCAAGTAGATCCTTCCAACCTTATCACTCCCACACACGAGGTCGTGCGGTCTCTTTCCTAGGTGGGCTTGACACATGGGTTAACGGGGAACCCAATGGACGCGCATGGTGCATGTTAAAAATCGGTAGCATAACACCTCTTATCTAATATGCATACGCACGGTTCTTGATCATTGTATATTCAGGCAATCAAAATAAATCGGCATGGACCTATCGGGGCATGAAAACCTTTGACTAGGTGACCAACCAACTTATTTGGGTTTGTCCAATACAAAGTGATCCATACAGCAAGCATAGTATTATGGTTCATACCACTTAGGGGAAGAATCTATTTCCACTACATGAGCTTTGGCCAGGGTAATGATACTTTAGGTCTACCCAAGCATGGTCTCTACTAACGGGTCGAGCTCATCGCAAGCATAATGACCAATCAGGTCTCTATTTAATATACCATGATGGTATGAGGTTTGAGCTGGTGATTATCCTTAACACTTCCCTACATTGAGTGAAAGTAGGGTCGTGCTTCGGGAACGCATGGGGTTAAGAGAGGAACCAAACTAGCATAGATCTAAGGCTCTAATGAAAT
The DNA here is from genome assembly GCA_947683425.1 of Excoecaria cochinchinensis. Taxonomy (NCBI): domain Eukaryota; kingdom Viridiplantae; phylum Streptophyta; class Magnoliopsida; order Malpighiales; family Euphorbiaceae; genus Excoecaria; species Excoecaria cochinchinensis. The sequence goes on along the minus strand of CANTUQ010000010.1, from coordinate 4,270,192 downwards.
GCAATGCAATTTCCAAAAGGGATGAAATTTTAAATTAAAACTCAATTATATGTTTTAACCAAGGCACTTTCGAAACTAAGTCTTAATGTCCCCAGTGGAGTTGCCACTGTGACGCGCGCCGAACCCCGGTGGCCCCAGATAACCCACTTTTAGCGTATTCGAGAGAGGTTCATAGAACTTATAAAGATTACAAGGGCATCTATTGTAACAACCCAAATAGGGCCTGGTCGGAATTTGCGTGGTAAGTCGGTAAGTAAGAGTATTTTCGTAAGTTAAGTTTGAGGAAAATAGGATAATAAGGAATTATGTGTTAAAGGAAATAATAGTGTGTGCTTATAGTGTATGGTTGTAGGGTGTAAGTGGACTTAAGGCTTTTATTGTGTGGTTTTTGTGGTGCATGGTGCCTATAGGAGTTTTAAGAAATAATATGGTGTGAGTGAGTGTTTGGTGCATTGAAGATATTTGTGTAAGAAAGGCTTGTGTGTGTTTGGTGTATGGTGCCAAGAGTGGATTAAGTTATAGTGGATTGTTTGGTCCTCTAAGATTGTGACAAGTGGCAAGGGTTGGTGAGCAATTAATGAAAAGTGGGAGAGAGGAAGGGAGGGGCAGCTTTTGGTGAGGCTTCCCGTGGAAGCTAGTCCCTTTTCCCTTGTTTCCCTAGTTTCCCGTCCCCTCTCTCTCTCCTTCTTCCATTTTTTTGCTGCTCTCATCTCTCTTCTCTTGTGTTTTCTTGAGTTTTGAGTGGGATCTTTGAAGGTTTGAGCTGGAAGTGTTGGAGGTAAGTGTTTGAGTTCGAATTGGGGTTCCTTTATTTAATTAGTGTTCTTTGGATCCTGGTTTTGTTGTGGTTTGGGTCTGATTTGAGTGTGTTGTGGCTGGGTTTTGTGCAAGTTTCGGAAGAGAGAAGAAAGAGCAAGGGCAAGGATAAAGTGGATTTGTGAGGAGCTCGGTTTGAAGCTTCGTTTTCTAGGTATGGGAGCTGTGTTCTTGAGTGTTGATTTTGGAAATGGGTTTAAATGCATGCAAGTGATTGGGAGCTATGTTGTGGATTTTGTGTTTTTCCCCTAATTTTGGATCGACTCTATGTGGTGTTTGCATGTCATTTGCAACCTTGAGTGTTTTATGAATGCATGTTTAATTTAAGTAGTGATTTATAGTAAAGTGTTAGTGATATAGTGAAATTAGTATGTGTTTTTGAGAACATGATTATGCCATGTTAAGGATTTTGAGTTGGGTTGTGAGTGAATCTTTGATAATTGATGATGGATTATTGTTTAAAATGTGTTTTTGTGACCTTGAGAATGATGCGGTGATGTGCAGGAGATTTGAGGTAAGCGTTTATGTTTCGTGTTTGCTTGTATGGAGTATTGTGCGTAAAAAGGGTAAGAAAAGTGCAGAATTGGGCGAATCTGGGTTCTGTCGCGATCGCGACAAGTGCCGCGATCGCGACAGAAGGCGGACTTGGCCCCTTGTTCTTGAAAAGCCCTCTGTCGCGATCGCGACGTTACCGCAAGCGCGACAGAGAGCTCGATAGCAGAAACCTCCGCGCGGGCGTGCTGCCGAGCGTGCGCGCGAGGAGGAAGGAATTGGTCACTGTCGCGATCGCGACGCTTGTCGCGAGCGTGACAGAGTTCGGCTCCGTGAAATTCTGCCGCGAGTGCTTCGTCGCAAGTAGGCCCCCTGGCGCGACCTCGCGAGGAAGTACCCCGTGCTCTGTCGCGAGCACAACACTTGTCGCGATCGCGACAGAGGCCCTTCCTGTTTGCCTTGTTTTCTGAATGTGTTTCTTTTGTTCCACTTTGCACGGTTTCTCACTATTGCATGAGTTGTGTTGTGATTATGACCTGTGATAGCAATGTAGAGTGTTTTAGTTGTGATTTTTATTTGATGATTAGAGTCTTAAATTGAATCTTGTTATTGATTGTGTAATGTTGTGTGAGTCAATGTGTTGTCGAGCCTGAAGTGTCAAGGTATAGGATAATTAAGCATGCTTAAGAAGGGTTAGTGTACAGCTGTTCGGTCCGCCCCGTTTGGGCGAAGCGGTCGACCTCCGAGATGGTCATCTTCCGTGTAGTGATAAAATGTTTTGAGACTCCAGTCTCCCGCTCTACCTTCGGGTATTAAAGTGTTTTTGAGGCTTCGGTCTCCCGTGCCGTGTTCCCGTATCCTCCACCATTGATTTCAGGCTATTGTGTGAACTGTTTGGTATTGATTTAGTGAAGTGTTATGATTGTTGTGTGACTCTGAATAGTGAAATGATTTAGTGTTTTGTATTATTTATCCTGAATATATTTATATCTCTGTACTCTGATTCATAATGAATTATGTATGTTAGTGTATGTTTATTATATAGTGTTCTGTTGTGCTTGTTTCTCCCCACTAAGCGTTATCGCTTAGCACGGGCTTTTATCCCGTGCAGGTAGCGTGAAGGATTTTTGGGAGTTGCTCGTGTCGTGCATCTGCAGGCTGGCCACATAGGAGTCGAGTTATTTAGTTTGTCTCCTCCTGTAATTCTTTTTGTATATGTATTATTATGTAAGGACTTTAAGTTGTAATCTTTTGGAATATTGTATATAGCTTTGTATTTTGTTTTTATAGTAATGAAGTATACTTTCTAAGATTTTTTTTTATTATTAGTTGTTGAATGCTTCCGCTGTATGTTTTGTCGCGTCGTGAGTGAGCGTCGGGTAGCACACCCGCCGGCGCCCTTCCAACGGGGGCGGCGGAGGGGGTGTTACATCTATTTTGGAAAAAAAGGAGGTGTTTTGGAGTCATCACCCAATAAAATATTGAAAAAGTTCATCTAGCCTTAGTAAGCCTAAGACAAGCACATGCATTTATTTTGGGCAACAAGGAGTATTTTGGAATTTCCATCCTAATAGTACATTGAGATGGTTCATTTAACCTCGTTGAGCCTAAGATGACGTACATAGGTCCATCTTGGGCAATAAGAGATATTTTTGAGTTCCCATCCCAATAGAATATTGGGATGGTTCATTGAGTCTAAGACCAGAGAGAGTTTGGGACTTCCCATTTATTCATATCTTGGTTAAAGTTATAAATGAGTTTTGAATTTAAAATTTCATTCCTTTTCTCATTCGTTTAAATGCAGTAATTAAAGCACAGATCGATCACGTAATGAAAGCGGTAAATAAAGTAAATTAAGCATAAAGTAAATAAAAGGACAATAATTTACAATAAAACTAGGGGTGGAATACAACCCCTATGAACTATAAATCATACATAAAATGGGGTATTTATTAAGGATGAGGACATTGGTCCTCGCATGTATACTTAAGAGAAAAAGTGTTAAAGGTGACAGTTTATTTGGATGGAAAACTAGGACATTGGTCCCATTTTTATTAGAAAAAATTTCAAATTAATTAATATAAATATTTTTGTGATTTTTTGTTAATCGTGCATAAAATAAATAATTTTATTACAAATTACATTGACAAAATAAATGAAAAGCCAAAATAAGGAAAATAATAAAAATAATGAGTCCAACCAAACGAGTATTCTAGATCTCCCCGTTTGCTCGTGAGCATGCCCAAACAAGGAAAACAAGTATTGGGATCAAAACAAACACAAATGAAACCATTGTTAGTAATTAAAACAATTATCAATTAAGACATATGAAAGGATTAATAAAATAAAATGGAATAAAATACATTATAAATGACAAATAAATTAAATGACATGATGAAACAAATAAATTAACTTATTAATAATTTAATACATAAAAACATAATAATTGTAACACCCCCTACGTCCCTATTGGAAGGACGCGGGCGCACTACCGACGCTCACTCACATACTTGCACACATACACTAAGCGGAAGCATACATTCAAAATAGAAATATATGGAAATACAGCGAAAATTAAAACTTTAAAGAAACAATAGCTGAACATACATTAACTCGTATACATACATATAATCATTCAGCGGAAGCATAAGGCGAAAGATAAAATGAAGGAATAATTAAAAACTTAATTACAATAAGATCCTTACATGACAAAATACATAAGCAAAAAGCTACAAAAATTACAGAATCCGAAATACAGGAACTAAAGACAAAAATAACAAAACACTTCTAACTCCTATGTGGCTGACCCTGCAGATGCGCGACTCGAGCGGAAACCAAAAACCTGCCACCTACATGGAAAAAGAACCCGTGCTAAGCGATAACGCTTAGTGGGGAGGAATAAAGACAACCAACACTAAACAAACAACCATATTTTATCATGCAGAAATACATATAACTCGTACATAAACACTTACCGGTTCCACCGAAGTATCAGATATCGGAAGGTGAATCATGCGAAGACACATATTATATACACGCAATTGTCATACCAAAGTACCCATACACCAACCAAATGTTAATTCACATGCAATGCAACTATCATGCAGAGATGCCCATACACGTTAACTGATACCCGAGTTACGAAGTTGAGGCACTAAACTATCATACAATGATGCACATAAATCTCATGCAAGATCACTAGAGGTCTAAACATACAACTATCATGCCATAATACACACACACTAGCCGAGAACCGACTGACAAGGTCAAAGCACAACACTTCTGCTGCGCCACTCTCATACATATAATATCGTGCCAAAAACGTATTCACATGACAACATGCCGAAGACAATAGAAGAGACCAAAGAAATTATAACATAACATCACATTCATAACATCATCATGTAAAAATACAATTAAAACTTGCATACACTTACCGAGATCAATTAAATATAGAAAGTCATAGATTGCAGAATGCATAATCTATAACTATCTAAACATGCATAAAATCACTACAGTAGCAGAGACCGACATAACATATATACAGCAATACTCCATAACACTACATAATACATATGTTATCACACCAAGCACTGTAAACGCATGTCAACATACCGAAATCACTACGATGGCAGAAACCAAGGAAACATATATCATAGCTCTACCTTCATATCATTCAAGAGGTCAAGTTCACAATCTTAAACATATTAATTTACATACTTATAGCCATAATTGATCCGATTCTCGTGCTTATATACAATAAAAACATGCTTGCGTCACATACCTATATACATGATATTCGAATCACTAACATAGCATTCTGAAACTTATAATACATCATATGCCAAATGCGGACAATCACGTCGGATATAAAATCATGCTGGCATAATAAAGACATACATTCATAAGCTTATATCCACATTCATATACATATAGACGGATTCCTCAAATCATTATCATGTTCAATAGGATATCACATTCTAATAATCATATCGAAGCGAACCAAGGCAAATAGAGCACCTGCTGACTCACAATAGTGGATAACGAGTGAACGGACAGTACCTTATGGGTACGAATCGGCCAAAGGGTACGTTACGGGTGCGAATCAAAAACCATTTAATTTTTCTCACATTTAAAAACATTTTACTGAGGGGATCTTAAACAAGATCCAAACACATTAAAAAGGATCGCGAGGATCTGAACACATTAAAAAGGGTTCGCGAGGAACCAAACGGGGACCTGATCAGGGTCCAAACGTCCAAAGGTGCTGCAGCTAAGAGACTCTATTAGGCATGCCTAACTATCCACTTACTTGACTCTAGCAGGTCATGCATCATTCAAATCATGTTTCCAAGTGTAATACATCATTATACTCACATTCATCTCAATGAATCATAAATAAGACATGCATAACCCGATAGCATTCAATAAACTATAACATACAATATAGCATACATTACTTATTATTTGGCTAAGTTAAAATACCCTTCATATCATGGCGCATAATTTAACATATCACATTTATACATATTCACATTAAGCAAACTCATTTTATTTAATATCCTTCATGTGTGTATAACTTAATCTCAATTCATAATTATGTACACTTGTTCATATTATACAGGCTCATATAGATTAAGGTATTATAATCCTCAATAAAGTCATTAAACTTGACTTGATTCTATTACATACAATTACACATCATTACTTCATTAGTTTGTTATTAATCTTAATCCTATTCATGTTTATTTTCCAAGTTATAACTATTCTTATACTCATTTAATAGTCCTAAACATGCATCGGATAGATCCTAGAAAGTTTCGGTGCAATACGGGTTCAGTTCGGGATGAAAAACACATAAAATGGTCAAAATAGAAGGGGTCATGGTGGTAATGAATTTGTTGTGACCGTGACATCCAAAATTAAGCATTCTGCCTTCTCTGGGCATTGGTCACGGTGGTGACCATTTTGGTTGCCACCGTGACATACCCAAAAATAGCAAAACAGAAGCAAAAAGTCAGGACTGCTTCACTACTCTATTTTGTACAGCCTAAAACAATGCCTAAACCTAATTTTTAAGCAAAACTCCCTTCTTAACAATTGTTCCCTAGGATGTTAGCTTGCAAATGGGACAATTTTAAGGTCAATTTAACATCTATAACATCAGATATGATCTAAATAGTACAGACTGTTCCAGTGAACCCGCCAAGGTAGAGACTCATCTGTGTTTGCTATTTTTAAGGGTCTCATAGCCAAAATTAGCTCATAGTAATTTCTGTGACTTTTAAATGTATGGAAGTCATGGTTCCAATTGAGCAATAAAAACTCAATTTGGAGTTTTCAAACGCAAGATATGACTAAAACACTACACAGAGGTTTGGTGAGACATAAACAGAATTTTCCCTAAACTAGGGTTCTTACTTTGGTTAATCTCATAACAATTCAATCATCAATTTCAACACAAATCAATCATATATTTCATCTATATCATCTATCAATTGACACTAATAAACTAATTTGCACACACATGACAATAGTTAGTTCCCAAACTCATGCATTCTCACTACCAAACCTCATATACATTTTAATAACTCCACAATCATGCATGCTCATTCATCACAATTAAAAACCCATATAATATACACTCATTTAAGCCTAATAACCATCATCAATTTTTCAGAATTTAAACAATACAACACACATGCAATCTAAATGAGAATTAGGACAGAGAAAACTCAGATAAACTCCTAAACCACACATACTCAAGAGAAAGCTCCCAAACCTGAAATTGCAGCTTAAATCTTCTCTTTCAAACCTCCACCTTCTCTTTCCCTTTGCTTTTTCTTTTCTCCTCCGAATCTTGCACAAAACCCAGCCAAAAACTCACTTAATCCAATAAACATACCACATCCAAAACCCAAAAAAAAATAGAGTAGTAGATGAAGAAGAACACCCACTTAAAACTTAAGAACTTACCTCTAGAAATCCAGCTCAAACTCAGCAAATCCAACTTAAACTCTTGAAGATCCACGTTAGGGCAAGTAAGGAAGAGCAGAAAATGAAAGAAGAAAGGAGAGGGAAAAAGATGAAAATGGGAAACGTAGAGAGGAAGTAGAAATTCTGCTTTCTTCCTTTCCCTCTCTCCTCATTAATGCCCTTCACCTACTCATCCTATGTGGCAAGCTTCAATTGGACCAAAATCTCCACTACTAGACTTACCAATCCATGGCACCATACTCCTACCTCACTAGATAATTCTTAAATAGATATTTTCAATCCTTAGTACAATACACACAATCCATTAGATAATTGCCTTTCATCCTTGTTACCAAACAACACACACACACTAGATAAAACCACAACAAATACCCTACATCCATACACCACATGCACACCAAATAATTTCCCCCCACTTAACTTATTTAATTAATTACTTTGCAATTAAGTCCTCGTTATCCAATTTCTCATGCACAAATTACTGAAATACCCTTCCCGACTTAGCATGCAAATTCCGACCAGGCCTGTTTTGGGTTGTTATAATAATAATAATAATAATAATAATAATAATAATAATAATAATAATAATAATAATAATAATAATAATAATAATAATAATAATAATAATAATAATAAAGATTGGACAATAAGTAAATAAAAAAGAATAAAAAAGTAAAAAATGTTAAATCTGTATCTAAAATCACATAAAATAAGTAAATAAATAATAGATCTAAAGATCTATATGATGATTAATTAAATATGAAAAAAAATAAAAGAAAATAAAAATAAGAGATTGAGTCTAGAATGTTTACTCTCAGAATTCGGATTCGATAAAGGAAAAATATGATTGATTTCTTGCTTTGATCTGCAAAATTAGAATTAAAAATAATAAAATTGGAGTTTTACTTCAAGAAAGAAAATTTGCTTAAAAAAATAATGAAAATAAAAATTTTCAAGAACAAACAATTAATTTTTTGTGTCAAGAATGATTATTGATTAAAGAAAAGTAAACAGTTCTCAAGAACACATAATTATTTTTCTTTGTCTCAAGAAAAATTATTGACTAAAGAAAAGTAAAAAAATTCTCAAGAACAAACAATTATTTTTCTTTGTCTCAAGAAAAATTATTGATTAAGAATTAAATTTTTACTTGACGAGATTTTTATTAGGAGAAGAAAACTCAAAACAAATGTAGAGAGAATTCTATTGAAGAAGAGAGAAGAAAAAGAATTTTTTTTTAACCTAAAAAGAATTCGCTCCTCTTTCTCTTTCTATATTTTCCTATTTATACGATTAAAAAAGGAAAACCTAATTAATTAAGGAAAAAAATTCTTAATTAAATCAAAATATTCCTTAACTTAATTTTAAAAATGGAAAAAATCATGAAAATCCCAAAAAAAGGGATAAAAAATCAAATTTGGGAAAAAATCCCGGAAAAAGGTTAAAAATTGCGTTTTTAGCAGACAAGGGGGTGACCAACGGGCGTGCCTGGCGAGCGACACCCGTCGGACGTGCGCGCTGCGTGTAGTCTAGTGACGCCCGCACGTGTGCTACACGGGGTGTGCCGCATGAAGACGAACGATGCCCGCGCGCAGCCGAGCGACCCCCGTACGCGCACAGGCGAGGCATGCCTTCACGCTGCCGATGTGCGCCGCCGATGCCCGAAATTTTTTTTTTAAATAATTTTGACAAAAACACTATGATTTACAAACTAATTTTTTATTTTTATTTTTTTTATTTTACAATTTTTTATTTTTTGTCTCTAAAAAGCAAATTTCACAAGGAAACCATCACTTCCAATCTTTTTGCTTGTGAACAGGCGTTAATTTTATCATTGGTTAACCCTGATCTAGGCTGCCTCAGGACGCGTTGTTTACAATGTGTATGTGGGCAATTATGAACTTAAGTGAGTGTATTTGTCCCATAGTCGTGTGGCATCCTTCATCGGTCTTGGTAATTCACCCTTTTACGGTGAAATCTACTACGTATGGGTAAGAGGTGTTACATTTAGTGGGATTAGAGCATAGGTTTAGTTAGTTCTGGATGACAGCTGAGTAGATATTGTTTATAGTTTTGTGCTGGCCTGATGTAGATGTCCTTGTTTTATAGTTGGTGATGGATTCTTCACAAGAAGCGATAAGGAGGATTGCCGAGGGTGAATGTGATGTTCTGGTTATGCCTTTAAAGGCTCTACTTAAGATATCGCAAGATATGGCAAGGGTTTTGGATCAAATGACTGCACCTAAAGCTCCAGTAAACTTATTAAGGAAGCATGGGGCTAAAGAATTATGTGGTATACGTATAGACGAGTCTGATAAGCTAAACTTTGGCTAGAAAAGGTGCAAAAGGTACTTCGAGTGATTAGACGCCCTCTCGATCAGAAAGTTAATTATGTGGTGTCTCTCTTGCAAGGACCTACATATGATTGGTGGAAGATGGTCCTAAGACATTCAATGCTTTCCACTCCGATTTCTTGGGATTTCTTTATTCAGGATTTCCAGAATATATACATCACTAAGGCATATCAGGAAGTGCAATGGAAGCAATTTTTGAACTTAAGGCAAAGAGCTTTGTTAGTGCCTAAATTTGAGAAGTAATTTTGTAGGCTCAGTAAGTACGCACTAGTAGGGGTGCTTACTGAAGGATTCCGATGCCAGCAATTTGAAGAAGGGCTTAATGAATCCATTAAGGCATTGTTGATTCCTATAATGACTTCTCAGTAAATAAGCTATTATCAAATTATTCAGGCAACTATGTGAGCGAAAAGATGTGAAATGATTCAAAGAGAATAAGTTCTGAGAAAAAGTTTTCAAGTGGTGGCTCCTCCTTGGGAAAGAGACCAAGGAACCTACAAGCAGCTTTTCAAACTAAACCAACTAGAGGTCCAGCTACTCGGGGTAGACAACCAGGACCTTATACTACATTTGGCATTAGGAGAGATGTAACCAGTGGATAAGGAGATAAAGCACTAGAGTGTTCTTATTATAATAAATGCCGCAGAGGAAAGTGCAGGTGGTTAATTGGAGGATGTTTTAGATGTGGAACCACCGATCATTTGTTAGTTGATTGCCCGAAAGCTTATGAAGTAAGTAGAGATCATCAAGAAGTTAGTAAGGATGTATCTAATACACCTTTAATAACCTATGGTAAAAGAAGAGGTCGTGGCAGAGCAAATCGACTTAGAGGCGGTGCGTTATCAAAGATAGACGATCGTCCGACCACAGCATCAGCACATGCCTATGCTATGAGGGTTCACGGGGAGCAGGTTGCATTTGAGTTATCACTGGTATTTTTCTGCTCCTTAATATTGAAATGCATGTTCTATTTGACCCTAGATTCACACTCTAATGTATGTTCTGAGAAATTATATGTTGTTTTGTCATTAATGGATCAATTAGACTATGATATAGATGTAATTAATCCAACAAGACATTATATTTTTGTAAACCAAGTGTATAAGAATTGTCTTTTAGTGATCCTAGGTAGACAAAGAGTTTCCTATTGGCTTGATAGAATTGTCCTTTTAATGGATTTTATGAACGAGTATTTTGACAGCATTAGAATCTGTTTATTGTGGTATTCGTTAGTGACATGCTAATATATTTAAGAAGTGAATTGGAGCATGAACGATATTAGAGAATAGTGCTCCAAATTTGTAGAGAGCAGCAATTGTGAATTGGAATTTGTCTTGTAATGTGCGGGAAATCAGAAGTTCTCTGGATGTAACTGGTTATATTTGGTGATTTGTTAAAAGATTTTCAGTTATTATTTCCCTTCTACCAAGTTACTTCAGAAAGGAGAGTTAAGTTTGTTTGGTCTCAACCCATTTTAGGTAAGTTATATATTATGTGTGGTAATGCTTCAGGATTTGGGTTGGGATGTGTGTTGATACAAGATGGGAAGATGATAGCTTATGTAGTACGGTAGTTAAAAATCTCATGAACAAAATGATCTGACTCATGATTTAGAATTGGATTCTGTTTTATTTTCTTTGAAGAGTTGGTGTCACCACTTATGGTGAGAGGTGCCGAATTTATGCTAATTATAAGATTCTCACGTATTTGCTTATACAGAAAGAGCTTAATTTGAGACAGCACTGATGGTTTGACTTATTTTAGGGCTATGACTACATTGTGGAATACCACCCTAGTAAAGCTAATGTAGTAGTTGATACCCTAAGCAGAAAATCAGTTTCAGCTTTGATATGGTAGCATAATACACTACAAGAAATAAAACCTTTTATGATGCAAAAAATTATCATAAAAAGTTCCATTTTAGTCGCTGAAAGGATAAGGTGATGAATTTTCATCATCACAGAGAACGTAACGGCAGTCGCATAACATAAAAGTTTACATAACAATTTAGATACTTGTCATCATAAGTATCATTTTTTGTGACGAATGATTATCGTCACCTTTGTTTCTTACTTTACATGACAAAAATTATGTTATAAATAAAATTATATTTCGTCATATAATATTGTTTATCGTCACAAAAGATTGACATTTTTTTTATGACAAATTTAAAATTCGTCACTAAATTAAGTATTTTTAATGACAAAAATCTACTTATAATTAAAACCATTAAATATTAGTTACGTAATTATTGTCACAAATAAATGTATTTTTCGTCATAAAATAATTCATATCGTCACTAAATCTAATACTTTAAGTGATGATAAATAATTTTGTCATTAAATTAATGTATATTAATGATGAATATAAATCGCCATATTATTTTACAAATTAGTGACATAAATATGGATAAAAATAATTGTCATAAAAAGATAGTTTTAGTGATAACTTTTTATTATCATTAAATAACACTTTTTTATGACAATATTAGTATCGTAATTGTGAACATTATATCGTCATTTATGAACTAAAAATTTGACAAATTGTGATAAATATAATTGTCATATATGCGTTACACAAAAACAAACACATTTTAAATTAAATGTTATACAATCAATTAACTTTGTAAAGAAAATTGTCAATTTCCTCCTGAGGATAACGGTCTTCCAAAACACATGCACTTTGTCACACCTATCAAAAGTGACTCAATAGAAAGAAGAAATAGAAAGGCACCAACTCCATAACCAATTGCAACATTAGAGTTGTAGATATAATAGGTAGCATTTGTTAGAGTGGATTCATATGCAGTCAACACAATAAAAAGATTGCACTGTCTAATTTGGAATGGAGTTCCTGATTGTGCCACTAGAAAAGTATGGATTCGTATTTTGTTCCATTTGGGTACATGTTTTCACAAGTGTATTTTGAATTGGCATTATGCTTTTTAAATTTTGTGAATTTTGACTAGAAACATAAATCCCAACCAGCATTCATCTCAAATACACATCACTCCAAATTGATTCTGAAGGATTTCAATTGCTTATGCACAAACACCCACATATGTATTTTCCAGCAAAGTAAAAAATTCTAGCAATAACATCTCAGTAGGGTACTACTTAAGACAAACCAACAAATTTTGAGATTGAACTTCATATTGTCCAATAAAAGAAATAATTATCTGTTAAGATGTGATAATAATTTTTTAAATTTCAATGATTTTTTTAAATGTTTTGAAGGTTTTAGGGTAGTAACTGTAGATATCGGGTTCTGAGGCAGTCCAGATCAGAGTTACCCGATGAAGATATCGGTTCCCATATTAGGGAAAAAGGATGAGAGTTGTAGATTTTTTCCCTTTGAATTCACAAGGATCAAGGATTTCTGGCAACGAGAGGTTGCTGTGCGTTAGAAAAGAAGCTTTTGAATTGAAAATTTGGTCTTTGGGTTGACCGACGGGTGAGTGACCCGTTACTCGCTCTGAATGGTGGTCATACCCCTCGTGCGAGTGACTTCCGTCACTCGCGCTTGAGGGACGCCTGTCCCTCGAGTGAGCGATGCCTGTCGCTCGCTCCAGGGACGCCCATCTCTCGCTAGAGCGATGCCCGTCACTCGCGTGGGGTGGCCCGACCCTCGCGCAAGCGACATCCGTTGCTCAAGCCTATCCCTCAGAATTGCCCATCACTCCAAATGACCGCGACTGCCCTGGCGACCAATGCCCATCAGTACGCTGAGCAATGCCCGTCGGTCGGCAATCTGCGGTGGATCTGAGGGGATTTCACGGGATTTCATGGGATTTAGGAAATATTTCCTAAATATTTCCAAATATTCTCTTTGATTTCCAAATCTCTTTCAAATATTTTCAAACACTTGATTTGATTTCCAAATATTTGATTGGATTTAGAGGATATGATTTGATTTCGTAAATATCTTTCAAATTCAAATTCCAATTTTAAAACTTTTTGAATTTCTCACCTTAGTCTATAAATAGGGGGGTGAGATTCATTATTAGGGGTTAGCAACTTTTATCAAATATTGGAGACTTCTTACAAAAAATCCGAAATAGTTTTTTTCTTATTTTCATCAAAAATCTTATCAAATCTTTTTCAAACTAAGGTGAATCCGAGAAAATGAAATCAATTCGTTCTTACTCAATTTAGCCTTTTTGACATTTATAATTGCTACAAAAATATCGAGAAGGAAAAATATAATTTTTTTTCTTGATTTAATTTCAAAAATACAATTTTGCAGTAAAAATTCCCTGAAATTGCACATTGTTGATTAATCCTTGTAGAATTCAAGGGCAGAAATCACGCGACATTCGCCTTCAGAATGTAATATTCCGAGGGTAAATATTCTAGATCAACCTCTAATTCACTTTATTGTTTCATATTAATTTAGTCATGGCTAATTTGCTTGAAAATGTAATTTTAAATGTGAAAATTAAAATTTTAATCGAATTTCTTTATTTTTTTGAATGAGGGATGACCGACGAGTTGAGGATCCACCGACGGCTATCGCCCACCCGAGCAACGAACCGTCACGAAACTCTGTCTCCGCCCGTCGATCGGCCCAAGGACAGCCGTCGCTCACGCAATGTGGGCCGTCAATCGGCCTTCCTTCCTCATTTTGTCTATTTCCTTTCTTCTATCCTTTTATTCTTATTTTCCTTATTTTCCATGATGATTTTTTATAGATTCTTCATCTTTATTTATTCTATCATGCTTATCGTTGTTTCATTATTGCACTAACGTGTTCTTTGTTTTTTGTTTGAGTTCAACTGTTTTTCTTGGATTTGGGGTGTTAAGAAACGGAGATCCCACCGGGATGATTCGAGGACATTAATTGGGTTTATTTATTTATCTTATTTTCTTTTATTTCAATTTTTAATTTTCAATTACCATTTATTGTATATTATCTTTGTGAGCCCGTTAATACAAAAATGGCAAAGGATTTTATACGAAATAAATGAGATTTTCCATAAATAAAATGGGACCAATGTCCCAGTTTTTTATTTAACTAAAATAAATATCTTAACACCGTTTTTATTTAAATATGCATGTGAGGACCAATGTCCTAATTTTTAATGAATACCCCGTTTTGTGCATGATTCATATTTATTTAATATTGGGGGTTGTATTCCGCCCCTGGTTTTATTGTAACTTGTTAAACTTTTATTTACTTTATTTATCGCTTTTCCTTACGTGATTGATCTGAGCTTTAAATTCTTGCATCGAAATGTATGAAAAAATGAATGAAATCTTAAATTCAAAACTCAATTATAACTTAATCAAGGTATGAATAAATGGGAAGTTCCGAACTATCTCTGGTCTTAGGCTCAACAAGGTTAGATGAACCTTTCCAATGTTCTATTGGAAAGGGAATTCTATAATATCTCTTGTTACCTAAAATAGGCCCAAGTTGCATTGTCTTAGGCTCTATGAGGTTAAACGAACCATCCTAATATTCTATTGGGGTGGGAACTCCAAAATATAACTGGCTTGCCCAAAATAGACGCATGTGTATCGTCTTAGGCTTCATGAGATTATATGAAACCTTTCAATGTTCTATTGGAAGGAAGATTCCAAAATGTCTTTGATTGCCCAAAATAGACACACATGCGCTGTCTTAAGTTCAGTGAGGCTAGATGACCTTTTCCAATATTTTATTAGGTGGCGACTCCAAAACACCTCCTTATTGCCCAAAATAGATGCCCTTATAATCTCTTACAAGTCCTATGAATCTCTCTCGAATACCCTAAAAGCGGGTCATTCGGAGCCTCCGGGGTTCGGCGCGCGTCACAGTGGCGACTCCACTGGGGACTTAAATGAGATTTCGCTTCGAAAATACCACTACAAGAAAATTTGGAAATAGCAACGGAATTTAAATTCCGTTGCTAAAATTGGTTAAGTTTTGTATGTTTAACAACAGAAAAAAAATTGGTGATTTTCGGTCGCTAAAAGTGGAGGAAACTTTTAGCGCCAATATTTAGCAACGGATATTAGCAACGGAAAATGGTTTCCGTTGCTAAATATGGTGCCAACGAAATTCATGACAATTTTGGAGCGAAAAATAGCAACGGAATATTATTTCAGTTGCTAAATTAGCAACGGAAAAGTGTTCCGTTGCTAAAGGCTTCAGTAATAGCAACCAAATATTATTCGGTTGCAAATATAGCAACATAATCATTTTTCCGTTGCTGTGTTTACTATTTCGGTTTACTAATAGCAACCGAATACTTTTCGGTTGCTAAATTTTTCAACATTAGCAACGAAAATAAATTTTCGTTTCTATTCGGTTGCAAATTTAGCAACGAAAATTTATTTCCGTTGCTAAATAAAAAGTGTTAACTATTTGCTTTAAAAAATAGCAACCGAATATATATTCGGTTGCTAATTTAGCAACGGAATGTATTTCCATTGCTAAATTACGAATAGCAACCGTATATATTTCAGTTGCAAATTTAGCAACGGACTCGTGGTTCCGTTGCTATATATCAAGTCTTAAATATTTGCTTTCATGAATAGCAACCGAAGTGTTTCGGTTGCTAAATTTGATTAACAATAGCAACTGAATTGATTTCGGTTGCAAATTTAGCAACGGAATCCATTTCCGTTGCTGATTCGGTTGGAAATATAGCAACGAAAGTTGATTCCATTGCTAAAGGAGATTTATTTTAGCAACGGCATAGGAAATCCGTTGCTAAATTTGTCGAAAATAGCAACCGAATTCTTTTCGGTTGCAAATGGAGCAATGAAATATAATTCGGTTGCTAAAAATAAAGGGTTTTAATTAAATCGTTTTCTTTCTTTTTTTACCTGAACGCGCCGCTTCTTCCTAAATCATCGCTTCTTCATCTTCTCCTATTATCCGGCGTGCCCCCAACCCCATCGATGAGACTCCTCACCCACCGATCTCCCACCCCACCGTAAGATATCATTAACCTAATGTTTAAGTGAATTGGCAGAGGGAAAGTGAGGAATTGAAGCAGCTGGCTAACAGAAATACCCGATTCCCTTGATGGCCCTCGAAAGCTGAAAGAAGGCGACTCAAAAGCTCCGTTTAAAAGGTCAGGGTTTTGAAATGCTTGTAGTGATTTTAATTTCTTTCTTCAATTGGTTTACAAACATCAATGTTCTATATATTTAATCTGCGTCTTTGGGTCGTTGAATTCGTTTCTGATGATCTGCTTTCTTCTAGTTCACTTTCTCTCTCATTTTTATATTTCCAGTTTGTTTATATTGCGAATTATAAGAAACCTAGTTTTTAATCCGGCAATTTCTCTGTTCTTGGACTTTCCCCGCATGTTGTGTTTCTTGGCTTTGCTTAGTTGCTTGCTGAGAAACAACAGACTTTCTCTTTCTTAAACCTTAAATGGGGCATCTTGATCTTAGCAACGGAAAAATTAAGAGCATATATAAATTGGGGAAGGATATGGAGAAACACTATTATTTTGTAGTACTATCACTGCTATTTATCCACAAGTGTTTATCTTTAGATCGCAGTCAATTCCCTCCATCATTTTTATTTGGTACTGCAACTTCTTCTTATCAGGTACTGATATATGTTGATGCTTCTACTTTATTTATTATTGTTTCTAATTAAATCATGTGTGTGATAATATATAATTTATATTTGGTAGCTTAATTTGTAGTTAATTTAAATCTTTATGCGCAAAGGGAAAATCTTAATATTCTTCGAATTCACATTTCATTTTGCACCTTCAATCTTTGTTCTTCTTGTTAAATGTTTGCTTTTAGTAAAGAGCAGAGTTTGTAATATACAACTCTTTAATCTTGGTAAAAGGTGACTTTAATCTTGGTATGGTGATTGTCAATATTAGTAATCACATATATATGTTAATCTATCTTCTTCTTCCTGGAAATAGATTTCCTGTGATTTCATGTCTCACGTTACTTATATTAATTACCGATTGAAATTTGATTTAGGAGAAAAAATAATCATTTTCATGTACCAACATTGTAGTCATCACTTTATCTTACTAAAGGATTTTTAATAGAAAGTGATTGCAATTTCTGTTGAATACTTGCTCTTAAAATCACCAGGATTTGATATATTAGTCTCTGCTCTGCACTTCATAAAAAGTACAGGACCTTTTGAGTTTGATTTCTGATTTTGAACAGTTGGATTATATTATCCCTTATTTGTAATAAAAAAAAAGTATGATAATAAAATTACAAAATATGTTTAAAAAATTGTCTACATTATCAAAATTATATTAATAACTCTATATACTTTGTTATATCAGGAGCTAATCATTAAATTTTAGATGATACTTATAGAGTAATATTCAGCACGTTGTGATCCAACTCGAAAAAAAAAATCAATTAATATTTTATGGTATCTGTAAAATTTGTGACCTGTGAAACAAGTTATGTTTTCATGAATCAAGTTGCAGATGTGTCTCGATGACCAAGCACTAATCCGTGCTCAGTTTTTCTTATTGCATGACAAGCTACTTTTACTGAGGGATAAGTTTTCTGAAGAAATCTCTCCAGTACAATTTGCGAAATGATAAAATATAATAAATATAATTTAAAATGTTTTGTGATGTTAGTGATATGACATTATATAATTATAATATGATAGATATATATAGTGTGCATTTTGATTTGATATGATAAGATATGATTGAATTCAACTCTCAATTTTAGATTATTTTCTATAATATTTCTATTAGCATTAATTATTTTTTATTGTCTTGAGAGCAATATATATAAAATATTTATAAGAGAATTCAATTTTTCACACCAAGTTTTCCCTTAGTTGTATTTAGAATTTCACATGGTTGGTTAATAAGATGGGAATGGGTTAATTAGAATTCATATTAATTTTAAAATTAATCTCTAGGTTACCTAAATGCTAAATAATAACTTTTTTATTAATTTCTAAGAACTTGGGAAAACCTCAAACTCGAGCCTTATTTTCCATAGTTTGTAAGTTAGTTTATTTTCTTATTTTCCTTATAATTATGTAGGTAAATCACACAAGGCGTGAATTGCATAATATCTTCATTAAAAAGCTTTGCAGGTAACAGGGGTTTACTTATATTGATTTTAATTACTCTGATTTGATATATTGATTTGGGATTTTATAATATTTGTCGCTATCCTATGTTGCTTGCGCATTCTTGCTAACTGTTCCATTTAAAACAGAGAAAACCTGTTTGAAGAGATGTTGCAAGAACCTGAGGAGATTGCAGTGAAACGACAGCGGACTCGAGAAACATTAAGAGTCCTTCAGCAGGCTTTTAGGGTGAGTTTTCTCATTCTTCAATTAGCTTAGACCTTCAAATTTAGATTTGTCAATTGTTGTTATGAATAATTCTAGTATTTTAACTATTAATACATGATGGTTTGGGACATGGATCATGGAAGCCAAGTTAATGTGTGAACTGTTGCACATGTAGCTGACTTAATGCCGGGTCTCTATCCAACAGTTGATGCATAAGCAGTTGAATGCACATATCAGTAAAGTGTTTCTGCAAGTGTCGGGTAATAACTAAATTCATTTGATTGCCTAGAAGGTTATTGAAATTTCAGCTTTCAGTTGGCTTAGCCATTTGCATGGGTGGGCCAGTTGTCCAACCCTTTATATGTCATTAGTTTATTTGATAGAGTGTAGGGTTATAGTTCCTTTTTTTTTTGACAAGGATTTGGCCGTAATAACAAGTAGCCAATAGTTCTATCTGTTTTTCCCGTTGGAAGCAGCGCGGGCCCTATATATTTTTGAGCAAGTTTTCTTTTTAGATTTGTTTTACTCGCTCAAAATTTCTCAATATCATACAGTATAACCGTGAGGGTGTTGACAGCTTCTACTTCACCGTCTGATTGGTAATGCGATCTTATTACAATAACGCACTCTTTATATGTCTACATTCTTGATTTTTTTTTTCAAACACTGAAATTTGGGTTTCTGTTTATATTGTTCTCATGTTATTTATGTACTAGTTCTTGACTTTTAATGCGATTTTGGGAACTTCCTTAGATGAACAGGGTTGAGACAGCATTTTATCCTTAATTATTTATCTCCTATATAATTATATCTCAAAGTTAATCCACTTTCTTAAATAATGTAATTTAAAATTGAAAAGCATGGAAAAGCTCTCAACTAACATTTTATTATTTTTTGTTTAGGGTCAATTGCAAACACTTGCCATTCGAATTCCTCTGCATCATTCATACCTGCTTGTAGTAAGTGGTGTGAATCTTTTCAGAAAGTCATTCAGTTAGAGACCGCACTCGCCTTGTTGATGAATATTGTAACCCAATTAAAGAATCGGGTAGAAGATTTGGAAACAAAGGGTGCTCAGCAGCCAGATCGTCCTCCCTCACCTCCACCTATATAGCATAAATTTGTAATATTTCGTTATTTGTACTGAATTTATGTTGTTTTTGTGACACTTTTCATGAATTTCTACTTTACAATGTTATTTATACTAAATTTATGTTGTTTTTGTGATGGTTTTCATAGATTTTTATTTTACAATAATATAAATATATTTTTAGGATTTTAATTATTGTGTAATATAATTTTTATATTATATTATCAATAAGCACATATATTTTCAGGATTTGAATTACATTTATTTATAAATTAAAAATTTTATAAAAAATAAAAATAGCAACGGAATATTAATTCCGTTGCTAAAAATAGTAACGGAATTCACCTTCCGTTGCTATATTTAGCAACGGAGTTCTTTTTTCGTTGCTAAACTTCTTCAAGGAGGATGCGATAAATACCAACATTTAGCAACGAAAACGTTTCATAGCAACGGATTATTCATTCCGTTGCTATTTTTAGCAACGGAATTCTTTTTCCGTTGCTAAATTTCACAAAAGAGGATGAGATAAACACCAACATTTAGCAACGGAAATCATTTAGCAACGGAAAACTATTTCTGTTGCTAAATATATCAATGGAAAATAATTCGATTGCTAATATTGACAATTCACCAAAATAAATATTGGTT
Organism: Excoecaria cochinchinensis; assembly: GCA_947683425.1. Lineage (NCBI taxonomy): Eukaryota > Viridiplantae > Streptophyta > Magnoliopsida > Malpighiales > Euphorbiaceae > Excoecaria > Excoecaria cochinchinensis. Next base: position 4,249,546 of record CANTUQ010000010.1, on the reverse strand, counting down.
AAATTTAGCAACGGAATCAGTTTCCGTTGCTAAATTTAACAACGGAAAGCTGAGTCCGTTGCTAAATTTAGTAACGGAAAGGAATTCGGTTGCTAAAAATTACCCACCGACAAATTTGCAACCTTTTTTCCGTTGCTATTTTCAATTAGCAACGAAAAATCAATGGATTCGGTTGCTAATTTCTGTTGCTATTTTCAGGTTTTCTTGTAGTGTACCTTGATTAAAACATATAATTGAGTTTTAATTTTAAAATTTCATCAATTTTCGAAATTGCATTGCATATCACTAGAGGCTTATATCTATGCTAGTTTGCATCCTTTATCAGGCCCGGTACGTTCTCGAAGCATGACAGGAAAGTGTTAAGGATAATCACCAACACAAGTCTCGTACCATCATGGTATATTAAATGGAGACCCAATCAATTGTTATGCTCGTGATGAGTTAGACCCATCGGTAGGAACCATGCTTAAGTAGACCTAATATAACATCACCCCGGCCAAAGCTCATGTAATGAAAGTAGAAACTTCCCCTAGGTAGTATGAACCATAATACTGTGCTTGCTATCTGGATTATTAGATATTGGACCAACCGAGATAGATTGGTTGGTCACCTAATCAAAGGCTTTCATACCCTGATAGGCCCATGTCAATTTATTCGGATTGCCTAAATAAGTAATGATCAAAACTCATACGTTTGTACATTCGCTAGGAGCGGTTATGCTGCCGGCTTTTCCATCGTGCATCATACGTGTCCATCAGTTCCCTGTTAACCCGTGGATCAAGCCCGCCTAGGACAGAGACTATACGGCCTCATGTGTGGGAGGAACAACATTGGAAGGGTATATCTGCTTGCATGTGATTGTAGATGCTGCATAGCATGATCATGCATTTTCTGGCATTCATGCATCATCTTGACCTGAGATGTTTTGCAGCCATCATAGATCTACCCAAGTGGTCAAGAGGTCCCCGCGGGCGGCTATGTAGGAATCCATTCTTTGAGCTACCAGAAAGGGTAGAATATTCAGATTCACTTTCTGAGAGTAGTCATGCTACCTCCTCTCAGTTTTCTATAAATAGCAAAATGGCTAATTCACCAAGAGGAGATGCCACCCGGGCTATAATAGCTGAAGAGGTAGGAAGAAGGTTGGAAGAATTTGAGAACAAAATGATGACTATGTTGGGAAATCTGACGGCGGCAATGGAACCACTAGCCGGGCCGAATGGAGCTACCCCTCTTATGAGACAAAATGAATGGGAGGAGGCTAGAGAAGACCCACCTAAAGAGATTCACCCACCACCAGTGGACTTGAGGGCTACCACATCAGGAGGCTAGAAAAGAGGGATAACCCACAGAGTAGGGGATGATTTGGAAGAGGATGAATATGAAGAGCCTATGTCAGTTAGAGGAAAGGCACCTCAGACGGAGGAAGCCATCTGGAAGAAGATGAAAGAAAAGTTCGAAGTAATGTCGAGGATGTTGATGAGGGGGCGAGGGATGAACCTCGAAGATAAGGAATTGGAGGGAGAAGATCTGATCCCTTAGAACTTTAAGATGCCGGACGTTCTAAAATTTGATGGCACCTCAGACCCTACTGCACATGTAAAGCAGTACTCATTAGTAATGAAGGGTACTACTTTGACCAAGAGGTAGAAGATAGAGTACTTCTGTTTGAGCTTAACAGACCCAGTAGTAGATTGGTACCATGGGCTAGATAGGAGGACCAACGAGGATTGGGACCTACTGACTGAAGAGTTCCTGAGACAATACGACTGCAGTACAAGGATGGAAGTGACTGTAGACACCGGGTCCCGAGACGGTCCAAGATCAGGATTACCCGATGATGAAAATAATACTTGCCACAAGCAAAGGTGTCAAAAATAATATTTTCTTTGTCGAGAATCTCCTTTGTTCCTCTAAAAATTTTGATTCGAAAATTTACATTTTTATTCCTTTTTATTTTTATTTTTTATTTGCGCACCGCGCGTGCGGGTTGGGTTGTACACGTGCAGGCCATGCCCGCACAGGAGCAGCATGCGCCCGCAAGCGCAATGTGCACCCACAGGCGAAGTGCGCCTACAGGTGCGATGCACGCCCGCTCAGGCGCACATCGCCAAGGGCGATGCGTGCCCCCTGGCGACGTGCTCCCCCTCGGGCGTACATCGCCAGGCTCGACCTGCGCCCATAGGGGCGCGCGTCGCATTGCTCCACCCGCGGGCATTCTTGCCCCTTCTCTCCCATGCACGGTCGTTTTCACCTGCAATTTCTGGTCAATTTCCAGTTCGTTTTTCCGTTTGTTTCGCATTTTTGTGCAATTTTTGGTTAACAAAAAATGAAAGAACATTTTGTTTCTTCCCATTTTGGGACAATCCAGATAAACAAAATGAAGGCTTGATCTTCATTTTGGGGAGAGCTACATTTTTTCAAAAAGAAAAGAAAGGTTTTCTTCTCTCAAGCCAAGGGCAGACGAGAGCTTCTTCACAAAAAATCTTTAAACATTTTTTCAATTTCAATTTATTTCTTCTCTAAAGAATATTTCATCCTTGGTTTGGTTTGAGCAAGAAAAATTAATTTTCTTTGCTTAATCATCCCACCAAAAATATTTTCTTGAGTTTTGTTTGTCAAAACTAGAAATTTTTCCAAATATTTTCGTGTTTATTATCATAAATTTCGACAAGGAGAACGGATCAAGATATCCTATTTTTCGATCTATAAAATTTGACGGTAAATATTCTTGGTCCCATCCTCATGTAATTTTGTGTATCATTTATTATTGTTAATATTATTATTTTCTTGTTATTATCACCATGTCCATCATCTATTTCTAACATTTTATTCTAGCATTTTAATGTGTTTCTTTTGCTACTGAGGATATATTTTCCACATGATTTTAAACCCCCCCCCCCCCCCCCCCCCCCCCCCCCCCCCCCCCCGGGTTGACTATTGACTATTGTTACATCATTACTATTATTATCATTACATTTATCATCGTTATTGCCAATGTCATATTTTTGCATGAAACTTCTATTATTACTATTATTATTGTTTCATTATGCCACTGCTATTATTATTATTTCATGGTATTATTATTATTGGTATTATTGTTTTATGTTTAGTTTATATTATTATTATTTATTATTATGCTACTGTTATTATTATTATTATTATTATTATTATTATTATTATTATTATTATTATTATTATATTCATTATTATTTTTTTTGTCGGGTTATAATATTATTATTATTATTATTATTATTATTATTATATTGTTATTATTGGTATTATTTTGAAATTGTTTTTTTTATTATTATTATTCCTAGGCTTTTGCATGACTTATTTTTAATTCCCTTTGCATGTAAATCATTTGTATATTAAATTAACATGTCCTATATGTATTTTATCTTTATTTGATCAATTTTTAGAATTATTACTAATATTTTTAATGTTATTTTTTGTGTGGGATTTAAATTTGGTTTGCCTAGCATGAGTATCCCCGTGACTACACGGATGGTTCACGATGCGTAGAAAACCCGCATTGCTTGGGTGAGATCTTTCCTATCCCTTTATGTGTTTATGTTTGCTTGTAAAATAAAATGATTTTATCTTGTGCACATGTGCGGTAAAAAATCATGAAAATATTTTATAACTAAATCAAGATTTTTATTAATAAAATTGAGACCAATGTCCCTTGTTTTAGCCAAGTAATGTAAAATGTCACGATAAAATGAAGAGTTAAATTTTCTCCAAAATGGGACCACTCATCCCTGTTTTCAATCCAATAATCGAATAACTTTTCAATTCCTTTTTAATGAGCGTGAACGAACCAATGTTCCTAAACCAAACGAATGACCCGATTTATGTATGTTCTTTTTCATGTTCGATTTTGTTTGTTTGTTTAAATTTATGTTCATGCATTTTGGGCCCTTGTAATTAATTTTGGGGCAATATTATTTAGTCTTCTTTCATTTGGGATTGTATTCCATCCCAATTTACATTTTCAATCTTATTTTATTTGGGGTTGTATTCTGCCCCCAATTTCTCTTGTAATTGTGTGCTTAATGTGTTTATTGCTTTTCTTTATCGTTTTATTTACCGCTTTCTTTATAGCTTTTATTTATCACTTTGAATGCATGCGATGCGCTTTTAATTAAATGCATTAATCGTGTGAGAGGAGAGATAGAATTTTATGAATTTAAAAACTCATTTATAATTAACCAAAGCATAAATAAGAGTGAAGTTCTGGACACCAATTTCTGGTTTAGACCAATAGAGGTTAGAAACCTTTTCCAATTTTTTGTAAATTGGGTGGCAAGTCCAAAATACCTCAAAGGTGCCTAAAGGCGTCGTGAGACTAGATGATCCTTTTCAATGTTCTATTGGGAATGAGGCATCCAAAATGTCTCATGGAACCCAAGATCAAAAAGACGCAAACCAATCCCTCGAGCCCTAAAAGCGGATCTCGTTACGAGGGCTTTTGCTAAGTTCGGTGCGTGTCACACACTACAACAAAACTGAGTTTTAACGACCAAAATTTAGCGAATGGATAAAAATCCGGTCGTAAAAAGGTATAAATAACCAAGGAAAATTAATCCGGTCGTTAAAACTCAAATTTTATTATTATTTAACGACGGGATTATTTCTGTTCTTTAAAAGACATAAAATCCGGTCGTTAAAAGACATCAATAACGAAAGGAAATAAATTCGGTCGTTAATTTTTAAATTTTATTTTTATTTAACGAAGGGCTAAAATCCTGTCGTTGAAACAATGTAAATCCGGTCGTTAATGATATAGGGAAATTGGCGGGACTTGTGTGAAGCTTACCTCCAAAATCACTTTTTATTATTTCATAAAAATATAAGACAAAACTGCCTATCCCACGCTCAAAAGACAGCAAACCCAGAAGAAGAAAAAATAGGGAAAAAAACGCAAAACCCTTTCATCTTCCTATCTTCCAAACCTAAACTTCGATCTAGGGTTTAATTTCATCTGCGATTACAGGTGAGAAATTAAAAATAGTTCTTTCTATTCTCCCTTGGTACCATTGTCATTCTATTTATTTCTAATCTTCTCTTCTTCTCGTCAAATAAGCAAATAAGGGATACAAAATCTGAGATGTTTTGATGAATTGCGTTTCTACTAAGCTAATCAATCTGTTATAATTGGTGAGTTCAATCAATTGGGTATGTTTGATATTCTAATTTTTTGATTTCAAAACCGTATCTGCTACTTTTCTGGGTTTGCATAAATGTCTATTTCTTTTTCTTGTTTATGTTTTTGTTGGAAAAAGATTGATTTGGTGATATGTGATTCTTGTTCTGTTTTTTATTCCCATTTTGTTTTGATTCCCGTTTTGCTTTTGATTCCCGATTCCCGTTTTGCTTTTCATTCCCGTTCTGTTTTTTATTCCCGTTCTGCTTTTAATTCTCATTCTTCTTTTGATTCTTGTTCTGTTTTTGATTCCCGTTCTTGTTTTGATTCTCATTCTTCTTTTGATTCCAGTTCTAAATGCTTTTGATTGATTCCCGTTCTGCTATTGGCTGATTCTCTGCTGTTTAATGATTCTCAAATTTATGTATTTTTGATTGTTTTCAGGTTATCAGTCTTCAAGTCTTCAAATTTGCAAGGTAAAATTGGGATTTCTTCTTAAATTTTATTCTTTGACTCAATGTAATTGTTAATTTCCTTCTTTTCTGCTCAATTGTCATATTCTGGAAGCATTAATTTTTTCATAAAAGGTACTTTATTTTTTTTTTCTTTTTTGCTTTCTCCTTGTGCTGTTTGTTATAAATGGTTTTTGTTTTCCTCTCTAATTTTGCGTGTCCACTTTTCATTCTGGTTTTGTTTTCTCACGCCCTTCCTTTCATCGCTTTTTGGTTTCTGTAGTTTTTTTTTTAGTTTGATTTTCTTTTGTTCTATTTTCTGTGCAATCATTCATTTGGTGAGGTTTCTGATTGCTGCTACTACTAGCTGTTTCTATAGGTCCCTTTTATGATTTTTTTTCTTTTGTTGTCTAATTTGGAGCTTTATGGTGTCCTCTGTTTTATGCTCCTAAAGGAATATTTTCAAGTTCTTTCCTATCTGTCATTTCCAGAAAGAACCCCTTTATTTTAGTTTTTCTTTTACTGTTTATTTACTTCACATAAAAGAAGAAAACTTCCATTCCATTCACTGAAATTATTTCGTGTAATGTTTCAGATTTTTTGTTTCACTTTCTTGTACTCTACTTCAACCATGCATGCTTAGTTCTTTGTTCCTATCAGGGTTTGATTTCTTCTGCTTAAGTGATATTTATATTTTCCTGCGCGTGGCTTGAAAAATTTCCTTTTACTTTTCCCTAATTAGTGCAGAGGGACCAAATTCACATAAAAAATGATCAACGAACTGTTACGCCTCCACCCGATTATGTCTCTAAGTTTGGTTAGAATTATTACAGTAGTATAATATAAGTGTTCTTCAGTATAACTTTGAGTTGTTTATACTTATTCTACCTAACTCGTTGGCATGGTTATGCGCATTATATTTATTTTAGTTCACCGAGTTGCCATGTTTGTTGGTCTAGTTGATTTTATTAAATAAAGCAGCCTACTATGCCCTGATATACTTCAATTATGTTTCATCATCTTTCATTTTTATCATTTAGCTTACTACTTGGTGTATTCTTGCAGAGTATCTGGTTCTGTTATTGAATATAAATTAATCATAAACTTACATTATGACTTTGGAAGCTAGTTCTGCCCTTTCTCGAGTATGTACATCCAACAAATTATTTCTATTTATCTCCGTTACTATACATTTTTCAATTGAAGTTATACATTGTTGTACTTTAATTTCATACAGGGAGTTCTCAAAAATTCAATCTAATACCTCTCAACACATTTCTGATTCTGCATGGAGTCTCCAATTCATTAGTTGGTTTAAAAAAAAGGTTAGATTTTAGTTGAACATTTCTTAGTTTTTTTTTTTTTGCCTCTTCTTAGTTGCTTTATAGTTATTGTTATGCCAATTACTTTGTATGTTCAAGTAATGCTGATTGTTCTTGATAATAATGAATCAAGGATAAATTTGAGAGTGATGACATACTTGAGCAACGTGAGCATGTCGTGAAACATATGAGAACCTTATGGAACAACTGGAGAGGAGAGATGCATTTCAAAAATGTGAAGTCTAGGTCACTTCACGAGGCTATGAAAAATATACCAAAAGGGGTGGAAAAGAATGATTGGGAATGGTTGGTTAAAGAGCACTTTTTCAGCAAAAAGTTTCAGGTATGACATAATATACTTTTCTTTTCATATTCAAATTACAAATTTACATGTTATATTATTAATGTAGGAAACAAGTAAACGGAACTCCATTAATAGGTCCAAGTTGAATATGCCTCATCGTACAGGCAGCAAGCCTTTTAGACAGATTATGTATCAACAGGTGATTTACCCTTCTTAAACATTATTAGAGAATTTGAAGAGAATCAACAACCAATATCATTAGCACTTTCCTTAACTGCCCCAACAACGGATCCTTCCAATCTTGACTCAAAATATTCAAATTCTCCTTCCTTGAATACAGCAACGGCTCCTACCATTTCAAATGCAACAGCTCTTTCCTTCTCTAATATTAGTACAGCTCATGATAAGATTGTACAGAATGCTACAATATCTCTAGGATATATTTAGCATATCTTGCTCTGTTTAACTCTGTTCTATAAATTATTTCCTGTACTCCTGGTACAGACCAACAAATGAGAATTGTCTTCTTTGTATAAAACTATTTATGGTATCAGAGCCTTGGAAACAGTTCCAACACCTCTGTTCTCATGGCCACCGAAAGCAGCAAAATCAACTATGAAACTGAAAATGAATTATCCCTGCAAACTCTCCATCAATGCTCGAGTCTCATTTCTTTGAAACTAGACAATACAAATTACCTGCTTTGGCGATCACAGATGGAGCCATTGATCCAAAGTATCAACATGGCGCATCATCTCATCGAAGGCAGCAAACCTCTAAGAGAAATGACTAAAGATGACAAGACGGAAGCGAATCCAACTTATCTCACATGGAAAAGAAACGATGGTCTGCTTACAGCCTTCCTTCTTCGAAATATCGAAACTGAAGTGCTAGTCACTCTTGAAAATGTTAGTTCTACTCACATGATATGGAAGTCCATCGAAGAACAAATTCTTCCCACCACAGTGGAGAAAGAAATGATATTGAATGAAACTCTTTTGTCTTTAAAGAAAGGCAATCTCTCTCTTGATGAATATATCAAAAAATTCAAAAGTTTGTGTGATAGCTTGGCTGCCATTAAAAAGCCAATTGATGAGACTAAGAAAGTCTTCCAACTTGCTAGAGGTCTCGGAACTACATACCAAGATTTTCGAACCGCCATGCTCACTAAGCCTCCTTACCCCACCTTTCATCAATTTGTCATGGCATTGCAAGCTCATGAGCAAATGAATTTCAGCAACTCCATGGAAATTGACAACCCTTCTAGACACGATCAAGCGTATATAAGCCAAAGAGGAAGAGGACGTGGTAGAAGCAATGGAAATTTTAACTCTAGAGGAAGAGGTTTTAATCCTGCTGCAAGACACAGCTCCTATGGTCGCACCAATTACACTTCCAATAACACTGGAGACCATGGTTCTACAAACAACAAAAATGGCAAACACGATAAGGCTCCTATAACGTGTCAAATTTGTGGTAAGAATAACCATTCAGCAATCGAGTGTTGGAGCCGATTTGATCACTCAATTCAGCCCGAGGATCAATTACAAAAGGCTTTAGCTGCTATGACAATCAATAAAGATGATGATCCAAACCTCTATGCTGACTCGGGTGCTACAACACACATAATCAATGACCCAGGTAAACTCTCAACAATTTCTCAATATAAAGGTAGGGACACCATTTTCGTTGGTAATGGAGAGAGTCTAAACATAACTCATATTGGAAATGGAAATATCAAATCTGATAATGGTAATATTAATTTGAAAAATGTGTTAGTTGTCCCTGATATTAAAAAGAATTTAATCTCAGTGGGAAAATTGGTTAAGGATAATGCATGTACTGTCACTTTTGATACTAACAATTTTTATGTTAAGTCCTTACAGGGAAAGGTTCTAGCTAAAGGACATAGAAGTGAAGGATTATATGCTTTTGATAAAAATCATGAAGCCCTTGCCGTGTTAAAAGGAGTCTCTCAAAATACTTGGCATCGACGCATGGGACACCCGCATTTGAAATTATTGCGCATTCTGAATTCTAAAAATTTGATAAACATTTCTAGTTAGGAAAAACCTCAAACCATTTGTGCTAGCTGCCAAATGGGAAAAAGTTGTAAACTCCCTTTTGCTATATCTAACAAAATTTCGAATTTTCCTCTTGAAAAATTGCGTTGTGATTTATGGGGCCCTACCCCAATTCTTTCTTGTCAACAATTTAAATATTATGCTATTATTGTGGATGACTGTACTAGATATACATGGATTTTTCCTCTAAAACGAAAGTCAGATTTCTTTGAACATTTTATAACATTTCAAAAACAAATTGAAAATTTATTTGAAAGAAAAATTAAAATTCTCCAAAGTGATGGAGGAGGTGAATTTACTTCCCATGTTTTTGAAAAACATTTAATTAATTGTGGCATACATCATCAATTTTCTTGTCCACACACCCCACAACAAAACGGTGTTGCCGAAAGGAAACACCGTCATATTGTGGAAACTGGTCTTACACTTCTTTTTCAAGCACACATGCCTGTCAAATATTGGGTTGATGCTTTTCTCACTGCTACTTTCTTAATTAATCGTCTCCCTTCTTCTTCTCTTAATATGCAAACACCATATTCTAAATTATTTAATTGTGAACCTGATTATAGCTTTCTAAGAATTTTTGGATGTAGGTGCTTCCCTTATCTTCGCAATCAAGGAAGAAACAAATTCGAAAAGAAGACATATCCTTGCATCTTTATCGGTTATAGTCCTATCCATAAAGGTTATCGTTGTTTATGTCCTTTAACTAATAGAGTTTATATTTCCAGGCATGTTATATTTGATGAAAATATTTTCCCTTACGCCCCATCACAAATAGACACATCCCAAAGGGACTTGGACGTCACTATGTTTCCAACCAGCATAGAAATTCCATACCAATGCCAAAATCCTCTTGAGAAAGGGAAACACGTTCATAATGGGACAAATACCACTATTACTCATGAAGATATTCATCAGCATATTCATCAGCCTCTTTATCCTATAGAAAAAGGGACTTCCAACGACATTGATCCATCAATTGAGAAAGGGAACTCCAACATGAGTAACTCACCAAACCCCAACGATAAGCTTGACACAATTCTACATAATTCTGCTCCCAATCAAGAAGCCAATCCTGACCACTTATATGGTCATAAAGAAGCACTCTCTCTTGACATTATTGAGCAAATGAGTGACACCCATGCTCACTCCAATTCCTCTTCAAATCCTGAAAATCTTGGAGATCAAGATGTCACTCTACATCAAGAAAATTCTAACCTTAACACATCTGCTCCTCAATCATTATTTAACCATTTACCTGATTTGAGCAATAAATTAATTGTGGATTTATCTTGTGCAGGTCAAGAACAACGTTCTCTTGAGGAACCTTTCATGCTTACACGCCTTCAACTAAGACGAAATCCTGAACTGAATCCTCAGCTTGCCAAAGAAACACAAGAAATTCGATCTAAACGTGGCAACCTTGCTCTTATCACTTACAGCGATGTTAATGTGCCAAAATCTTACAAAGTTGCAATAAAAATTCCGCATTGGAAAGATGCGATGGATAATGAAATACAAGCTCTTCATGAAAATCAAACTTGGCATCTTGTCCCACGACCTTCGAATACCAATATTATTGGCTCTAAGTGGATATTCCGAATTAAATTCAAAGAAGATGGTACCATAGAACGATATAAAGCGCGCCTCGTAGCCCAAGGATACACTCAAATTGAAGGCTTAGACTATGAAGAAACCTATAGCCCTGTAGTCAAAGCAACCACAATTAGACTTGTGATAGCGATTGCTACTACATCGAATTGGAAGATGCGCCAATTGGATGTCAAGAACGCCTTTCTCCATGGATATTTAAAAGAAACAGTTTATATGGAGCAGCCGCCTAGTTTCAAGGATCCTAATAATCCAGAGTTTGTTTGCAAACTAAATAAATCTCTCTACGGCCTCAAACAAGCACCCCGTGCTTGGTTCAATAGATTATCGCAATACCTACTTCATATTGGTTTCATTTGCAGTAGATCTGACCCGTCTTTATTTGTTTTGCGCAAAAATAATACTATTATATATATGCTTATATACGTTGATGATATTGTGCTTACAGGCAATAATGATGAAGAGATACAACGGCTCCTTCAAAATCTTGGATCAGAATTTGCATTAAAAGACCTGGGAGATTTGCATTTTTTCCTTGGCATAGAAGTTCAACGAAACAATAAAGGAGTAACTCTTTCTCAAAGTCAATATGCTAAGGAAATTCTCCAACGAGCCAAGCTACTAAATTGTTCTCACTTTAAGACACCAATGGCTCTCAAACCTCAGCCAGCCTCTCATGATTCAGATCCTATTGATGCAACCGAATATCGCAGCTTGGTAGGGGCTCTACAATATTTAACATACACCAGGCCCGACATCGTCCATGCAGTCAATAAAGTTTGCCAAAAATTACAAAATCCCACTATTGGAGACATGAAGGCTGTCAAACGTATCCTTAGATATCTTAAAGGAACTCTACATTATGGTATTTCTTTTTTGAAAAATAGTACTCTTTCTCTTTATGGTTTTTGTGATGCAGATTGGGCCGGGTGTCAAACTACTCGTCGTAGTACTACCGGTTACTGCATTTTTCTTGGAGCAAATTGCATATCATGGTCATCAAAGAAACAGCCAACAGTATCTCGATCCAGCACTGAAGCGGAATATAGAGCCTTGGCTTCAACAACGGCTGAAATTGTTTGGGTTACTTTTCTTCTTCGAGATATGGGAATTCAACTACATACGGCCCCTCAACTATTTTGTGACAACAAAAGTGCTCTCTATATGACAGTTAATCCTGTCTTTCATGCTCGTTCCAAGCACATTGAAATTGACTATCACTTCGTCCGCGAAAAGGTAGCTGTTGGCGCTCTTGTCACGAGGTACATTCCCTCCACTCATCAAATTGCTGACATTTTTACAAAACCTTTAGCTGCAACACCATTTTTGCACTTTCGAAGCAAGCTTGGAGTTCACTCTGTCCTTCCCTCCAGCTTGAGAAAGGGTGAAGAGAATCAACAACCAATATCATTAGCACTTTCCTTAACTGCCCCAACAACGGATCCTTCCAATCTTGACTCAAAATATTCAAATTCTCCTTCCTTGAATACAGCAACGGCTCCTACCATTTCAAATGCAACAGCTCTTTCCTTCTCTAATATTAGTACAGCTCATGATAAGATTGTACAGAATGCTACAATATCTCTAGGATATATTTAGCATATCTTGCTCTGTTTAACTCTGTTCTATAAATTATTTCCTGTACTCCTGGTACAGACCAACAAATGAGAATTGTCTTCTTTGTATAAAACTCTTTAGAATTTACTATTACTTTTGAAATTTCTCATTTATTAGCCTAATTCTGTTGTGAAGGGAGGCAAAGATGGTAACCCACCAAACTTGGCTACCATGTTCTTTGAAAAGTTTGTATTAAATAATTATTTATAGTTGATAGTTGATGTATTATCATAGTATCCTTGTATTTTGTATAACTGATGTAAGTATTGAGTGGATGATATTTGTAAATTATTATATGAGTGTGAATGAACCTAAATTGGAGGATGGGCAATCTTGTGTTGGAGTATGAATTGGAGAAGGGTGAATAAAGATATGCTCATTTGAAGTGTAAAGACTTTCTGTTTACAGGAGGATAGGCAATATTATAGAGGAAACTCTACCGAAATTTCGGTAGAATTGGGTGGCATATTTGTGTTTTGAATAAATAAATAGTAAAGTTTAATAGTTGTAGGATAGTTGAAAAAAAAAACTTTACTCGGATTTAATCAATAATCTTAAGAGTAGTTTTAAGATCGAGTTATTGTACAGTGTCGTTGGAACCGTTGTGTGTGTATGTATAGTTTAAGGGTGTTACAAATTTAGTATTTGTAATTGGATTCGAAGTCAAATTTTTTGCTCATACAGTTGTCTCCCCATTTTAATGTAAGTTGTATTCTATTTTTTTTATTATTATAATGACATTATACTTATGATTATTTTTTACATTTCTTTTTGCAGCCCTTTTCATTTTTTGGATATTTTGAAGTGCGTATACAATTATACTTGTTGGATTTTGGATATTTTGAAGTGTATATATAATTACACTTGTTGGGAGATTTTGAATATTTAAGGTAAATTATATTCAATTATTTGGCCTTTTGATTTATTGCTTTTATGCATGAATTTTAATTATAAATTTATATTTTAAATTCTACAGGTTTTCAAAACAGTGGACAATGAAGATATAAGGTTCATTATTCATTCTTTTAGAATTTTTATATTCTAAGGTCAATAGAAAATGATATAGACAGGGGCTGTTTTTATATTTTATAGTATATGATACAATTTCGAAATATCTATATATTTTGTATATGATATTTTGCAATCTATGACAAAACTATTTATTATAATTTTGGATTTATTTATATATGTGTGTAAATGATGTGTTCAGGTAATAGTCAAATAAAATATTTATTATGAAAATTATTAATTTCTGAATTTTTTTTGAATGATGAAAAATTCATGACTATCTTTAACTACCGAATATTTTTTCATTGACTATAGCGAAAATAAAAACTTGTCGGTAAAAAGTATCCTCAACGACTAAAAACTTCTTCATTGAAAGCGAATAAAATGAGCAAAGGGAAAATACAATTAGTAAAACAGTATTTGTAACGACATGAAAGGTTGAAAGTGAATATAATTAACGAATGAAAAATTCGGTAGCTAAAATGTATCTTTCACGAACAAAAATCCCTTCGTTGAAAGTGAATATAATTAACGAAAGGAAAATTCGGCTTAGCGAAAGGAAAATCTGGTCGCTAAAAGGCATTTTTAACGACCGAAAATCCCTTCGTTGAAAGTGAATACAAATAGCGAAGGGAAAATCCGGTCGCTAAAAGACATTTTTAACGACCGAAAATCCCTTCGTTGAAAGTGAACACAAATAGCGAAGGGAAACTCCGGTCGCTAAAAGGCATTTTTAACGACCGAAAATCCCTTCGTTGAAAGTGAAAACAATTAGCGAAGGGAAAATCCGGTCGCTAAAAGGCAGTTTTAACAACCGAAAATCCCTTCGTTGAAAGTGAATACAATTAGCGAAGGGAAAAACCGGTCGTTAAAAATGCCTTTTCAACGACCGGAACCATTCCGGTCGTTAAAGATTTTAACGACCGGATTCAATATCCGGTCGTCTATACTTTTAACGAAGGGGCTTTTACCGACCGGATTTTCCGGTCGTTAAAATTTTTTAACGATCGGATTTTAACTTTTAACGACCGGATTTCCCTTCGTTAAAGAGCATTTTTCTTATAGTGACAGTGACGCTGAAAGATTTGGAGCTTTTATGGCAAAAGTCTGGGGAGTTATTTCACGAATATCTGACCCGATGGAGGAACCGGGTGATGGAAATAAAAAGAAAGCCAGATACCCAGAATCAGATAAGGCTCTTTATCAAGAATTCTAGCTCGTATCTGAAGGATGGGCTGAAGATGAAAAGTTTAAAAGATTGGGAGTCGCTGAAGGACATAGGCATTGAGGCTGAAGGGGAGTATCTGGCAAGGAGAGCCAACAGTGAGACATACAAGAAGAGTAGTGGTGGTCAAGGAGCAAGTAGACTGGTAAGTTCAAGCAGTGGTGGCAGGGTAAGCAGGACGGCCAAGGTTTTAATTGCAAGCGCCGGTCCAAGGCATTTCTCAAATTTGGGGAGATCTCTCTCTTGGGTGCTGAGAAGATTGATAAAAGAGGAAAAGTTGCAACCTCTAGCACCTAGACCTGCCAGGACCCAAGGGCAACCGAGGCATAAGGAAAATGAATATTGCTCTTACCACCGGCACACCGGACACACGATGGATGACTTCAAGGCATTGAGGCATGCCATTCAGGATTTGATTGACTTAAAGCAAATCACAGATCCAGAGAAGAGGAGAAACCAGAAGAAGCTCGGGTACAATAATGTGCCCCTAACCATATTTATGATTGGGTCTAGCTTGCCTGAGTTGTGCGTACTGAGGGATTTGTATGGAGTTGAGAGCACTGCTATCATTTGCTCAGAGGGGGCAGATGAAGAAGGGATTCTTGTGGCAGTAGTAGATTGTTGGTCCACTGATGATAGTGAAGATGAAAATAATGATTCTGGTGATGAAGAGTCTGCATACCTATGTGTTTTAGACGAAGATGAAGAGGATAAGAGGAAGAATGATTCGAAGAGGGATGATGATATGGAAGTCAGAGCCGTGACCCGGAGTGGAAGGGTAGTTTCGGAGGTTGATAAGCCACAAGATCGCATGGCAAGTCAGATGGATAAAGAGCCGGAGGAGGACCCAATAAAAAGGCAACTGAAAAGGACATCGGCTCAAATTTTGATATGGGATCTTTTGAGGCAGTCTCCTTTGTACAGGTAGAGATTGGTTGAAGACTTATGTGAATCTACCGTGGCAACTACCATTTCCCCCACTGAGCTGCTAGACATAGTAAAAGGGAGTGGTGGGGAGAACATGGTTTACTCTAGTGCAGATCTACCGGCTGAAGGCCGCAACCGCAATCGCCCATTGTATATAAGGGCCCAGGTGAATGAGAAGCACACGGCATGTGTCATGGTGGATGATGGTTCCTCCATAAATGTTTGCCCTTTGGTGATGATGGTAGCTTTCGGAATATCAGAAGAAATGCTGAGTAAGTCTGATCTCATAATCATGGCCTATGATAACTCCCGCAGACAGGCATTGGGAACATATTCGACTTATTAGGAATGAAATTTAGTTCTAGATATTGTTTTTGTTTTGGAAGTGCTAAATGCAACCATAATTAGAGGGCTGTGAATGTAACGACCCGATTTGGACCCTAGAAGTTTTGATTAATTTTTGTCGGATTGCATCAAGCTTAAGAGTGTTTGTGTGTGTGAGAGTTCTGTCGCGAGCGCGACAGAACCCTCCAGCAGATAGTCAGCTTATGTGGGTTTCAAAAGGCTTTGAATTAGGATTCTGATATGTGGCATTGTAGGAGGTTGACACATGGCGGCATGGGAGTGTGGCATATGATTTTAGTATGTTTTTATTTTAAGCAAATAAATGTATTTATTATGGCAAGAGACATTAAAGGCTAGTTGTTGGGCATTAATGGGTGTGGTTGGCTTTCTTTGGGTTGACAGGCCCTTTTTTCCCTCCTTTCAATTTCTGCTTTTGGCCCTTTGTTCTTCTTCTTTCTTTCTTGCTTTTGGTTCTGTCGTGTTTCTTCTCTTTTCTTCTCATTTGGTTTCCCTTAAGTGGATCACTTGGATTGGTTTGAAGGGAGTGAGCTAAGGGTAGAGTTAGTTCTTGAGAAGGTAAGTAGTGTGATTTTGTTAGTGTTGGTCTTCTTCTTCTACTTGGTTTGAGTATTTGATTTAAAGTGAAATAAAAGGATTGATTCATGGGTTATTTTGAATGATCTTGTTCGAAGCTGCAGATAAGAGACTGGATAAAAGGCAAGGAGAAGATCAGAATCAAGTAAAGAGCAGTGCTTGAGCTACCTAGAGGTTGGGATCGAGTGTGTTTTCAATTAATTTACACGTGTTGTGATTGAGTAATTTATGCTCAAATAGAGATATGCATGAGTAGGGATGTCTGGTGAATTTTGATTTGTTCAATAGCTCTAATGTTTGTATACTTATTTATATGTTCATTTTGATTGCTTGCAGTGTTTAAATGAATTAGCATGATAAGATTGTAGTGGGATGTAGATGAATTTCTGGGTTTGTACATGATTGTGTTAATTTTGGGATATTGCATGATTATTGTGTTAATTATGTTTATATGACCATAAATTGTTTTAGGGATGAAGTTAAGTATTGAGGTAAGAGTTTTGGCATGTGTGTGTGAGGTGGGTATGTTTGGTTTTGAAACCAAAGTGTTGAAAGCTATTTTTGGGGAGAAATATGCTACTGTCGCGAGCGCGACTTCTGTCGCAATCATGACAAAAGTGGATTTCTTCAGTGTCGTAGGTACTTCATGCGCATTGTGAGGGGACTGTGTGCTTCGAGTCGTGAAGGATAGGACGACTCGGAGAAGCACGCCTTGCTATGCACGAGTCATGCGCAAGTGCACGAGACGTGCACGAGTCGTGCACAATGAGCACGAGTCGTGCTCCTGTGCACGAGTCGTGCACAAGAGCACGAATCGTGCATCTTCCCCCATTTTTGCAGTGCAACTGGCTTCTGTCGCTAGCGCGACTTTTTGTCGTGATCACGACAGTAAGCTCTTTCCCTGCCCTATTCTTCTTCTGAAAAATGCTTTCTTCTTGACTTGCTTTGCATGTTTTCTCCCGAGTGCATAGTTTATGCTTACTTGTTCCTCCTTTATATTATAATTAGAGTTCTGTATTGATAATTATTGACATGACAGTGTTTTCAGTTGTGTTCCTAGTAGTGTCAAGTATTGAGTTCTGAGTGAGGGAGTCGAGCCTGAAGCGTCCTAATAGTGGATAGATAAGCATGCTTATAAAGGGTTAGAGGCGACTACTACAGTGACCTTAGTTGTGTCTATTTGATGAATACCTAGTGTATTCAACGCTATTGAGTTAGTTCTCTAAAGTTTATACAGTATCCACAGTACCCGTATCCACCAATATTGAGAATTCAGGCTAATGTATATTCTGTAGTGTACAAGAGGGGTAGTAGAGACTGGTATATGTATATGAACATAGTATGACATTTTATCGATATTGTTTGCCATATTTAGATTTTTCGTACATGAATGGGTTAAAGCATGATGTTATTGCTTACAAGATTGTGTATATGATTATTTGTATATGACATGACTATCGATATGCCTTTTATATATTTGTGACTTCGTTCGAAGTCTATTGTTTCTGTTTATCCCCACTAAGCGTTATTGCTTAGCACGGGTGTTTTTCCCGTGTAGGTTTTCAGGATTGGATCAGTGAGTGCGCATCTGCAGGTCAAGGCCACTAGGAGCTTTTATACAAATCCTTTTTGTAGAAGATAGAGTTTCTTACATTTTGAGTAACGTCATTATGTATATAAAAGTATAGTATCGAAGTGTAAATGTTAACTGTTTTGCATTTATATAGAAAATAATTATGTATTAAGTATCGAACGTGTGCAATATGTATAGTTTATATATATTATAAGAGTATTTTGTTTTGGCCCAAGTTGTTTTAATCATTTATTGTTATAGCTTTCGCTTTCGAGTTGAGTTTGTATGTGTTTGTATGTTTAGTGTGTTTGCGCGTAGCGCCCCGATATTCCTTCCAGGGGGTAACGGGGAGTTACAGTGAAGATAAATTTACATTTCTCGATGCTGATTTTAAAGTGGATTCTTGATGGACCAAGAATCAGTTGCTATTATGCTTGATGACTACATTTATGTGTGTCTAAGCCTTCTGCTGTTGCTTTCTCATAATTTTGAACTTGTCTTTTGATTGCTATTGTTTGTGTTTTTCGAAAGTTTTAAGACCGAAGGGGGATGTGATGATTAGAAGTTAATTTTTTGTACTGAATGCCTAATTTGGGCATGACAGAGCCTTTTTTTATAAACCTCTAAGCTCCCCGTCGCTTCAGAGCTCCCCGTCGCTTCCATTTCCTCTGCTTTTCTTATTCTTTCTTCTTTTAAAGTTTGACGGATTACAAGCCAAAGTTTTCTTTCTTGATCTTGGTACGAATGGTTTACCTTTTTAAATTAGAACTTCATTTCCAAAATAATTGGCGGTAGGCTAGTACATAACTGGTAATTTAGATAGCAAAAGTCATTTTCTAGCTTCTTATTTGTTGATTGAGGTTAATTTTGGATCTATTAGCTGTTTTTCTTTTAACTTCCACGTACTAGCAATTCTTCCTTTCAGAGCACTAGACTCTGGCCTCTCTCTCTCAGGGATCATCCTAAACAAGTTTGAATCCTGGCAAGGGCCACAAACAAGCCTTAAGCCCGCAATCCTTTACTTAAATTTTAACTTTTCGTTTTCATTTTTGGACAAAATAATATTTATATGCAGAAAATATTCTTTAAAAAGAAAGAAGAAGTTAGAAATGCCATTTTGGTCTTAATTCTTCTTCCTTCTTTGTCAACTCTTGGTACTGATACAACTCTGATCCAGCTTTCCCCACTGGCAATAGTGGCCGAACAAAAATCTCTACTAGCTTGGGAATATGCACAACCAAATGTAGTTGCTTGACAGTAACATCTAAGTTCAAATCAGGCTTTCTGTGTGATTTGTTCACCGGATCAATAGTGATCTATCCTAAACCAGATATAGCCACATCACTTGCAGGTCTGCCAAGGCAAAAAAATAACTTTCATGCCTATTGATTCCAAACTTTTACCACAAATAAAACCAGGATATCTTCTAATATATGCACAGGAAAAGCCTCTTATTTAATAATCTACATAAAAATAGAAATGTAACAGTGGCCATTAATTATATGACCACTGGCACAAACTGCAAACTAACCTCTATGTATCTTCAAATTCTATTTGCAAGTTACACACAATTCCAAGTCCTTTCCAATCTTTCGCTCTCTCTTTTCTAGTTGGAGGTGTAAATAGAACTCCTACCTCTTTCTGGAACAAATATACAAGATTGATTGAAAATGTAAGATAGATTGCAAATGATATAACAAAATAAATAACTAGCAGCGCAACTTTATTGCCCTGGTAGCTTTCATAAATCAAAGTAAGCCATAATTGCACCGATATGCTCAAGTGCAATAATTTAATAGGTGATCAAGATGTTCCTTGATTGTGATCAATTCATCCAAATGAAAGCTAAAAGAGCATGGTAAGTCTTAAGCAGAGACTCAAATTACCTGGTAAAATTCATCAGCTTCATCAATAGGTACTATATGAATTTGCAAAGCTTTGGGGCCACAGAATATTAAGCTTGTTTCTGGGAGAACCTGAAAGTACCATGACTCATAACATATGGATCCTTAAAAATGGCAAGACATGAATATCCCAAGCTAACAATAAAGAATTCCTAAAATCACAAGACATGGACCTTCAAGACATCAATTCGCACTAGACCTCCCCAAAATATTGAAAACCCATTCAAGCCATTGTATTCAAATTTCTCTCCCAAACCATTTTCCGAGGCCACCTTTGCATTTTGGTATAGCAAAGTAATGAGTGAGAAAGTAGAGTGAGAAAACCTAATATTGAAGGCTATTTTGAAGAGAACATACAGGAAAAGATTGACCCCTCAGACTACTCCGCGGAGCAAGGATAGGTAAATCATCTGAATGAACCACTGCAGCTTGCCTGTGGTGGAGATGAACTCCAGGTGTGTCAAATGATTTCTACGAAAGAAAAAGGAAAGGTTAAATTTTCAAAAGCACTAAGAAAGAGAGGGTTAACATGTCTAGCAAAATCATTCATAAAGCATTTATTAAAGAAAATAAACTTCAAATGCAATGTGTTATCTGTGCTAGAAAAATATCACAAATTATAAAATCACAAATGACAAACTAACAATGAACATATAATGCAATAACAAGAAAAGCATACCCCTCCTCCAAGAAAGGCATTAATCTGAATTGAACCCAAGGTAGTTCCGGGAATAGCAGATTATATTGGTCTATATTTTCAAGCAGCTAGATCTCGATTTGCCATCATTTCTAATGTTAAAAAAGATGCCAAAGTTAAAATAGAAGGAATACTTAACAAAGAGAATTTTAAAAAAGAAAATAAAAAATGAACTGTATTTATAACAATGAGGTCTAATGACCCAAAAAGAGTTTGAACTAGTATACTGGTAATCAACAAGGTCCTGTTGACACCATTTCTAATTTGACAAAAAGGTAAAATAATATTTGTAGTGCGTGGTGAGGGCAAAAAAGGACCACTCATTCAATGTATTGGACACCAAAGCATAGTAGCAAAGTCACATCTAGTATACGCACAATATGCATTTAGTTTACAAACAATACACATCAAGTACACATATAGTATACGCATAGTATACATCTAGTTTACTCACAGTATACATTAAGTACACATCTAGTATAAGCATAATATACAACTAGTTTTCTCCTAGTATACATCAAGTATATATTTAGTATATGCACAATATACATCTAGTTTACTCATAGTATACATCAAGTACATATCTAGTATACGCACAATATACATCTAGTTTACAAATAATATACATCAAGTACACATCTAGTATACGCATAATATACATCTAGTTTACTCATAGTATACATCAAGTACACATCTAGTATATGCATAATATATATCTAGTTTACTCATAGTATACATCAAGTACACATCTAGTATACACACAATATACATCTAGTTTACTAACAGTATACATCAAGTACACATCTAGTATGCGCATAATATACATATAGTTTACTCATAGTATACATCAAGTACACATCTAGTATACGCTCAATATACATCTAGTTTACTAACAGTATACATCTAGTATATGCACAATATACATCTAGTTTATAAACAATATACATCAAGTACACATCTATTATACGCATAATATACATCTAGTTTACTCATAGTATATATCAAGTACACATCTAGTATACGCACAATATACATTTGTTTACTAACAGTATATATTAAGTACACATCTAGTAGATGCATAATATACATCTAGTTTATAAACAATATACATCAAGTACACATCTAGTATACGCACAATATACATCTAGTTCTAATAAAGGAAATTACACACAATACCACTTTTTAATTTTTTTTTTTTCAAAATACAATCTTTTTTTTAACTCTTTCATAAATCTCACTTTTTAAATTTCTATTTTCAAAAATACAACTTTTCTTTTGCATTTTACTCTCCTTGCTATTACACATTATGTACACTCACAATATACAAGTACACACACAGTACACATTTAGTACACACACAGTATACAATAAGTATGCATACAATACACATTAGATATACATACAATATACATTAAGTACACGCACAATATATAATAAGTTCACGCACTGTATCCAGGGAGTACACGCACAATATATATCAAGTACATACACAATATACAATAAGTACACGCACAGTATGTAGGAAGTACACACATTATACATCACAAAATATAAGAAGTACACATACAATACACATCAAAGTAGTGATTTTAGAAAAATATCTTTTGTTTTTATTCTTTTATTTTTAAAATAAAAAATAAAAAAAATAAAAAGGAGCATTGCTGTAAAAAAAATAATACAAGGATCTTGCTAGTTTGGTGATTTGATGGCTAGAAGGCTTCAAAATTGTGTCTGCTTATGAAATTTTCAAAATATAAATATATCTTGAATAGTGAGACTTTTCAAAGGCCGAATTGCAAGTGTATGGAACGGTTCTAAGTTTATATATGAGAAATGATCTATGAGATTGATAACTTTAATTTCAAGATAAAGTCCGCAAATTTCAGGCCGAAGTTTCACATACTAATGCAATTATTGTTTACTACACATATAAGAAAATATTGTAAAGAATTTGAATATAAATACAATTACCTATATCTTTCAATTCTTTGGTAAATGAATGCCTATTTATTCCAACATAATTTCCCTCTTTTCTTGTCGTGATATCTGTTCTTGGATTCTCATAGTTTTCAGTCAATCCTCTCTTATATTTTCCCTCTCTTTGATCCATCAAGTCAATGGCAAATGCAGCTGCAGTAATAGTAGCTGCAAACTCACTTTCTTGATTACCATACTCCCAACTCATCATCTGCCAGGTAATTGTTTTTAACAATAATTCAAAAAGTGAATCTAAACTAACTGTAATGGCAAACCACAGTTCAAAAGACTTTCCTAATTAAAATTCCCTCTTTCTAGTGAACAAGGGTATCATTATTTACGCCTAACATACTACTAATTCTAGGACAAACATCAACTTCTTCTTACCGATGCTTGATCAAAGGATGGGCGCTCAATATTACTGGTAAACAAATTTATTTACAACAGGATTCAATAATACATATTATAATATATATAAAAAATAGGATGGTAAATCAAATCAAATTTACAGACATGCATTTGCGACTTTAAAGACACATCAGGAAGCACATGAAAAAAAAATGATGGAGCTTCAAGGTAAAACTTCAAAGAGATAAAGCAATCTCAACAAAGTAAGCATCACAGTGCCTATAAAAGTAAAATGTTTTTAATTAATATTACAACCTCACCTCCATTGAATTCCTTGATGTGGAAACAACATCATGTCCCTATCTATTCGCTCTGCAGTCAAAACTCAGTTCCCTCCCTCCACTCGAATCAACATTCTCACCATCATCTTTACCATCATCATCGAATCCACAGAATTGGTAATCAATACGTTGCTGTTCTATAATAACTTTAACATGTTGATCAACTTTCTCAAGTGATTTAAGAGCTTTCCGAAAGAAATTCAACTGCATTTAAAACAGAAACAAAAGCTTATTATCTTCCAAGTTAAGAGAATAACAAGAGAACTTGACTGATTAATTTAAAGAAAAACTGAGCTACATGATGACGAGCTGCCTGTGTTAGAAGACTTCGGGACTGCCCTTATTTCAGGGATTTCAACCGAAAAACGCACAAGGTTGCCTCTTCATCATATTCATCATGAGTTGTTCGCAATTGCTGCATTGTAAGGTTTTCACCCTTTATGTTCTTTGACTTTCCTTTTCTTTATGTTGTGCCACCATATACTCGTAGACATTTCTGAAGATCAAATACGAGATTCAGAATGAATTTACTTTCATCAAACAGAAGCGACAGCGGAGGGAGCGCGCCGCGGAGGGGGGCGATCAGCGGGTGGGGGCGACGGTAGAGGGCGAGCGGCGGTGGTGGGGGCGACGGCACACTAGATCTGTAGATCAAGAGGGGGAGAGGGGGAGAGAGAGGGGATGAAAGGAGAGAGATGGAGAGACATGAAGAAAGAGAAAATGGGATTTAATAATAAAAAATTGTATTTTTGAAAATAAAAATGAAAAAGTGATATGTATGTAAATGAAAGCTATATAAATGAAATTAAAAATTAAAAATGTTGTATAATTGAAATAATGAGAGAAAAGGGTATATTTTTGTTGTTTTTTATTTTATGTATAATTTTATAAAAAATCCCAATTTATATGCAAAACCAAATCCGCCCTTTAATAAGCAGACTTTTGATCAAGCTTAGATTGGGCCAAGCTTACATAATAAAATGCATGTCCAAAGCCATAAATTGTCGGGTGGGCCATACTAAACGGACGTTCGAGCCCATTATCAGGTCTATTACAATTGAGTGCTTATGTGATGTTATTCGTATGCAAGAATAGTTTGCTTGTGTTTAATCATGGTAGATGTATTTAGTACATATATAATCCAGTGTAGTATATATTTGGTATACCAAATACATTTTTTTAACATATCATTTTTTTTTTATTTTAGGAGAATTCTCAAACAAAATGACAAATGAATTGGCAATATTTGAAGTTGAAGAAGGAGCATCAAGTTCTTGATTGATCAACATCTACCACGTCTATAATTGGAGGATGCAGAACCCTTCTCCAAAAATTAAGTTTGTGAGGTGAAAATTGTTCAAATCATTATAAAAACTATTATATTTTTATAACCAGTCAATGTGAGATAATTAACACATTCTCTCATCCCTACGGCCGAACACATACAGAAAACATGGAGCGTGAAGTTTGAAAAACTAGGCATCAAAGGTTGGCCCAACATCAAGGCCTAGTGAATAATGTGAAGAAATTGGACTTTGGTCTAATTCTATCCAAAAATTAGCTTGTAAAGTGAAGACTATCCAAACTTATAAGAAGTACTATATTTTTGTAATTAGTCTTATGATGGAATATGTAAATCTTTTGAATAAAAATATAATTCAACAAATCAATAGCCACAACAAAAAATATCAACAAGACAATGAAGAAAGCAAATTTGGAATCATAAATAACCCAAAGCAGCTGGATATTAAAGTGGATAGATTTTCAAAAACAGAAACTCTGAAAACATCCAATTTAGGGTGCAAGAATTATGTGTCGACAGATGTAGCTAGTAACTAAGGAAAGGGAAGACAATGGTGTTTACAATTAGAAAATTCATAAGTACTCACAGCTATGATTTGGAAAAGAGATTTAAGTAGCAAAAGGCAAACTACAACAAACATTGTTGCTAATATTATCCAAAAAAATATATATGAATGTCAAAACTCTATATACTTAAATCTCCAGCAAACATAATAATGTGAGATGAAAGATGATTGTGAAATCACACTAAACTATCTAAAAGCCTGGAGATCAAAAGAAATGTCTTTAGAAAACATCACAGGTAAACCTGTAAAATCATATGCATTCCTTTCCTACCAAATCCTATACATGTTAAAAACTACAAACATGGGCTCTATTGAGAAGCTGGAAACTCAAGGAGACAAGTCATTCCCATATGTTTTCATAACTCTAGGTGCACCTATAAGAGGTTGGAAGTACTATAGGCCATTCACAGTTGTTGATTCCACTTTTCTAAAAGCAATATATGGAGACACTAATTCCAGCATTAACACAGAATGCAGCTGGTTAGATTTTTCCATTAGCCTTTTTTGTGGTAGATTCAAAAGATGAATTTTTGGATATCAAGTAGAACCTTTGCTAAAAATATCTTTTGACAAGGTTATCTTCGAGGAAGCTAAGCAATATCTTTGGTTGATTGATTGTAGGAAAGTAGGAAAACCACAGGGTTAATTACGTCTGTGGTCATCGAATTTTGGTGCTTATAACCAAATGGTCATAATAAAATAATTTGTAACATAAAAGTCATCAAACTTTTATTTTTTTTCAATTAAGGTAAAAATGACCAAAAAATTAATTTTTCGTCACCGGAGGGCCACGCAAATATGTTATTTTATCAGTAATTTTTTAGAACGTGTCCACTCAGCATGCGATATAACCCGTTTACATGGAGAAATTGACATATCAGCAAGTACACGTGTTATGTCAACCTGTACAAAAAGACAAAAAAAAAGTTTTACTGACGTATACTTACTAACGTGTCAATTCCTCCATGTAAGAGGGTCATATTGGCATATTTGTGTAACATTTCGGTGACAAAAAAATTAATTTTTTGGTTATTTTTACCTTAATTGAAAAAAAATAAAAGTTTGATGACTTTTATGTTACAAATTATTTTATTATGACCATTTGGTTATAAGCACCAAAATTCGATGACCACAGACGTAATTAACCCAAAACCACACACTTCCAATAAGCAAGACCTAGTCACAACTCATATCTTCAAGAAGGCACAAATTATTGCTTCCAATTGTGCGGTTCACTTTTCAGGACTTCTCAATATCTGGAGATTTACATCAGGAGAAATTAGCTTGCTTGAAAAATTTTAGTCTATGACAAGACAGACCAAATCATTTGTTCTAAACAGGTACAATTCATAGTCTTTTTGCACAAGATCAAATACTATCTTCTTGTGAGGCAATAGGTAAATAAACCCGAGGAAATTAAATGGCTGAAAAGGTCAGCTTTAATCCACAGCAAGCTGCGGCTGGGGGTTATGGACTGTCGTCAATGATGAAATGGAGAACGGCAATTTTTTGATAATCCATACCAAAAAGTGGAATAACATCGATTTTTGAGCCTGTAATATTTCCTTGGCCAAAAATTGGGCCACACATGAATTCACATGTCATATAAAACAGAACCAAACTGTAAATGTTAATTCTGCCACAAAAATGTAGATAAAGAGAACATCTGATATCTGCACTACTTTATCAACGCTGTGATAGTCGATGAAAACAGAACCATGCAAATCAAGATAAAAAAAAAAATACAAAGTTCATCAGCCAAAATACTTCTTCTCCTTGGTAGAATCTCTAAGACATTCTTTGTGCAGCCTCCTTAGCTAAGAGTCTCTCCTTTGCTTTGGTCTTGGCCTGAGATTTGGAGCCCATAATGCCACCACCCCACTTCTTGCGGTGCTCATCAAACTTATCATTAAAGTTGGCCTATATTCATTTAAAACAAAATTGAGTCAGAAATTAGGAACAAAAAATTTAACATCAGACATGGGTAGATTATGGGAAGAACATAGTAATACTCTAAAAGAAAAATATTGCCCCAGTTCACAACATATGTGCTGAGCAAATCATAACAAAAGTAACAAAAAATCATGATAATGTTGCATTAAGAACTAATAGGATGATGGGCCATTAAAGTTTAGTGTCAACGACGAAAAAGTACTGATTCCTACCTTAACTGCCTCCAAAATCTTGCTAAATTCTAATTTGTCTTCATTCTTCACAGATGTAAGGCACAAAGCTGCAGCTGTTTTTTTGTGAACAATCTGTTTCCATCAACAGAATTCAAGAGCACATTAAGGATCAGTTTCCAATCACATTAAGGATCAGTTTCCAATCAATGCTAATTAATAAATCATTTAGATTATGGAAAAAGTGCAGAAAATTCACCGCTCCAAGCCGTGATTTGTCCTTCACAATTGCATAAGGAACCTCCATTTTCCGGCACAAGGCAGGCAGCCAAACAACAAGCTCAATTGGATCAACATCATGAGCAATAACCACTAATTGGGCCTTGTTCTACATGTATAACATAGATTTCGTTTAGAAGAAAAAATAATAGCGTAAACAGGATGGATCAAGCCAACAATACCACTGAAAGGGCTAGTCATGCAATCCGATAAAGTGATTGAGTAAGTTGTCATTAACATGCAAAGGCGAAGATCAATGAGCACAACCAGCAAATTATTTATCACTATTTTAATGTCTATCAAAAATAAAACTTTCAACCCCAGCCCTGAATCATTAGCTTCACAAGAGAAATTCCCTAAAAAAAAAAACAGAGGAAGCTATAAAAATTAAAAAAAAAAATTGCAAATTATGCACCATCACATGTTTTTTGCTTGATCAATTACCTGCTCAATGAGGTAGGTAACATGGTTAAGCCCATATTTAACAACAATGGGCTTCTTTGATTCCACAGTCTTCCCCTCAGCTTCAGCTTGTGCCCTTTGAAGAAGCCTTTCCTTCTTGGCTGCCTTGTCCTCGGGTCTATATTTGAGCAGCAGCTTGAAGAGCTGTGTTGCTGTAAGCAAAATAATAATAAAAAAAGGGTTTAGAAATGTTTGCAATTGCAAAGAAATAGCAATCATAACAATGCCATCAAAATACCACAATATTCACTTAACTTCCAATTATAGCAACCTTAACCAGCACAATAAAATGAAAAACTAAAAACAGAAAAAAAAATAAAAATAAAATTACCAAGGTTCTTGTCAAGCGTTTTAGTAAACTGGTTAACAGCAGGAGGAACCTTGAGGCGTTGCCTGAGAATCCTCCTTTGCCTCTGAATTCGAACAACATGAGGCCACTTGACAAATCTAGTTAAGTCCTTTTTAGGAGGCAGTGCACCACCAATTCCAAACTGCTTTGGTCGCTTCTCAAACAGAGGGTTCACAACCTTTTCCTGCAATTTTCAATAGAGTGCAATGAATTAAACTGCAATTGCAAATTCCTGCTGCATTAATGCAACAGATTAAACTGTAATGGAAACAAAAAAAAAAAAAAAACAAAAAACAAAAACAAAATATCAAGCAACAAAACGGAGTAGAGATTTGCTTACAGGTTTCTTCTTCCCCGCTACTGGTACCTTCCCACCTCTTTTGGGACCCTGCAAATAACATAATTAAGAACTTCTCTTAAAAGGAAAAATTGATCTGCCTATCACTTAGTACAATTTATATATTGACCAATAGTTAATATTCAACAGGCACAAATGAGAAAAGGAATTATTTAAGAGACGAATTGGAGCCATTATCACCAAAGTTATGATTTCAATAAAAATCACTAAACACGAAATGGAAAACAAGAGTTGAGAGCAATGTGATTATGTTAGATTAGTATACAACTAAGAGAAACGAAAAAATAAAGAAAATAAAAACAGACGCTATAATATTAAAACAGATGCCATTAATTAGAAACAAAATCCAGCAAAGAGCTCCGCCATTGTAAAAAACTTTACAAGCATCTAGAAGACAGTAATGCAGTCAGGAAAAATAAATAAAGGAAAAGGAAAAGCACGAAACAAGTGCAGATTCTCTAAAACCAAGAGATCAAAACATAAAATTTCCATCATTTAAAACATAAACAAAAACAATCAGATAAAATGAATAATGTGACGAACAAAGGTGAAATGGATGCGTTACCATGGGACCAAGGAAATGCGAGGTTATACCCTAGCCGCACTTTGAAGAATGCTGTTGCCGTAACAGAAGAGGCAGAGATAGCTAGGGTTCTTAGTTGTCAAATGATACCTCATATATAATGTAGATTCTTTCTAGTGTGACTGGTTACCGGTACCATATTCTTATTAGAACCATAGATGTTTCTTGGTGAAATCCTATCCCTTCATCATTTACAATTTTATCATTATTTTAAAAAAAATTATTTTAATTGATTATCTTTTTTCCGATTTTTTTTTGACAGATTTTTCTAAACTAAATGGTTACATAAAGGCAGAAATAAAAAATAAAACCAATTTGAAATCCAATCGATGATTTATATTATATATATATATATATATATATATATATATGTATTATTTAATTTTTTTATGACAGATTTTTCTAAACTAAATGGTTATATAAAGGCAGAAATAAAAAAAAATAAAACCAATTTGAAATCCAATAGATGATTATTTAAGTGTGCATATGCTCCACATATTATAAATTAAAAAATTATTATAAAAAATAAATTAAAGTATACTACAAAATACTCAGCAATTAGCATATTTAAAAATTTAGAGCACATATAAAATAAAGAAAAAAATATTTGAGATTTTATTTTACAAAATTAATTATATTTCTAGCTTTATAACATTTTCTTTTAAATAAGAACAAATATTGTAGCAGTAGTTTTTTTTAAAAAAAATACAGTATTAGTACTTTGTTATATTATTTAATTTTATTTGATTTTATATTACAAAATCTAATTTTTTTTTTTTGATAAAATTATTCTTGTAAATAATATTAATGGGTATGAACAATAAAAGAGTTCCAATTTCAAGTTTCAACTCAGTACTATGGGCACGGGGCGGGGCGGGGTGGGACTCCCCACCTACTGCCCCGCCCAGGGGCGGAGATTCCACGTCCCCACCCTAGCTGGGGACACAGGGGGAAAATCCCCCCATCTCTGCCCTGCGAGTATTTTCGTTCCCGATAAAAATATTCATTTTTAATAGAAATTTTCTACTCAATGGAAATTTTCAACCTGAATCAAAAATATTTTACAAAATTTACCATGCAAAATTTAATAATTGATAACTTAAAATTAAAAACATCTTATACAATTTAAATACAAATATTTATAAATATCTCATATAATTAAAATATAAATATTTGTAAACATTCCGTACAATTCAAATATTACAAATATATATATATATATATATATATATATATATATTTTCGGGGCGGGAATTTTTTTCTCCCCACCCCTGCCCCCGCGGGGAAAAAATTTGGGAATTCCCCACCTCGTTCGGGTCGGGTCCCCACCGGGGATGGGGAATCCCGGCCCCATGATCATCCCTACTCAGTACTAAAATATTTAGACTAATTATTGAAATCATAATAAAAAGTAAAAACATCAAAAATTTACCACTTAAATAAAATCATAAAATATGAAAAAAAAAAGTTAAATATTTTGCATATGCCGTATTTATTCTTTTATAAACTTGAAGTTAATCTAAGGGGTAAAACTAAAAATTATTTGTTTATCAATAGATTGAACAAATAAATTTTATAAAAAACTATATATTGTTTAAAAAATAAATCAAATTTAGTTTAATGTGAATTTGTATTGCATATAAGTATCAAATGGATTGGGTTGGCTAGGTTTAGGTCGAGTAATAAATAAGTCATTATTTATGGGTCAATGTTCAAACAGGTTTGGAGGATTTAGGTTAACCCATGGATTTGCTACATGTTGACCCAAATGGGTTGCATGTTGGCTCAGATGGACACATGGTGACCCAAATGGGTTGCATAGTAGGTGTAATTGGCAAAATTGTAAGTTAATCCATTTAACTCGCTTTTTAATGAAAATTCGCTTTTAATACAATTACAATATACTAAATGGGATAGGTCGAGTTTAGGCCGAATTAGGATGGATCGAATTCGAGCTAGATTTGTATGAAATTTGAAAATTTTTTCTGCATAATTTTACATAATAAAATTCAAATCTACTTTAGGCTGGGCCAAATTATGGTTGAAATGGGCCGAATTCAAGCCGGACCGAGATGGATTGGATTTGGGTTGAGTATAAATGAAATTTTAAGATTTTTTGTGCACAACTTTGCATAAATAAAATTCAAATTCACTTCGGGCTAGGCCAAATTCACTTCGGAATGAGCAGAGTTCGAGCAGGATTAGGGATGAGTTGAGTTCGGATAGGGTCGGGATGAGTCGAATTTGGGCTGAGCCTGGATGAAATTTGAAGATTTTTACTACATAATTTTGCATAAATAAAATCTAGGCTTACTTCGGACTGAACGGAGCTAGACTGAATTCGAGCCGGATCGGGATGGATCGGATTTAGACCAGACCTAATCAGAGTTTTTTTTTTTTTTGCACAAAACTTCATAAATAAAAATATAGGGCTATTTTGGATTGGGTTAGGTTGGATTTGGTATGAGCCAAACTTAGGTCAGATCAGGATGGGTCGAGTTTGGGCCTGGTCGAGATGGCTCAGATTCCGACTAGGCCTAAATGAAATTTGAAAATTTTTGTACATAATCCTGCATAAACAAAATCTAGACCTACTTCGTGTTGGGCCAGATTTGGGTTGGGATGGGTCGAGTTCAAGTGGGACCATCAGGTGGGACCGTGATGGGTCGGGTTCAGGGCGAGCCTAAATGAAATTTGAAATTTTTTTCTGCACAATTTTGCATAAATAAAATTCAGGCAAATTTTGGACCGGACCAAACTCGGGCAAGTTTGGGCCGAACCGAGATGGGTCAGGCTTGAGTCGGGTCTTAACGAAATTTGAAATTTTTTTTTGCACAAGACTGTATAAATAAAATATTAAGCCTATTTTGGGTTAGGTTGGGTTGAAGTTAGTACGGGACGAATTCAGGTTTGACTGAGAAGGGTTAAGTTCGGACTAGAGCAGGATGGGTCGGATTCGAGCTGGGCCTAAATAAAATTTAAAGATTTTTTCTGCAAAATTTTGCATAAATAAAATCCAGATCTACTTTGGGCTGGGCCATATTCGGGTTGGAATATGTCGAACTTAGGTCAGGCAGGAATGGATTAGGTTCAGCCAGGCCAAGATAGGTCGAATTCATGTCGAGCCTAAATGAAATTTAAAAAATTTTTCTACACAAGCCTACATAAAGAAAATTAAAGCCTACTCGGACCGAGCCAAGTTCGAGCCGTGCTTGACAGAGTTCGGGCAAGAATGGGGATGGGTTGGGTTCAAGTCAAGCCTAACCGAAATTTGAAATTTTTTTCTGCACAAACGTGTACAAATAAAATTCAGGCAACTTCGAGCTAGACCGAGTTCGGATAGAGATGGACTGATTTCGAACCAGATCGAGATAGGTAAAGATGACCCAGATCGGGTTTGAGTCAAGTCGGTTTTGGGTCTAGATGGGTTGGGATCGAGTTGGACATACTTGGTATGAAAAAAATTATAGCTGGTATAAATTTTGTATATTGACCCATTTCGTGCAGTTGTTACTTATTGAGCCACATGGAACACGCCTATCTGGCGTCGAAATTTAATGGGTCATTTTGAGTTGGCCTAGTGGACATGCTAATTTAAGTTGACTTTTTTGGGCTAATTTGGATGGAATTTTTAGGTTAGGCCAAATTTGCCACTTCTAATATTGCATGTGAAAAATAATATTTATAATGAATAGGTTAATTTTTTATAATCAGACTATAGATTTTAAATCAACATATTTTATATTTAAACTTAGATATATTAACTTTGTCAACCTCCTATAGTATATTAGTGTTAAGTAGCGTTTCACGCGATTTTGAAAAGTTATATAAAATTTTTAATTTATAAAAATATTATATTATGCAAATAACTCATATTAAAATAATAAAATCACAAAAATAAAAATAAATAAATAAATAAAAACTCATTTACATTGCAATTATGAGAAATATAAAGTTTCAAAAATAAAATCCAAAACACCAAAAAATTCTTATTTGAACATAAAAAAAAAAAAGAACTGTCTTATACCTTCCAATAAAGGAGTTGCAGAAAGTCAGATCTATAGATTGATAGTAAATAGGTGAATATATATTCATCAAATTACCATAATATTGTACTTATATTTATCTATAACAAATTATGTTAATTTTATTATTATTATTTTTACTAATTTCATTTATCTCTAAAGTAAATGTTATGATAATTCCATTGAGAATGCAACCAAAATTTATGTTTATCCCACCCTCCAAGATAATATCACAAATGATATAAGAATTTTTGAATGTTAATATTCACTGCAAAGAAAGAAACAATTAGCGACGGCACTTTTAATCGCTAAAATTGAAAATTTCGTCGCTAATTACATTTAGCGACAAAACGATTATATGTTGCAAATACCACAGTTGCAAGCATTTTTGCGACAAAAACATAAAACAGTCGCTATTTTTAGATACTAAATTTAGTTGCTAAAAACAAAAGCCATGGCTAATTAACAACTAAATTTGGTGGCCAAAAATATTAAAATATACTTTGCGACAGGAAATTTAGTCACAATTAAATTATAAATATTGCGACAGACAGTCGCGTGAATATTGCAGTCGATAAAAATTAGCGACTAATGCAGGTTCTGTCGCTAATTGGTTTTAATTTCCTTTTCACCATTTAGCGACAGAGATTTCTGTAGCTAATCCGTCACTAAATTTTTGAATTTTTCATATCATTAAACAATAAACTAATTCATTATTTACACAACATTAAAAAATGAAAATGCATATGAATATAAATGTAAATTATAATCAAATTTATAAATATATAATCTAAAACATATATAATTAATAATATTATATAATGTATATATAATTAAAATTACTTGAAAAAGTAAATGAGTTTATCATCCCACAGAATATCATCCTAAATAATAAATCTTACTAATAATAATATCATACAAAATAAGATTAGTAATGAAGTTTAAATAAAACACTAAAGTAGTAGTGGCGATGTCACTTTGAGGTAGAGTCGCCACTAACGAATGGAGAATCATCATGCGGTTGAAGACCTTGTGCACCTGAAGGGCAAACTCCATCATCTTGTGCGGGTGATGCAGTAGTGGTATTAGACTGATTAGCTAGTGGTTGAGTGG
This sequence comes from Excoecaria cochinchinensis, assembly GCA_947683425.1. Taxonomy (NCBI): domain Eukaryota; kingdom Viridiplantae; phylum Streptophyta; class Magnoliopsida; order Malpighiales; family Euphorbiaceae; genus Excoecaria; species Excoecaria cochinchinensis. Next base: position 4,214,905 of record CANTUQ010000010.1, on the reverse strand, counting down.
CCAAGTGAGGAAGTAATGAGTGAATAGTCCGTGTGACAATCTCCTCGATATCGTCCTTTGTCAAGCATGTCCCACTAAAATGGGAGGCACTGTTTGTACCAGTAGCATATGATGGACCTGATGGGTAAACACTAGGAGCACATATGAGACAAGTCCATATATTTTTTTCCTTTTATTGCATCATACAGTCTTAATAAACAACTCAGACTCATCCACAGATAACTCATCTTGTGCTCGCTCAGATCGGAGTTGCTCATACCTCTCCTATAAAATGACAATAATTTTTAATAAGCTTAAATACAACAACAACACATATTTTACAATCATTTACTATTTAAATAACCGAAAATATTATCAACTGATGAAGTGCATGTTACTTATGCACCTCTCTGTTACGATCTGCCACATAGGTCTTCCTATCATGATTTATAGTGTCTGTGTGCATATAGGCCTCGAGAAATGTAGGTCGCTGGCCAAACTTGTAATGACCCGAAATGTATCCCAGTCGGATTCGTATGTGTTCAGAGTATAAAAGTAATGGAAATGTGAAACTGACTAATTAAAATGGTTAAATGTAGTTGAGGATTTTAGTGCCCCAATACCCTTTAGGAGGATACCGGAGTTGCAACGCACGTATACATATACGATTCACATCAAACACTATTGCGAACTACTTATAAGCAGAATAAGAAAAGCATGATTATAATCAAAACATACTTGCATAAACAAATTTTAAATATTCAAATTACAAAATATCACTCTCCTCATTTTACATGAACATATGTGTAGACATCGGGTCTCGAGACAGTCAAAAATTAGGATTACCCAATGATGAAAACAAAAACTGATTCATCGGCAAGAAAGCAAGGATCGATCATCTCCTTGTCAAGATTTTTTTTTTAGAAAATAAATAAAAAAATATATATTTTGAAAATTAAAAATAAAAAAGAAAGTTGGAAGTGATTTTTTGATCAAAAAGCTGTGATTTAAAAAAAAAATTCGGCGGCTCGCAGCCGCCGGCGCGTGAGGGCAGGCGCCCCTCGCGCACAGGTAGGCCAGGCGCACACCTCGCATGCGGCCTACGTGCACGGCCGCACCTCAGCGCACAAGGCGTGGTCGCAAGCACACCCAGCGCCTGCCAGCGGCCTTTGTCGCATTTTCTGCCGAAAATCTTTTTTTTTTTGCCTTTTTTGGGGTTTTTAACCCATTTTTAAGTTTTTTTTAAACTATTTTTCTAATTAAATTAGGGTTTTCTCTTGATAATGGGTATAAATAGAATATTTTGCAGAGAGAAAAGGGGGATTTTTGGGGGAGAATTTGGAGAGAGTTTTCTTGAGAGGAAAAAATTCTTTTCTCCATCTTTCTTGATTTCTCTTAGATCTAGAAAATATTTTGTGAGGTTGGATTAACTTGAGAAAGGAAAATTAATTTTCTTAACTTGGGTTTTCTCATCAAACCTAAAAAAAAATCAATTTTTTGAGTTCTTGTGTTGTTAAATTTTTGAGATAAAAACTTAAACTTTTTTGAATTTTTTTTTAGTTTGTTTTCAAATCTTAACGAAAGATATATTGCTTGCAAATCATCAAATCTGAGGGTAAAAATTGTTGGATCTATTATTATTATCTAATTTTATTTTATTTTTTTTCTTACATTTATGAACATGTGTTTTTGAGATTTATTCTATTAATATGATTTTTTAATTTTTATCTCGTTTTTTGTATGAAAATGGATGAATGTATATGATTTTGGGTGTGAAAAATTAGATTGATTGATTTTCTCTTTTAGTATGATTTTTATGATGGTTTTTCTTTTTTTGCACTTAAATATTATTATTTTCTATTACATGTTTATTTACCTTTCTCTTGTTTATTTATTATTATTATTATTATTATTATTATTGTTATTATTATTATTATTATCTTTGTTGTTAATTATTGTTATTATTGTTGTTGTTATTATTATTTGTTTATCGCTATTATTATTATTGTCATTGCTATTATTATCATTACTATCATTATCATTAGTGTTATTATTATTAGTATTAGTATTATTATCATTATTATTATTATTATTATTATTATTATTATTAGTATTGTTGTTGTTGTTGTTATTGTTGTTGCTATTATTATTATTGTTATTATTATGTTTGCATGGCTAGTTTTGTGAGACTTCTTAATTCATTTTGTATGTGTGTTAATTTTATTTTATATTTCCCTCATTTTCATTATTATTTAGTTGATTTTAGAATTATTGCTAATATTTTTATTGTTATTTTTTATTGGGGCTTAAAATGTGATGTTTCTTGTGTGAGCATTTTCGTGACCAAACGAAGGGCTCACGATGCGTAGAAAACTATATCGCTTGGGTGAGGCTTTACCAACCCTTTTTATTTGTGTGATTGTTTTTGTTTATAAAATAATTTTATTTGATACGCGTGTAGGATAAAAAAATATGAAAATATTTTTATAACTAAATTGGGATTTTTACTAATAAATTGGGGCCAATGTCCTCGATTTTAGCTAAGAAATGCAAAATGTCACGAATTAAAACGAAAAGTTAAATTTTCTAAAAATAGGATCATTTATCCCGGTTTTTAAGCCAATAGTCAAAGTAACTTTTCGATCCCTCTTTAAGTGAGCGTGAAGGAACCAATGTTCCCAAACCGAATAAATATCCCGATTTATGTATGTCTCCTTTTTTGATTAATTTTGCTTGATTGTTTAACTTTATGTTTATATATATCTTGTGGGCCCTTGTAATTAATTATTTTTGGGGCAATTTGGTTTAGCTTTTCCTTTCATTTGGGGGATTGTATTTGTCCCAATTTCTATTTTGTAAATGGCGTGGCTTTGTGTGTTTACCGCTTTATTTACTATTTTATTTATAACTTTCATTTACCTCTTTCTCGATGCTTGAAGCATGCTTTTAAATAAATTGCATTAATCGCGTGAGAGGAGAGATGAAATTTTCTAATCTAAAAACTCATTTATAATTAACCAAGGCATAAATAAGAATGAAGTTCTGAACATCTTCTCTGGTTTAAGACCCGGAGGTTAGATGACTTTTCCTAATTTCTTGTAAATAGAGTGACAATTCCAAAATACCTCAAAGGTGTCTAAAGATTTCATGGGACTAGATGACCTTTCCCAATGTCTTATTGGGTAGGGATTCCAAAATATCTCATGCTACCCAAGATCAAATGATGCGAACCAATCCCTCGAGCCCTAAAAGCGGGCTATAAGAGGGCCTTCCCAGTTCGGCGTGCTTCACAGTGGCGACTCCACTAGGGACTTTGTGACTTTGCTCTGAAAGTGTCTTGGTTAAAATGTATAATTGAGTTTTTAAAACTTAAAATTCCATCTCTTTTTGAGAATTGCATCGCATCATGCTAGAGCTTTAGAATTATGTTAGTTTGTACGCTTATTCTACCCTGGTACATTCCTGAAGCACGACCCTATATTCACTCAATGTGGGAAAGTGTTAAGAGTAATCACCAGCCCAAGCCTAGTACCTTTTGGTATATCAAATGGAGACTCAATCAGTCGTTAGGCTCGTGATAAGCTAGACCCATTGGCAGGGACCATGCTTGGGTAGTCCTAAAGTAACATCACCTTGACTAAAGCTCATGTAATGGCAATAGATACTTCCCATAGGTGAGATAAATCATAATACAATGCTTGTCATATGTGCTGTTATGTATTGAACAAGATAAAATGAATTGAGTGGACTCCCATCAAAGGCTTTCATGCCTCGGTGGGGTCACCTTAATTTGATTGAAGTGTTTAAATACATAATGGCCGAAACTTATACGCATGCGCATTCTGAGAGACGTTATGCTGCCGGCTTTTTGCCTTGCACTACACCCGTTAATAAGGTCCCCTATTGACCCATGAATTAAGCCCACTTAGGAAGAGACTAAATGACCTCGTGTGCGGGAGTCAAAAGGTTGGAAGGATCTACTTGCTTGTATATGGTTATGAATGTTGCATAACACACGATCATGCATTGTATATGTCATTCATGCATTATTCAAACAATCTGAATCTTTCAGCCATCATAGATTTATCTAAGTGGACTAGAGGTTCTGACGGTCGGCTAGTAAGGACAAACTTGCTCTTTAGATTACTGAAATTAGTGTCTGATTGGGATTTTGAGCCACTCTCAATGACCAATGAATCATCCTTGGAATCATCAATGGCAGAGGAGACCAGAGCTTTAACCAGTCAAGTCCTTGCCAGGAGACTAGAGGATTTTGAGCAGAGGATGTTAGAGATGATGGATACTATGGCCGAAAGGATTGCTCCTCCTGCTGCTGCATAACCACCTGTCGCTCCACAACCACCGGCAGTCCCTCCTGGGGGGTAAGGTGAACTTCTTGCTGGCGAAGAGGCCCCCATTGTAGGTAATGTTGCTCGCCAATCTATCAATGAGCATAAAGCTACTGTGCCCATTGAGCCGAGAAGGGCAAAGATCCCTAATCCTGATGAGGATTTCGTGATAGAGGATGAGGATGAGGTTGAGGAGCTAATAGCCCATCAAGCTGTGAGGGGTAGAGCACCCAAGGTGGAGGATGAGGCTATGAGAGGAATGAGGTAGCAAATTGAGGTGATCACTCGCTTGTTATCAGCTGGGAAGTGAATCAATCCCGAGGATAGAGACTTGAGGGATGAAGAGCTGCTGCCCCAAAGGTTTAAGATGCCCGAGCTACCAAAGTTTGATGGTACTTCGAACCCATCTGCACATATTAAGCAGTATACCCTGGTGATGAAGGGCACAGGGTTGACTAAGAAGCAGAAGGTAGAATATTTCTGCCTTAGTCTAGTGGGTCTGGCAGTAAACTGGTATCACGAGTTGGACAGGAGGTCCAAGGAGGATTGGGACCTTTTGACTGAAGAGTTCATGAAACAGTACGACTATAGCACTAGAATGGAGATTACCTTGAAGGACCTCGAACTCTTACAGCAAAGGAGTGACGAGTCATTCCATAAATACCTTAATAGATGGAGGAATATGGTCATAGAGATGAAGTGAAAGCCTAACACTGCAGACCAGATTAAGCTATTTATCAGGAACTCCTGCCCTTACTTGAGGGACTTACTCGGCTTTAAGGGGCTCAGAGATTGGGAGTCGCTTAAGGACATCGCTGTAGAGGCTGAGGAGGCTTACCTAGCAAAGAAAGTAAGCCAAAATAACTTTGCTGAGAAAAATTTTGGGAACCAGTCAGGGTATAGATCAGGCGGTGCTGGAAGCAGTAATGGTAGAAATGGTAACGCAACTGAGGTTTTAGCTACCAAAGTGGGATAAGGCCAGAGGCACTTTTCTAATTTGGGCCACTCTCCATCCTGGGTGTTGGAGAGATTAATGAAAGAGGGCAAGCTGCAACCATTGCCGTCCAGGCCCGCTATGAATCAGGGACAGCCAGGGCACAAAGGTAATCAGTACTGGGCCTACTATCAGCACACTGGGCACCTAGTAGATTATTGTCGGACTTTAAGGAACAAGATCCAAGATCTTATTAGCTCCAAATAGATCACGGATCTTGAGAAGAGAGAGAGAAGAAGAAGGCAGGCTATAATGCAGTCCCTCCGACATGTATTTGATCAGGTTTGGTCTACCCGATTGGCATGGGTTGCAAAGAGCTGTAGGAAGATGAATACGTCGCTGTCATCCATTAGGAGATGGGTGAAGAAGGGTTTTCCGTGGCGGCAGTAGATTGTTAATCCACCAGTGAGAGTGGAGAAGAAGATAATGTTTTTTTTAGATGCTTTGTTCTTTTTATTCTAAGAACTTCTTATGACAGTGTTGGTTGTTTCAATACAATGAACAATTTTGCTTCTTTGTATGGTGTTTCCAATGATTTCATTTCTTATGATCACGATACATTCATTATTGACATTAATTCAATTAATACGACTATATTTAATCTCGGAACTTTGGAAAAGCTGAAGAAAATCTTGATAGCATTTGATATAACTCTTGAAGAGAGGAAGATTCTGAGAGATTCATCAAAAATAATAAAAAAGAGCCTTTGCCTGGACCTAAAATGACATGCTAAAAATTGAAAAAGACATTGTTGGGACATCGCAGCTTTAATGTGCCAACACGAGGACGAGCAGAATTTCAAAAGCCAGTCCTTTGTCTCCTTAAGGTCTAGGACGCATGCAGTGCAGCCAAACAAGATCAAACTCCGAGGGCTACATCAGGAGTTAGACGAATAAAACTCTAGACCTTCACAAGAAATATATAACTCATTAAAACCAATCCTTATGACTCCTTTCCTCCCAACCATTTGAGATGTGTACCCCAAAGCAAATCAAGATTGACCTTTAATCATATGAGACCAATATAAGCAAAGAATGGGCCCTTATAAACAAACTTAGAAGGACAGCTCATTACCTTTAACAAAAATAAAATACAAAAACAAAAAAATAAAAAAATAAAAAGACAAAAAACCAAAAAGAAAAAAAACCAAAAAAAAAAACCACAGTTTTGCCCTAAACCACCTGAAGCTAACTGTAGACACCGGGTTCTGAGTCAGCCTAGATCGAAGTTACCCAATGATGATAATTGCCTTCACAGGCTTAAAAGGTTAAAAGTGATGGTTTTCTCGTCAAATTTGCATTTTAGAGTGAAAAATTAGAAAATAATAAAAAAATATTTAAAAAATTAATTTTGAAAAATGGGGGCTTAAAATTATAGTGTTTTTAGTCAATTTAATTTTTTTTTAAAAAAAAAATTCGGATCGCGAGCGTCGGGGGCGGCAGCGCGCAGGTGCCCCGCCCAGCACGCAGGCGCCCAGCGCACTGGGCGCGAAGAGGCGACGCTGCGCGTCGCTAAAGAGCGTCGCGCAGCGTTGTGCGCACTGCGCGATTTCCGTGCCTCTGGGCGCGGATTTCGCGCAGCCTCGCTGCGTGAAGCCCGTCGCTCTATAGCGACGGGCTTCCCTCCTCCCCTGGCCGTCGCTATAGGGTCTGATACCCTCTTTTCCGATTTTTCACCCCTTTTTCCGATTTTTTCACCCAAAAATCCATTTTTTATCCCCTTTTTTTTTGGGTTTTTGAGTTCAAATTAAATTCTAAAATATTTTTTTAGATAATTAATTAATAAAACTTGATTTTATCATTAAAAATAAAAGAATTTTGTGTTAAAATAGGTTTGTTTTCCTTAATTAAATTAGGGCAACCTTTTTTATTTGATAAAGACTTTATGATGAAAAATCAAGGAGATCTCCACATTTTTTTTAGACCAAAAATTTCCAAAATTTTTTTTCTTCTATTTTATTTTTAAAAATTTCAGATTTCTCTTTTAATTAAAAGGGTTTAATTGAAATTGAAAAAATCAATTTTCAATTCTTAATTATTCCAATTAATTTCTTTGTTTTTCCTCCATAAACACAAGAAATTAATCATCACTTTGAAATCAATTTCTTTTCAATTTTAAGCATACAAATCAATTCCTTTGTTTTCTCCATAAACAAAGAGAATTAATTTTATTGCTAAATTATTCTTTCAAGCAATTTTCCGGAAAATCATCACTTTTCCTTCATCAAATCCAATACTCTGAGGGTAAATATTTTAGGTTCAATTTCTATTCTATTTTATTTTTATTTAATTTATTCATGTATATTTTATTGTTTTTATTGATTTATTTATTGTTTTCATCTATTCATTTGTTGTATTGATCTTATATTTGTTCCATTTAATTGTTTATATATGATTTGATTTTTATTCATGTGAATATTGTTTTCTTTTAATTCCTAACATGTAAATAATTTATTTTATTGTGATTCCTAATTATTTTTAACATGCAAATAATTAACTTAAATTAATCTTTTTGCCATGTAAATAGTTTATATTAATTATGAACACATCAATTAACCTTGTTAGATATCATTATTATTTTCATCATTCTTTTGTTTACTAATTTTTTTTATTCTTTTTATCATTGTTACATGATTGATTTATTATGATTTGTTTATTTATTCATTTATTATTTTTCACTTTTCATCATTATTTTCATCATGTGTATATTTTCATGTACTAATTGATTAACATGTTTTATTTTATTTTCATCACATCATTTAATCATTTATCATGTATAATGCTTGTTTCTCATTTATTTTGGTTTGTTAACATTTTGATTCCATTATCATTCTTTTCATATCATCTTATTATATTTTATTTTGTTATTCATTATTTTGTATGTTTAATTGATTTAATTGATTTAATTACTAACATTATTTTATTTGTATTTTGTTTTTTATGTCTAAACTCATTTTTTGATTGGGCGCTTTCACGAGCACACGGGGAGGTCCAAAAGGCTCGTTCGGAATATTTATTTTTCTTTATTTGTAATATTTTATTTATTTGGCTTTTTTCTATTTATTTTTGCCATATAATTTTCTTGTAAAATTGTTTATTTAGGCCCGCTAGAAAGAAAGTCACTAAACCATTTTTATTAATTAACTTGGTATTTTTTCTAAATAAAAATGGGACCAATGTCTCAATTTTCTCCATCCAAAATCATCACGTAAAAATTATTTCATAATAATATGCATGCGAGGACCAATGTCCTCACCATTAATGAATATCTCGATTTATGCATGATCTGTATTTTATTTACAATGGGGGTTGTATTCCGCCCTTAGTTTTATTGTAATATTTTTACATGTGCTTTATTTTACTTATGCTTTTACCGCTTTTTCTTAAATGTATGTTGTGCGCTTTAATTAATTGCATTAAATGTATGTGAAATGGGATGAAATAATAAATTCAAAACTCAATTATAAACTTAACCAAGGTATGAATAAATGAGAAGTCCCGAACTCACTCTGGTCTTTGGGCTCAAAGAGGCGAGAGGTTTACCCTCCAAGACACCTCTTGTGTCACGAGACTTTGACGTTAATCCTAGGCTCCTTAGGGCGAGAAGTTTACCTTCTAAGACCCCTTTGGCTGGCCCAAAATGGATACTAAGCGCAGTCTTAGGCTCTCCGAGGCGAGAGAAACTTTTCCAATGTTCTATTGGGTGGCGACTCCATGAAACCTCCTTGTTGCCCAACATAGACGCACTTGCGATTTATTGCAAGCTATCAACGGACCCACAAATGCCCCGATCGCCCTCAAGCGGGCGGTCCCATGGGCGGCCGCGGGGATCCGGCGCGCGTCACACTAACTTGTAAGCCAATCTCAACCATTAAAGGGTACTTTAGAAATTGAGCTACCAAAGCCGACAAAAAGAAGATACAGACTTTCACGGTCAAGATTCAAGTGAAGAAACTCACTACCTAAGCCAGTGTGCACAAGAGCCAAGGTGAAACTTTTGATGTAAGAAACAAAAAAGAAGAAGAAAGAGCACTGTTAAAAGGAGCAGCCGTCCCGGTTGACAATGATGGAAGTAAGTCCAAAAGAGCAAATAGATGCCGCCGAACTAAGTGAGGTTTCGTGGCAAAGACTAAGAAAAAGGGGGGCATCCTAGGCAAAAATTAAGGGTTGAGAGAAAATTTTTGATCATGAAAACCCGAGAGGGCTGATTGATAACAGGAGTTTGATGCTTTCAAGATTTATCCTGAGATTAGATGAGTTCGTATATTTTTCGAGTTGATGCCAAATAAAGATCATGTGTTATGAAATCAAATTCAAACATATGCAATAATGTGATTAGAGCAGTTCATTTTGCATACTCAAAGTTGTTTAGTTTCGATATAGAAGTAACACATTGTTACTACCTACCCTCTACTACTCTCACCACTCAGATGCTTTGGTCGATTCAACCTACTATTAAATGTAAAGCCAATTCTACAGCACCATCATGAGAAGAATCAAGCTCATTCGACTACGATCTAGGGCGTAAGCACATGTTGATCACCCCTAAAAAATCTCTAGTAACAACTTCAACCTCTCTTACAATATGCCAAAAAAAAAGAGCTATTATAAATGAAAATTGTGACTAACTCTCTAAGCAAAACTTAGGCCAAAGGGCAGGGTGAAAACCTGGAAATGGGCAGTATGCCCCACAAAAATTAGATGGATAAAAGCTGCTAGAGTGAGTTAGGTCCATTTCAAGCAAACGTTTGGCATAGGATTATGTGAAAATCCGAAAAGGATGCATTTCCTGCCAAGAAAAGCTAGTGTGAAAATCCACAAGGGACGCACTACCTTAAGAAAATGACTACAGGTATCAGATAAGAACCTCATAATCCCAAAAGGCACGAAATTTAAAAGCAATTTGAAAGGGCATCGGTCCTATCGTAAATTGTAACCAGCCCGGCTATCGCCTCCAAAACTCACTTAGATGAATTCTTGTCCTACATTTCTGCATGATATATACATTTCATGTGCATGTTCACTATTTTTTCTGCATATCTAGCTTTCCAGTTTTGCAGTAAGAGAGATTCGATGCGGACTCCGATAAAAGCCAAGTGGTGACATCAGTCCAAACACCAATCCAAACAATCAACCAAAGACCTCTCAGGGGGCAATCAACCAAAGACCTCTCAGGAGGCAATCAACCAAAGGCCTCTCAGAGGACACCGCTTCAAATCTCAGAAGGGTTAGCACAATGGCGACACTACCATTCTATGAAAGGTTAGCACAACCGCGACACTACCACTTCAGAAGGGTTAGCACGATGGCGGCATTACCACTCCACGGAGGGTTAGCACGATCACGGCACTACCGCTTCAAATCTTTGAAGGGTTAGCATGATGGTGGCACTACTGTTTTACGGAAGGTTAGCATGAGCACGGCACTACCACTTCAGAAGGGTTAGCATAATGATGGTACTACCACTCTATGGAGGGTTAGCACAATCACGGTACTACCACTTCAAATCTCAGAAGGGTTAGCACGACGGTGGCACTACCATTCTACGGAAGGTTAGCACGACCACGGCACTACCACTTCAGAAGGGTTAGCATGATGACAGCACAATCGTTCTACGAAAGGTTAGCACGACCATGACACTACCACTTTAGAAGGGTTAGCACGATGACGACACTACCACTCCATGGAGAGTTAGCACGATCAGGGCACTACCGCTTTAAATCTCAAAAGGAATAGCACGATGGCAGCACTACCATTTTATGGAAAGTTAGCACGACCACGACACTACCACTTCGGCAGCACTACCACTACACGGAGGGTTAGCACGATCACAGTACTACCGTTTCAAATCTCAGAAGGGTTAGCACAATGGCGGCACCACCATTCCATGGAAGATTAGCACGACCATGGCACTACCACTTTAGAAGGGTTAGCACGATGGCGGCACTACCACTCCACGGAGGGGTAGCACTATCATGGCACTACCGCTTCAAATCTCAGAAGGGTTAGCACGATGGCGACATTACTGTTTTACGGAAGGTTAGCACGATGACACTATCACTTCAGAAGGGTTAGCATGATGACGGCACTACCACTCCATGGAGGGTTAGCACGATCACGACACTACCACTTCAAATCTCAGAAGAGTTAGCACGACGGCGGCACTACCATTCTACGGAAGGTTAGCATGACCACAGCACTACCACTTCAGAAGGGTTAGCATGATGGCAGAACTATCGTTCTACGAAAGGTTAGCACGACCATGACACTACCACTTTAGAAGGGTTAACACGATGACGGCACTACCATTTCGTGGAGGGTTAGCATGATCAGGGCACTATCGCTTTAAATCTCAGAAGGGTTAGCACGATGGCAGCACTACCATTCTATGGAAGGTTAGCATGACCATGACACTACCACTTCAGAAGGGTTAGCACGATAGTGGCACTACCACTCCACGGAGGGTTAGTACGATCACGACACGACTGCTTCAAATCTCAGAAGGGTTAGCATGATGGCGGCACTACCATTCCACGGAAGGTTAGCATGACCACGACACTACCACTTCAGAAGGGTTAGCACGATGACGGCACTACCACTCCACGGAGGGTTAGCACGATCACGGCATTACCGCTTCAAATCTCAAAAGGGTTAGCATGATGGTGGCACTACCATTTTATGGAAGGTTAGCACGACCACGACACTACCACTTCAGAAGGGTTAGCACGATGACGGAGCTACCACTCCGCAGAGCGTTAGCACGATCACGGCACTACCGCTTCAATAACGGACAACATACCGACGACATGACGACAACCACCCCAACAATAACATCTAGTCTAGAAAGACGGTCGCCTTAGGTACTCGATTCTTTCCTTTTTCAGAATTTTGGCTCACCTAGGCATCTACGTACTAGGTTCCCTAAAATTAAGAGCAACTGTAGACACCGGGTCCCGAGACGGTCCAAGATCATGATTACCCAATGATGAAAATAAAAACCGATTTATCGGCAAGAAAGCAAGGATTGATCGTCTCCTTGTCAAGATTAATTTTGTAGAAAATAAATAAAAAATATATATTTTGAAAATTAAAATTAAAAAAAAAATTGGAAGTGATTTTTTGGTCGCAAAGTTGTGATCTAAAAATAAAATTTCGGCGGCTCGCAATTGTCGACGCGCGAGGGCGGGCACCCCTAGCATACAGGTAGGCTAGGCGCGCGCCTCGCGTGCGGTTGCAACTCAGTGCACGAGGTGCGGCCACAACTTAGTGTCCGAGGCGCGGCCGCAGGGACCCCCAGCGCCCTTTTGTTGCATTTTTCGCCGAAAATCTTTTTTTTTTGTCTTTTTTTGGGGTTTTTAACCCATTTTTAAGTGTTTTTTTTTATTTTTAAACTATTTTCCTAATTAAATTAGGGTTTTATCTTGATAATGGGTATAAATAAAATATTTTGGAGAGAGAAAAGGAGGATTTTTTGGGGAGAATTTGGAGAGGGTTTTCTTGAGAGAAAAATCCCATTTTTGAGAGGAAAATTTCTTTTCTCCATCTTTCTTGATTTTTCTTAGATCTAAAAAATATTTTGTGAGTTTGGATTAACTTGAAGGAAAACATCAAAACTTAAAAAAAAATCAAATTTTTGAGTTATTGAGTTCTTAAGTTTTTGAGATAAAAACTTAAACTTTTTTGAATTTTTTTGAGTTTGTGTTCAAATCTTGACAAGTGAAACTAGATTGAGATATTTTGCTTCCAAATCATCAAATCTGAGGGTAAATATTCTTGGATCTATTATTATTATTATTATTATTATTATTATTATTATTATTATTATTATTATTATTATTATTATTATCTAATTTCATTTTATTTATTTCATTTTCTTTTTTTTTTTGCATTTATGAACACGTGTTTTTGATATTTGTTCTTTTAATATGATTTTTCAATTTTTATCTTATTTTTGGTATGAAAATGGATGAATGTATATGATTTTGGGTGTGAAAAATTAGATTTATTGATTTTCTCTTTTAGTATGATTTTTATGATGTTTTTTTTCTTTTTTTGCACTTAAATATTATTATTTTCTAGTAGATGTTTATTTACCTTTCTTTTGTTTATTTATTATATTATTATTATTATTATTATTATTATTATTATTATTATTATTATTATTATTATTATTATTATTATTATTATTATTATTATTAATGTTAATGTTATCATTATTATTGTAGTATTGTTATTATCATTATCATCTTTATTATTATTATTATTATTATTATTATTATTATTATTATTATTATTATTATTATTATTATTATTATTATCTTTGTTGTTGTTGTTTTTGTTATTATTGTTGTTATTATTTGGGTATCGCTATTATTATTATTGTCATTGCTATTATTATCCTTATTATCATTATCATTAGTGTTATTATTATTATTATTATTATTATTATTATTATTATTGTTGTTGTTGTTGTTTTTGCTGCTATTATTATTACGTTTGAATGGCTAGTTTTATGGGATTTCTTAATTCTTTTTGTATGTGAGTTAATTTTATTTTATATTTCCCTTATTTTCATTATTATTTAGTTGATTTTAGAATTATTGCTAATATTTTTATTGTTATTTTTGATTGGGGCTTAAAATGTGATCTTGCTTGTGTGAGCATTTTTGTGACCAAAAGAAGGGGTCACGACGTGTAGAAAATCACATCGTTTGGGTGAGACCTTTCCAACCCTTTTATTTGTGTGATTGTTTTTGTTTATAAAATTGTTTTATTTGATACGCGTGTAGGATAAAAAATCATGAAAATATTTTTATAACTAAGTTGTGATTTTTACTAATAAATTGGGACAAACGTCCTCGAATTTAGCTAAGAAATGCAAAATGTCACGAATTAAAACGAAAAGTTAAATTTTCTAAAAATGGGATCACTCATCCCAGTTTTTAAGTCAATAGCCAAAATAACTCTTCGATCCCTCTTCAAGTGAGCATGAAGGAACCAATATTTTCAAACCGATAAATATTCCGATTTATGTATGTCTCCTCTTTTGATTAATTTCGCTTGATTGTTTAATTTTATGTTTATATATATCTTGTGGGCCCTTGTAATTAATTATTTTTGGGACAATTTTATTTAGCTTTTCCTTTCATTTGGGGGATTGTATTTGTCCCAATTTCTATTTTGTAAATGGCGTGGCTTTGTGTATTTACCGCTTTATTTACTTTTTTATTTATAACTTTCATTTACTGCTTTCTCGATGCTTGAAGTGCGCCTTTAAATAAATTGCATTAATCGCGTGAGAGGAGAGGTGAGATTTTCTAATTTAAAAACTCATTTATAATTAACCAAGGCATAAATAAGAGTGAAGTTCCGAATACTTTCTCTAGTTTAAGTCCCTGAGGTTAGATGACCTTTCCCAATTTCTTGCAAATTGGGTGGCGACTCCAAAATACCTTAAAGGTGCCTAAAGGTTTCATGAGTCTAGATGACCTTCCCCAATGTCCTATTGGGTAGGGATTCCAATATGTCTCATGTTACCCAAGATCAAATGACGCGAACCAATCCCTCAAGCCCTAAAAGTGGGCAATAAGAGGGCCTTTCCAGTTCGACGCGCGTCATAATATGACTTTTAAAATATTTACATTTCATCTATAAAATTCTCTTTACAATATCACTACGCCAAACATTACAAAAAGAATCTTATACAAAAGATACATGAAGCTCCAACTCCTAGTGGCCTGTAGATGCACAACTCTCTATAAACCGAACCTGCATACCTACATGGGAAAACACTAGTGCTGAGCGAAGGCTCAGTGGGGATAAATATGGCAAATAGACTTCTATCGAAGTCACAAACATTACACGATATACATATCCACAAGCAATCATGTTCATTGCACAATAAATTCATTAGCATATACTTTAAAACAAGCACATTGATAACATATCTACATCATTTACGTATAATTTCTCATGTACATAATCTCTAGCTTTAACATTTATCCAAAGCAACTCGTGATAACATATCACTACATCTCATATATGTTCATATACATATAAACATATCGTTGTTCTTCTTACACATTCATAAACACATAATTAGAGTAGCCTTAATTCACATTGATGGTAGATACGGGTACTCTGGATACTTACTAGCAGTATCAAACATTTGGAGAGCCTAATCTCAACCATATGAATACCAAATGGTATCAAACTCTAAACACAATCGGTGCCACTTTGGCAGCTGCACTTTAACCCTTTATAGGCATGCCTATCTATCCACTACTATGACTAATTCAGGCTTATAAATATAAACTCTATTCACTGTGCCATATAATTTACATCAATCAATTACTCTTTTCAAATCAATGCACATCATATATTAACTTTGCAATTTTGAACATAAATATTCATACATGTTTATTTATCGGTCATGCCAAAGCAATATCGATCTAACATGCTCATGTTCATTCTACTTGCTCATATAGTACAAACGAATATCTCATCAAGCATATAACTCATATACTCACTTATGTTATCCCATTATAGTTTCCATATGCCTAGTCATTTATAATCTAATGCAATATTACACACATATAAGAATAAATAACTTGCATTCAAGACTCTTAATAATATTACGCTCACAACAGAACCCAATTACACTGCTATCGCGCTCACGGTAGATGTCGGACTTACGACAGATTGCCCAAATGACTTCTGTCGTGCTAGTGATAAAGCTCGCGCTCGCAATAGAACACTGTATGGCAACCTTGCCTACGAAGCATTCTGTCGCGCTCACGACAGAGCCTGAACTCTGTGTTCAAACTCCCCACTTCACGAATCTCTAACTAATACTTTTCACATACTTTCCTATATTCACATGCATGACTTCTATAATCAACCAAACATTAATTCCAGCCAAAATGGCCTTCAAAAACAAGCAATCACATGCAAGTACCTTTCTCATACATAACTTATAACAAACTTATAATCAACATGCAAATAGTCAAAACTCTATACAACCTCAAGTTGTCAAAAGGCTTCATGCAACTCATCAATAACAACTCATATTCAAATAAACAACTAAAAGAGCTATTGAACTCTTTTAAAACCTAGATTTTTCCCCAATCTGAACATGCATGCAACAATTAGAAATTCAATAAAAATCCCAACCCTCAAAATAAAGCTTGATTAACTCTCTCTTCTATCTTGAACCTTGTCCTTGCCTTTATCTTTTCTCTTGTCTAAAGCTTCTTGCACAAACCAACCAAGTACATACACTTAATCCATAAATCAACCAACTCAAAATCACAAATAGAATTGGGTAGAAGGAGAAGATAGCTATAACTTCAACTTACACTTACCTTCTCAATTCCTCACTTAACTCTTCAAACCAATCCAAGTCAAAACTCTTGAAATCAAATGAAGAAGAAGCAAGAAATGAAGAAGGAAAACGAAAAGAAAAGCAAAGAGAGGAAAATGGGAATGGCCGATCCACATGCATGGATGGTCAAGACTTTGCCTCCACTTACGTATTTATTTGCATGCAAATCACAGGTGGCATTTCCAGCTTATGCCACTTGTCCAATCCTTAGCAAATAACCCACTTAGCCACTTAATCCCTCAATCTATTTCTTTCTTTTATAACTTAAATTTCTTTTTAATTACATCCTCATTTCCCATAATTCCATACTTATACGATAAATCTTGTACCCTCAATATACAATTATCACTACAAATCCTTCTAGGGTTGTAATGGCCCTAACACCGGTCTAGAAGTGTCATTTCATAATTTTAGTATTACCATGATAATCGTAGTGTCAAACAGTATAGGGAGTGAGTTTGCCAGTATAAAAGTTTAATATTAAGTGTGTTAAAATTATAGTGGTTCCGAATTGGATGACACCGAGGTGGCTATACAGCAAACTCGGCTGTCCGGCGCCCGAAAAATTTTAATTTTACAAAAATGATTTGGGGGTCGTAAGGAGTTTATTGGTGAAATTTGAACTGAAAATGGAGTTCAATTAACCTCCGAAAGTCATTCTGAAGTTGGCCTCTGGTTCATTTCAAATTGAATCGGGGTTTGACTGAGGTTTGACCAAGGGATCATTAGTGGATAAATTTGCCTAATAGATGTTAAGTGTGTAAAATCAGATAGTGGAAGTGTTATTTGTGAATTTTGACAGATTTAGAGTTGTGAACTGGTACCCAAATTGACTCTGATTGAGCTAAAAATTTGCAGGCAGCCTATTTTTGATGCTCTAAAATAAATGGAATTAGTTAGAAGTTAAAATAATGAGAGAAACATATAGATGCTTTGGAAAAGTGGAAATGAATCGAAAAATTGAAAATTTTGCTTAAATTAGCAAGACCACTTCAGTTGGACCAGTTCGGTTCATTAGGGGACTATATAAAGGGAGAAATGGCTAGATTTATCTAGAGAAATCCAGAAAAAGTCGGGATCTTCTTCCTCCTTCAAAATCGAACCCACTTTCTCTCTCTTTCCTCCATTTTTCTTCACTTCTTCTCTCATTTCTCACCAAATCTTAGCTCCCTAATCAAAATTAGGCCTCTCTAGAACATGGAGATAATATTTGGAGTCCAATTGGTGCACTGGAAGTGAGGATTTTGTTGTGTTCAAAGGGTAGGATTCTCAAAGGGAAGAGGAAGCTCCTCAAGCAAAAGGGAAGGAAAAGCAATCCTAGAGGGATATAGGCTTGAAAAAGAGGTTTATGGTTACTAAATCTACCTATTTCCTAATGTTTATGTTGATTTTTAGGTTATGTCTAAGGTTAGGTATGTGATAATGATGAGTTTAATTAAATCTAACTTGATATTCATATTTAGTGGACTTAAATTAGTGTATAAATATGATTAAGTGAAATTAAATCAAAGTGGTATGAAAAATGTTTAGATGCCGAATGGAAACCTTAAGTAAAAATGATGTTTTAATGGGTTTTTAAGCTTGTAATTGATGTTTATAATATGTATAATAAGTGAAATGCATGATTGAATGAATTAAAGAATTAAAAGAAACCATAATGAGTGGGTGTGTGCTTGGCCGTATGAGGTAATGTGGAATAAAATGGAATATGTGATGGGTTTTGGCATAATAATAGCATATTTGAGATGTACAACATGAAATAAGTGTAGTTAAGTGACTAAGAGAAATTATGGTGCATAATATGAAATTTGAACTCTTGACCGAATGGTACATGTGAGTATATATATATGTGTTTTTATTTTATATGTAATATAATGGCATATTATGACTATATAATGATAAATGAGTGTATATTCAAAGTGGCATGTGGAAATGAAATGTATGATAAATTATGCATATTGACATAATGTAATAATTATATGAATTTTGAGAAAATATTGCCCTTAGTAGTTGTCTGGTAGTGAAATCTAGTCCAGGATATAATTAACTAGCCATAGGGATTCCACACCGTGGTATGAGTCATGGCGACTCGCTATTGGTAAGCCAATGAGAGCTTACCGCAGTGTACAGTGATATTCAGTGTATAGTGTAGTGCAGTGCAATAAAATTGGTCCTACTGGGACCATTTTATAGTGAAATTATTTTGTGGGGCCCATGTCCCGCATATCCAGTCAGTTGATTTTCTACCGGGTCCATACTAGGGGCATATTGGTAAATATGCGATAAAAATGATTAAAATAGTAAAATTGGTGAAAATGAGTAAAAAAATAGGACTGAAATGAAGTAAAAAGAAAGTTTAGGGGTAAAACGGTAATTTTACTAAAAGCTGGTAAAAATTGATAAAAACATAAGTTAAAAGTGTAAGTGGAAGGGTAAAATGGTAATTTTGGTAAAATACGGTGCTTAAATAATGAAACAATGATAAAGTGATAAAATAGGGACTAAATTGTAATTTTGCTAAATTGTACGTTAAAAAGTGGAAAAAGAATGAAGTAAAAAGGATATTATTGTAATTAAATAAGTTAAATAAGGATAAAAGTGGAAAATAGGCATAAATGAAATTAATAGTGGAAATATTGAATAAATAAGGGTATTTTGGTAATTAAGTGTTAAAGAAGGATATAAGTGTAATTAAGGCAAAAGATGGGATATAATGGGTAACAATGTAATTGTAAGAACATAAGGGTAATTATTGGAAAACAAAGGGACATAGATGGAATTAATGGAAATGATAAGGACATAAGTGGAATTAAGTGAAAAGATTAGTGATTAAAATGTAATTAATGGTAAATAAAGAATTAAGT
Source organism: Excoecaria cochinchinensis (assembly GCA_947683425.1). Classification (NCBI taxonomy): domain Eukaryota; kingdom Viridiplantae; phylum Streptophyta; class Magnoliopsida; order Malpighiales; family Euphorbiaceae; genus Excoecaria; species Excoecaria cochinchinensis. Next base: position 4,195,337 of record CANTUQ010000010.1, on the reverse strand, counting down.
GAAATAAATAAATAAATAGTGTAATTAAGTGAATTAAAAGTATGATTAAGTGATTAAATAAATAGTAATGTGATTAATTAAGTGAAATGTTAAGTGAATTAGGAAGTAATAATAATAAGAAGTGGAAATAATAAGTATATGTATTTATAATATGTTAATCAAATAGAATTAGTTAGGAAATTTATAGATTGGTAACCACCACCGGGCATTCTAATGCTCAGCACGTAGTTGATTTTGACTGCGTGTAGGTACGCTTTTGGACCGGACCAGCATACCTCATTCATTTTGGGAGCGAGTTGAAGGACTTGAAGATAAATTTATTTTGATGTGTGTAATGGAATTTACTTTGGCATGTATATACCTAACTTAGTTATGGAACTTGGCATGTAATGATATAATATGTTATATTATCTTTGTGGTTTATTTTGTGGTTGTGTGATGAACAGCGGATGGGAATTGTATGAATATAGGACGATACTACTATTGTGCCCTTGCCGGGGCTGTGAATTTTCAATTTGCAGGTATGGGTAGTGCAATTTTCAAGCCGTTATACTGCCAAAATTTATACCAAATGAATAGTAAATACGACAATTATAGGTCAATCGATAGCTAAGTAAGTTAATGTGAATGTTTAAAGGATATGTAAGATGAATAAGGAATAAAGTATTTAGTGGGCTAAGTGATAGTAATAACAAGTGTAGAGAGAAAAAAAAATTTTGACCCGTATTTTCATAAGTGAATGACTGTTAACTGAACATGGTAATCGCACAGTATAACGAAGTCAGCAGTATACATATAGGGTATAAGGGTGTTACATTTATTTTTGTATTAGAGCAAAGGTTTAGACGATTCTAAGATTGGAGTGGGGATTTATAAGTGATTGTATATACATGCCAATGGAAAGGAATATTTTGTTATAGTACTGATGTATGCTTGCTCCTTGTTATAGTGAACAAATGGCATCCGATCGAAGCTACAGTGTTGGGGACGGTGAGAGTGGGGCCTCGACCAGTGTGGGTCAAGCTGAGACTCCATGACAGCAAACGACGCAATCAGCGCCACCTCTTCTGCCCCAACCGGAATTTTTGACTATGATGGCGGACTATATTCGACATCGAATCCGTATTGAGATGGAACAACACCAACAGTAGCAACAGCAACAACCACAATAGCCAGTGCCAGTGCCACAAGTAGCTCCAGTAAAGAGAAAGCCTATCCTGGAGCAGCTTAAAAAGATGGGAGCTGAGGACTTCTTCGGTAGAGAATCGGTGACTTCCGAACAAGTAGAAGAGTGGCTGTTTCGAATCAAGAGATTGTTTGAGATCCTTCATAGTACTCCGAAGGAAAAGTTTGAGGGCACAGTGGCATTATTGCAGGGTCCAGCATACTTTTGTTGGGAATCAGTGGGAAAGCATACCCCAGATGATCAGCTAAATTGGGAGTTTTTCATCGACCAGTTTGAAAAGAAATACATTGGTGATGAGTATAAAGTTGCGATGCAAGATGCCTTTTGGAGGTTGAAGCAGGGTAATAGAACAGTAGTTGAATATGAAAGAGACTTTGAAAGATTGAGTGGCTACCTTGATGATGTATTGAGGACCGAAGCCCGATTGATGGAGAGATTTGAGAGGGGTCTCCACAACCGCATCAAGCAAATTGTTGGTGGATAGAGGCATCCAAACTTGAGATCCTTAGTTGCTACATGCATAAAGGTGGAGCCATCATAGGCAGATGAAGCAGAGAGGCAAGCACAGTTTCAGCAGAAAAGGAAACCAGGGCAGTCTAGTGGAGCTGGTGGTCAGAGTAAGAGATCCCGAGGACAACAGGCATCTCAGAGTAGAGGTTCAGCAGCACCTGCTCGCAGTAAGAGGAATATAGGGGGGACGAAAATGTTCCAGCGTCTTCAGTAGGCAGTGCACCCCGAGGTAGAGGCAGAGGCACTCCCCAGCAGTGCAATCTTTATGGCAGATCCCATCCGGGTGAGTGCAGATATCTTTCAGGCGCATGTTTCAAATGTGGTTCGAAGGAGCATTTGGTAAAAGATTGTCCCGATGCAGTTCCACTTTCAGTGACTTCCCCAGCTCCTGGTGCAGGCTCTTTAGCACCTAGAGGGCGAAGCAGGGAGACAGCATCACACGCATCAGATAGACCTCCACCTCCACCTCCACCTCAGGGACAGGGCCGTGTAGCATGCCGCACCTATGCAGTGAGGGCCCGAGATCAAGAGGATGCTCCCGACGTGATAGTAGGTAAATTTTCTTTGTTTTCAGATTCAGTGTATGCACTTATAGATCCCGGATCCACACATTCATATATTAGCACAGATATTGCATGGGGAAATGGGTTAGATAGTTCTCCTTTAGACCATGATATCCTAGTGAACAACCCATTGGTTCATAGCGTGATAGTGAATCGAGTGTATATGGATTGCCCCATTAGTGTACAGAATTGTGTTTACCCTTCCAATTTGATTGAACTCCCCTTCAAAGAGTTCGATGTTATTTTGCGCATGGATTGGTTAGCCACTTATCATGTAATGGTTGACTACAAAAGGAAGAGAGTGACTATTAAGACTTTTGATGATCAAGAAATAACAGTGGTGGGCCAAAGACCAGATTATCTGTCTGATGTTATTTCGGCTACAGCAACAAAGCAGTTGATCAGAAAGGGTTGTGTGGCTTATTTATGCTATGCATTGGAAGCAAAGAAGGGGACACCTAATCTATCAGATGTGCCTACAGTGTGTGAGTTCCTAGATGTGTTTCCAGAAGATCTTCCAGGTTTGCCACCCGATCGAGAGATTGAATTCTCCATTAATGTAGCCCTAAGGACTGCACCAGTTTCCATTGCCCCATATAGAATGGCGCTAGCAGAGCTGAAAGAATTGAAGATTCAACTACAAGAATTACTCGAGAAAGGCTTCATAAGGCCTAGTGTATCACCATGGGGAGCTCCAGTGCTATTTGTGAAAAAGAAAGATGGATCTCTCCGATTGTGTATTGACTATCTGCAACTGAATAAATTGATAATCAAGAATGTCACTGAAATTAGAAGTTTCTTGGGTTTAGCAGGCTACTACAGGAGGTTTGTTAAAAGCTTTTCTATTATTGCAGCACCTTTAACATGTCTATTGCAGAAGAAGACGAAGTTTGAGTGGACAGAAAAGTGTCAAGCCAGTTTTGATCAGCTTAAGAAGATGTTGACTGAAGCTCCAGTGTTAACTTAGCCTGAATTAGGCAAAGACTTCACCAACTACAGTGATGCATTTTTGAATGGTTTGGGTTGCGTACTGATGAAAGATGGGAAAGTGATTACTTATGCCTCCCGACAGCTTAAGAATCATGAAAAGAACTACCCCACACATGATCTTGAGCTAGCAGCGATAGTGTTTGCATTGAAGATTTGGAGGCACTATCTTTATGGTGAAAAGTATTACATTTTTATAGACCATAAAAGCCCGAAATACTTGCTCACACAGAAGGAGCTTAATCTTAGACAGCGAAGGTGGCTTGTGTTGATAAAGGATTATGAATGTTTCAGCGACTACCACCCAGGAAAAGCTAATATAGTGGTGGATGCGCTTAGTGGAAAATTCATGGCAGCATTAAAAGCAATAAATGTAAAGCTTGATGTGGCTGATAGTGGAGCATTGATAGCCGAGTTACAAGTTAAGCCTGATTTGTTCAGCAAGTCAAAGCCGCCCAGAAGCAAGATGATAAGTTGATTGTAGTGATAGACCGAGTGAAAGATAGTGGCAGTGATGATTTTGCAGTGGCTCCAGATGGTAGTGCGTACTACAAGCAAAGACTGTGCGTGCCCAATCACCCAGAATTGAAGAAAAATATCTTGACAGAAGTGCACCACAGCAGTTATGCTATGCACCCAGGGGGTAATAATCAAGATTTAAAGATGCATTATTGCTGGCCAGGAATGAAGCGGGATGTGTCAGATTTTTTGAGTAAGTGTTTGATATGTCAATAAGTGAAGGCAGAACACCAAATACCATCCGGGTCACTCCAGCCTATCTTTATACCTGAATGGAAGTGGGATTGAGTGACTATGGATTTTGTAACAGGGTTGCCTCTCACCCGAAGGAAACATGATGCAATTTGGGTAATTATCGATAGACTTATTAAATCCGCCCATTTCTTACCAGTGAGGATGGACTTCCCATTGACCCGATTGGCGAAATTATACATTAATGAAATACTGAGGTTGCATGGTGTACCCACCTCTATCATTTTAGACAGAGATCCTCGCTTCACTTCTCAGTTTTGAAAGAAGCTAGTGATAGACAGAAATTTAATGCTGATTTGAAGAGAAAGGATATAGAATTTCAGGTGGGCGACAAAGTGTTCTTGAAGGTTTCTCCATGGAAGCGAGTTCTCAGATTTAGAAAGAAGGGTAAATTGTCACCCAGATTCATTGGGCCATATAAAGAAATACAGCGAGTGGGTCCGATGGCATACAGGTTAATAGCCCTGTGCATCGGTCTGTTCGGTTCAATAACCGAACCGAACCGAACCGAAATAACTGAAAACCGAAATTTTAATATTTAGACGAACCAAACCGATATAATACAATAATTGAATTCAAACCGAACCGATATTTTCGGTCGGTTTGGTTCGGTTAACCGAAAAACCGAAATTTTAAAATTATAATTAAAATAATTCTCTAAAAATTATAAAAAATTACAAATTATAAAATTAAAATTAAAAAATATATATATGTTTAATTTGAGTTAAATTCACTTATATTAAATTAAAAAAATACAAAAATATTGTTTATTTTAGTAAAAAATGAAAAAATATATATATATAATCAAAAGTTCGGTCGGTTCGATTTTTTATCGGTTTTTACCTTTCAAAACCGAACCGAAAAACCGAAATTACATTATTTTGGAAACCGAAACCGAACCGAAAAATCGAACCGAATTAAAAATTTCGGTCGATTTGGTTCGGTTTTTCGGTTTAAACCGAAATTTGCTCACCCCTACAGGTTAAAGCTTCCACAGACCTTGGAAAAGATCCATCATGTGTTCCATGTGTCGATGCTGAGAAGATATCGATATGATCCTAGCCACGTGATTGAACCAGAAGAAGTGCAAGTGCAAGCTAACCTAACTTATGAAGAATATCCAGTGAAGATCTTAGCTAGAGGTGTCAGACAGCTTAGAAACAAGCAGATACCCTTAGTGAAAGTGCTCTGGAACCATCACAATGTGGAAGAGGGGACATGGGAGCCTGAAGCAACAATGCAACAGCAGTATCCACAGCTATTCCATCCAAGTAAATTTCGAGGATGAAATTTTCTTTAAGGGGGATAGAATTGTAATGGCCCTAACACCGGTCTAGAAGTGTCATTTCATAATTTTAGTGTTACCATGATAATCGCAGTGTCAAACAGTATAGGGAGTGAGTTTGCCAGTGTCAAAATTTAGTATTAAGTGTGTTAAAATTACAGTGGTTCCGGGTCGGGTGACACCTGGGTGGCTATACAGCGAACTTGGCTGTCCGGTACCCGAAAAATTTTAATTTCGCAAAAATGATCTGTGGGTCGTAAGGAGTTTATTGGTGAAATTTGAACTGAAAATGGAGTTAAATCGACCTCCGAAAGTCATTTTAAAATTGGCCTCTAGTTCGGTTCAAATTGAACCGGGATTTGACCGAGGTTTGACCAAGGGGTCATTAGCGGGTAAATTTTCCTAATAGATGTTAAGTGTGTAAAATAAGACAGTGGAAGTGTTATTTGTGAATTTTGACAGCTTTAGAGTTGTATTTTACAGCAAAAGAAAGATTGATCGAATCGGACCGGTGCCCAAATTGACTCCTATTGAGCTGAAAATTTGCAGGCCGCCTATTTTTGATGCTATAATATAAATGGAATTGGTTAGAAGTTAAAATAATGAGAGGAACATATAGATTCTTTGGAAAAGTGGAAATGAACAGAAAAACCGAAATTTTTACTTAATTTGGTCGGACCACTTTAGTTGGACCGATTTGGCTTATTAGGGGACTATATAAAGGGAGAAATGGATGGATTTATCTAGATAAATCCAGCAAAAGTCGGGATCTTCTTCCTCCTTCAAAACTGAACCCACTTTCTCTCTCTTTTCTCCATTTTTCTTCACTTTTTCTCTCATTTCTCACCAAATCTTAGCTCCCTAATTAAACTTCAGCCTCTCTAGAACATGGAGACAATATTTAGAGTCCAATTGGTACACTAGAAGTGAGGATTTTATTGTGTTCAAAGGTTAGGATTCTCAAAGGGAAGAGGAAACTCCTCAAGCAAAAGGGAAGGAAGAATAATCCTATAGGGATATAGAGCTTGAAAAAGAGGTTTGTGGTTACTAAATCTACCTATTTCCTAATGTTTATGTTGATTTTTAGGTTATGTCTAAGGTTAGGTATGTGATAGTGATGAGTTTAATTAAATCTAACTTGATATTCATGTTTAGTGGGCTTAAATTAGTGTATAAATATGATTAAGTAAAATTAAATCAAAGTGGTATGAAAAATGTTTTAGATGCCGAATGGAAACCTTAAGTAAAAATGATGTTTTAATGGGTTTTTAAGCTTGTAATTGATGTTTATAATATAGTAAGTGAAATGCATGATTGAGTGAATTAAAGAATTAAAAGAAACCATAATGAGTGGGTGTGTGCTTGGCTGAATGAGATAATGTGGAATAAAATGGAATATGTGATGGGTTTTGGCATAATAATAGCATATTTGAGATGTATAACATGAAATAAGTGTAGTTGAGTGACTAAGAGAAATTATAGTGTATAATATGGAAATTTGAACTCTTGGCCGAATGGTACATGTGAGTATAAATATGTGTATTTTGATTTTATATGCAATATAATGGCATATTATGACTATATAATGATCAATGAGTGTATATGCAAAGTTACATATGGAAATAAAATGTATGATAAACTATGCATATTTACATAATGTAATAATTATATGAATTTTGAGAAAATATTGCCCTTAGTAGTTGTCTGGTAGTGAAATCTAGTTCAGGATATAATTGGCTAGCCATAGGGATTCCACACAGCTGTATGAGTCATGGCGACTCGCTATTGATAAGCCAATGAGAGCTTATCACAGTGTATAGTGATATTCAGTGTATAGTGTAGTGCAGTGCAGTGAAATTGGTCCTACTGGAACCATTTTATAGTGAAATGGGTCTGTGGGGCCCATGTACTGCATATTCGGTCAGTAGATTTTCTACCTAGTCCATATTAGGGGCATATTGGTAAATATACGATAAAAATGATTAAAATAGTAAAATTGGTGAAAATGAGTAAAAAAAATAAGACTGAAATGAAGTAAAAAGAAAGCTTAGGGGTAAAATGGTAATTTTACTAAAAGCTGGTAAAAATTGATAAAAAAATAAGTTAAAAGTGTAAGTGGAAGGGTAAAGTGGTAATTTTGGTAAAATATGGTGCTTAAATAGTGAAATAGTGACAAAGTGATAAAATAGGGACTAAATTGTAATTTTGCTAAATTGTACGTTAAAAAGTGGAAAAAGAATGAAGTAAAAAGGATATAATTGTAATTAAATAAGTTAAATAAGGATAAAAGTGGAAAATAGGCATAAATGAAATTAATAGTGGAAATATTGAATAAATAAGGGTATTTTGGTAATTAAATGTTAAAGAAGGATATAAGTGTAATTAAGGTAAAAGATGGGATATAATGGGTAACAATGTAATTCTAAGGACATAAGGGTAATTATTGGAAAAGAAAGGGACATAGATGGAATTAATGGAAATGATAAGGACATAAGTGGAATTAAGTGAAAAGATTAGTGATTAAAATGTAATTAATGGTAAATAAAGAATTAAGTGAAATAAATAAATAAATAGTGTAATTAAGTGAATTAAAAGTATGATTGATTAAATAAATAGTAATGTGATTAATTAAGTGAAATATTAAGTGAATTAGGAAGTAATAATAATAAGTGGAAATAATAAGTATATGTATTTATAATATGTTAATCAAATAGAATTAGTTAGGAAATTTATAGATTGGTAACCACCACCGGACATTCTAATGCTCAGCACGTAGTTGATTTTGACTGCGAGTAGGTATGCTTTACGATCGGACCAGCATACCTCAGTCATTTTGGGAGCGAGTTGAAGGACTTGAAGATAAATTTATTTTGATGTGTGTAATGGAATTTACTTTGGCATGTATATACCTAACTTAGTTATGGAACTTGGCATGTAATGATATAATATGTTATATTATCTGTGTGGATTACTTTGTGGTTGTGTGATGAACGGCGGATGGGAATTGTGTGAATATAAGATGATACTACTATTGTGCCCTTGTTGGGGCTGTGGATTTTCAATTTGCAGGTTTGGGTAGTGCAATTTTCAAGCCATTATACTGCCGAAATTTATACTAAATGAATAGTAAATAAGACAGTTATAGGTCAATCGATAGCTAAGTAAGTTAATGTGAATGTTTAAAGGATATGTAAGATGAATAAGGAATAAAGTATTTAGCGGGCTAAGTGATAGTAATAACAAGTGTAGAGAGAGAAAAAAAATTGACCTGTATTTTCATAAGTGAATGACTGTTAATCAAACATGGTAATCGCACAGTATCGTGAAGTCGGCAATATACGTATAGGGTATAAGGGTGTTACAAGGGTACACTTTGGGTCATTATAAGGATACATTTGATATTAATCGGAAGATTGAGGGAAAACTAGTAATTTGATATTTATAGACCTTAAGGCAAGAAATGATGTTTCGGATCTCTGAAAAATAATCTAAAAATAAGGACGCATTCATATTAATGAGAAGAATCATATGGTAAGGAAAAATTAATTTTACGATGATATGAAAATTTGGGTTATCGGACTGTTATAAGTGAACCGGACTGGAAAACAGTTTCCAATTAACTTGAAAATATTTGTGTAAATTAATTAATATATTCTGAGAGTTTTAGAATCATTTTTAGGAGGAATTGAGCTTGAGAAGTGAGAAAAATAAAAGTCAAGGGTATTTTGGATATTTCACATTTATGGACTAAATTGATGGAATTAATTAAGTATGTGGGCCAATGTTTGAGAATAGAATAATTATATGTCAAAAGTATGAAGGGATAAAAGATAAAGGATTAAAAGTGAAGATTTGCATACAAATCAAAATTGGACCAATTATCATTTGACATTGGGCAATCAAGATAAGATGAGTTAAATGGCCATATTTAAGCCATTTTACTTGGCCATCTTTAGGCCAATTTGGCCGGCCAATTGAGAGGGAAAAAGGGAGGAGATTTCTTCATCTCCTAGCTCATGCTAATCTCCCTAAATCCAAGACACAAAGATTGAGTTTTGGACTTCTTAAGTTTCAAGTGTTTATTGTTATAAAAAAGGTAAGAAATAAGTCTCTTATTTTATTAATTTCTTCTTAAATGGTTGAGAATTATAATTAGTATTATGTGTGGGTTTTGATGAGGGATTTGGATGATTATGACCATGAAAGAGTAGGAAAGCAAGAGAGAAAGCAAAGGTAGAGATGAAGAAGCCATCAAAAGAGGTTTGGGAATTGTTGTGTTAATTTTATGTAAATTAATATTTATTGATGAATTGAATATTTTGAGGTGTTTGTATATGTTTTATGTTGGTTTGTATTGAATTTGATGGATTGATTGCGTCAAATTAGTTGATTATAGGCTTATTGAATTGCATAGTGTAATTCTGCCCAAAGGGTAGAATGACCTTTGGTGACTTTTTTAGGTATAAGTGGAGTTTTAGAATTACAAATTAATTAATTCTAGTTCTTTCAGAACTATAACTTCCATACCTACAAAAGTCTTAGAAATGATCATGAATAAATTCCGGCTCTAAAACTCTTAAAAGTGGCCAAAACAGAAGGATTTATATTTTGGCCGAGTGACTGGAACCAGTTTCGTCTTTGGTGTTAACTGACCTCATTCCAGTTTTTGGGCTATAAGTTGAGCCGGGAATCTCTAAATTGAGTGCTTCTAGTGGCATTTGCACTGTTACCTCTGTTCCTATAAAATTATATAAATATCCGTAATTTATTTTTGGCTCTAAGGTCCCCAAAAGTGTCCAAAATAATAGCCTTTTTCCTGGAACATGGCTTTGGAGCAGTATGTGTTTATGATGTCATATATCCTAGGTTATAGCTCCAAATGACCTAAAATTTATGCCATTAAAAATTTAACATCTTGTGGCTCATTTGTTCAGCAAACCATTTTAGCTAAAAATGGCTTTATCATGATGTTTCGGACTGAAAAATTTAAGTAGTTAATTTGGACAAGTAGAGTTGCTAAGGGAAACTCTGTTCAATTTTTGCCAAAGCTCCGTGTATTGTTTTGGTAATATATGGAGTTTGGGTGCTCCAAATTGCATTATTTTGGTTGTTTTATAAATCTAAGAGATATGCATAAATATGTCTAAAAGGAACCCAGACCTAGTTTTGACTTTAAGTGCTCCAAAATTGGCAAAAATAGAGGTGTCTCTATTTAAATCATATCTGAAGTTTTTGATGTCCAAATGATCTAAAATTTGTGCTATTTGAAACTTAACATCCTAGGGAACAATTTCTAAGAAGGGAGTTTTTCCTGAAATTAAAGTTTAGATGTTGGTTTAGGCTGTGCAAAATAGAGTAGTATAATAGTACCGAGATTCTGCTTCTGTAAGGCAAAATTTTGGGACCTCACGGTCGGCACCAATACCTATTGACCGTGACCAATGCTTTTGTAAGGCAGAATTGCCTATTTTAGGATCTCATGGTCAACACCAATGCCTACTAACCGTGACCAATGTTGCTGGGAGACAAAATTGCCTATTTTTAGGTGTCACGGTCGGCACCAAAGCTTGCCCACCATGACCTATGCCCATAGACTTTGGTATTGCCTATTTTTGGTTGTCACGGTCAGCACCAAAACTTGCCACCGTGACACACCCCTATTTTAGTCTTTAATTTGCTTAAAGTGTTTTCTTCTACGAGTTGATCGTTAATATTTTGAATAAGAAATTATGTGTTGGGTATTGGCAAAATGTTATTATGATAACATAACTGCAAGGATTATTAATGTGTATTTTTATACGCACTTATATTGAATGTGATTGAGAATTAATGGCTTATAATAAATGGAATTTTAATTATTTACTGAGTGTTAGACGTTTTGTATATAGTAATTTAGATAAGATTTAGGTAAATTTTTATATTAGAATTGTAGTTTTGTAATTAAATTCTATTATCTTTTATTTGTTTTTAGTTTTTAATTATAAAATAGATTTAATTGTTTTAATTTTGGTGGTTATCAGGTTTTAAAAAGATTTCCTAGTTTCAGTTTACTTGCCTATCCTATTCCTTCCAGAACAAGACTAATAGTTTTCCTATTCAGATTATTACTCTTTCTTTCTTATAAAAGGATTTTCCATCTCAAATTGGAAGGAGGATTTTTTGGATTGATTTTATTTTTTTTTACGTGCACAAGCTTTGGAGATCAAGAAGAAATTATACAGGATTGGAAGCCACAATCACCAAGATTATCATCTTAATTCAAGTTTCTAGTTTGTTTTAACTATGTTATTGAATTTGATTTGTTATTTTGGATTTTTCGACATGATTAGCATGAATTAATTTCTTTAAGGGTTATTTTTCATGTAGCTTGAATTCTTACTCTTTTTAATTATTTTAATTAGCTTTCTTTACTTTTGCAATTGTTTATAATTATGCTTAATGCTATCAGTTAACTAGCCATTGATTGATTGATCTATTTTCTTAAGATTAGTACGGAAAGAAAATTTTAAGATTGGATTTGAATTGTAAACAACCCAAGAACATAGTTTGAATTGAAATAATATAACTTGACTTGTGGAAATTTATTTAAAATAATCATAATTGTAAATTCATTCATTAATATCTATTATAAAAGATTAATAGGAATTAGTGAATAAGTTTAGCATAGCTTGGGGCAGCATGTTAAACATCTTAGGATTATTCTTTCCTTGTTTAAATAATTAAATTTGATTGCTAATAGTTATAATTGAAAAAGGTAGATTCAAGTGAACTCAAAGATACCCCTACTTCTCATCTATTGATTTCTTTCAATCTCTCAATTGTTTGTGCAATTTTATTTTTACAATTATTATTTAGTTTAATCAATTAAGTTTTGCTTGTCTAAATAATAGGAAATTATTATAATTTTGATACTTAGTCTTCAGTTTTCATGATAATGATAACTCACTCTCTCTTTATTACTTGAATCAATTTTGTATACTTGCGAAAATAACCAACAAGTTTTTGGTGCCGTTGCCGGGGATTGATTAGATTAATATCAATACTAAATAATTTACTATTACTTTAGATTTTATTTTAATTATTTTTTTATTTTTCTCAATTTGATTTCTCTTTTATCTCTGTTTTGTAGGTGTATGAGAAAATCAAAGAGTTTTGAATTATTGCCGTTTGATCCAGAAATTGAGTGCACCTTCAAGGCTAAAATAAGGGAGCAAAAAGAAGATAAGAAAATTAAAAAAAAAAGAAATAATTATGGGGGAGCTAGCTAGACGTGCATTGCACGACTATTCAACTCTAACTATTAAAATAGCAGCCCCAAACATTTTGAAACCTACCATTGAAGCTAACAATTTTGAGATTTCAAGACCTCTTGAGGAAGTGCCCGCATCAAGGAATAGCAGATTGGATGTTGGTGCAGAATTTTTACACCGGTCTAAATCCTAACACAGGAATTTTGGTTAATGGATGATGTAATGAAACTTCTTGAGGAAATAGCAATGAATAATTATCTGTACAACTCATCCGAGAGGAACCCTCTCAAGAAACCTAATGGAGTTTTAGAAATTGATGCTATTTCTGCTCTTAATATTAAAATAGATGTTTTAGTTAACAAAGTTGATAAATTATGACTAAATGCTATTCATTCTTATGTGTAGGTATGTGAAATGTGTGGTGGACAACATGGAACCAATGAGTGCTAAGAGGGAATATCTTTCAATCAGCAAAATCCAGAGCAAGCTTATTATGTAGCTATGTAGCTAATCGGGGTCGCCAACAGCACAATCCATATTCTAACACATACAACCCTGGATGGCGAAATCACCCTAACTTCTCATGGACTAACTAGCAGCATGTGCAAAAACCTCCACCTGGTTTTCAGCAACAAGAGAAGAAGACTTCATTGGAAGATTTAGTTGCTAACCTCACTCAAACAACCACTGATTTCATGGTTGACACTAAGTCAACTTTTCAAAATTAACAAGCTTCTATCAAGAATCTAGAGCTTCAAATTGGTCAGTTGGCACAAGCCATGACAAATCGAACCCAAGGTAATTTACCTAGCAATACAGAAATAAATCCAAAGGAACGATTGAAGGCAATTATATTGAGGAATGGTAGAGAGCTAGAAGAGCAAAAGAAGAAAGAGATTGAGGTGTCAAGAATGGCAAATATGGACACCAATGATAAGAAGGAAGAAGATGTTATGGAAAAGAAGGAATTTGAGCAAGTCAAGCCTTATATTCCACCAGTTCTTTTTCCTCAATGACTTCAAAAGCATATAAAAGATAAGAATTTCCTTAAATTTTTAGATATCTTTAAAAAGCTGCAAATTAACATTCCTTTTGCAGAAGCATTAGCACAAATGCCAGCATATGCTAAATTTTTAAAAGAGATTCTTATTAAGAAGAGAAGGCTAGAAGAATACAAGACAGTGAAGTGGACAGCTGAATGCAGTGCCATTATTCAGAGAAAACTACCTCAAAAACTAAAAGATCCAGGGAGATTTATTATTGATTGTAAAATAGGAAATAATGAGAGTAGTAAAGCTTCATGTGATCGTAGTGCTAGCATAAATCTAATGCCTTTTTTTTTGTTTAAAAAGTTAGGATTGGGAGAAGTCAAACCCACCACCGTATCATTGCAATTGGCGGATAGATCAATCAAACATCCTTTGGGTCTAATTGAAGACATTCTTTTCAAAATTGAGAAATTCATCTTTCTTGATGATTTTGTAGTCCTTGACATGGAGGAGGAAAGAGACGTGCCACTGATTTTAGGAAGACCTTTTCTCTATACCGGATGCACACTTATTGATGTGGAACAAGGTAAGTTAACATTGAGAGTGGAGCAAGAAGAGGTAACTTTTAATGTCTTTAATGGTTCTAAATACCCTTCTGATTTTTCTGATTATAATTGGATTCATATTATTGATGAATGTGTGGAAAAAACTATGAATCAACCCGAATTTTTGTGTTCTAATGAGTTGGTGGAGATTAATGAAGTATAGGTTATAGAGCCAAGAAAAAATGGATCAATAAAAGGTTTTGATAGACCTTATATTGAAATGAAGCAAGTCTTTGAGAAGCTTGAAAAGGAATCAAACCGTGTAGTACCTTCCATTGTTAAAGCTCCTATATTAGAGCTTAAGCAGCTTCCAGCTCATCTCAGGTATGCCTTTTTAGGAGAATCTTCTACTATTCCTGTAATTTGACTGAGGCACAAGAGAAAAATTTATTGCATGTTTTAAGATCACATATTAGAGCTATAGGTTGGACAATAGCTGACATTAAAGGGATTAGCCCTACTTTGTGCATGCATAAAATTTTGATGGAAGAAAATCGCAAACCTTCAATTGAACCTCAACATAGATTAAACCCTAATATGAAGGAAGTTGTGAAGAAGGAAGTTATCAAGCTTTTAGACGTAGGAATTATTTATCCTATATCAGATAGCAATTGGGTTAGTCCTACACAAGTTGTACCTAAGAAGGGGGGAATTAATATTGTAACTAATGAAAATAATGAACTAATACCAACTAGAATAGTAACAGGTTAGCATGTCTGCATTGATTTTAGGAAACTCAATAATGCAACACGTAAAGACCATTTTCCCTTACCTTTTGTGGATCAAATGATTGAAAGACTTGCAGGATATAAACATTATTGCTTTCTAGATGGATATTCAGGTTATCTACAAATTCCCATTGCACTAGAGGACCAAGAAAAGACTTATTTACTTGTCCATATGGTACATTTGCTTATAAAAGAATGCCATTCGGTTTGTGCAATGCACTGGCGACTTTTCAAAGATGTATGATGGCTATCTTTTTTGATATGATTGAGGATTTTATTGAAGTCTTTATGGATGATTTTTCTATTTTGGCTCCTTTTCTGATCATTATCTAGCTAACCTTTCCCGAGTCTTACAAAAATGTGAAGAGACTAATTTAGTCTTGAATTGGGAAAAGTGTTACTTTATGGTGCAGAAAGGAATTTTTTTAGGCCACAAGATTTCAGCATATGGCATTGAGGAGGATAAGGCAAAGATTGAAGTGATTAACAAATTACCCCTCAACCTCGATTAAGGGAGTGTAAAGTTTTCTTTGACATGCGGGATTTTACCGCCGGTTCATTAAAGACTTATTTAAAATCACTAAACCTCTTGGTAATTTGTTAGTTAAAGATGTGCCTTTTAATTTTAATGAAGATTATTTGGTTACCTTTAATAGATAGAAAAAGGAGCTCACATCGGCACCTATTATGGCATCACCAGATTGGGAGTTACCATTTGAGGTAATGTGTGATGCAAGTGATTATCAGTAGGAGCTGTTCTTAGACAAAGAAAGGACAAGAAGTTGCATGTTATCTACTATGCGAGTCGAACTTTAAATGAAATGCAACTTAATTATGCAACTACTAAAAAACAACTTTTAGCTATTGTTTTTGCTTTTGATAAATTTTGTTCATATTTAATAGGCAATAAAACAATAGTCTTCACTGATCACTCAGCTATTAAGTATCTCCTTCAAAAGAAAGAAGCCAAACCTAGGCTAATTAGATGGGTGTTGCTTTTGCAGGAATTTGATTTTGAAATTCGAAACAAGAAAGGTGCTGAGAATGTGGTGGCTGATCATCTATCTCGATTGGAATTAGAAAGAACTGATGATGATAAGTGCTTGATCAATGAATCTTTCCCCGATGAACAATTGTATGCTGTTTTGATGTCTCCAATACCATGGTACGCTGATATAGTTAATTATCTAGCTTGTAAAATAATTCCCTCATATTTAACTTATCAGCAAATGAAGAAATTCTTTTATGATGTTAAAAATTATTATTGGGAAGATCCATACTTGTATAGATTATGTGCTGATCAGATTATTAGGTGATGTGTTCCTGAACATAAAATAAATGATATTTTGAGACATTGCCATACTCTTAAGTGTGGTGGTCACTTTGGACCATAAAAAATAGCTGCTAAGGTATTACAATGTGGTTTCTATTGGCCTTACTTGTTTAGAGATGCTTTTCACTTTGTTTCTATTTGTTATAGATGCCAAAGAACAGGTAATGTTTCAAGAAAAAATGAGATGCCACTGTAAAACATATTAGAAGTTGAGTTGTTTGATGCATGGGGAATTGACTTCATGGGCCCTTTTCTATGATCCTATTCAAACCAGTATATCTTGGTGGCAGTGGATTATGTGTCTAAATGGGTAAAAGTAGTGGCTTTACCAAACAATGATGCCAAAAGCATCATGATTTTCTTGTGAAAAAATATTTTTGCACGCTTTGGAACCCCACGAGCTATTATCAACGATGGAGGTAAATATTTTTGCAATCGTTACTTAGATTCCTTACTAATGAAACATGGTATGACTTATTGTGTAGGTACACCATATCACCCTCAAACTAGCGAACAAGTTGAAATATCTAATAGGGAAATAAAAAGGATTCTTGAGAAAATGGTAAGTTCCTCCAGAAAAGATTGGGCACGGAAGCTTGATGATGCATTATGGGCATATAGAACGACATTCAAGACCAAATTAGAATGTCCCAATTTCGGTTGGCCTATGGAAAAGCATGTCATTTGCTAGTGGAATTAGAGCATAAAGCATACTTGGCAATGAGACTGTTGAATTTTAATGAAGTAGCTGCAAGTGAAAAGAGATTGTTACAACTCAATGATATGGACGAATTTTGCCTTCAAGCTTATGAAAATGCCAAAATTTATAAAGAACGGACTAAGAAGTGGCATGACAAACATATCGTAAGACTAGATTTTCATATTGGACAAAAGGTTTTATTATTTAACTCTCTTCTTAAACTTTTTCCAGGTAAACTTCGCTCCGGTTGGTCTGGTCCATTCACAATTTCAAAGATTTTTCCACATAGACCTATTGAAGTCTAAAGCGAATATCGAACCTTTAAAGTCAATGGGCACTGACTGAAGCCTTATTTTGAGGGTGATACCATCTCATCAATTGCTTCTCTTCGACTTGAATAAAGGGAGTCATTATGTCTAGCTATAGACGTTAAATATAGCGCTAATTGGGAGGCAAACCAATAATTTAATTGAATTAATTTTTTTATTAATTTTTTATTTTTATTTATTTATTTATTTTAATTTATTTTAATTTTTAGGCTTAAATTTTCAAAAAAAAAAAATATTTAGTTTATGTTTTATTTTATTTACTAATATTTTTATTATTTTATTTTGAAAAAACAGAAGAAAACAATAATTAATTGAGATAGTGGACAGTTTGTTCCACTATCTCAACCCATGATTTAGAAAAGCCAAAGGGGACTTTCAATTGCAAATGGGAAAATGGGACATCCACGGGTTCATACTGTGGATTTAAAAAAAAGAAGAAAAAAGAGCAAAGTTCCAGTGGATTTCATGGGATTGCCCGTGAAATTGAATTGTTTGTTTTAACTTTATTAAAAAAAAAAACCGAGAAAAAAATAGTCACGAGGTGAGATAGTGGACAATTTATTCCATTGTCTCACCCCGTGAAATAAGAAACACATGGGGTTTTTCTTTTCTTTTTCTTTATTTTAACTTGTTTTTTTATTTCCCCAAACCCGTTTCCCACAAACACAGAAACTCCTCTCCCTCATTTACCCATCAAATGGTGCAACTTCACCGAACATGAAGAAAGCACCATTGCAGCCTCCAGTCCAGCTTTCAATGCGTCACCTGAAGCCACCACTCCCACTGCCATCGCACTTGTTCCCTGCCCTAGCAAGCACCGCACCAGTCAACACCATCATATCTGCCTACCATAGCAGAAACGAACGAGAATAGGGCAGTTTTTGAGATTATTTTTTTATTTTTTTGTTATTTATTTTTGTTTTAATGTATTATTGAAGTTAGAAGTGCTTAATTAATGGTTTGTGTGTTGCATTTGTTATATTTTTTTTTCTTTTTCTCTTAAGATAAATTGTTGGTTTTGCTTTGTTGCGGCTGTTTTGATACTGAAATTGCTGTTAAATTTTGAGTTTTTACAGCTGATTATTATTGCTAAATTTTTGCATATTATCTGTTAGACTTGTGCATAGTTTGGTCAGTTACTGGCTGATAGTTTAGAGTGTGTTTCTTTTTGAATTTTGAATTTTGGGAAAATACATGGCTAGAGAAGGTGTGAAAAGGAAGAGTACAGATACTTCAACTACAAAAGGCACGAAAATGACTTTGAAGCAGCAAAAGCAAGGATAAGCATCCTAGACAAAACCCGCACCTCCGCAGGCTATCGTCTTCAATGAAGAGCGAGATGAACTCACACTTCCAAGGCTCGGTGAGCCTAATTTTAAGTTTGGTACACCATTCTAACAGACCAGGTTTGAACTCATTCATATTAGACCTTTTGGTGCTATGAAGTACTTTGATAGGAATATGCTGCAAATTTTAGGTTTATTTGATGATGTTTACGCTTTAATGAAAGGAATTGGGTGGGAGTCATTCATGAATTTTCAAAACCATAGTTATCATGACCTTACATTAGAATTTTTGAGTTCTTTAAAGTGTGATGTTGTGATGCGCACCGAACTCGATCGCTTCCCGAGGTGCCCGCTTTTAGGGCTCGAGAGGGTTCATGTCTTTGATCTTGGGAAATCATGAGATATTTTGGAATCCCTACCCAATAGAACATTGAGAAAGTTCATCTAATCCCATGAAAACTTTTAGGTACCTTTGAGATATTTTGCAGTCGCTACCTAATTTACAAGAAATTGGAAAACTTCATCTAATCTCGGGGTCTAAACTAGAGAAAGATTCGAAACTTCACCCTTATTAATGCCTTAGTTAATTATAAATGAGTTTTTTAATTTTAAAATTCCATCTCTCTTCTCACGCAAAAATTAAAGCGCAACCTAAGCACTAAAGGAAGCGATAAAATAATAAAGCAAACTATAAAAATAAAACTGGGACAAAATACAATCCCCTAAAAATAAAAAGGTATTAAAATCAGGGACAAAAATACAATCTCCAGAATAAAATCAAGAAAAACATAAATAATAACAAAATCAAATGAATAAATAAATATTCATAATTCGAGATATTTATTTAGGATAGGAACATTGGTTCTACAAGAAATTTTACTTTTTGTGACAAATTTTTTAATGACGTATAAAATTTCGTCACTAATTATAACTTACAACGACAAATTTTTTAAAACGTCACCATACTATTTATTACTGTGACAAAATTATTTTGTGTCATTTTATGTTTTAATTTTCGTCACTAATAGATTAATTTTGTGACGAAATATATATTTCGTCATGGTTTGTTTAGGAGAAAAAATTTTCTACCTTTTTTTTGGAGGGAAAAAATTTAATGACAAAATAATAACTTATTGCAACGCATAAAATCGTCACAAAATATTTATTTTCTGTGACGAATTATTTTTGTCATAATAATAAATTAGTGATAATAAAATCATTGCGTCACAAATAAGATATCAATATAAAAAAATTTAATTATTTTTTTCGAAAAATTTTAGTTTAAAAAATAATTTTATTTATGATAAATAAATGTGTCATAAAAAATGAATATATTGTGACGAGATACAATTTCGCCACCTTTGATATGGAGGGAAAAATTCCAACCTTTTTCTTTTGGTGGGAAAAAAATTTAATAAAAAAATATTTATTTGCGACATATAAATTCATCATGAAATTTTAATTTTTTGTGACATAAATTATTTTTGTCACAATATAATGAATTAGTGACGATAAAATTATTTTGTCACAATAATTTTATTTATGACAAATAAAAATGTCATAAAAAATGAATATATTATGACGAAATATAATTTCGTCACTAGTACAATCTATTTATAACAATAATAATATTATGTCATAATTAGTTATAATGTTAATGTATGATAAATAAATTATGTCATAAAACATAAATTCAATTTATGACAAACAAATATGTCACAAAACAATGAACATATTATGACGAAAAATAAGTTTATTACTAATACAATCAGTTTGTGCGACCATAATATTTTATCACAATCGACTGTAATAAAAATGTACTACAATTGAATTATGTTATAAATAATTTATTTTATATTATAAATAAAAATGTCTCCAATAAATTTTTTTAATGACCAAAAATAGTTTATCATCTACTTTTTTACAAAAAAAACTAAATTATATATGAAATTTAATTAATTAATAATATAATAATAATTTAAAATAAAATATTTTAATGTAAATTAAAAAACTGTAAAAATTATAACCCTAAAATCCAGAATAAAATTTTCCCCCTAACTCCTTTTTCTCTCGCAAAATCGATCTGTCTCAGCTGCCCTCGTCGCTCGGTGACTCCCCCTCTTCACCGCGGTCCTCTCTCGGTGATTTCCCCGCCTCTGCCACAGTTCGCTCTATCTCAGCCGCCGTCTCTGCCGCGTGCCTGTCTCTCTCACTTGCAGTTTCTGCCGCACTCCTCTCTCTCAATATCAATCGCCCATTATTCAATCAGGTTATGCCTCTCTCTGTTTGTTAATGGATTTGATTATTTTCTTTCTTTTTTTGGGTATCGAGTGACTTCTTGTTTGAATAATTTTTTTTGTTAGTCATTGATCTGTGTTTGCTGTGCTCGATCCAGTGCCAAATTTATCTCCTGTTAAATTCTCAAATTGGATTTGGGTTCCTTGAAATACAAGAGATACGGCCAGTGATTTAACTCATAAATGGTGTCCTAATTGTTGCAAAATAGTTATGATCTTCATGGGGTTTATGGATTTACAATGATAGTTTTTGATGGTTAGTGTAGACAGGAGATCTTGTATGAGTTGAGTTTAATATATAGTCATCAGTATTCAGAATGTCAAACTAAATGCGGTAGATTTGTAAGATCACAATTAAATCTTAAGGCATAACAAATTTGTGACTTTGACAATTGATGAAACAGGAAAAATACATGGAGAGCATCTTGTCCCTCTTCACCACTACTGCTTGAAACTGGACAAAAATGTACTAATTTAGCTCTGTAATTGAGTATGTTTTGCATGTTATAACTTACACTGCAATGCACTTATGTTGAAATGATTGCAAGACTTTTTATCATTTTATCATCATTAAGATTTTTTGTTTTTTGAATGAAAGAGTTGTTGCTTGGTATGGGTTTAAAACAGCATAATATTGGTTCACATAGTGCTCTTTTTAGTAGCTGAATTCACCATATATTGCCTGATATCAGTGGCCTAACTTTAATTTAGTTTTATTCTAAATTTGCCGGCTACTCTTCCTACATGTTACTCTATAAACCAGAGGCATGAAATGAAATTTAATTATGTTTTATTACAAAAACTGGATATAATACATATGGTACTTTAAACAATTTATTCTCGGAATTGATGTTCAGCTTGGACTGATAATCTTATTAGTTGTAATTGGTATGGAAGATGAGAATGCCACTTTTTCTTATAGTCTTGCCAAAATTGCAAATGAAAAAAAATGTTCATAAATGTTGGTTAATGAGTTTTTCAGTTGCGGCTTTGTATATATACCGCATGTCATTGTTGTGGTTTATTGTATCAATTTGGTCATTTGTAGTTGTCTGACAGTTGCGTAATATGATGAATGCTGATATGCTGATATGAAAATGGCCTTTGATGTTTCATCAATAAGTATGTAGTATGATCCAATATATAAAATGGATTTGAGTAGTTTATATTTTCAGATGCCAACTGGTGAAATGAGTTTCTGAGTTTGTTATTTCAACATAGAATTGTAGCATTTCTTTATTCTGGTAAATCTTTGTACTAGTTGAAATTTGATTGCTTCATATACATTGATCTGCAGTGTTACATCATTTTCATATCCTGCGCAGGTACCAATTCAAGTCAACAAATACCTGTCATACAGTGATGGGATGAGAGTCATCGAGTCTGGGAAGCTAACACAGGGCCCTGCTTCAGATAGTCTATTATTCACTAAACTAGATCGGTCAGTCTTGAAATCTTTATGGATAGTCTTAAAAAAGGGTTACAGTCTATCTGCATAGTACATCTATTTACAAAAAGTGAAGGGTCTGATTTAAAGTGCTATGCGTGGTTGCAGGCCTACTGGTCAGCCTTGTCTTGATACTAAAGAGTTTATCCTTGTGAGCAACATGGTGACAGCTGTCTTTGAGGAACGTTACCAAGATGCTGGTATGGTTCTTTTTTATTTCCCATTGCACATCTGTTATAATATTTATTTTCGAATTTGGCTTGATATGCTTTCGACGAGTCCTCTGATTGATTGGATCAATGCATTTGCAATTGCTGATGTGCATTTTTCCACCAGTGCTGGCAAATTATTTTTGCTCATAGCATCACACAACACCAAAACCTCCCTTAATATGTTATTCTTTGAGATATGAAAGTTTTTCACCTTCAATATCTCCTATTATTTTCTTTTCATTTTGTTTATGTTCATTAACAATAAACGTTTATTTTTTACTGATATTCATGTTGTACTGCAGCTCAATGGAGAGACAAACTTGGCCAATTTCGGGCTAAAAGGAACTTGAGGAAATATACATGACAGGTTCGAATTGGAACTGCATTGCTCATTTATCTTTGATGAAAAGCTTATCGATCTAATGGACTTCTAGCTAATAAATTTTGCGTTTAATGCAGTTGTTTCATGACAACTTGTACATAAAAACCATTGTTTGAAGCCGATGAGGCCAACCGCAAATAGCAGTTACCAACCATGCCCCTTTACTTTTCTGTTTCTTGTATATGTAACTAGCTTGTGAATATATGTATATAAAAAATGTTGCTTATGAAACTATATATGGAGCACTTAGCATTGGTTGCTATTGCAGATGGTGATGCTGCTGCTGATGGCGCTGATGCAGCTGCTCCTCCACCCGAGGAGAAGAAGAAGGTAATTATGCGTAATCACTTTCGAGTTTTAATTAAGTAGGCACGTAATTTCAAATTGTTTTTGTAGGTTGGAAATTTCTGATTGTTATGTCACTTTTTTTGATGATTTTACAGGAAGAGCCTCAGGAAGAGGGTGATGACGGTATAGGATTCAGCTTGTTTGATTAGGAGCTCATTTGAGTATGCACAAGTCCTATGTTGGTCATAACAGTTAAATAATAGTTTATATTTGTTTTGTCAGTACAAATACCTTTAATTTTTTGTATTAAGTATTATCTTTTTATTTAATTGACCTTTTGTTTAAATAAATACTTTATATTAGTTAATTGACAATTTTTTTTTTACAAAGTTAATTGATTGTATAACATTTAATTTAAAATGTGTCATTTTTAATGCAACATATATATGACAAGTATATTTGTCATAATTTGTCGATTTGTTAGTTCATAAATGACGATATAATGTTTACAATTATGATATTAATATGGTAATAAAAAAAATATAATTTAATGACAACAAAAAATTGTCACTGAAACTATTTTTTGTGACAATTATTTTTGTCTGTATTTATGTCACTAATTTGTAAAATAATATGACGATTTATATTCATCATTAATATACATTAATTTAATGACGAAATCATTTTTCGTCACTTAAAGTATTAGATTTAATGACGACATTAAATATTTTATGACGAAAATTATATTTATTTGTGACAATAATTACGTAACCAATACTTAATGATTTTAACTAGAAGCAGAGTTCCGTCATTAAAAATATTTAATTTCGTGACGAATTTTAAATTTGTCATAAAAAATGTCAATTTTTTGTGACGATAAATAATATAATGTGACGAAATATAATTTTATTTGTGACATAATTTTTGTCATGAAAAGTAAGAAATAAAGATGACGATAATTTTTTTCGTCACAAAAAATATACTTATGGTGACAAATAACTAAATTGTCACGTAAACTTTTATGTTACGCGCCTACCGTTACGTTCTCTGTGACGATAAAAATTCGTCACCTTATATTTTCAGCGACGAAAAATTAATTTTTCATGACAATTTTTTGCGTCATAAAAGGTGTAATTTCTTGTAGAATTCGTTCATGTTCACTTAGAAAATCGAAAAGTTATTTTTATACATTAATAGGAAAATCGGGATGAGTGATCCCATTTTGAGAAAATTAACCCCTCTTTTTAAAAGTGAGTTTTTATTTGTTGAAATTAGGACATTGGTACTATTTTATTAGAAAAAAATCTCAATTTATTAATATAATTTTTTTTGTGATTTTTAATTAATGTGCATAAAATAAACTAAATCTATTACATATTACATAATAAAAACAAATAAAAGCAAAATAATAAAAAATAATAAAAATGCTAAAAGTGACAAATCCAACCAAAGTGGTGTCTTCAAATCTCCATGGACTCCCATTTGCCATTGAAAATGCTCACACATAAAAAATAAGAATTGAAATAAAAACAAATACAAATAAAAGTGATGTTAGTAATTAGATGAAAAAATCAATTAAACACATAAAAATATAAATAACAACAACAACAACAACAACAACAGCAATAGCAGCAGCAGCAGCAGCAGCAGCAACAACAACAACAACAACAACAACAATAATAATAATAATAATAATAATAATAGATGAACAATCAAATAAATAAATAAGAATAAAAAATTAAATATGTTAAAATATTAAATCTATGACTAAATCACATAAAACACAAAAAATAATAGATAAAAAAGTTCTGCATGATGACTAATTGATTATAAATAAAACAAATAACAAAAAATAAAATTCAAAATTGAACTCAAAATATTTACCCTCAGAATTGTATTTGATGAATTAAGGCAAATAATTGATTTCCATATCTTGATTTGCAAAAATAAGATTAGAAAAATAAAAAATAGAAGAAAATTTTTATCTCAATAGCAATGAATTATTTTGTTTGTATCAAGAAAAAATTGTTAAAAAAGGAAGAAAATTTCCAAGAACAAAGAATTGTTCTCTTTGTTTCAAGATTTATCTTTAAAAAATTCACATAGAACCTTAGAAGAATCCTCTTGAAAAAAAAAAAGAAAATAAGAAAATTTTTGCCTTAGAAAAATATCCCCCAAATTCTCTCTCCAAAAATCCTTTTATATTTTCCCAAAAATCAGATTTTTTTGAAGAAATTAAATCAATTTAATGGCTCTTAAAATAGATAAAAAACTAAAGAATCTTAAAAGTCCAAAGAAAAAATGTTTTTAAAATTGAATTCCATAAAAAAAATGAGAAAAAAAAACATAAATTGGATAAAAACTCCTAGGGGGCTGTTGGGGCAACGGGCAAGCGGAAGGGCATGCGTGCTGCTCGCAGGCGACGGGCATCGCTCGCGCGATAAAAAAAGCCTGATTTTTTTAATAAAAACAATCTTAACTAAAACACTATAATTTCCAACCTCTTTTTTTGTTTTTAAATTCTTAAAATATATATTTTTTATTTATTTAAAAAAGCAATTTTAACAAGTAAACTATTACTTCCGAATTTTATTTTTGCCTGTGAATGGGCACTTAGTTTCATCATTGGGTAACCCTGATTTGGGCTTTCTCAGGACCCGGTGTCTATAGTTGCCCCCAATTTTAGGGAGGCTAGTGCATGAGTGCATAGGTGAGCCAAAATTCAGAGAAAGAAAAAGATGCGTACCTGAGGCTGCCTCCTTCCAGTTGTATCGATGGAGTTGTGGTGGGTTTGACTAACCCCGATCTCATTGACGTGTTACATTCCCATTGGGCTGATGCCAGATAGCTGCCCCTTAAAGAGCTGGTTGCTCCTTGGAGAACCATATTGTGATTGGTATGGTGAATATTATCCTTTCGGATTTCACTGAGCCGTTATCACGACTATACAATGATTGTTATCCTTTTGGATTGCACCAAATCATTTTAGACTTATAAATTGCAGACGTCATCCTCTTGAATCGCACCAAGTCATCTTAGACTTTCAAAATGTAGATGTCATCCTCCTGAATCGCACCAAGTCCTCTCAGACTTACAATATGCGGAGTCATCCTCTTAGATTGCACTGAGTCATCTCAAACTTACAAAATGCTGACATCATCCTCTTGGGTCACACCGAGTCATCTCAGACTTACAAAATGCTGACGTCATCCTCCTGGATCGCACCGAATCATCTCAGACTCACAAAATGCTGACGTTATCCTCCTGAGCCTTCTTCTTGTTGAAAAAGACCTGTATGCCTCTTAGGAGGGCTTTATGATGACTTGCCTCTTTATAGGACTTGGAAATTCGCCTCTTCAGAGGACTTTGAAGGATTTGAACCTGTGTAGACTTCATCTTGACCTAGTCATCTAGCATAGGTGAGTGCTAATGTTGAGCTAAAGCTGTCCTTGACCAGCTTTTGCACGTGTGGCCTTTATTTTGACTTTTCCTGCAGGGCTGTGTGCACAGGAACATATACACGAGATTGTGTATATACATGTAAAAAGTGATAGGCAGATGTGTGCAAGAGAATTGTATGACATGAAATGCATGTAAAAATGAATAAACCATGTAACACCCCCATACCCCCGGTAAGGAATATCGGGGCACTACGCGGACACTTACATATACATGTACATGTTCCATTTACATTTACATAAACATTTACATGTTCATATTACATCTGTTTCCATTTAGTTTTACATATACATTTACATGTACCTTTACTTTGTGATTTTTCTACTTATATTACATAATGATGTTACTCAAAATGTAAATACTCTATCTCTAACTTATACACAAAGGAGATCAAAATAAAACTCCTAGTGGCCTTTACCTGCAGATGTCCACTCACTGATCCGAACCTGTAACCTACACGGAAATAAACATCCGTGCTAAGCGATAATGCTTAGTGGGGATAAAATAATGCAAAGGACTTCTTCACGAAGTCACAGATAAATGACACAATCATATATCTCATGCATATAACTCTTATACGTCTATAGGTTGCATGCTTAATTATCAAATACTCTGAACTCACATATAAGTAACATCTACTCTTTCACTAATTCCTGTACACTACATCTTGTACATTTCATTTATTCAATTATACATTATCATGCAACCACATTCATGTCAATACACTCATGTAATCATGTACTTGTATACAGAACTGTAATGTACTTAAACATTACTTTCATGTACTATAGCTTTATTCGAAGCAACACTATAATCATCTCAAATTCACTGCACTACATTTAACAAAACAAGCCTGAATTCCTTTCATGGTGGATACGGGTAACTCTGGATACTGTTTACAGTATCTTACATATGGAGAATTAACTCAAACTCTATGGAATACACGAGGTATTCCGAACTCTGGGCACAATTAAGGCCAACTCTAGCAGCTGCACTCTAGCCCTTTATAAGCATGCTTATCTATCCACTATAACGGTAATCAGGCTCAATACCAACTCACACACAATACACAGATATCAACTCACCAACTAAAATTCAAGTGCATTTATCAAATTCAGAGGTATGTAATTCATATACAATCTTGTTCAACAACTAAAAGCATATAACACTTAAATTCATTACATAAACATATAAATCATGCAAAGCAAGATAGAAGAAAACACTCTCTTCAAAACAAATAAAACAGGATGCGAAGAGGTTCACTGTCGCGATCGCGACAAGAAGTCGCGTTTACGACAGAAGCCAAGTCCACTGTCGCGATCGCGACAGGATGTCGTGCTCGCGACAGAAGCCAGATTGCAAAAAGGCTCTATACTCTATACCAAATGCATTATGTAACAATTCCTAAGTTCATACATATTTATCATGTCATGTACTATACTTCCTACAACTATACATTGTTACTTAATTAGTTAAATTACCATCTTTAATCATACTCATATGTATTTTTCCATTAACAACTAGTTTGTAATCATTTAGGAGACCTAATCATGTATGAAACGTTAAGGGGAAAGGCAAGGGGTTGACCCATGCCAACCATGGGCTCAAAACGAAGAAAAAAGAGCTTAATATAGGTTGTTCTGTCGCGAGGTCGCGACCTGTGTCGCGCTCGCGACAGAAGCTCCGCTTTGGTGCCTCACTAGACTGCTTTTTACCCTAAACTTGTATCATCTAAATAAACCTCTAAACGTATTTTTTAGGCAAAACATTCTCTTAACAATTGTTCTCTAGGATGTTAGCTTTCAAATGGGACAATTTTCAGGTCGTTTGGACATCTATAACAAAAGATATGATTTAAACAACATATACTGTTCCAGTGAACCCGCCAGAACAGGGTCACCTACGTGTTAATTACTTTTTGGGATACTTAGGGCTAGAATTAGATCAAGCACCCTCTTGGACATTTTTAGATACGGGTCTTATATTTTATATGCAATTGGAATCAACCCAATTGAGATCCTATAACTCTACTTATAACAAATACTATACACAGGGGTCTAATGACAAATAAGCAGAATTTCGCAACATCAAACTCTATTATCAACACAAACACTCAAATGATCAGGTTACATACTTTAAACATATATACACTTGTCATGAGCACTGTAAGCAATCAAAATGAACATCTTGAGCTAATTAAAGGTCATCAAGCATCTCTCATATAAACACATGCAAAGTTAACACAGTTACACTCAATCCCTACCTCTAGGAACTCGATCATAGCTCTCTACTCGTTCCGATCTTCTCTTTTCCTTTATCGACTCTCTTGCCTCCAGCTTGCACCAAAACCACACACAAAAACACTTGGGGTTACTCTTCTTTTTACTTTAAATCAAAACAGAAACCAAGTAGTAGAAGAAGACTAATGCTATCATAATAGTACTACTTACCTCTTCTCCAAAATCCACTCTCTTTATCCCAACCTAAATGATTCTCTTTAGGAGCAAATGGAAAAGAGAAGAAAAGAAAGGAAAGTGGAGCACGGCCAAACCAAAGAAAAGGAAGAAGAAGGAAAGCCAAAAGCAAAAGGGCCAAAAGCTAGGAAATGAATAAAATGAATGAATGTTGGCCGGTCAAACCCAAAGAAATCAAATCCTCTCACATAAGTGCCACCAAACCAAATAAATGCCAACCACTTCAATTAATCCATCCCTATCTTAAGCCAAGCCAAGCCAAGCCAAGCTAAGCTAAGACAAGCCAAGCTAAGCTAAGCCAAGCCAAACTAAGCCAAGCCAAGTGTCACCCTCTCAAGTTGCCATGTGTCAACACCCTATGATGCCACTTGTCACTCTCATATGCCGCCACTTGTCACTCTTCTACGATGACACTTGTCACTCTCCTATGACACCATGTGTCAACTCACTACAACTCCAAGTCTCTTAGTCCCACTTATGCACACATCTCGCGAGGGGGTTCTGTCGCGCTCGCGACAGAACGCTCACGCCCGCACCAACCAGCTGAAGTTCGAAAATCGCTGGAGGGCTCTGTCGCGCCCGCGACACTTGTCGCGCTTGCGACAGAACTCTCGCACATAAACTTACCTTTTTCGAACCAAAACTCTGTAATTCTTCTAGGGCCATTTTGGGGTGTTACAAACCATGTCCTGGGTGGTTAAGAGTCCGTTGAGGATACAGTTTGGCTACTCAATCATGCCCCCAAGAATCTAAAAGAGTGTCGTCTTGGCTTAAAAACTCTGCCATAATCCTTTCAGAGAAAATCTTTCGGTGTGCATCTTTGCCCCCCGGTCAATGATCATATGCCCAGGATTCTGACTCATGTCCTGAATTATGCATTATCTACTTGAAGGAAGATCATCCGAAGTAATGTCGCCTTATCACTCCAGGCATCGGAAGTCATTATTTTAAGGTAGCACGTCCCTTGTGGATTTTTACACTCTCTTTTCTTTGCGCGAAATGTGTCCCTTTGGGAATTTTCACATAACTCGGTGCCTAATTTTTGCCTGGAATGGACCTAACCCATTCCAGCGACTTTTATTCATTTTATTTTTTGTAGGGCAGACTACCTATTTTCAGGTTTTCACCTTGCCCTTTTGGCCTAATTTTTGCTTAGAGAGCCAGTTACGGTTTTTATCTCTAATGGCCTTTTTTTTTGTTTTTTATTAAGAGGCTACAAGAGAAATGAAGGCTGTTATTAGAACCTCCCTTAAGGGTGATCAACACATATTTGCTTAGACACCTTTCAACGAAAATGATTAGAGAATAGTCATTAGATAAATAAATGAGATATTTCTTTTTAAAACAGAACTAAAAATTGATGAGAATGCAGACTGAATTCTTTTATTCATTGCAAATTTGTGTACACTTTTATAAGATTTCATCGTACATGATCCTCATTTGACAAGAATTCAAAAGCAAAAGACTATACCTAATCTCGAAATAGATCTTGTAAGCATCAAACTCCTGTTATCAATAGGCCCTCTCGGGTTTTCTCAACGGAATATTCTCTCGGCCCTTTATTTTTACCCAGGGTGCCTTTTTTCGGTTTTTACCTTGACAGGATGCCCAATTTTAGTAAGGCCGCATTTTTTTGGTTTTTGACCCGTAGGGCATTTATTATCTTCTTTTGATTTTTAGTCTTTAGCCATATAATCTTTTTAGTTTGTCTACATTGACCGGGTCTTTAAATTCATGCCCATCGCTGTCTGCTAAAATCGCTGCTCCCTTTGTTAGCAACCTTTTCAGCACGAACGAACCTTCCTAGGTTGGCCTGAATTTTCTCCGGATGTCTGACACCCCTAGTCTCATCATCTTGAAGACTAAATCCCCTTCTTTTAATGGGTGTTTTCTCACCTTCTTGCTAAATGACCAAGCTAACCTCTTCTGATAAACCTGATTGTGATAATAAGCTCGCAACCTATCCTCATCCAATAGATTCAACTGCAGTAATCCTTATTGTGCCCATTCTGCCTTTGGAATCTCGGCTTTCATGACCACCCTCAAAGATTTCAGCTCGATTTCAATTGGCAAAACTGCTTTAGTTCCATATACTAGAAAAAATGGTGTTGCTCCCGTAGAGGTTCTGATGGTGGTTTTATAACCCCAGAGAGTAAAAGATAGCATTTCTGCCCAATCTTTATAGCTATGAACCAGTGGTGGAGCTAGGACCCAGGGTCAGCGGGGTCTTGGATCCTTAAAAGTTTATTATAAAAAATTAAAAATTAAAAATACATATAAATTATACCATAAAAAGAAAAATGAAGGGGAATGGCCAAAACGACTATATTTTAGCCATTGAGCGTATTAAAATTATATTATAGTCCCTCCTTATTTACTCTTAAATCCTTATTTTTAATTTTTTACACCATATTTTTATTTTATTAAAATTTTAAAGATAATTTTTATGTTCAAAAATATTGGGATATTCAAAATTTAAGATGGAGCACTTCAAATAAATTAGGGGGTTCACATTATAATTTATATGTATATATATTAAAAAAATTTAAAATTGAGGGTGTGCCTGTGCACACCCTTAGCATTGAGTGGCTTCGCCATTGCTATGAACCATCTTGGCCAATATTCTTTTGATGTTCTTATTTACTGCTTCAACCGCGCCATTAGCTTGAGGTCGGTATGGAAAAGACTTGTGATGCTGGATTCCATATTTTTGAAGCATCTGTTTAGTTTTAGCAAAGAATTGTACCCTATTATCAGACACAATATCGTGCGAGAGGCCATATCTGTATATCAATTCCGCTCGATGAACCTGGCCTTGTCTCTGGCATCGACCTTCTTGAAAGGTTCAGCTTCGACCCATTTAGTAAAGTAATTGATGGCGATTATGATGAACCTGTGCCCATTAGAAGCTGTAGGATGTATCTCGCCTATGATATCTATTCCACAAGCTGCAAATGGCCATGGAGACGTCAAATTATGTAGCTCTAAAACTGGTACATGTCTCAAATTCGCGTATTGCTGGCATAACTGGCATTGCTTCACATACTTTGAACAATCCGTATCCATTGTGAACCAATAGAATCGTTGGTGCATGATCTTCTTTGCTAAAGCTAAGCCATTCATGTGAGCTCCCCAGACTCTAGCATGAACCTCTTTTGTAATGGCTGCAGTATCGGGTTAGCCGTGAATAGTATTTTTTAGTGGTGAACAGTACACCCCGGGCAGAAATTACACTTGGAGGCAAAAAATATTTTATTTGACCATTGGAAAATACTAGTCATGGTGAGTCCAGTGGTGAAATTTAGAGTGAAAATGAGCTTAAATAGGTCCTCAAAAGTAAAAAATAAGAAACGCCCTAGACCATATTTAGGGACCTCGATTTGACCAAAGTTTGACCAACCCTCTAAAAATAGTAAATGACCTATAAAAATTATTTTAAGGGTATGGACAAGATTAGAATAATATTTAGAAATCTTTGGTAATGCAATTTTACGGTAATACTGAAAATTGCCGAATCCGATATGAACCGGTCCCAAAAATGGTTTTCGATTGGGCTGAAAATTTTTGTGGAGACTTAATTTATTATTTAAAGAATTTTAGAATTGATTTTGAGTGATTTTAAGGTCGAAAAAGAAGGAAATAAAATTGGGTTTGGTAAATGGGCCAAAAATTGAAAATGGGCTTAATTTTGGGTCCAACCACCACGGTTGGATTGGTCCAGCCCAAAACTCATGGTATTTAAGGGCTAAAAAATCAGAAATCTAGAGAGAAGTCCAGAATTCTTCAACCCTCCCTATCCTCTCCTTTGGTCGAATCC
This sequence comes from Excoecaria cochinchinensis, assembly GCA_947683425.1. Classification (NCBI taxonomy): domain Eukaryota; kingdom Viridiplantae; phylum Streptophyta; class Magnoliopsida; order Malpighiales; family Euphorbiaceae; genus Excoecaria; species Excoecaria cochinchinensis. The sequence goes on along the minus strand of CANTUQ010000010.1, from coordinate 4,162,439 downwards.
AATTCTCCTCCCCTCTCTTCAAAATTCTTTTTTTTTTCTCTAATTTCTTCACAAATTCAAGCCTCCCTAGTATAATTAAGTCCCTCTACAACCTAATTGCACCCTTTAAAGCTCAATTGGAGTGTTAGATTTGGGGAATTTCAAGTGTGCAAGGTTTAGGGCACAAATTGAGTTAAGGGGAATTGGAGTTTTTAAATTAATTTAATGGCTCTAATAGATAAATTAGGGTGTGTGAAGTGTAATTATGTAGTTATATTGTAATTAGAAGGCATGATTTTGATGGAAATTTAATGTTTGTTTTCAGCCACCATTAGGAATTAAAGAAGGTGAAGGCACTTCAAGGGGAAAAAGCAAAGCAAAGAAAAGGAAGCTCTAGAGGAGTAGAACAAGGACTCAAGGTTAGTGGTTATAAAATACACCAATTTCCATTTAATTAGATTGATTTTAGGTTATATTTTAATGGTATCCATATGATAAATGTGTGTTTAATTGAAATAAAAGTTATAGACATCCTTTAGGGTGATGGAAATGATGAATTGCATGTTTAAACAAGGAAGAAATAAATTGTAGGGAGATGATGTAGTGTAGGCTGAATGGTGTTCATGAGGTTATTATGGTGTAAATTGATAATTTGGTAAATGTAAGGTCATGAGATGAATATATTTTGAAAAAGAGTGCTTGGTAATTTATTTGGAATTTATAGAATAGATATGAATATTTTAGAGAATAAATATGTATTATGTTTATGTAGAAAAAATATGTTAAATGTATATTTTATTGAAATTATGGAATAAAATGAATCTAGAATAAAAATTGAGTGTATGGTAATTTATTTGGAATTTATTGAGTAGAAATGAATATTTTAGAATAAATTAGTGTATTATATTTATATTGAAAATCAAGCTAAATGTGTATTTTTAATTAAATTATGGCATGAATGGTTATAGAAATATTTAAGTAGTAAAATAAAGATAACTTTGTAAGAAAAGAATGAATTATGTGAGGTTATGTTATGTTGACATAATGATATACCATAATAAATCAATTTAATAGTTTATTTTATTGCTTTTAGTGACTGTCTCGTAGTTAAATTTAGTTCGGGATATAGTTGGCTAGCCATAGGGACAGTAAAAACCGCGGTGTGAGTCATGACGACTCACTATTAGTAGGCCAATGACGGTCTACAAAATGAATGAATGTTAAAATGTCAAATGTATAAGTGGTCCTACGGGGTCACTTTGGAATGATGTGGATCTATGGGGTCCACGTCCTACATATTCGGTTCGGAGATTTATACCAAATCGATACTAGGGGCAAAATAGTAAAAATAACTAAACAAGGATTAATGTGTGAAAAAAGAAGGAAAAAAGACTAAATTGAAATAAATTATGAAGTTTTAGGGACTAATTGGTTAAAATGTAATTAGTATGGTAATTAAGGCTAAATGAAAGAAAATAGAAGTTAATTAATAAAAAAATATTGAACTAATGTTTATTTGAGGACTAAAAAGTAATTTGCCATAAAAATAATTAAAAAAGGACTGAATGGTAGTTTGTAGGATAACTAATGGACTAATAGAGGAATTGGAGTTAATAATGGCATTTTAGTAAATAAAAGCCAAGAAAAGGGTAAAATGGAATTTAATGGAATTTAAAGGATTAAATTGTAATTTGACTTTAAAGTATTAGAATTAATGATTTAAAATATAATATATTATTAATGTGGAAAATTATAGGTTAATTAAGTAAATAAATTGGTTATTTAATAAATAAACAAAAATTAATAAAATTAGATAGTAAATAACATAGTAATATTAATGGTATAAATATATAATGAATAAATTAAATAAGTGAGATTTATAAGTAAATTAAAAACATAAATAAAGTTAGGGATTAAATGTACAATAATAGAGTCCGATCAATATAGAATTTAAAGATTTGAGTAATTTATTGTTATTTAAGTATTAAATTAGAGAAATGGAAATCCTTGGATTTGTAACCACCACTGAGCATATTTAATGTTTAGCACGTAGTTTTCTATTGACTGCTTGTAGGTACGGACTAAGAGTTGGGGCAAGCATACTTCATTTCGGGAGCTGCTTGGATAAAGATTATACAAGAATATTCTATAGATTTTAAATTTTGGCATGTATATACTTATGTATGGATGATGTAATTTATGGCTTTTGCACTTATGGTTTGTATATGGACATTAAAATTTTAGTGGATGTTATGAGACTGTTTATGATGGATGGATGGTGAGAAAATCATTTATTCTGTTGTTGTGCCCCGTGCAGGGCTATAGTTTGTTGGTTTGTAGGTTGGGCAGGTAAAGATTATAGCTGTTGTACTACCGAAATTTTTTGTAAATTGAATAGTAAACTGTACAGTTATAGGTCATCGGCTAAAATGTTATGAAGTTATAACTGTAATAGGTTAAGCATAACTAAAAGAAATTATTTGTTTGGAAAAGAGTCAGTTAGGTAATTAAATGGTTAAGCACAATAAATTTATCCTCGTTTCTGCAGTAATAATATATTCAGTGACCGTCATAACCACTAAACGTACGTTAAGAAATGTTGTATAAAGGTGTTACATCTTCCATAACCCTTTCAGCTTCTTTCTTCGTCAAACATCCCAACTGGATACCATCAGCTTGCCTCTTATACAAAGTGCTATCTACATTGATAAATTGAGTGGATAACTTTCGAATCATTCTTTGTTCTTTCTTGGTGGCTTCTTCTGGAAAAATTGACCTTTTTAAATAATTCTGAATATCATAGTACCAAGGGTTTCCATTGGCAACCTCAACCTCCATCACCTGCTCGGTTTCAAAACAAGGCTTTTTCGAACTAAAGATCAGAACGGGTCTCATAGTAACCCTTGCCGAATTATCCCACATGGATACTAATGTCGCGAGAGCATCAGCCAAATGATTTTCATCCTTGGGGATGAAGTGAAAAGTGCAAGTCTCAAACCGACTACTTAACATTCTCAAGTACTTCACATAGGGCCACGACCTCTCTTATTTAACTGACCACTGCCCACTGGTCCGATGGATTACTAAGGATAAATCTCCAAAGACTTCTGCAGTCTTTGCCCCCAGAGCAAGCAGTGCTTCCTACCCGAAGATGCAACCCTCATATTCAGCTTCATTATTGGTAGCCTTGTACCTCAACTTTTTGGCTAATGGCAGCTTCTCACTATTCGGGGTTGTAAGAATAATCCCTGCTACTGCCCCTTTACTATTAACTATTCCATCGAAAAACATCTACCACCCTTGTACTGCTATGGCCATGATATCTTCATCAGGGAAATTGTATTTGAACTGGTCTCCCTTAATATGATGTTTAGCCAAGAATTCAGCTACAGCTCTTCCCTTGATGGTTTTCCTAGTGATGTATTCGATATCAAACTCCTGTAATAGTAACAACCATCTTCCCATTTTTTCTAGTAAAGAGGGCGCTTCCTGAAGGTACCTAAGCGGATTATGTTTGGCTTCATATGGTAGGAATTTCTTGCTAAGATAATAACCAGCAAAATTCACTCTAAAGTCACATCCTCCTAAGCCATCATGGCACCCACTAAACTGTCTTCTATTGCTAGATACCAGATTTGAGGTTTGGCAGGGTGCGGTGATCTTAAGACTGCCGAATTTAGGAGATAATCCCTAATAGTATCAAAAGCCACTTGACAATCACTATTCCACACCATCGGTTGATTCTTCCTGAGAAGCTTGAAGATCGGCTCACATACCGAAGCTAGCTTGGCAATAAACCGGCTGATGTACTGAAGCTTTCCTAGGAAACTTTTAACTTCCTTCTCCTTCTGAGGCATTGACATCTCTCTAATTGCACTGACCTTATTAGGACCCACTTTAATTCCTCTTTGACTTACCACATGGCCTAATAGCTTACCCGAGGTAACTCCAAAAATGCATTTCTTGGGATTGAGGCGCAGATTATACTTATTGATCCTTTGAAAGAACTTTTCCAAAGCCTCGAAATGACCTTCTCTGGTAGCTGACATGATCATCATGTCGTCGACATACACCTCCATTTCCTTATGGATCGAGTTTTATTAATTTCAATGGACATTAAAGCCTCATCCGGAAAAGTTTTATTAATTTTATTGCTATCCCCTATAGGTCCTTCATCATTTTCTAATCTTGACAAATGGTCAGCTACTAAATTTTCAGAGCCTTTCTTATCCCTAATCTCAATATCAAATTCTTGTAATAAAAGAACCCAACAATAAGGCGAGGCTTAGCATCCTTTTTAACAAACAAATACCTACGGGCTACATGATCCGTATAAATAATAACTTTAGATCCCAACAAGTAAGATCTAAATTTATCACATGCAAAGACAACAGCCAATGTTTCTTTTTCAGTGGTTGTATAATTCAATTGAGGTCCTGATAATGTATGGCTAGCATAATAAATGACATGCAAATGCTTATCTTGGTGCTAACCTAACACACATCCTACCGCTAGGTCACTAGCATCACACATTATCTCAAAAGGTAGGTTCCAATTAGGTGAAGTAATTATAAGTGCACTCACAAAAGCTTTCTTTAATTGCTCAAAAACTTCCATACATGCAGGAGAAAAATCAAAAGGCACATCCTTAATCAATAAATTAGTTAAAGGCCTAATAATTAAAGAAAAATCTTTTATGAACCTCCTGTAAAATCCCGCATGGCCTAAAATGATCTAACACCCTTAAGTGTAGTAGGTGGAGGCAACTTTTGTATTAGCTCGGTTTTAGCTTTATCGAACTCTATACCCCTACTTAATATCTTGTGTCCTAGAACTATCCCTTCCTCAACCATAAAATGGCATTTTTCCCAATTAAGTACCAAATTGGTTTCCTCACATCTAGCTAGAACTCTATCCAAGTTACTCAAGCATAATTCAAAAGAATCACCATAGACCGAAAAATCATCCATGAATACTTCCATTATCTTTTCTATCATATCCCTAAAAATTGAAATCATGCACCTTTGAAAAGTGGCTGGTGTATTACAAAGCCCAAAGTGCATCCTTGTATAGGCAAAAGTCCCATACGGACAAGTAAATATGGTCTTCTCTTGGTCACTAGGGTATATGAAAATTTAAAATAACCTGAAAATCCATCTAGAAAGAAAAAATGAGAATGGCTAGCTATCTTTTCTAACATTTGATCTATAAAAGGCAAAGGAAAGTGGTCCTTCCTAGTAGCCGCATTCAATTTCCTATAATCAAGACAAACCCTCCAACCCGTGGTGGTTCTAGTAGGAATTAAATCTCCATTCTCATTTCTTATTACTGTTATACCACTGTGACGTATGCAGAACCTCGGGGCGTCCCGAATGCCCGCCTTTAGGGCGATCGAGAGAGGTTCATGAAACTTGCAAGTAAAATTGCAAGGGCGTCTATTTTGGGCAACAAGGAGGTTTCATGGAGTCGCCCCCCAATAGAATATTGGGAAAGTTCGTCTAGCCTCAGTAAGCCTAAAACAGCGCAGCTATGTCCATTATAGGCAAGCCAGAGGTGTCTTGGAGGCCCCACCCTAACATTAGGATGGCCCTCTCGGCCTTGTGCTTGGGGCAAACTAGAGGTGTCTTGGAGGCCCCACCCTAATAGAACATTAGGATGGCCCTCTCGCCTCGTGGCGCCTAGGACTGTGCAAATTGAGCCTAAAGACCAGAGAAGATTCGGGACTTCCCATTTATTTATACCTTGATTATGTTTATAATTGAGTTTTGAATTTAGTGTTTCATCCCATTTCTCATTCAATTTTAAATGCAATTTAATTTAACGCGCATGTTAATCATATAATGAAAGCGGTAAATAAAGTAAATGAAAGTAAAATAAATTACAACAAAACTAGGGGCGGAATACAACCCCCATTGTAAATAAAATACAAATCACACATAAAGCGGGTTATTTATTAAGGATGAGGACATTGGTCCTTGCATGCACTTTAAAAAATGTGTTAAAGGTGATGATTTATTTAGGTGTAAAAAACTAAGACATTGGTCCATCTTTATTAGAAAAAGGTTTCAAGTTAATTTAATAAAAATACTTTTGTGACTTTTAATTAATGTGCATGAAAATAAACAAACTAATTACAAATTACATATTAAAACCAAATAAAGGCAAAATAATACTAAAAATGCTAAAAGTATAAACTGCACCAAAATGGTGTCTTCAAACCTCCATGGGCTCCCATTTGCCATTGAAAAGACTCACACATAAAAATAATCATTGAAATAAAAAAGCACAAATGAAAGTGATGTTAGTAATAGAATTAAACATATAACATGTAAAAAATGAATTAAAACAAATAAAGTACATCATGCATGACAAATTAATTAAATGACATAATAAATAAACAACTTAACATATTAACATTTAACATGCATAAATAATCAAAATAACAACAATAATAAAATTCAACATGCATGAAAACATGAAAATAATAATAATGATGACAACAATAATAAATTATTATAATAAACAAAACTAATAAAAACAATAATGATAGTAGCAATGGTAAATAATAACTAATAATAACACTAATCACAACAACAACAACAACAACAACAACAATAATAATAATAATAATAATAATGACACAATAACATTAAAGAAGATGAACAATCAAATTAAATAAGTAAGAATAAAATGAAGAAATAAAATAAGCCAATCATGCTAACACATGTTAAGTGATAATACTAATAATAATATATGAACAAAAGTAATGATAATAATAATAACATGAACAATTAAATAAAAAATAAGGATAAGAAATAATAATATGAACAATTAAATAAAAAAATAAGAATAAGAAATAATAATATGAACAATTAAATAAACATGCAAGAAATAAAAAGTAAACTAAATAATAGATCTAAAAGAATTTACATGATAGCTAACTAATTATAAATAAAAATTAAATTAAAAATAAATAAATTAAAAGTTGAGCCAAGAATGCTTACCCTCAAATTTTGATGTGATGAATGAAATTGGATGATAAATTTCTTACTTTGATTTGGAAAAATAAATATATAACAAAATTTTATCCTAAGAACAAATAATTAATTTATTTGTCTTAAGGAAAAAATTGTGAAAAATAAGAAGTAAATTCCCAAGAACAAATAATTAATTTATTTGTCTTAAGAATTAACTTAATAAAATCAAATTAGAATACTTAGAGAATTTTTCTTGAAGAAGAAGAAAAAAATAAGAAGAAGAAGAAGAGAGAAAGTAATATATTTCTTAAGAAAAATTCCCCCTAATTCTCTCTCTAAAAATAATTTTATAATCCCCAAAAAATTCAGATTTTTAATAAAGAAATTAAAATTATTTAATTTCCATAACAACAAAAAACTGATGAATTTGAAGAGTTTAGAAAATAAAAGGTTTTTAGAATTAAATTATGCAAAAAAAATTAGGAAAAAACCATTTTTTAGGCAAAAAAAACGGAAAAACGGCAGAATTGGGCGAGGAGCGCGCGCTAGGGGGTGAGAGACGCCCATCAACGCGCCCGATGAGCGTCGCGCAGCGCCTGGCGTGCTGCCGCACCCTTTACATTTTTTTAATTTTTTTCTAAAACACACCAATTTCAAAACATACCCTTTTTGCCTCAAAATAATTTTTAAAACATTTAAAATATTTTTTTAAAATACATTTTTATTTATTTCTAATAAATCAATTTGACAATGAAATCATCGCTTCCAACTTTCATTTTTGTCTATAAATAGACACACTTAATTTAATCATTGGGTAATCCTGATCTAAGCTGCCTTGGGACCCATGTCTACAGTTGCCCCTAGTTTTGGGAAAACTAGTGCACTAGTGTCTAAGTGAGTCTAAACTCAAAAAAGTGAAAGAAGTGCGTACCTGAGGCGGCTGTCTTTCCAGACTGGACGATGTTGTTGTGATGGTTGTCGCTAGCTTGTTGGTGTGTCATCCATTGTTGAATCGGTAGTGCTGTGATCGTGCTAACCCTCCGTGGAGCGGTAGTGCCGTCATCGTGCTAACCCTTCTGAGATTTGAAGTGGTAGTGCTGTGGTCGTGCTAACCTTCCGTAGAATGGTAGTGCTGCCATTGTGCTAACCCTTCTGAGGTGGTAGTGCCGTGGTCGTGCTAACCTTCCGTAGAATGGTAGTGTCGCCATCATGCTAACCATTCTGAAGTGGTAGTGCTGTGGTCGTGCTGACCTTCCATAGAATTGTAGTGCCGCCATTATGCTAACCCCTTTGAGATGTAAAGCGGTAGTGCCGTGATCGTGTTAACCCTCCGTGGAGTGGTAGTGCCGCCATCATGCTAACCCTTTTGAAGTGGTAGTGCCGCCATCATGCTAACCTGCTAACCTTCCGTAGAATGGTAGTGCCGCCATCATGCTAACCCTTCTGAGATTTGAAGCAGTAGTACCATGGTCGTGCTAACCTTCCGTAGAATGGTAGTACCGCCATTGTGCTAACCCTTCTGAGGTGGTAGTGCCGTGATTGTGCTAACCTTCCGTAGAATAGTAGTGCCGCCATCATGCTAACCCCTCTGAGATGTGAAGCGGTGTTGTCTGTGAGCCCTTAGATTGATTGTTCTCTGAGAGGTCTTTTGTTGATGGTTGGATTAATGCTTAAACTGATGTTTGGAATGATGTTTTGACTGATATCGTTTTTGGTTGGTTGCCCCTTGAGAGGTCTTTGGTTGATGCTTGGATGATGTTTTTACTAATGTTGTCACTCACCTTTTGTCGGTGTCCGCATCGAATCTCTCTTATTGCAAAATTAAAAAACCAAATATGCAGGAAAAATAGTGAGTATGCACGTGAAATGCATGGGTCATATAGAAATGTAGGATAAGAATTCATCTAAGTGGATTCAGATGTGACAGCCAGTTTGGTCGTAATTTGCAGCAGGATCGGTGCCCTATGAAATTGACTTTGAATTTTATATCTTTGAAGATTTTGAGGTTCTCATCTGATACATGTAGTCATTTTTTGAAGGTAGTGCGTCCCTTGTGGATTTTCACACTAGCTTTTCTTAGCGAAAAATGCGTCTTTTACGGGTTTTCACATAACCCTGTGCCTTATTTTTGCCTGGAATGGACCCAACTCAATCCAGCGGCTTTTCTTTTTCTTTTTTTTTTAAGGACAGACTGCTTGTTTCTAGATTTTCACCCTATCCTTTTGCCTAACTTTTGCTTAGAGCGCCAATTACTATTTTCATCTCTAACGACTTTTTTTTTTGCAGGTTGGTAGAAGCTGTTGCCAAAAATCTTTCAGGCATGATCGGCATGTGCTTACACCCATATCAAAGCTGTATGAGCTTGATTCTTATCATGAAGGTGCTGTAGGATTGGCCTCACAGTTGGTAGCAGGATAAGTAGCCTCACAGTTGATAGCAGGATAAGTAGTTGACTGAAGCACCCGAGTGGTGAAAGGAGTGGAGGGTAGACAGTAGATGACTTTGATCATGCAAAGTGATCTGCTCTGATCACATCAATATATCATTGCATAAATGCATGTGTTTCAATTTGATTTCATTAAACATGATCATTGTTTGGCATTAATCTCAAAAAATACAAGACCTCATCTAATCTCGGGATAAATCTTGAAATTATCAAACCCTTGTTATCAACCCGCCCTCTTGGGTTTTCACGATTGAAAATTTTCTCTCTGCCCTTAATTTAATTTTTTTTCTGAAGCAAATTCTAGATGCAACGTTGGGGATGAGACTCAACTCAAATGCATAAATGCTCTTGTGGCTCCCCGCTTGAAGCTCAAGAAATAACATATGCCTCTTCTTACATACCGAACCTTATTAAAAGGTCATCTTTGCTAATTGGATAAGACTGAACCAAGAATTAAAAGGTCTTACTTCGGTTGTAACGTTAGGCTTAGGTAGATGGCTATCAAAGGAGGATAAGGTTGCTAGAGAAAAATGGTCGTAATTTTACTCGACTGATGGGAGGACCGTACTCAGCTCAATTACATACTATAAATGGATTCTTGAATTTGAGTTTTGATAATCCTTTTAGCTCATCAAGCTCAAAATAACAATTAAGTTAAAGAGATAAACACAGAACCTCATCAAGGGGTTACTATATTGAGCTCTACTTCTTTTTTCCTTTTTTTTCCTTTTTTTTTTCATTGCTTTTTCTCCTATCTTTTTTTATTTTTTTCCTATCTTTTTTTTGCGAGATCATGTCTCTGGCACATGACTAAACCCTCTTCCCAAAGTGTAAACTCATCCTTATCAAGGCAATTTTTGATAACCCAGAGCATTGTCAATGATGTACATCCATCCTTACTAAAACGGCCATTCTTCTTAGGGGAGGCAAAAATTATTTTAGGCGAGGGGATAGTTTTAACATGTGTAACAACAAAATTGGCATGCATTTAGCATACCTCCATAAAGGCTCAACGGGTTAGCAAGCGATTGCGAAATAAAGGTAGAAAATAGTCATTTAGAGAGCTATACAAAGAAAGGCTGCCTAAATCATTTTCTAGGTTCCGTCTTATCCAGGAATCATTTTGACGGGTAATCATAAAGGTTCTAGTGCTCTTTAGTGAGTTTTCATCCAATCCCTTAATTACATCTAGTTTTTTTTTTCACTTTTTTCTATTTTTAGCTCTCAGAATTTTTCTCTCTTCAGGAGTTATATCAGATGCTATCAAGATTTTCTTTGGGTTTTCCAAAGTTCCGAGATTAAATGTAATTGTATTAATTGAATTAATATAAAAAATGAATGCATCGTGATCATGAGAAATGAAATCATTAGAGACACTATACAAACACGCAAGATTGTTCATTTTATTGAAATTATAAATACTGCAAATACTGTCATAAAAGGTGTTCTTAGAATAACAAGCAACTAAAAATATATTCTTCTCCTCTGATCACATTCATGGTGGGGGAACTGCATTTTAGCCTGTCCTCTTCTTCTTGTCTCTCTTCTCAGGGTCAGCGATCTCCTTGGAATCAATAAGATCTTGAACTTTGTTCCTCAAAGTCTGGCAATAATCTATTAGATGCCCGGTGTGCTGATGGTAAGCACAGTATTGATCATCTTTATGCCCCGGCTTTCCTTGATTCATGGCTGGCCTAGGTGGCAATGGTCTCAGCTTGCCTTCCTTTGTCAATTTCTCCAATACCCAAGACAGAGAGCAACCCAAATTGCAGTAGTACCTCTGAACCTGTCCAACCTCAGTAGCTGAAACCTCGGCCATCTTACCACTTCTATTATTACTGCTTCCTGCACCGCCTGGTTTGTACCCTGATTGGTTGCCATAACCTTTCCCAGCAAAGTTATTTTGGCTTATTTTCTTTGCTAGGTAAGCCCCCTCAGCTTCTACAGCAATGTCCTTAAGCGACTCCCAGTCTCTGAGCCCCTTAAAGCTGAGCATGTCCCTCAAGTAAGGGCAAGAGTTACTGATAAATAGCCTGATTTGGTCAGCAGTGTCAGGCTTTTTCTTCATCTCCATGACCTTATTTCTCCATAAGGTATTCATGGATCGACTCATCATTCTTTTGCTGTAAAAGCTCGAGGTCCTTTAAGGTGACCTCCATTCTAGTGCGACAGTCATACTGTTTCATGAACTCAGTCAAAAGGTCCCAATCTTCCTTGGATCTCCTGTCTAACCCATGGTACCAGTCCACAGCTGGACCCACCATACTAAGGCAGAAATATTCCACCTTCTGTTTCTTGGTCAACCCTGTGCCTTTTATCACCAGGGTATACTGCTTAATATGTGCTGATGGATCTGAAGTACCATCAAACTTTAGCAGCTCAGGCATTTTGAAGCTTTGGGGCAATAGCTCTTCATCCCCTAAATCTCTATCTTCGGGATTGATCCCCTTTTCGGCTGATAGCATGCGGGTGATTGCTTCAATCTGTTTCCTCAACCCTCTTATCGCCTCATCCTCTACCCTGGGTGCTCTGGCCCCCACAGATTGAGGTGCTACTGCCTCTTCATCTTCCTCCTCCATCACAAAATCATCATTGGGATTGGGGATTATTTCCCTTCTTTGCTCAATAGGCACTGCGGCCCTATGCTCATAAACAGGTTGGCGAGCAGCATTAATTATAACAGGGGCTTCTCCTCCAGCAGGTAATTCAACTTACCCCCCAGCATGGACCATCGGGGGCTGTAGTGTAATGGGTGGATGTGGAGCAGCTGGTGGTTGTGGAGCAGGAGGATGAGCAATCCTATCAGCCATAACTCCCATCATTTCCAACATTCTTCGCTCAAAATCCTCTAGCCTCCTAGCAAGGTCTTGAGTTGTTAAGGCTCCGATCTCTTATGCCATTTGTGATTCTATGGATGACTCTCTGGTCTTTGAGGGTAGCTCAGAATTCCAGTCAGACACTAATTCTGTCAATCCAAGAGGCAGATCTATCCTCACCAGCCGACCGTCAGAACCCCTGGTCCACTTAGGTGAATCTATGATGGTTGAAAAGATTTGAACTATTAGGATGATGCATGAATGATATATACAATGCATGATCATGTTGATGCAGCAAGGACAACCACATAAAAGCAGATAGATCCTTTCAACCTTATCACTCCCACACACGAGGTAGTGTAGCCTCTTTCCTAGGTGGGCTTGGTCCATGGGTCAATAGTTAACCCATTGGACGCGCACGGTGCACGGTGAAAAATCGACAGCGTAACATCTCTTGCCTATTGTACATACGTATGGGTTTTGGACTTTATGTATTCAAACATTTCAACCATTTTAAGATGGGATCACCGGGGCATGAAAGACTTTGATAAAAGACCATTTAATTTGGTTGATTTTGTTCAATATATAATGGCACACATAGCAAGCATTATATTAAGGAGCATATCACCTACGGGAAGTATCTATTGCCATTACATGGGTTTTGGTCAAGGGTGATGATGCTTTAGGGCTACCTAAACATGGTCACTGCCAACGAGTCTAGCTCATCACGAGCATAACGACCAATTGGGTCTCCATTTGATATACCATAAGGTACGAGGCTTAGGCTGGTGATTATCCTTAACACTTTCCCACATTGAGTGAACATAGGGTCGTGCTTTGGGAATGCACCGGGGCTAGAAAAGGGACCAAACTAGTATAATCTAAGGATCTAGTATGGATGCAATGCAGTTTCAAAAAAAGGATGAAAAATTTTTAAACTAATACTCATTTGTAAATTTTAACCAAGGGACTTTCGAAGGGAAGTCTCTATTGTTCCTAGTAGAGTCACCACTGTGACGCACGTCGAACCCCAGGGCACCCCAAACGCCCGCCTTTAGGGCGATCGAGAGAGGTTCATAAAACTTGCAAGTGAAATTGCAAGGGCATCTATTTTGGGACACAAGGAGGTTTCATGGAGTCGCCACCCAAGAGAACATTGGAAAAGTTTGTTTAGCCTCAGTGAGCTTAAGACAGCACAGCTATGTCCATCATAGGCAAGCCGGAGGTGTCTTGGAGGCCCCACCCTAACATTAGGATGGCCCTCTTGGCCTCGCGCTTGGGCAAACTAGAGGTGTCTTGGAGGCCCCACCCTAATAGAACATTAGGATAGCCCTCTCGCCTTGTGGCGCCTAGGACTAAGCAAATTGAGCCTAAAGACCAGAAAAGGTTCGGGACTTCCCATTTATTCATACCTTGATTAAGTTTATAATTGAGTTTTGAATTTAGTATTTCATCCCATTTCTCATTCAATTTAATTTAATGCGCATGTTAATCACATAATGAAAGCGGTAAATAAAGTAAATAAAAATAAAATAAATTACAATAAAACTAGGGGCGGAATACAACCCCCATTGTAAACAAAATACAAATCATACATAAAGTGGGTTATTTATTAAGGGTGAGGACATTGGTCCTCGCATGCACTTAAAAAAATGTGTTAAAGGTGATGATTTATTTAGGTGTAAAAAACTAGGATATTGGTCCCATCTTTATTAGAAAAAAGTTTCAAGTTAATTTAATAAAAATACTTTTGTGACTTTTAATTAACGTGCATGAAAATAAACAAACTTATTACAAATTACATATTAAAACCAAATAAAGGCAAAATAATAATAAAAATGCTAAAAGTATAAACTCCACCAAAATGGTGTCTTCAAACCTCCATGGGCTCCCATTTGCCATTGAAAAGGCTCACACATAAAAATAATTATTGAAATAAAAAAACACAAATGAAAGTGATGTTAGTAATAAAAAATGAATTAAACATGTAACATGTAAAAAATTAATTAAAACAAATAAAGTACATCATGCATGACAAATTAATTAAATGACATAATAAAATAAACAACTTAACATATTAACATATTAACATGCATAAATAATAAAAATAACAACAATAATAAAATTCAACATGGATGAAAACATGAAAATAATAATGATGATGACAACAATAATAAATTATAATAATAAACAAAACTAATAAAAATAATAATGATAGTAGCAATGGTAAATAATAATAATAATAATAATAATAATAATAATAATAATAATAATAATAATAATAATAATAATAATAATAATAATAATAATAATAATAATAATAATAATAATAATAATAATGACACAATAACATCAAAAAAGATGAACAATCAAATTAAATTTGCAAGAATAAAATGAAGAAATAAAATAAGCCAATCATGCTAACACATGTTAAGTGATAATATTAATAATAATATATGAACAAAAGTAATGATAATAATAATAACATGAACAATTAAATAAAAAATAAGGATAAGAAATAATAATATGAAAAATTAAATAAAAAAATAAGAATAAAAAATAATAATATGAACCATTAAATAAACATGCAAGAAATAAAAAGTAAAATAAATAATAGATCTAAAATAATTTACATGATAGCTAACTAATTATAAATAAAAATTAAATTAAAAATAAATAAATTAAAAGTTAAGCCAAGAATGCTTACCCTCAAATTTTGATGTGATGAATGGAATTGGATGATAAATTCCTTGCTTTGATTTGAAAAAATAAAATATATAATAAAATTTTATCCTAAAAACAAATAATTAATTTATTTTTCTTAAAGAAAAAATTGTGAAAAATAAGAAGTAAATTCCCAAGAACAAATAATTAATTTATTTGTTTTAAGAATTAACTTAATAAAATCAAATTAGAATACTTGGAGAATTTTTCTTGAAGAAGAAGAAAAAAATAAGAAGAAGAAGAAGAGAGAAAGTAATATTTTTCTTAAGAAAAATCCCCCCTAATTCTCTCTCTAAAAATGATTTTGTAATCCCTAAAAAATTCAGATTTTTAATATAAGAAAAATTCCCCCTAATTCTCTCTCTAAAAATGATTTTGTAATCCCTAAAAAATTCAGATTTTTAATAAAGAAATTAAAATTATTTAATTCCCATAACAACAAAAAACTGATGAATTTGAAGAGTTTAGAAAATAAAAGGTTTTTAGAATTAAATTATGCAAAAAAATGAGGAAAAAACAATTTTTTAGGCCAAAAAAGGAAAAACGGCAGAATTGGGCAAGGAGCGCGCACCAGGGGGCGAGTGACGTCGATTGGCACGCCCGATGGGCGTCGTTGCGTCCAGCACGCGCTAGGTGACGCGCGGGTGAGCGTGCTCCGCCTGCCCGCTGGGGTGCTGCCGCGCGCTGCTGCGTGCTCGTCTCTCGCGAAATATATATACATATATATGTATATATATATATACATATATATATATATATATATATATATATATATATATATATATACATATACATATGTACATATAGATATACATATGTACATATATATATACATATGTACATATATATATACATATGTACATATATATATACATATGTACATATATATATACATATGTACATATATATATATATATATATATATATATATTTTTTTTTTAATTTTTTCCGAAAACACACTAATTTCAAAACATACCTTTTTTGTCTCTAAATAATTTTTAAAACATTTAAAATATTTTTTTAAAATACATTTTTATTTATTTCTAATAAATCAATTTGATAAGAAAATTATCACTTTCAACTTTCATTTTTGCCTATAAATAGGCACACTTAATTTCATCATTGGATAATTTTGATCTAAACTGTCTCGGGACCCGGTATCTATAGCCCCCTTTCTTTGGCACACATTGGATTGGGCTCACCTATGCACTATCCAAAATTGGATAGAGAATGCTAGCATCTAATAACTTAATGACTTCTTTTTTAACTACCTCTTTCATATTGGGATTAAGCCTCCTTTGTCTATGAGCTTTAAGTTGGACCTCATCCTCCATATTAATCATATACATCATAACATTTGGACTAATAGCCTTCAAATCAGAAATTTGCCAACCTATACTTTTTATTCTCTTTCTAACAACTTGCAAAAGTGAATTTTCTTGCATCAAAGTAAGCTTATTGGCAAAGTATGATTAGCTCCAAGAAATGCATACCTTAAATGGCTTGGTAATTCTATTAATTCAACAATCGGAGGACAATGGTTGGTGGAAGTGGCTCTTGTTCACCTCCTCTTGCACTTTTTCCTCAATATTGACCTCTTCTTGACCTTCATCATCCAAAACTTCCAGCACACAAGCATCAATAACATCAATTTTCATGCACACATTTTCATCCATGGGGTATTTGAGTGCTTTGTCCATGTCATATTTTACTCTATCCTCCCCCACTCTTAAACCAATGTCCCTTTATATACATCAACTAATGCCCTACCATTTCGTATGAATGGTCTTCCTAAAATCAATAGGCATTTAACATCATAGGCAAAATCCAAAATTGCAAAATCAGCGGGCAAAATGAATTTATCTACTTTAACCAGCACATCCTCTACTATGCCATATGATTTTTTAAATTGATTGGTCAGCTAGTTGCAAGACAATTGAAGTAGGTTTAACATCATGCAAACCTAACTTCTTAAAGATAGAAAACGGCATAAGATTGACACTAGCCCCTAAATCACACAAGCATATAGGAAACTCCATATCCCCCAAAGTACAAGGAATAGTAAAACTCCCAGGATCTTTAAGCTTAGTAGGCACATTATTAGTGATTACTAAACTACAAGCTTCTGTTAATTCAACAGTAGATAAATCTTCCCAACTTTTTTTCTTAGAAATTAAATCCTTTAAAAACTTAGCATAGTTAGGAATTTGAGTTATTGCCTCAACAAAATTTAAATTAATGTGCAAATGCTTTAATTTATCAAGGAAAGTCTGAAATTGCTTATCATTATTTTGCTGCTTGAGACATTGCGAAAACGGTGGACGAGGTTGGTAAACTCTTGGAATATTAGCCTTTGTTGCCCCCTCTGTCGCTCCCGCGGCTAGAGTCGCACTCGTGACAAAGGGTTCTTTCTCCTCTGGCGCGCTCATTGATGGTATCGCGCTCGTGATATTGGCCGATTTCTCTACTATCGTGCTCACGACAGATGGTCCATCTTCCTTCTGAATTTCATTTTCCTGTAAAACTCCATATTTGTTAGTTGAAATCAATTCATTAACATATTTTTTACCTGACCTTAGTGTGGTTGCCTTCAATTGCTCCCTTGGATTATCTTCCGTATTACTCGGAAGGCATCCTTGTATTCTTGATGGTAGTGCATTGGCAATTTGTCCCAATTGGACCTCAAGGTTATGAATGGATGAGGCTTGATTCTTGGCAATTTGATCAAACTTAGACTCCAACTTCTTGTGATTCTCCTCTTGTGAATTAAATTTCAAATTTATTCCCTCCAAAAATCTATCCATCTTAACCTCCAATGCTGCAAATCTGTCTTGTGGTGGTTGAAATCCTACACCTCCTCTATTCTAATTATTACTACTCCCCCATGAGAAATTTGGATGTGTTTCTCCATCCAGGTTTATAGATATTCGAATAGGAATTCCCACGTCTTTGTCCTTGAATGAAACTCACTTGCTCCTCCGTGCTTGCCATACCCAAATTACAACTTTCACTTGAATGTTCTTGTTGGCCACAAATAGTGCATGCATTTGGAGGAGTTCCTCCCATGTTCAAGTTGTCTATCTTGTGGGTCAAAGCTGCAACTTGTGCTTGTAAAGTAACAACAGAATCAACTGAATGTAAATCTTTTACAGGGGAAGAATTTGATACCTTAGCTCTTTCCATCGGATGCAACATTTGTTGTCTTTCCCATACGAGAACCACCCACAGCAGCATCTATGGTACCTCTTGTGGTAGGATTGATTCCATTGTAAAAAGTTTGCATGAGCAACTCTCTTGGTAGATTGTGGTGGGGACAACTCCGCTGTAATTCTTTAAATCTTTCCCATGCTTCATACAAAGATTCATTATCATATTGCACAAAAGTAGTTATGCCCTTAATTATCTTTGAAATTTTGGCTAGGGGAAAATATTTAGATAAAAATGTTAGAGTCATTTGGTCCCATGTAGTAATAGAACCTCTTACAATTGAATTCAACCAATCTTTTGCCTTATCCTTTAATGTGAAAGGAAAAAGCCTAAGCTTAATTGCATCCGATGAAACTTCATTAATTTTAAAGGTATCACAAATTTCTAATTTCTAAGAAATTTACTAAATGAGCATCTAGATCCTCATTTGGCAAACCATAGAATTGAATACTATTTTGCACAATTTTCAATAAAGAAGGTTTAATTTCAAATTGATTTGCATTTACCGTTGGCCTTGCCACCCCTTGTTGAGCTCCGCTCAATGCTGGTGTAGCAAAGTCCATCAATCTAGGTGGGTCTTCATCAGCCATAACTGGTCTCTTATTTTATTTTTCTTGGGTTTTCGGTTACTAAAAAGAAATTTTTCTATTTTTGGATTCAATTGTTCAAGTTCTTCTTGAGAATTCCTTGTCCTAGGCATATACTTGAACTATCTAATCCTGTAAAAATAAAACAAATTAAATATTTTAATCCAAAATCATAAATCAGGATTTATAATGGCAATAACAACAATCATAACATTCCCCAGCAACGGTGCCAAAAACTTGTTAGTGCTAAATCCGCAAGCGCATGGTTTACCGATTATAGTACTTAAGATATCGTTCCCACGAAGAATGTAAATTGATTATTACTCACTATTACTACTCAATTTTAATCTTGTTTACAATGTTCAATATTTTGAGTATGAAACTAAACTACTAGTGGAATGTTAAAATTTATTAAACCTAATTAGTAATGATCAAAGAAGACAAGTAGGATTAATAATGATGAGTTAATAATTGATAAAACTTGAAATAATTATTCTTGCTTATTAATGATACCTTGCTATGCAAGCCAAGTTGAAATAAAATTCCAATTCATTCTCTCGACATGAATTAAAGTGCCTAAAACATACATTTATAATTCTAACTCTTAACTCTCATTATTGAATTAGTTAATTATACATACATATTTCAGGATTAATTAACAATGTATAACAATCATCTAATATTTCGATCTCTCAAGTAATGTTTCAATGATGAAGTTCTATTAGTTTTAAGTAGGAATCTATCTCTCAACTAAATTCTTACTTATTATGATCATACATCAAATATTAATAGAAAATTCTACAAATAAGAATACTATATTGATATGAATAATAAAACGTAACACTTAAGATTCGAGTTCATAAAACATCATTAAAAATTTACAAAGAAGAAGTAGAAGTTAGAAGAAAGAGATCTCTCAACCCTTTTTATCTTCACAAAATATGTTCTTCTCCTTTGCTTGTTGCTTTCTTCTCAAAACATTAAAACAAACTTAAGAACTTACAACTACAGAAATTGTTCTCCCTACTTAAAGAAATTCTTAAGTTAAAATTCTCTATCTCTTCTCCTTACAACTGAATTTTATATATATATCTTCCAAAACATATGTCCCTTGAAATGCCTCATCCAAAGAGTTGTAAAAGTTGGCAAAAAGGTTTGACTCTTCAAAATAACTGCTCCAACGGCTCTTTTTCTCATGCTTGCGACACCTGTTGCACTCGCGATAGAACACGGATCTTCCTTTGTTGACTTTTCTGCTGGCGTTGACTCCCTTCTTCCTCCTTGCATTATCGTGCTCGCGACCTCCTTTGTGCCCTCGACAGAATGCCGTTCCTCCTTTTGCTTTCTTCTTCCCCTCCTTCCACGCTCGCGGCTGTCGTTGCGCCCGCGATAGAGACCATTTTTCTTTGCTTAATTTGCTCCTTTTGTCAAGTTTTCTCCATTTTCTCCTAAACTCACACAACATAAAACATACCAAATTCTAACATAACTAACCATAACCAAACATGATTTTAATCACAAAACACTAACTAAATATGAGCTATTTAGGCTCATATCAGCTGACTGTAGCCCTTGTAAATTCTTGCCTAAACTAACCCTTGGGAGGAAGTACATCTTCTTCATCATATTCACCACTTGAGGGATATCTGCTGAACCCCGTTCTTCTCCAATCACCGATATATGAAAGCAATTGAATAAGGCAGACACTTGGTTTTCTCTTGTAGCTTTAACAGTTACCACCTACCCTTCATGTGGTTTCTTGATCATCTGGTGCAGGGTAGACAACACTCCTCCCAACTTGTGGAACCATGTCCTTCCAAGTAGAGCTAAAAAGTTCGCTGGAATAGGTAAGACCACAAATTTTGCCTTCGTTTTAATAGGCCTGGTGTTGACTAGAGCTCTAAAAGTTCCTGACACTTGTCTCCGAGAGTTATCATAGGCTGTAATGGTCAAATCAGACTTACTCAGCATACTTTCATCTAGCCTAAAAGCCTAAAGTCCAACTAAAGGGCAGACATTTATGGATGAGCAATCATTAACCATAACACAAGCAGTGTGTTTGTCATTAATCTACGCCTTAATATATAGTGGCCAATTGTGATTGCGGCCTTCAGCTGGTAAGTCAGCATCAGAGTATACCAACCTCTCTCTCGATCCTCCCTTAACAAGATCTAGCAACTCAGATGGAGAAATCGTGGTGGCCACAGTAGACTCACACAAGGCCTCAACTAACTTCTGCCTATACGAAGGGGACTATCTCAAAAGGTCGCAAATAGATATCTGAGCGGTGGTCTTTTTCAATTGCTTCATTATAGGATTCTCTTCTGGCTATTTTTCAGTAGGTGCTTGCATTGGGTCCTATGATTTCTCGACTTCTGGGAACACTCTCCCACTTCTTGTTATAGCCCCAACTCTCTTTCCCGCTTCGTCTGAATCACACGGATCCACAAACTTTCCACCTTTCTCCTCTTCTTCATCTTCTTCTCCACTCTCACTAGTGGACCAACAATCGATCGTCGCCACGGGCATCCTTTCTTTACCTGCCTTAGGGTGAGTGATAGCGAAGTACTCATTACCATACAAGTCTTGCTATATATACCACTCAGGTAGACTTACCCCAATCATGAAGACAGGTGATGGCATGGCATTGTAATTGGACTTTTTCTTACTCTCCCTCTGTTCATGATCAGTGATCTATTTACTATCGATCAAATCCTGAATCTGGTGCCTCAGTCTTATGCAGTGGTCTGTTATATGCCCACTGTGCTAGTGGAATGCATAGTACTCATTATCTTTCTGCCTAAGCTATCCTTGGATTCTAGCCGGCCTAGGTGGTAGGGGTTAGAGCTTCCCCTCCTTTACCAGTCTCTTCAATACCCACGATAAAGGTTGGCCCAAATTCGAAAAGTACCTCTGGTTCACCCATATAGCTGACACCTTAGCCGTCTTCCCAGTTCTGCTGCCACTGCTTAAGCTTACTGACTTGTTTGCCCCATGATTATTGTAACCCTTCTTGGCATAAGCCTCACTACTTGCCTTTTTGGCCATATATTCACTCTCTGCCTCTATGGTGATGTCTTTCAAAGACTCCCAATCCTTCAGCCCTTTTATTTTCAATGCATCCCTCAGGTATGGGCTGGCATTCCTAATAAAAAATCGGATCTGATTAGGGGTATCAAGTTTATGCTTCATCTCTATGTGACGTGCGTCAAACCCTAGGAGGCCCGAAAACTCGCTCTTAGGGCTTTCGAGAGAGGTTCATAAAAATTTGCAAGAGATTGCAAGGGCATCTATTTTGGGCAACAAGGAGGTGTTTTGGAGTCGCCACCCAATAAAACATTGGGAAAGGTCGCCTAGCCTCACTGAGCATAAGACAGCGCATGTGTGTCTATTTTGGGCAACCAGAGATATTTTAGACACCTCCTTCCAATAGACCATGGGAAGGATTATCTAATCTTATGAAGTCTACGATGATGCATATACGTCTATTTTGGGCAAGCCAGAGATATCTTGGACACCTCTTTCCAATAAAATACTAGAAAGATCATCTAATCTCATGGAGCCTAAGACAATGCGAATTGGGCCTATTTTTGGCAACAAGAGATATCTTGGAGACTCCATCCCAGTAAAATATTGAGATGGTCCTCTAACCTCATTGAGCCTAAGACAAGAGATGGATCGGGACTTCCCATTTATACATACCTTGATTAAATTACAATTGAGTTTTGAATTTAAGATTTTATCCATTTTTTCATACGATTTAGTGCATTAATTAAAGCGCAGATCATTCATGTAATAAAAGCGATAGATGAAAGCAAGGTTAAAATAAGCTAAATAAAAGCCCAATAAATTACAACAAAACAAGGGGCAAAATATAACCCCCATTGTAAATGAGCAGAAAAGGGAAACATACACAAAGCGGGATATTTATTAAGGATGAAGACATTGGTTTTCGCATGCATATTTTTAAAAATAATTTAAAGTGACAATTTTATTTAGATGGAAAAAACTGGGACATTGGTCCTATTTTATCAGAAGAATCTCATTTATTTGTAGAAAAGCTTAGCCATTTTTACTTTAGCGGGCTCAAAATAATATTTATAATAAATTAGAAATAAAAATAAAATAAAAGGAAATAGGGTAAAGAAAATGAACCAAATTGGCGTCCTCGGATCATCCTAGTGGGCACCTCTTCTCAGAGCCCCATAATCAGTAGAAATAAATAAACTCACAAGAAAAACAAATAACACGTGAGTGGGATAATGAAATAAAATAATGAAAATAAAAGAAATATCAGAGAAAAAAAAAATATAAACAACAGATATAAATAACTATATGTTGACAAAATGATTATGAATAAACAAAAAAGAAAGAAAATAAAAGAAAAGTAGGATTGAACCCAGAATATTTACCTTCAGAATTCAAATTCGATGGAGGGAAAAAGATGATTGATTTCCTTGCCTTGATCCACAAATTTAGAATTGAAAATAATAAAAATTGGAGTTTTATTCCAAGAAAGAAAACTTGCTTAAAAAGATAATAGAAGAAAATAAAAATTCTCAAGAATAAAGAATTATTTTCTTTGTCTCAAGAATGACTTTTTGATTAAGAATTTATTTTTAAAACCTTAAGAAATTTATTTGACGAAGAAAACTCAAATAAAGAAAATGAAGAAAGAATTCCTTTGAAAAAGAAGAAATGAAAAATATGAATTTAAAAAATTTATTTAATGAAAAAAAATCAAGAGAAAGAAAATGTAGAGAGGATTCCTTTAAAAGGAAGAAGAAGAGAAAAATCCGAATCATTTTCTCGATTCTCAGCCTCCTATTTATAGGGTAAATGAGGATAAGGATAAAAAAATTCAAATCTTTTTTAAATTTAAATTCAAAATCTAATCTTTTTCAAAATTCAAATTTAAAAATCAAATCTTTTTAAAATTTAAATTATCTTTAAAGATAGATATAAAATCTATTTGAATTCAAATTTGATTTTAGAAAATAAACTCAAATATTTTTAAATTCAAATTAGATCTAAAGATAAAATCAAATCTTTTTGAATTCAAATTAGAATTTACAAGATAAAATTAAATTTTTGATATTTATCTTAAGGATAAATAAAATAAAATAAATAAAATAAAAGAATTAATTTATTAACTTAAAAAATTGAAAAAATTAAGAAAATACCAAAAAATGGGTAAAAAATCAATTTTTGGAAAAAAATCATGAAAAGAGGCCAAAAATTGCATCTTCGGCGAATTTGGGAGGACATCGGCAACCGATGCCCGTCGCTGGCAAGCGACGGGTTGCCAGCGCGCGCCCTGCGTGCTGGCAGGCGAGCGACACCTCGCCCGCTGCGAGCATGTTGCGCAGTGTAGGGGCGAGTGCCCCAGCGCCGGTGCACGTGCGAGGGAGGTTCCCCCTCGCGCTCCGGCTGCCGCAAGCGTCCAATTTTTTTTTTTATATTTTTTTGAGACAACTTTAACTAAAATATTATAGTTCCGAAACTCCCTTTTTTATTTTTATTTTTAGTTTTTATTTTTTTTATTTCTAAAAAGCAAATTTGATAAGGAAATCATCACTTCTTACCTTTTTGCCTGTGAACAGGCGTTAATTTCATCATTGGATAACCTCTGATCTGGGCTGCCTCACGACCCGGTGTCTACAGTCGCCCCCAATTTTGTGAAAACTAGTGCACTAGTGCCTAGATAAGCCAAAATTCAGAGAAGAAGGAAAGATAAGCATACCTGAGGCAGCCCTTTGCCTTCCACGGTGTGTTCAAGCTGGTGACCCCTCGCTGCCGATCCGTGGTGTATTTTACCACAACCCTTCGACGATTCATTTTGCCACCTTCATCCTGCTGACCTCGTCTCAGCCTGCCTAGTATCTGAGTGTCGTGAGATGTAGTGTTATCTAAGTACAAATTCGATTGCAATGTGTTCTATTGCATGTGCCCCACTAGCCTCATCTCGGCTTGCACGATTTCTGATTGGTATTAGAGGTAGTGTTATCTAACTACAACCCACCATGTGTCCCGCTAGCCTCGTCTTGGCTTGCATGGTGTCTGTGAGATGTAGTGTTCTCTAACTACAACCCCATTGCGATCTATTCTATCTCATGTGTCCCGCTGGCCTCATCCCGGCTTGCACAGTGTCTGTGAGATGCAGTGTTCTCTAACTACAACCCTGTTGCGATATGTTCTATTGCATATGTCTCGTTGGCCTCATCTCGGCTTGTACGGTGTCTGTGAGATGCAGTGTTCTCTAACTACAACCCTATTGCGATCTGTTCTATCGCATGTGTCCCGTTAGCCTCATCTCAGCTTGCATGGTGTCTATGAGATGCAGTTTTCTCTAACTACAACCCTATTGCAATCTATTCTATTGTATGTGTCCCGCTGGCTTCGTCTCGGCTTGCACGTTGTCTGTGAGATGTAGTGGTCTCTAACTATAACCCTATTATGATCTGTTCTATCGCTTGTGTCCCACTGGCCTCATCTCAGCTTACATGGTGTAAGTGAGATGCAGTGTTCTCTAACTACAATCCTGTTGCGATCTGTTCTATCGCATGTATCTCGCTAGCCTCATCTCGGCTTGCACGGTGTCTGTGAGATGCAGTGTTCTCTAACTACAAACCTGTTGTGATCTGTCCTATCGCATGTGTCCTACTGGCCTCTTCTCGGCTTGCACGGTGTTCTCTAACTACGACCTTGTTACAATCTATTCTATCGTATGTGTCCCGCTGGCCCCATCTCGGTTTGCATGGTGTATGTGAGATGTAGTGTTCTCTAACTGCAAACCTATTGTGATATGTTCTATTGCATGTGACCCCCTGGTCTCATCTCGGCTTGCACAGTGTATGTGAGATGCAGTGCTCTCTAACTACAACCCTATTATGATCTGTTCTATCGCATGTGTCCCACTGGCGTTATCTTAGCTTGCACTGTGTCTGTGAGATGCAGTGTTCTCTAACTATAACCCTATTGCGATTTGTTCTATCGCATGTGTCCCACTGGCCTTATCTCGGCTTGCATGGTGTCTATGAGATGCAGTGTTCTCTAACTACAACCCTGTTGCGATCTATTCTATTGCATGTGTCCCGCTGTCCTTATCTCAGCTTGCATGGCATAATCTTGCTAACCCCCATCCGATTTGCAAGACATGATTTTTGATCTGCTGACCTCCATTTGGTCTGCTTGGTTTCTACCTGTTAACCTCTATCTAAATGATGTAGTGTGTGATTTGCTAACCACCATTCGGTTAGCCCAGTGCCTGACTATTGACCATCCTTGGGTCAGCATAGTGACTCGTTCGTCGTTGTCTTTGCTAATACTTATCTTGAACCTTTTTTTTTTCTACAAAAAAAGGCAAAGCAAATGTGTAGGGTTTATAAAAGAGATGCGTACCTGTGGTAGTACATACCTGATGGGGTTGATGTCAGATGGGTGCCCCCTAAATGACTATTGGTTGTTCCTCATGGGAAATAGTTTGTGGAATATCATCCTCTTGGATTTTTGCTGAGTCTTTTTTAGACTTCCAAAGTGCGGGACACCATTCTCTTGATTGCACCGACTGTGATATTCCAGATACCGATCTCCAATCGGAGCCTCCTTGTTGAAAAGACCTGTGTGCCTTTTAAGGTGGCTCTATGCTTGCAGGGAGACTTTGAAAATTTGTGCTCACTTAGAGGCTTAGATAGTCACTAAGAGGCTTAGATGCTCACTGAGAGGCTTTAATGCTCACAGAGAGACTTTGATGTTGAGCCTCCTGATTGCCCCCAGTGTGGTATGCATGATTAGGCTTATTTTTCTGGGTGTTCTCCCCTCTATACAGATGCACCTGACTTTATGCTAAATATAGTGTTCGTTAATTTTGAGCTGAACCCATCTCTTAGATCATCTTTGCGCATGAGGTCTATTTAGACCTTTCCCCCTGAATCATGTACCCAACAACGTATACAAAATATTGTGTGTGCGTATGGAATCATGTATGTGAAATATACATACAAGACTATATACAGGAAACACGTGCAAAGGATTAATGTACAAAAATTATGTGTACCCAACTACACATTTAAAGGATTGAATGCACGTGATATGCTTATGATATGCATGTTAAACATGTGCAAAGAATTATGCATTACATATATGCAAAGATTATGTGCACGAAATGTGCGTGAAGAATTTCATATGCAAAATATATACAAAATTCAAGCATGTGTGAATGCATGTTGGGCATCATGAAAGGCTATGCATGTGTAAAGTTATGCAGGGAGATATGCAAAAGATTATACATGCGAGATGCATGTGAGAAGCAAAAATAGATAGACCACATCCTAGGTGGTTAAGGGATTCGTTGAGGATACTACTCAGCTGCTCACATTGTCTGATGCCCCCAATGATCCAGGAAAGTATCATCTTGGCTTAGGAACTCTGACCCACAATCCTTTCAGAGAGAACTATCCCGTGTGCATCTTTGCCCCTCGGTCAATGAGCATACGCTTTTTGCCTTGAGTTGTACAGCGTCTTGCCCCCAAGACTCTGACTCAAGTTCTAAATTATGCACTATCAGCCTGAAGGGTGGTCATCCGGAGTAATGCCGCCTTATCACTCCTGGCTTCAAAAGTCATTGTTTTAAAGGTAGGGCGTCCTTTATGGATTTTCACACTAGCTTTTTTTAGCGAGAAATGCGTCCCTTTGGGGATTTTCACATAACCCTGTGTCTAATTTTTGCCTTGAATGGACCCAACCCACTCCAGCGGCTTTCATTCATATTTTTGTAATCTAGGTTTTTACCCTGTCTTTTGGCTTAACTTTTGCTTAGAGAGCCAATTATGGTTTTCAACTCTAACGGCCTCTTTTTTTTTTAAGGGTATGACCGTTGAAATTACTATCAGAGCCCCGTCTAGAGTAATCGGCAGTTACTCACCGAGCCCTAGGCATTGATTGCATTCCTTTGCCTCTCTTGATAAATGTGTTGCTAGATTGGGTGAGGTAATGGATGAGGATCGGGTTCTTTAGGGCTTCATGAGGTTGCCTTTTACATTACCACCCATTGTGCTCGATAGTTCAAAGGAATTAATGATGTAGTGAGGCATCCCCTATCTTTCCAAGGTATATCCTTATTTTTGACTTTTACCTCCAGATACCATAGCCTCTAGGCAAGCTACCGGCGAAGACTATTATACCATCTTTCAGGGATTGTTCCTTTACTCCCACTAGTTCATTCAAGAGGTAGGTGCTTAGTCCCGCAGTTGATAATAAGACCTATCGACTTAGGCACCTGGCCAGCGAGTGCAGTAGTAAAACATAGTTACTTAGATTAGATGCATTCAGTAATGAATGATGTTTCACTTTTTATAAATGAACTAGAAAATAATGCACACATGTATTTGCAAAGATTGCGTACATTTCGATGTGATTTCTTTATACATGATCATTATCTAACATAGATTCAAAATGGAAAATTCACATTTAATCTCAGAGTGGATCTCATAAGCATCTGACTCCCGTTTCCAATCAGCCCTCTCGGGTTTTCTTGTTGAACATTTTCTCTCGAGCCTCTAACTTTTTCCTAGGATGCCTTTTTTTTTTGGTTTTCACCCTGACGAGGCGCCCATTTTTAGTAAGGCCGCCTTTTTTTTTTTTGATTTTCGACCCGCGGGGCTTTTATTCTCTTCTTTTGATTTTTAGTCTTTTAGCCAATGAAACCTCTTGAGTTTGTAGACGTTGACTGGTTCCTTGAACTCTTTCTCATCACTATTTGTCAGAATCGCTGCCCCCTTTGGATAACTACTTCTTAAGAACAAATGGACCTTCTCTTGTATGTCTGGAACACTTGGTCTCATTTTTTTAAGGACTAAATCTCCCTCCTTTCGTGGTTGCCTTCTGAATTTTTATTTTTAATGACCGAGCAAGCTTTTTTTAGTAGATCTGGCTGTAATAATAGGCTTACAATCTGTTCTCGTCTACATGTTTGGATGCAGCAATCGTTGTTGGTCCCAATTATTTTCCTGAATTTGAGCTTGTATGACTACCTTTGAAGACTTGAGTTCTACTTCAACAGGCAACACTGCCGCCGTCCCATATACCAAGGAATAAGGCATGGCTCCTATAGGGGTTATAACGGTGGTTCTCTAGCTCTAAAGTGCAAAATGAAACTTCTCTGCCCAATCCTTGTGGTTCTGAACTATCTCAACCAAAATCTTCTTGACATTCTCATTAGTAGCCTCTACTATCCCATCAACTTGCGAGCGATATGATGAAAACTTGTGATGCCCAAAGCCATACTTCTATAGTAGCTTCCTAGTTCCAGTCATAAATTGCACCCCGTTATCAGATTCTTTTCGATGAACTTGTCCATATCCAGAGCGTCGACTTTCTTGAAGGACTCGGCTTCTACTCACTTGGTGAAGTAGGCAATAGTAACTATGGTTAACCTATGTCTATTGGAGGCCGTAGGACATGCTTCCCCCGTGATGTCTATTCTCCAAGCTCAAGCAATCCATATCCATTATAAGCCAATAGAACCCTTGTCTCATGATCTTTTCTACTAGCATTAAACTGTTTATATAGACTCCACAAATTCTGGCATGAATTTATTCCATGACCTTCTTAGCTCCTTTCTCGTCCATACATCTCAACTGAATGTCATCGACTTGCCATTTGTATAGTACACCACTTATGCAGATAAACCAAGTAGACAGTTTGCGAATCAGTCTTTTGGTCCTTTTTCGGTAGCCAAGAAGAGTGGCAAAGTACAGGTATGTGTAGATTAATGGGATTTGAATAGAACTTGCCCCAATGATGACTTTCCTTTGCCCTATATCAACCATTTTCGGCCACCTACATATCAATTCTTTTCCTTCTCTCTCTTTTTTTTTCGTATTTTCTTTTTTTTTTTGTTCTTTTTTTTTTTTATTTTTTTGTTCTTTTTTCTTTTTTTTTTGTGGATAATCTTTGTTCAAACCCTGATAGTTTACACATACACGGACTCTTCCTCTTCTCGATTTGGGACAACACTGACCAACCAAGTCGGGTGTTGAACTTCGATAAGAAATTTTAGCCTTGTTTTTGCTTGTTGATCTCTTCTTTAACCTTCTCTGGCCATTCTAGCCTAAGTCTTCTGAGCTTCTACTTGACTGTTCCACGTTCGGGGTATTTCGGGATAATGTGTTCGGCGATTTCGCGATCAACTCTTAGCATGTCTTCATAGGTCCAAGCAAAGGCTTTTTCATATTTTCTTGAATTTCTCTCAAGTTTTAATCTTTCTTCAAGAGTTACATTAGATGCTATCAAGATTTTTTTTGGGTTTTCCAAAGTTCTGAGATTAAACGGAGTAGCATCAATTGAATCAATGTTAAATATGAATGAGTCATGATCATGATTATGCATAGTGAAATCATAAGAAATATCACACAAGTAAGCAAAAGCATTCATCTTATTAATGAAACCAAAATGTCATTATTAACCAGTTCAAAAATAAAAAAGAACATTCTAAATAGCTAATCATTTTTCGTTCTTGCCAACACTGATGTTGCAGTCGATGGTCCATTATCATCCTTAGGATCCATCCTTCCCTTCCCACTTAGGCACTTAATCTGTCTTATTCTTTATCCTTCGCTCTTCTGGGTCAGAGATCTGTTTGGAATCTATCAGATCTTGAATAGCGTGTCTCAAGGTCCTGCAATCATTTGTGGTATGCCCGGCGTGCTGGTGGAAGGCACAATACTGATCCCCTTTGTGATTGGGTTGTCATTAGTTTTTAGCTGGCCTAGCCGGCAATGGTTGTAGCATCCCTTGTTAGTGGTTATGCCCTAGGCCAAACATTTGGACCTTGATATAATCATTACATTTTCATTTATATATAATGGTTTTCTTCACATTAATATTATTGGCATATTACATTATTATAATGTTTATGAATAAGAATGTTATTCATGTCCTCCCTAGTCATTTATCACTAAAGGGCATAAAGATAAATTAAGACTAGTATAGATTTGTATTGATAATCATGGGATGATTATATATGATGATATATATCAAATCTATAGGTATTTGTTAGAGAACAAAGTACTGGATAGACCTACTGTAAGATCATTACATGGCATAGTGTCATAAGTGATCTTATAATAGATATGTTATTGAATCCTTTGACCCGAGATTATCATGGTTTCCTACATAAGGAACATTATGTTTTGACATAATCAAATGTTATCTTTAATCGGATAATTATAAAGTTTATGATCGGACATAATGAGAATTATGCAGAGGAAAGTGAATAATCAAGATGGAATTTGTCCCTCTCTTATGAGAGAGATATCAGTTGGGCCCCTCGATAAGTAGGACTGTAAAAATGCATGGCTGTGCTCGAATGAATTGATAGTGTGATCAATGTCATTTGAATTTATCAGTCTACTTAGTGATCGAAAAATTATATATTTGAACAATATAAGTTTGACATGGACCATGACTTATGTTCAAATAAGATATCGTGTGACAAAAGGATAATAGCATGTTCTATTGTCAGGTTAAAATTGTACTAACGATATTTATATTATTTTGGTAGTCATAATGTCTTGCTAGAGATCAATTATGACTTGTGGGCCTATTATGGTATAGGGCCCACTGCCAACTTAATATAAACCTATTGGGTCACACACCAAGACCATAATGAACAAAATGGATTTTAATTTAGGTATTTCAAAATTATAATGTGGATTTAATTTAATTTTGAAATCATATATATATATATATATACATATAAATATATCTCGTATTTTGAATATGAGATAATAATATTTATTAATATAATATTTCTTATTATTTCGAATAAGAAATAAATACATATATATATATATATATATATATATATATAATATCTCTTAATTTTGAATAAGAGATAATATCCCTATTTATCTCTTTAGGGTTTAAAATTTATACATATATATATGTGGATATATGTTAAGAAGAGATTAACCCTAATCTCGTTTTTCCTAAGAGAAAAAGGATTGAGAGTGGCTGTCATTCCTAAGAGAGAAAAACCTAGCCGCCATATTTTTGTTTGAGAAAGAAAAAATATAAAATCCAGTCGCAATGTAAGGGAGCTAGCACCCCTGCAAATTTTGTTCGTCGGTTTGTGCATGAGGATACCGGTAGAGGGTGTTCATGATTGAGGCAACGCCTATAGTCCGAGTTAAGGAGTTAATTTCGTTCAAAAGGTTGGTAAATCTTATTCCCTATTTTCGAAATCAATTGAAAATACATGGATCCTGTTTGGGTTTCAATTTTATTCCGCTGTGTTAATTTGAATTATTGTGAAGAAACCCAACATCCCCTCCTTCATTAGCCTCTTAAGGACCCAAGACAAGGATCTGTCCAAATTAGAATAATGCCTTCGATTCACTTCCATGGTTAGCGCTTCTACTATCTTTTCCCTTTCTGGGTCCGGCGTTAATTCTTGAATGCAATCTCTTAGAGGATAACAGTAGTCTATTCTATGCCCTGAATACTGGTGATACACACAATACCAATCTGCTCTGTGTCTAGGCTGTCCTTGACTTAGGGCAGGCCCGGCCGGCAAGGGTTGTAACTTCCCTTCCTTGATGAGGCGGGTGAGGTGCCAAGATAATGGCCTACCTGAGATAGTGAAGTGGGATCGAGTTGTTCTAGTGGCTGAGACTTTTGTAGCCCTAACATTTGCCTTACTATTGTTGTGGCTTCCTGAGCTTTTATTTTTTAGAATATGCGTCATTGCGGGGTCTCCACCCTTTTCTTGCATAATGCTATATTCTAGAGTAGGCCTCCTATTTCCTCCTTGTTCAGCTGGTGAATCAAATGGCCCCTTGCCTCTGGTCTCGAAAGGAAATGGAGGTACTGTAGCCATTGATTACGATCCTTCTTGATCGTGGCAGGCTCCACTTGGTTAAGAGCCGTCGCCATAAGCTTAGCTTGAAGAACCAGTGCCATGGAATCCATTCTTTCTTTAATCATGGCCAATAGCCTTTTTTCAAGCTCTTCGAACCTTTTATCCATCTCCTGGGCAATTAGGGCACGAATCTCTTCAGTCTGTTGTGAAAGGCCAGCCATTTCTAATACCTTCAGACGCTTTAATAAGGATTCTAAATCTTTGTCAGCCAACTCGAACTCCCATCGCTCCTTAGACAACTATCGAGATCCCTAAACCACCCAAGCAAATGGTCTACAGTGGCTGAAAAGCAAGGAGTTAGAATGATGTATGAATGACATGCTATGCATGGTGGTGCTGTGCAACAAATGGTATACAATGGCTAAAAAAATCAAAGAGGTTAGAATGATGTATGCAGTGCATGGAATAAATTTATGTACAGGGTGATATGTATATGTAAAGATTATGTGCACAGAATAGAATGTATACACGCAAAATGTACATTTTTTTTATGCATGAATGACATGTAATGTATGATCGTGCCATGCAAATGGTCATCGATGACTGAAAGATCTAGGGATTACAATGACACATGTGATGCATGAAAAAAGAAATAAAAATTATACACAGGATGATATGTACATGTGAAAAATAATATGCAAACAAAAGGCTATACACACACGAAGGAAATGTATATGGTTTTTTTTTTGTTATTTTTATTATTTTTTTTAACATTCATGAATGACACGCGATACATGAACATGCTGTGCAACATCCACAACCACTTGCAAGCAAGTAGATTCTTCTAACCTTATCTCTCCCACACACGAGGTCGTGCGGTCTCTTCCCTAGGCGGGCTTGATCCATGGGTTAACAAGGAACCCAATCGACGCGCATTGTGCACGGTGGAAAACCGGTAGCATAACCTCTCTTATCCAATGTACTTACGTATGGGTTCTGACCAAGTTGTGGGAGATCAGATTGTCACCGTCTAACTCCCGATCTTCAGGGTTTATTTCCCTTTCCACAGTTAGCATCCTTGTCATGGCCTCAAACTTCTCCTCTATTTTTCTGCACATCGCTTTCTCCAGCTTGGGCGACTTTCCCTTTGTTACCACGAGCTCCTCTTGCTCCTCTTACCATAAGTTAACCTCAGATTAAGGAGCTTCTCTGTGCTCTACAGGTGTTGGGGCTCTTGGTCCTATTACAGGTGGGTCAACTGCCGTAGGGGGATCCTCTCTAACAAGACCTTGTTCATCCTGCCCCCCAATCGGAGTAGAGTGTTTTCCTGCAAGTAGTGCTAGGGTAGTAGCAAGGTTTCCCATTATTGCTATCATTCTGGCCTCAAACTCTTACATCCTCCTTCCCACTTCTTCAGCAATCATTGCCCGAGTTACATCAGATCCTCCTAATGGGTTAGCCATACCTGTCTCTGCTGATGACTCTGAAGAAAATATCTCACTACTGTCTGAGAGTGAATCTAAACTCCGATCTGACACTAGTTCCGATAGTCCAAAGAGTGGAATCCTTCTTAGCCGACCGTTGGGACCTCTAAATCACCCGGATGAATCTATGATGGCTGCAGAATACACCTTGTTAGGATGATGCATGATCGAAATGCAATGCATGGCCATGCTGATGCAGCATAGACAAACACATGCAAGCAAGTAGATCCTTCCAACCTTGTCTCTCCCACATACGAGGTATTGTGGTCTCTTTCCTAGGTGGGCTTTATTCAAGGGTTAACAGGGAACCCATTGGACGCGTATGGTGCACAGTGGAAAACTGGCAGCATAACACCTCTTATGTAATGTACATACGTATGAGTTTTGGCCATTATGTATTTAAATACCTCAATTAAATTAAAATGGGCCCACCGGGGCATGAATGCCTTTGATAAAAGACCATTTCATTTAATTAATTTTGTTCAATACATGATAGCTCACATAGCAAGCACGATATTACGGTACATTTCACCTATTGGAAGTACCAATTGCCATTATATGAGCTTTGGTCAAAGGTGATGATACTTGAGGGCCCGAGAGGGTTCGCGTCTTTGATCTTGGGCAATCATGAGATATTTTGGAATCCCTACCCTATAGAATATTGGGGAAGTTCACCTAATATCATGAAAGCCTTTAGGCACCTTTGAGGTATTTTGAAGTCGCCACCCAATTTACAAGAAATTGGAAAAGTTCGTTTAGTCTCGGGGTCTAAACTAGAGAAAGATTCGAAACTTCACTCTTATTAATGCCTTGGTTAATTATAAATGAGTTTTTTAATTTTAAAATTCTATCTCTCTTCTCACGCGATCATGCGTTAAAATTAAAGCGCAAACCAATCACTAAAGGAAAGAGATAAAATAATAAAGCAAACTATAGAAATAAAACTAGGACAAAATACAATCCCCCAAAAATAAAAAGGTATTAAAATCTGGGACAAAAATACAATCTCCCGAATAAAATCAAGCAAAACATAAATAATAACAAAATCAAATAAATAAATAAACATTCATATTTCGTGGATATTTATTTAGGATAGTGTAAACATCGGGTCTTGAGGCACCACAGATCAGAGTTACCCAATGATGATGAGATGTCTATTTACGGGCAAAAAGGTTGTAAGTGCTGATTTCCTTATCAAGATTGCTTTTTAGAACCAAAAAAAATATATATATTTAAAAGTAAAAATAAAAATAAAAATTAAAAAAGGGGATTTTGAAATTATGATATTTTAGTTAAATTTGAAATTAAAAAAAAATCGGATGTCGGCCACATCGGTGCACTGCTGCAGCGTGCAGCGCCTCGCTGGGCGTCACTCCGCATTGCTGGACGCGTGCGCATCGACGGGCATCGGTCACCCCCGATCTGCCGAAATCACAATTTTTGCCCTTTTTCCGTTTTTTCTTTATTTTTTTTTACTTTTCAACTTTTTTTTCTGGGATTTTTAATGATAATTCCCATTTTTAAACCCAAATTCAAGGAAATTTAATAAAAATTCAATTTTCTTCCTTAATTAATTAGGTTTTCCATTTTTATTGATATAAATAGAAAAAGAAGAAACACAAAAGAGGGGGAATTCATTTTACATTTTTTCTTCATTTTTCTCTTCTTCAACAAAATTCTCTCTACATGTTTTTATGTTTTCTCCTCAAAATAAAAATTTCTTAAAGTTAAAAAGTTCAATTGTTTATTAATAATTTTTCTTGATATAAAGAAAAATTCATTCTTTGTTCTTGAAATTTTTTTTTTATTTTTTCTAATCAATTATTTTTCTTGAGACAAAGAAAATCATTATTTGTTTTTGAAAATTTTTATTTTTCTTTCATTATTTTTTGTTTCTTCTTCAAATAAAAATTAATTTTTTTTAATCAATAATAATCATTTTTTAGACAAAAAAATTTATTCTTTGCTCATGAGAATTTTTATTTTCTTTCATCATTTTTAAGAAATTTATTTCTTGGGATAAAATTCTAATTTTTTTATATTCAATTCTAATTTCGCAAAACAAAGTAAGGAAATCAATCACTTTTTTCCCCTACATCGAATCCGAATTCTGAGGGTAAACATTCTAGGCTCGATCTCTTTTTTTTTTATTT
This sequence comes from Excoecaria cochinchinensis, assembly GCA_947683425.1. Lineage (NCBI taxonomy): Eukaryota > Viridiplantae > Streptophyta > Magnoliopsida > Malpighiales > Euphorbiaceae > Excoecaria > Excoecaria cochinchinensis. Next base: position 4,126,205 of record CANTUQ010000010.1, on the reverse strand, counting down.
TCTTTTATTTATTTTTTGTTCATATTTAATTGATTAACATGTAAATTTTTATTGTTTTCATTTATTTATTTATTCAATTTTTTATATATTTGTTTATTTAATATATTTATTATTATTATTATTATTATTATTATTATTATTATTATTATTATTATTATTATTATTATTTTGCTTTCGTTTTTTTATCTTTATTATTATTATTATTATTATTATTTTATTATCATTTTTTATTATTGTTATTATTATTATTATTATTATTATTATTATTATTCATTTATTATTATTATTATTATTATTATTATTATTATTATTGTTGTTGTTGTTGTTGTTGTTGTTGTTGTTGTTGTTGTTATTATTATTATGTTGTTGTTGTTGTTGTTTTATTTATTTCAATCATATCCTTTAATTCCTTTGTCATTTATAATGCATTTATTTATTTATTTTAATTTATTTGTCATCTTTCATGTCATCTTATTTTATTTTAGTTTATTATTTATCATTTTATTTGTTTAATTGATTAACTTTCTTGATTTAATAACTAACATTCATTTTTTTTTTGTATTTGTTTTTGACTCCAATATCCATTTTCCCTTTTTGGGCATTCTCGCGAGCAAACGGTGAGATCCAGGAGGCTCGTTTGGTTTGACAATTTATTTGCATTATTTGTAATATTTTATTTATTTGGCTTTTTCATTTATTTTGCCATGTAATTTTTAATAAAATTATTTATTTTACGCATGTTTAAAAGAAAATCACAAAAATATTTATGTTAAATAATTCTAATAAAAATGGGACCAATGTCTTAGTTTCTTCCACCCAAATAAATTGTCACCCCTAAACGTTTTCTGTAAGTATGAATGCGAGGACAAATGTCCTCATTCTTAATAAATATCCTATTTTATGTATGATTTTCATGCTATTTACAATGGGGATTGTATTCCGCACCTAGTTTTATTGTAATTTACTGCATTTTCATTTACCTTATGTTAGTCTTGCTTTCATTTATCGCTTTTATTACGTGAATGATCTGCACTTTAATTAATGCACTAAATTGTATGAGAAAAGAAAAGAAATATTAAATTCAAAACTAAATTATAATTTAACCAAGGTATGAATAAATCTAAAGTCCTAAACCATCTCTGGTCTCAGGCTCAACAAGGTTAGAGGACCATCTCAATGTCTCATTGGGATGGGGTCTCCAAAATATCTCTTGTTGCCCAAAATAGGCCCAATTTGAATTATTAGGCTCTATAAGGTTAGAGGACCATCTCAATGTCCTATTGGGATGGGATCTCCAAAATATCTCTGGCTTGCCCAAAAAGGACATAGATGTGCCGTCTTAGGTCAGTGAGGCTAGACGACCTTTTCCAATATTTTATTGGGTGGCGACTCCAAGAAACCTCCTTGTTTCCCAAAATAGACACCCTTGTAATCTTTTACAAGTTTCATGAACCTCTCTTGAACGCCCTAAAAGCGGGTTTTTGGGGCCCACGGGGTTCGGCGCGTGTAACACCCTGTTATCCCCCTTGGAAGGATACCGAAGCATTACGCACACCAACACATGCATTTACTCGAACATGCTAAAAGCAAACACATATACTCATAACTATAACAAATCCATATATAAATAATCATATCGTTTTACAAAAGGGATTGTAAACATTTAACATATACATATACCAAAACGATCCTTTACAAAATTACTTTACCAAAATCAATCTCCATATACAAAACTTATACTAATACAAAAATATAATGGAAGACAAAAGAACTTCAACAAAGACTTCTAGTGGCCGACTTGCAGATGTTCGACTCCAAACTGAACCTGCCACCTACATGGGAAAAGAGCCCGTGCTAAGTGATAACGCTTAGTGGGGAGGAATAACACATGCATGTACATATAATCGCAATCACAGTATATGAGCTTAATAAGAAATAGAGCATATAAACATATACTACTCATGCTTATAACCAATATTCATCACACAAATGTATTTAAGAATGTAACCATTACTTATACATCATATGCATATCCACAAGATAGAGTAATTAACCATTTATATCAAAGTAATCAATCTTCATATGCATCTTCACAATATAAACAATTAGCCATTCATGTCCAACTACAAGTATTATGTTTCATCTTGTCATATCGCATATACATATACATGTAATATATATTATAATCATATATATAGTGGTCTCATTTACCAATCTCATGTAATAGCCTCACGTAGTAGCCTGATTACTCACTAACTAGTGGATACGGGTACTAATGATACTGATAAGGCATAGTATCTAAACATATAGAGACATGAGTCTCGAATCATGTGTAAACATGTATACCTGAAGGTATACCGGAGACCGAAGTCTCAAATCATATAAACCCAAACGGGGTCAACATATAACTTGTAAAATATAGCAGCTGCACTCACACTCTAACCCTTGATAAGCACTTATCTATCCACTACTATGACTATCAGGCTCAAATAACAACTCAATCATATTCTAGTATTATTATCATATAACAGAGAATAAAATCAAGTATCATCACATAGTCTCATGTATACATGTATATTGATTAATTCGAAGACATATAAATCATATACAAATCTTATTAAGAACATATAATTTATCATTTAATAGTCCATATATAAGATGAATCATGTGCCATGTAGTAAAAACCCATGTAAAAGAAGCTTGAAGAATTATTTTCGGGATAACATGTAAGCGGGCATGTGGGTCACTATCACACTTGTGACAGTAGTCTGGGAAGCACGAGTCGTGCTCCCATCTGCCGAGCTGAGCACCAACAATTGAGACGTGCACACTCTACCGAGTCGTGCGCCTCCCTCTGTGTTGTGCAGGATCAGCCGAGCGGAACACTTCTTGCCGAGCGGCCTCCTTTCCTGAACGGACTATCTTCACGACTTATGAAGATACTTCACGTGTCGTGAAGAGTCCCTTGCCGAACGGGCTACGCCGAGCGGACCAAAATATCGACCGATCACTTTTCTTCACGACTCGTGAAGATACTTTACGTGTCGTGAAGAACCTCGCCATTCTTCACGACTCGTGAAAATACTTCACGTGTCGTAAAGGATGCCAGCCTATCAGATACCGCGAGGGAAAGGAAGACTCCCTTCAGTCGCGCTCGTGATGAGCGTCGCGCTCGCGACAGAAGCATGTTTTCCTTTCCTCAGCAAAATGCTGGAAAAATAGAGCTTGTAAAACAAAATCCCATCTTTCCCCAAAACCATGTATCAATCATGTAAAACCTTACCTCCAGTACCTCCAAAACATACTTATAACAATAATAACTCAATTTACACAACAATAACACACGTCAAATCAACATCTACTGACCCAGATAATCCATCTCATGTTCATGTACGTTTACTCAAAATTGACATGCAAACACTTATAACTCTATCATCTCAACTCATATACACAATCTATTATACTCATGCCTTTTCATGTACCCAAAAAACACAAATAACAGTAACATCAAAACTCAAATACATAATCCAAAATGAGAAGGACAGAACACTCCCAGACCTGAAATGGAGCTTCAAACACTATCTTCAAGACACCACTTTTCCCTTTCCTTTGCTCTTTCTTCTCTCTTTAGATTCTTGCAAAATCCAACCAAAATAATAGCTCAGTTAACCCATGTATCAAACCATATAACCCATCATAAAACCGAACGGAATAAGAAGGAGAAGAAGAAGAAGATTCAAGCCACATAAACCCAGCCACTTACCTCTTGGAACAATTTTATCTCAAAACCCTAATTCAACTTGAAGAATAGTACATGCAAAGCTTGAGAGCAGAAATGGAGAAGTGAGGAAGTGAGAGAACGTGAGAGTGCAAGAAAGAGGAGCAGCTGATGGCTTCCACGGGAAGCAAATCAATTCCTGCTCCTCCCTCTCTCTTCTTCCTTTCAAATCTCCATTAATGCATTCACCTACCAAGCCACATGTCCAACTCTCATTGGACCTTATTTTCCATTACCATATCTTTACCTTTTTTCCCTCACTTCACTTACACAAATACCAAGTTATCCTCAATAAACTCTTATAAATCCTTAATTAAATCCCAATTCATTTACCAATTACCAAATTACCCCTTTTAAATGTCCAACTAAACATGCAATTTTAACTAGGCCATTTTTGGGATGTTACAGCGTGCATCACAGTTTCGACTCCACTAGGGACTACTTGAGGCTTCGCTTCAAAAATACCTTGATTAAAACATATAATTGGGTCTTAATTTAAAAATTTCATCCCTTTTCAAAATTGCATTGCATATCACTAGAGACTTAGATCTATGCTAGTTTGCACCCTCTATCAGCCCTGATGCGTTCCCGAAGCACGATCCTATATTCACTCAATGTAGGAAAGTGTCAAGGATAATCACCAGCCCAAGCCTCATACTATTTGGTATATTAAATGGAGACCCAACCGATCGTTACGCTCGTGATCAGCTAGACTCGTTGGCAGGGACCATGCTTGGGTAGACCTAAAGTATATAACCCTGGCCAAAGCTCATGTAATGGAAATAGATACTTCCCCTAGGTGGTATGAACCATAATACCTTGCTTGATATATGGATCATTATGTGTTGGACAAACCCAGATAATTTAATTAGTCACCTAATCAAAGGCTTTCATGTCCTGATAGGCCCATATCAATTTATTTGGACTGCCTAAATACACAACGATCACAACCAATATGTATGTACATTAGTTAGAAGAGGTTATGCTGTCGGTTTTCCACCCTACACCATATGCATCCATCGAATTCCCTGTTAACCCATGGACCAAGCCCACCTAGGAAAGAGACCACACGACCTCCTGTGTGGGAGTGATAAAGTTGGAAGGATCTATCTGCTTCCATGTGGTTGTGGGTGTGCACTGCATATTCATGTCATTCATGCACAAAAAAAAAAAATTATTTCCTCCCTATGTGTACATCCTATTCTTTGCATATAATTCTCACTTGTACATATCATCCTGTGCATAGGTTTATACATGTTTCACATGTATTATTGCAATCTCTTTTAGCCATCGAGGACCATTTGCATAGCACAATCATGCATTACATGTTATTCATGCATCATTCTAACTCCTTAATTTTTTAGCCATCAAAGACCACCTTTCAGTTGGTTAGGGGTTTCGATGACTGCCTTATTAGAGGGTTTTGATTGAGCAACTAGAATTAAAATCAAGTGCGATTAACAGGCATTTAGAAAAATTTTCAGAAATAGCCAATTCATTGAGAGAGGCAGATACAACCCGGGCCGTGATTGCCGAAGAAGTTGGTAGGAGGTTTGAGGAATTTGAGAACAGAATGATGGCCATGATGGCGATAATGGCCTAACCTATTGGACAAAACCCAGCTACCCCTCTTATGAGATAAAATGAACAGGAGGAGGCTAGAGAGGACCCGCTTGAGGAGGTTCATTCACCACCATTGGATTTGAGGGCTAAGACATCTACGGGCCAGATATGAGGAGGTGCCCATAGGCTAGAAGATGATTATGCAGAGGAGGAACATGAAGAACCCGTAGTGGTGAGAAGTAAGGCACCTCAGACAGAGGAGGTCATATGGAAGAAGATGGAGGAGAGGTTCGAGGTGATGTCCCGAATGCTGATGATGGGAAAAGGGATGAACCACAAGGATAAATAGCTGGATGAAGAGGATCTAATCCCTCTGAATTTTAAGATGCCTAATGTCCCGAAGTTTGATGGCACATCGGACCACACTGCACACATCAAGCAATACTCTTTGGTAATGAAGGGCACTACGCTAACAAAGAGGCAGAAGGTAGATTTCTTCTATTTAAGTTTGACAGGTCCTGCGATGGACTAGTATCATAGACTAGATCGAAGAACAAAAGAAGACTGGGATTTACTGACGAAGGAGTTCCTCCAGCAGTACGACTGCAGTATAAGGATGGAGGTCACTCTGAAGGATCTAGAGCTATTGCAGCAAAAGCCAGGCGAGTCATTCCATAAGTACCTGACCCGTTGAAGGAATCGGATAATGGAGATGAAGAGAAAGCCAGATACGACCAGATCAGGCTATTTATCAAGAATGCCAGCCCATATCTGAAGGATGGGTTAAAGATGAAGGGGCTAAAGGACTGGGAGTCACTTAAAGATATAGCCATCGAGGCTGAGGCCGAGCATCTGCATAAAATGGCTAAATCTGCAAACCTTGCCATGTGCAAAAACAAAGGAAATAGTGGTGGTAACGGGGGCAATGATGGTGCAACAGAAGTCTCAACCACAGGAATGACTCGGCGCCACCTCACTATTTGGGTAGGCCATTATCTTGGCACTTCACCTGTCTCATCAAGGAAAGGAGGTTACAACCCTTGTCAACTGGGCCTGCCCCAAGTCAAGGATAGCCTAGACACAGAACATACTGGTATTATGCATATCACCAGTACACAAGGCATAGAATAGACTATTGCCGTCCTCTAAGAGATCGCATTCAAGAATTGATACTTGGCCTAGAGGAAGAAAGAAAGAATTAGAGGTGTTACAATGACATTCTTTTCTATGATATAAAGTGTATTCCTAAACTATGCACTTGTTTCTCTTTTCTATTTTAATAATATAGGCTTTTCTTATATATGCATTATCATATCTTACAGCATCAAGTATAAGTGATAATCATGATTAAGGCATTGGTTTAACAAACACTATTTCATTCAGTTTCAAAAATAATAATCTTGGTTGCGTCCAATCTGACTCCTAAAGAAAGATAAAATTTGAGAGATCAAAATGAAAAAAAAAAGAAAAAAAGAGGATGTCCTTTGCCTGGACCTGGAGGGACATGCTAGGGCAATCTGCTTCAATTTGTCAACTCAACAGTAATTGAGATTTTCAAAAGCTATTCCTTTACTTCCTCTGAATCTAGGATGGACACAATACAACCAAGCAAAATCAAGCTCCAATAATTAAGGTGTTGTCTTAGAAGCTAGACTATCAAATTTAAGACGAACAAGGCTTTGGGTTTTCACAAACAAACGAACAAAACTAAAAAAAAAAAGAAAAAAAGAAAAGTAAATGAAAAGAAAAGCAAGAATAAAAGGAAAAAAAAAGAAGAAAATGAAATAACAAATAAAAAAAGAGAAAAAAGAAAAGAAAAGAAAACTCATAGTTTTGGTTTAAACTATTTGAGGCCAACCTGTAACCCAATCTCAACTATTGAGAGCTACCTCAGAAATTAAGTAAGCAAAATCAAAAGAAGGCAAAATGCGAGCTTTTACAGTCAAGTTTCAAGTAGAGAACCCACTTCTTCAGCTAGTTTACACAAGGGTCAAGACGAATCCTTTGGTGCTAAAAAGGAGGCGTGGTCATAAGGAGCAACCGTTCTGAATAATAATGATGAAGATGAATTTAAAGGAGCCACGTATATATCGGCAGACTGAAGGGGGTCCTATGGCAAAGGTTAAAAAAATAATAACAATAATGCCTCGCGGGTCGAAAAAGGCGATCTTGCTAAAATTGGGTGTCTTGCTAGGATGAAAATTGAAAAAAAGGGCATCATAGGCAAAAATTAAAGGCTGAGAGACAATATTCAATCAAGAAAACCCGAGAGGGTTGATTGATAATAGGAGTCAAATGCACCCAAGGTGTTACTCATTGATATTGAAAAAAACTTGTGTTTTTGCATCACATGTCTAGTCATGATCATTGTTTTTGCTATATGGTGCATATAGATAGAAATGCATGCATAAGCTAGGTATAAACATGCAATTGAATGGTTAAGAGAAACCTATGGCGTGCCTAGGGGCATATGCTGGAGCAAGTCACAAGGTAGTAATAACAACACTTCATGTGACTACTCTTTAAAAAAAAAACAGTTAGAGATAAAAACCGTAACTGGCTCTCTAAGCAAAAGTTAGGCCAAAGGGCAGGGTGAAAATCTAGAAACAGGCAGTCTACCCTACAAAAAATAAAATGAATAAAAGCTGCTGGAGTGGATTGGGTCCATTCCAAGCAAAAATTAGGCACAGGGTCTTGTGAAAATCCCCAAAGGGACGCATTTCCCGCAAAGAAAAGTTAGTGTGAAAATCCACAAGGGACGCACTACCTTTAAAATAATGACTTTTGATTCCTAGAGAGATAAGGCGGCATTACTCTGAATAACTTCCCTTTAGGCAGATAGTGTATAATTTTGGACATGAGTCAGAGTCCTGGGGGCAAAACGCTGTACAATTCATGGCAAAAGGCCTATGCTCGTTGATCGGGGGGCAAAGATGCACACGGGATAGTTCTCTCTGAAAGGATTATGGGTCAGAATTCCTAAGACAAGATGACACCTTTCTAGATCACTGGGGGCATCAGAAAGTATAAGTAAAACCCTCGATGAGTCCCTTAACCACCTAGGATGTCGTCGATCCATTTTTGCATATCACGTGCATCCCGCATGTATACTATTTTGCATATCTCTTTGCATAACTTTACACATGTATAGCCATTCACAATGCCCAACATTCATTCACACATGCATGGACTTTGTATATATCTCGCATATGCAATTCCTCGCGCATATCCCATGTACATAATGTTTTTATACATGTAACGCATAATTCTTTCCACATGTTTAGCATGGTTAGCACGAGCGCATATCGTATGCATTTAATCCTTTACACATACAGTTGTGTTCACATAATTTTTGTACATAATCCTTTGTGCATATTTTGTGTGTATTGATAATTGTGAAATTAATGATGTTTTTAGTGTGTTTTTAGGTATTTAATTAGGTTAATTTAGTGTTTATTTAGTTAAATTATAGTTGAATTGGTCAATTTTAATTTTTATGGCTTAATTGTTAATTTTGGTGTTTTTCAGGATTAAAATAAAGAAAAAGGGCTTAATTGAAAAGAATACAAAGTTTTGGGTCAATTTGGTAATTTTCAGATTTTGAAAGCCAGAGAATGAACGTTTAGTCCAGAGCACATTTGAACTGCTGCGGAGGAATTAGGAGCGGCCGTGCTTCAAGATTCTGCTTGAAACAATTAAAAGCCAAAGAATTGTGGTTGAGGCAGTAAGGTGAGACACAGCCACGCAATCCAAAGGCTAAAACATGACACGGCCGTGTGATGACCATTTAAACTTATGCACGACCGCGCATCACAAAGAGAAAAGCTACACACGGTTGTGCATCTCCTTTTGCTTTTTCATCAATTGACCATGCTTCAAGTGTTCCAAATTAACGAAACTTCCTAATTAAAGAGTCCTTTTCCTATTATGATTCGAAAAGTTACAGAAAAATAGACTGATGGAATTTTGCTTATAAAAGTCAGCTTAAAACACCAGAATAAGGGGATCTAAACAAGCAACAATCTTCATTACTTCAAATTAGTTTAGTTTAGTTTTTTTTACGTTAGTTTTTGTTTAGCTGTGAAGAACAAATTCAAGGAGCAGGAAGCTTGTTTTGATTTTTCTGTACAAGGTTATTAAGGGAGCTTCTGTAACTCTATGTTTTTGTCTCTTCTCTTTAATTTAGCTTTTAATTTCAATATGAATAGTGAGTAGTTTCTTTACTTTTGCTAGAGGATCCTTGAATCCTTGACTTTTACGATAATGACCTGATTGAGCTTTAAATTCAATATCAGTTGATTATTTCTTCGTTTTAAGCACATTCTTATCTTTGATTGTGTTAAAATTAATTGTTGGTTTATTGATTCAATAACTAAAAATTGATTTAGGCATTGCCATAGATTTGCATGGTCTTGGATTGACTTCTTGTTGTCTATACATGATTATTTTCTGAATTTTGAGGTAATTATGTGTTGATTTTATTATTTGATACTAAGAGAGGAAGAACTGAGAATAGACTGGAGTTGAATGTTCTTGTAAAGAGATTTGATGAATGTTTAGGAGTTTAACTGGAATTTTATGCTAAGTGTTAAATTGTTCTTAATAAGGGAATTTAATACTTAAGAAAGATATTATTGTTTCAAGGTATCAGGGTTAATTTTATCTAGTTTTTCCATAATCACTTGTATTTCTTCAGAATTTAAGTCATTGCAATAGTAAGTTAAGGTAGATAGTCCTTTAGTGAAAGTTGTTTTAAATATCAATTTTTCTCAAATACTGTTTATCTCTTTTCATCTACGATTCTATTTGATTGTTTAATTTTTGCTCATTAATTGTTTAGTTGTCTATTTTCCAATTAATTATGTTTTTATCATTATAAACTCTGGGATTTCTTTTCTCTCTTTTACACCCAAAATTCACTCTAAAACTCAAAATTCTTTCATGCAAACACAAGTTTCCCTTGGGTTCGATATTTAGGGTCATAATCTATATATATTACTAGCCGATCTAATACACTTGCAAGACACTGGTGTGACGCGCGCAGGATCCCCGCGGCCGCCCATGGGACCGCCCGCTCGAGGGCGATCGGGGCATTTGTCGGTCCGTTGACAGCTTGCGATAAATCGCAAGTGCGTCTATGTTGGGCAACAAGGAGGTTTCATGGAGTCGCCACCCAATAGAACATTGGGAAAGTTACTCTCGCCTCGGAGAGCCTAAGACTGCGCTTAATATCCATTTTGGGCCAGCCAGAGGGGTCTTGGAAGGTAAACCTCTCGCCCTAAGGAGCCTAGGATTAGCGCTAAAGTCTCGTGGCACAAAAAGGTGTCTTGGAGGGTAGACCTCTAGCCTCTTTGAGCCCAAAGACCAGAGCTGGGTCCGGGATTTCTCATCTATTTCTACCTCGATTATTTTATGATTAAATTTTAATTATCATCGATTCGCTCTCTCTCCACACGATGCGATTGATTAAAGGCGCATTTATTCATATTTGGAAAGCTTTAAATGAGCAAGATAAATATTGAAAGCAATAAATTACAATAATACAAGGAGCAGAATATAACTCGCTTTATAAATGTTCGATACATACACGAATCGGGGTATTGCTTATTTTGAGGACTTTGGTCCTCGCATGCATCATTATCAAAATTTTTATGTGATGATTTTGGATGGAGAAAATTGAGATATTGGTCCCATTTTTATTTAGAAAAAATACCAAGTTAATTAATAAAAATGGTTTAGTGACTTTCTTTCTAGCGGGCCTAAATAAATAATTTTACAAGAAAATTATATGGCAAAAATAAATAGGAAAAAGCCAAATAAGCAAAATATTACAAATAAAGAAAAATAAATATTCTGAGCGAGCCTTTTGGACCTCCACGTGTGCTCGCGAAAGCGCCCAATTAAAAAATGAGTTTAGACATAAAAAACAAAATACAAATAAAATAATGTTAGTAATTAAATCAATTAAATCAATTAAATATACAAAATAATGAATAACAAATTAAAATAAAATAAGATGACATGAAAAGAATGATAATTGAATCAAAATGTTAACAAACCAAAATAAAATGAGAAACATGCATTATATGTGATAAGTGATTAAATGATGTGATGAAAATAAAATATAATATGTTAATTAATTAGTACATGAAAATATACACATGATGAAAATAGTGATGATAAGTGAAAAATAATAAATGAATAAATAAACAAATAATAATAAATCAATCATGTAACAATGATAAAAAGAATAATAAAAATTAATAAACAAAAGAATGATGAAAATAATAATGATATATGACAAGGTTAATTGATGTGTTCATAATTAATATAAACTATTTACATGGCAAAAAGATTAATTTAAGTTAATTATTTGCATGTTAAAAATAATTAGGAATCACAATAAAATCATTTACATGTTAGGAATTAAAAGAAAACAATATTGACATGAATAAAGATCAAATCATATATAAACAATTAAATGGAACAAATATAAAATCAATCCAACAAATTAATAGATGAAAACAATAAATAAATCAATAAAAATATTAAAATATACATGAATAAATTGAATAAAAACAAAATAGAAATTGAATTGAAATTGAGCCAAGAATATTTACCCTCAGAATATTGGATTTGATGAAGGAAAAGTGATGATTTTCCGAAAAATTGCTTGAAAGAATAATTTAGCAATGAAATTAATTCTCTTTGTTTATGGAGAAAACAAAGGAATTGATTTGTATGCTTAAGATTGAAAAGAAATTGATGTCAAAGTGATGATTAATTTCTTGTGTTTATGGAGGAAAAACAAAGAAATTAATTGGGATAATTAAGAATTGAAAATTGATCTTTCAATTTCAATTAAACCTTTTTAATTAAAAGAGAAATCTGAAATTTTTAAAGAGAAAATAGAAGAAGAAGAATTCTGGAAATTTTTAGGTCTAAAAAGAATGTGGAGGCCCCCTTTGATTTCATCATAAAGTCTTTATAAAATAAAATAGGCTGCCCTAATTTAATTAAGGAAAACAAACCTATTTTAACACAAAATTCTTTTATTTTTAATGATAAAATCAAGTTTTATTAATTAATTATCTAAAACAATATTTTAGAATTTAATTTGAAGTCAAAAACCCAAAAAAATTGGGATGAAAACGGATTTTTGGGTGAAAAAATCGGAAAAAGGGCTGAAAAATCGGATTTTTGGGTATTAGACCCTATACCGACGGCCACGGGATGAGGGACGCCGCCCGTCGCTATAGAGCGACGGGCCTCACGCAGCGAGGCTGCGCGAAATCCGCGCGCAGAGGTGCGGAAATCGCGCGCAGTGTGCACAACGCTGCGGGTCGCTTTTTAGCGACGCGCAGCATTGGCGACGCTGCGCGTCGCCATATCGCGCTCAGCGCGCTGGACGCCCGCGCGCTGCCGCGCCCGACACTCGTGATCCGAAAAAAACTTTTTTTTTTTATTTTTTTTTATTTTTAAATTTTAAATTGACTAAAAACACTATAATTTTTAGCCCCCCATTTTTTAAAATTAATTTTTTAAATATTTTTTTTATTATTTTCTAATTTTTCACTCTAAAATGCAAATTTGACGAGAAAACCATCAGTTTTAACCTTTTAAGCCTGTGAAGGCAATTATCATCATTGGGTAACTTCGATCTAGGCTGACTCAGGACCCGGTGTCTACAGTTGACCCCAGTTTAGGGGAATCTAGTACACTAGTGTCTAGGTGAGCCTAAACTCAAAGAAGAAAAGGAAAGAGACAAGTACCTGAGTCAGCCGTCTTTCTGAACTGGAGAATTCTGAGATGGTGGTTATTACCATGGTGTGTTTTCGTTTGTTGAAGTGGTGCCATTTGTGAGCCCTTCGGTTGATTGCCCCTTGAGAGGTCTTCGATTCATCGATCGTTTGCCCCCTAAGAGGTCTTCAGTTCATTGCCCCCTGAGAGGTCTTCGATTCATTGATCGTTTGCCCCCTGAGAGGTCTTCAGTTCATTGCCCCCTGAGAGGTCTTCAGTTCATTGATCGTTTGCCCCCTGAGAGGTCTTCAGTTTGCTGCTCCCTGAGAAGTCTTCGGTTTATTGATCGTTTTCCCCCTGAGAGGTCTTCAGTTCATTGCCGCCTGAGAGGTCTTCGATTTGCTGCTCCCTAAGAAGGCTTAAGTTGATTGCCCCCTGAGAGGTCTTCCGTTCATTGATCATTTGCCCCCTGAGAGGTCTTCAGTTCATTGATCGTTTGCCCCCTGAGAGGTCTTCAGTTCATTGATCGTTTTCCCCCTAAGAGGTCTTCAGTTTGCTGCTCCCTGAGAAGTCTTTGGTTGATTGCCCCCTGAGAGGTCTTCAATTTGCTGCTCCCTGAGAAGTCTTTAGTTGATTGCCCCCTGAGAGGTCTTCGGTTCATTGATCGTTTGCCCCCTGAGAGGTCTTCAGTTCATTGCCCCCTGAGAGGTCTTCAGTTCATTGCCCCCTGAGAGGTCTTCGATTCATTGATCGTTTGCCCCCTGAGAGGTCTTCGGTTCATTGCCCCCTGAGAGGTCTTCAATTCATTGCCCTCTGAGAGGTCTTCGGTTTATTGCCCCCTGAGAGGTCTTCAGTTGATTGTGATTGATGTTTGGAATGATGTCGTCACTCGGTTTCTGCCGGTGTCCGCATCGAGTCTCTTTTTCTGCAAGACTTAGAAAGGCAGATATACAGAAAAAATTGTGAGTATGCACGTGAGATGCATGTGTATGCAGCAATGCAGTATAAAAATTCATCTAAGTGGATTTGGAGATGATAGCCGGGCTAGCTGCAATTTGCAATAGGATCGATGCCTTTTAAGCTGTTTTGAATTTCATGCCCTTCGGGATTGCCAGATTCTCATCCGGTACCTGTAGTCATTATTTGAAGGTAGTGCGTCCCTTGTGGATTTTCACACTAGCTTTTCTTAGTGGGAAATGCGTCTTTTGCGGATTTTCACATAAGTCTGTGCCTTATTTTTGCCTGGATTGGACCCAACCCAATCCAGCGGCTTTTCTCTTTCTTCCTTTTTTTTTTATTTTGAAGGACAGACTACCTGTTTTCAGGTTTTCACCCTATCCTTTTGCCTAGTTTTTGCTTAGAGCGCCAGTTACGGTTTTCACTCTAACGGCTCTTTTCTCTCTTTTGTTTTTTTTTGCTGAAGTTGTTGGCAAGAATCTTTCGGGAGTCTTAGGACATGGTTGCATGAGCTTGATTTTGCACATCTGATAATAGGATGAATTGGCTGAAGCGTTTGCGTGCTGAGAGTAGTAGAGGGTTGGCAGATACATGACTTTGATCACACAGGGTACAATACTCTGATCACATCATTGCATAAATGCATGTGTTTCAATTTGATTTTATTAAACATGATCATTATTTTGGCATTGACTTTAAAAAAATACAAAACTTTAGCTAATCTCGAGATAGATCTTGAAAGCATCAAACTCCTGTTATCAATCAGCCCTCTCAGGTTTTATGATTGAAGATTTTCTCTCATCTCTTAATCTTTTTCTTTGAATGCGAATTCTAGATGCAACTTTGGGGACGAGACTTAACTCGAATGCATGAATGCACTCGTGGCTCCTCGCTTTAAGCTCAAGAAACACCATATGCCTCTTCTTACGTACCAAACCTTATTAGAAGGTCATCTTCGCTAATTGGATAAGACTGAACCAAGAATCAAAAGGTCTTACTTTGGTTGTAATGTTAGGCTTAGGTAGATGGCTGTCAAAGGAGGATCAGGTCGCTAGAGAAAAATGGCCGCAATATTTTCTCGACTGGTGGATGAACCATTCTCAGCTCAGTTGTATATACAAAGGTATTCTTGAATTTGGATTTGATAACATTTAGCTCATTTAAGATCAGATTGACAGTTAAAAAGGTAATCATCAAAACTCGTCAAGTGGTTATTATTTTGAGCTCTACGTTTTTTTTAGGAGCTCATGTCGTTGGCGCATGACTAAAACCCTCTTCCCAAAGTCTAAACTCATCCTTACCAAGGCAATTTTGATAACCCACAAAGAAATTGTTAATTGTTAAAACGTTCATCCATCCCTGCTAGAGAGGCCACTCTTCTAAGGGGAAGCCAAAATCATTTTAGGCGAGGGGATAGTTTTAACATGTGTAACAACAAAATTGGCACGCATTTAGCATACCCACATAAAGGCTCAATGGGCTAGCAAGCGATTGTGAAGTAAGGGTAGGAAATGGTCATTTAGGGAACTATACAAAGAAAATGTTGCCTAAATCATTTTCTAGGTTCCGTCTTATCCAGGGATCGCTTTGACGGGTAGTCAGAAAGGTTCTAGTGCTCTTAGTGAGTTTCCATCCAGTCCCCTAATTGCAACTAGTTTTTTTTTATTATATTTTTTTAATTTCTCTCTCTACAGGAGCTATGTTAGATGCTATCAAAATTTTCTTTGGGTTCCCCAAAGTTTCTGAGATTAACTGCAGTCATATTATTTGAATTAATGCCAAAGTAAATGTGTTATGATCATGTGAAATGAAATCAATAGAAACATTATACAAATAAGCAAAAATTGTTCTCTTCATTACAAACCGAAAATTGTAACATAAAATGTTCTAGAAATAAAAAGAATTTCAGCATCTAAAAGCAATATCACTAGTGGGCCACAAGACACGATCATGTTCGCAGTGGAGGGACTGCATTATAATCTGCTCTCTTCTTTTTCTCTCTCTTCTCAGGATCTGCGATCTGATTGGTGTCAATGAGATCCTGGATCTTGTTTCTCAGAATTCGACAATGGTCAGTCAAATGGCCGGTGTGCTGGAGGTAAGCGCAGTACTAATCACCTCTATGTCCCGGTTGTCCCTGACTCAAGGCTGGTCTGGGTGGCAATGGCTGCAACTTGCCTTCCTTCATTAGTCTCTCCAGCACCCAGGATAGAGAGCGACCTAAGTTGGAGTAGTATCTCTGACCCTGCCCAACTCCAGTAGCTGAGACCTCTGCCGTCCTACCGTTTCTGCTGTTGCTGCTCCCGGTACCTCCTGATTTGAATCCCGACTGGTTCCCATAGCCTTTCCCAGCAAAGTTATTTTGGCTTGCTTTCTTTGCCAGGTAAGCTGCCTCAGCTTCTATAGCGATATCCTTAAGCGACTCCCAGTCCTTGAGCCCCTTAAAACTGAGCAAGTCCCTTAAGTAAGGGCATGAGTTTCTGATAAATAGCCTAATCTGGTTTGCAGTGTCAGGCTTCATCTTTATCTCCATGACCCTGTTTCTCTATCTTGTAAGGTACTCATGGAATGACTCATCATTCTTCTGCTGTAGAAGCTCGAGGTCTTTGAGGGTGACCTCTATCCTAGTGCTGCAGTCGTACTGCTTCATGAATTCTTCGGTCAAAAGGTCCCAGTCCTCTTTGGACCTCCTATCCAACCCGTCGTACAAGTCAACTGCCGGGCCCACCAGACTAAGGCAGAAATATTCCACCTTCTGCTTCTTGCTCAGCCCTGTGCCTTTCATGACCAAGGTGTACTGCTTGATGTGGGCGGATGGGTCAGAGGTGCCATCAAATTTCGACAGCTCGGGCATCTTGAATCTTTCGGGCAGCAGCTCTTCATCCCCCAGATCTCTATCTTCTGGGTTGACCCCCTTTCCAGCTGAGAGCATGCGGGTGATAGCTTCGATCTGCTGTCTCATACCTCTTAAAGCTTTATCCTCTACTCTGGGTGCTCTGGGCCTCACAGCTTGGTGGACTATCGGCACCTCTTCTTCTTCTTCTTCCTCCATCAGGAAATCATCGTTGGGGTTATGAATCCTTTCCCCTCTTGGCTCGATGGGTGCGGCGGCTCTGTGCTCATTGTTGGGTTGACGAGCAGCAGCTCCAACGAAGGGAGCCTCCCCACCAGCAGGTGGTTCGGCTTGCCCCCGAGGAGGGGTTGCCTGTGGCTGTAGAGCAGCAGGTGGCTGTGGGGCAGCAGGTGGATGGGCAATCCTTTCAGCCATGGCACCCATCATGTCTAGCATTCTCCGTTCGAAGTCCTCTAGCCTCCTAGCTAGGTCTTGAGTGGTCAGTGCTCCGGTTTCTTCTGCCATTGGTGGTTCTACAGAGGCTTCACTAATTGATGAGGATGACTCAGAATCCCAGTCAGACACTAGTTCCGGCAACTCAAAGAGCAGATTTGTCCTTACTAGCCGACCGTCGGAACCTCTAGTCCACTTAGATGAATCTATGATGGCTGAAAAAATTAGATTGTTAGGATGATGCATGAATGACATGTACAATGCATGATAGTGAGCTATGCAACATTTACAATCACATGCAAGCAAGTAAATCCTTCCAACCATATTACTCCCACACACGAGGTAATGCGGTCTCTTCCCTAGGTGGGCTTAATCCATGGGTTAGCGGGGAACCCAATGGATGCGTATGGTGCTCGGTGGAAAACCGGCATCATAACATCTCTTATCTAATGTGCAAGCACATGAGTTATGATCGTTATGTATTTAGGCAGCCCGAACAAGTTGACATGGGCCTATCGGGGCATGAAAGCTTTTGATTAGGTGACCAATCAGATTATTTGGGTTTGTCCAATACAAAATGATCCATATAGCAAGCAAGATATTACGGTTCATATCACCTAAGGGAAGTATCTATTGCCATTACATGAGCTTTTGGTCAAAGGGTGGTGTTACTTTAGGGCTACTGTCACACCCCATCCTATACCAAGGAGACTTCTATTCAGATTTGAGGGAGAAGGCTCCAGGATAGATAGGAGTGTCACACCCCACTAGTATAAACATGCAAACATCACATACAGAATAACATATCCGGTATAAATAAAAACTTTAAGAGAAAGTTGAGGGATACAGAACAAAATGGATACTTTTATTAATATATAAAAAGAAAGTCTTTACATGTTACAATAGGTTACAAAAAGAACCAATTTACAAAAGCCCAAGATACATTGTTCCAAAGGGCTAACAAAATATTATATCAATTACAAAAGAAAAGAAAGCCTATACTATAAAACTTCCAATCTCTAGTTGCGTTGGCCTTCCCGATGCGACACGCCCAACCCACGGTAATCAAAACCTTCCACACCTGCACGGATAAACACCCGTGCTAAGCGAAATCGCTTAGTGGGGAAACACAGAATGCATAACCGCCACTCACAGTGACGATGACAGAAAACATATGATAACAATACAATTATGGGCATATAATCATACATGGTTAATTCAGATATTTGCATTTTCATCCAAAGATTCTTGTACAAAACACAATGACACCTGCTTAATCATAATGAGTGGATAACGAGTACACATAGATACTTGAACGTATCGGTACCATATTTCAAACACATAGATACCCGGAGGTAACAAAATATTCTATTTGTTTTATTCCAAATTGTTTTCACATAGAATCTTAAGAAAGATTCAGACAGAAGGATCGCGAGGATCCGATCGGGGGACCTGATCAGGGTCCAAAGTCGTACACATAGCTGCAGCAACACATAACTCTATTAGGCATGCCTAACTATCCACTTGCTAGACTCTAGCAGGTCATGCATAAACCATTCAATCCATATTTTAGAGTACATCATACAATTAATCTAAAGAATCATGATATCACTTATATAATAGTAAAAGTTCATTCAGAAGAGATACGAAAATTCAATTAAGTTAAAACTGAGCAAAATTCAAGAAAAAAAAATGGATGGTTGGCCGGTCACGAGTCGTCACGGATGTCACCACTCGTGACAAGCCTCCTCTGTCACGAGTCATCACGGTCGTCACCACTCGTGACAAACCTCACTTTGCTTGTCACGAGTCGTCACGGTCGTCACCACTCGTGACAAGCCTCCTCTGTCACGAGTCGTCACGATCGTCACCACTCGTGACAGACCTCACTTGGCTAGTCACGAGTCGTCACGGTCGTCACCACTCGTGACAAGCCTCCTCTGTCACGAGTCGTCACGGTCGTCACCACTCGTGACAGACTCTCTTTTCTCTTTTCTTTGCTGGTCACGACACACACACACACTGGGAACGGGAATTTCATCAGAATTAACTCCAAAATGGCTCAAAACACTTCAAATCTCCTCTTACCTTCCAATAGATCTTCCATACATCACAAATGACATAAAAATAACTTAACTCCACAATCAACACAATCAACATCATGCATAAACACATCTAAGTCCCTCAAGAACACAAACCCTAAAATTTCATTAAATTCAAACTCAATCAAATTTCTCAAACAAAAATCCCAAAATACACAAACGTTCCCAAACCTTTTCTCCTTAGCTCCTATTCGCGAGCTCCGCTCCCGCTAGCGATTTCTTTTCCTTTCGCCGGTCTAGGAGTCTCCTCTGAATCACAAACCCACCATAACCAAGATCAATTCTAAAACAACCCATAAACAAATACATATAAACTAAAACCTAGAGAAGAGGAAGAAAAAGAATCTAAAACACCCATAACCCCAACTCACCTTTAAACTTCAAAAATTACAAGCTAAGCAACTCAATCTACTCAAGGGAAAGGAGAGGGAGTAAGATCGGGTCAAGAAGATGGAAAGCAAAGAAGAAAGAAAAAGAAAAGAGGAAGATGGCGTGAAGAAGAGAGGGAGAACGGGAAAACAAGGGAAAATGGCTGCATTTTCTCTCTCTCACTCCCCAACCCATTAAATGCCCACTTATCCACTTTGCCACATGTCACTCTCTCCTTAAGACACATGTCCCCTAACACATCCTACTCCCATACATTATCATACACATTAAGCCATCCCTTATTACACTATATTTCCCTACATCCACTCATACCCTACACTAGCCTATTTCCTCCTCTCAACTAATACACACAATATAAATAAATAAACCAATTTAACACACACATGTAACACATAAAAATACACACATACAGACACGGACAGGCTCAAACTACTGGGGTGGTTTTGGGGTGTTACAATACTCCCCCACTTAACAGAATTTCGTCCTTGAAATTCTTACCTGTTTCAAATAACTGAGGGTATTGTAATCTCAAAGCTTCCTCTGGTTCCCATGTAGCTTCTTCAATACCGTGATGCTGCCATAGGACTTTGACTAACGGTATCTGTTTATTCCGAAGCTGTCTGATTTCCCTATCCAAAATCCTTTTCGGTTCTTCATCAAACGAAAAGTCTGGCTGAACACGGATATCTTGCACTGATAACACATGCGAAGGGTCTGACCGATATCTCCTAAGCATAGACACATGAAAAACATCATGTAATCTCGCTAATTCCATAGGCAAAGCTAATTGATATGCTACTGGCCCTACTTTCCTTAGAATCTCATATGGTCCAATAAAGCGTGGGCTTAGCTTGCCTTTCTTGCCAAAACGGAGAACCTTTCGCCACGGTGACACTTTCAAGAAAACCTTATCACCCACTTCATACTGAATATCTCTGCGCTTCAAGTTAGCATAAGAACGCTGTCGATCTTTAGCTGCTTTCAAATTTTGTTGCACAACCCTTACTTTCTCTTCGGTATCCCGCACTATATCCGGACCTATCATAGCCTTTTCGGACAGTTCAGTCCAACATACTGGGGTTCTACATTTCCGTCCATACAGTGCTTCGTAAGGGGCCATACCAATACTC
The DNA here is from genome assembly GCA_947683425.1 of Excoecaria cochinchinensis. NCBI lineage: Eukaryota > Viridiplantae > Streptophyta > Magnoliopsida > Malpighiales > Euphorbiaceae > Excoecaria > Excoecaria cochinchinensis. Next base: position 4,105,259 of record CANTUQ010000010.1, on the reverse strand, counting down.
ACCTGATAACTGTTATTATATGTGAATTCCATCAAAGACACATACCGATCCCAGCTTCCTGAGAACTCTAAAGCACAACCCCGAAGCATATCTTCCAAAATCTGAATAACCCTCTCCGATTGACCATCGGTTTGCGGATGGAAAGCAGTGCTGAAATTTAACCGTGTTCCCAAAGCTGTCTGAAGATCTTTCAAAAACTTGGATGTAAAACGAGGATCTCGGTCTGATACAATGGATAACGGGATCCCATGTAGTCGAACTATCTCATCCACATAAAGTTCCGCCAACTTGTCCATCGAATAATCCACCCGTACCGGCAGAAAATGCGCAGACTTCGACAATCGATCTACTATAACCCACACTGAATCATGCTTATGCTGAGTCATAGGCAAGCCAGATACAAAATCCATCGTGATGTCATCCCATTTCCATTGAGGAATAGGTAAGGGATGAAGCAATCCCGATGGCACTTGATGCTCGGTTTTCACTTGCTGACAAGTAAGACATCTTGAAACAAATTCTGTTATCTCTCTTTTCATTCCTGGCCACCAATAGTATTGCTTCAAGTCTTGATACATCTTGTCTCCACCAGGATGCATAGTAAAGACTGATGAGTGAGCTTCTTGTAACAATTTCTTTCTTAACTCACCCACCTTAGGCACACATAACCGATTACCATGCCTAAGTACTCCTTCACTGTCTATCAAGTATTCAGACTGCTTGCCCTCTTTCACTGCTTGACAAACACGCTGTAGCACATGATCATCTAACTGAGCCTTTGAAATTTCCGATCTCAAACTTGGCTTAACTTTAAGTTGAGCAATCAAAGCACCTTCAGAATCGAATCTCCATCTGCCTCGGCTAGCTAGCAACGCAGACATAGACTTTCTACTGAGAGCATCAGCTACTACATTAGCTTTACCCGGATGGTAGTCAATGATACAATCATAATCCTTGAATAGTTCTAACCACCTCCGCTGCCTGAAATTCAATTCCTTCTGAGTTAACAAATACTTGAGACTCTTGTGATCGGTAAAAATCCTGCACGTCTCCCCATACAAATAATGCCGCCAAACTTTAAGCGCAAATACTACCGCTGCTAACTCCAAATCGTGAGTCGGGTAATTCTTCTCATGAGGCTTCAACTGTCTCGATGCATAAGCTATAACTTTGTTCCCTTGCATCAGAACACAACCTAACCCAATTCCCGAAGCATCACTGTACATAGTGTACTCTTTACCCGAAACCGGCTGTGTGAGTACAGGAGCTTTAACCAATAACTCCTTTAAACGATCAAAACTGGTTTGACACTTTTCAGTCCAAACAAACTTAACATCCTTCCGAAGTAGCTTGGTCAAAGGAGAAGCTAACAATGAAAACCCCTGAACAAACCGTCGATAATACCCTGCTAAACCCAGAAAACTTCTCACTTCAGGTACATTCTTCGGAGGCATCCAATTTACAATTGCTTCAATCTTACTTGGATCAACACGTACACCCTCTGCTGACACTACATGTCCAAGGAAAGCCACTTCCTTCAACCAAAACTCACACTTACTGAGTTTCGCATACAGCTGATGATTTCTTAACATTTGCAACACCAACTCAAGATGTTCCTTATGCTCTTTTTGATTTCTAGAGTATACCAAAATGTCATCAATAAATACCACAACAAATTTGTCCAGATACGGTCGGAAAACTCTGTTCATCAGATCCATAAAGGCTGCAGGTGCGTTGGTCAAACCAAAAGGCATCACCAGAAATTCATAATGACCGTAACGCGTCCGAAAAGCCGTCTTAGCCACATCTGCTTCTTTAACCCCCAACTGGTAATAGCATGATCTCAGATCTATCTTAGAGAATACCCCAGCTCCTCTCAACTGATCAAAAAGGTCTTCAATCCTCGGCAATGGATACTTATTCTTGATAGTCACTTTATTAAGCTGTCGATAATCAATGCACATCCGAAGGGTTCCATCTTTCTTTTTAACAAACAGCACTGGAGCGCCCCACGGTGATACACTGGGCCGGATGAATCCTTTATCTAATAATTCCTGTAACTGACTTTTCAATTCTTTCAATTCCACTGGAGCCATTCGGTAAGGAGCCTTAGAAATCGGAGCTGTCCCCGGCAGAATTTCTACTGACAATTCAACTTCTCTCTCGGGAGGTAATCCTGGTAATTCTTCCGGAAAGACATCTACAAAATCTCTCACAACCGGAATGTCTTGAATCTTAACTTGAGCCCTTCGAGAATCCAAAACTACAGCCAAAAATGCTTCACATCCTTTTCTAATAAATTTTATGGCTTTCATAGCTGATACCACATTATGCAAAGAACTACTTCCAATTCCCTTCACAACAACAGGCATTTGATCTTTATCCTTCAAAACCATTACTTTTCTATGACAATCCACCACCGCACGGTGCTTATCCAACCAATCCATCCCCAGAATAATATCAAACTCGTGAAACGACAAACAAATCAAATCCACAACAAACTCTATACCTTGAATCTTTAAAGGACACTTCCGACATACACGATTAACCAAAACACTTTGACCCAACGGACTGGATACACAAATCTCATATTCCATCTTTTCCTCACTTCCCAAACTATCCCATAACTTACCAGAACATACATAAGAATGGGTAGAGCCCGGGTCAATCAAAACATAAACTTCAGAATCAAACAAAGAGAACTTACCGGCAATCACTTCGGGAGCATTCTGTTCCTCTCGGGCCTTCATAGCATAAGCCCTGCCAGCTGATGGTACAGGGCGATCTACTGATTCTGAAGCTTCTCTATCTCGAGGCCGTCCACCTCGACCCCTTCCTCTACCCCGATTACGACTTCCTTGGGGTACATTAGATCCAGCTCGACTCCCTTCCTGTTGTCCCGAAGGATCTCCATATCGACTCGGACAATTTGCAAGTAAATGGTCCGTAGAACCACATCTGAAATAGCCTCCCGTTAACCATCGACACTCACCCCAATGTTGCTTGTTACAATGGGTACATCTGGGAGGGCCATCTCCTCTACCGGAACCCGATCCCCTTGAAGAACCCTGTCTCTTCCCTCTAGGGGCCGGACTAGCTGTAGACTCATCAGCAAAATTTCCTTGCGATTCCCTCGGCCTCTTGCCTGAAGAAGAGCCACCTCCTGCAGACTTCCGTCTTTGAGCTTTCTCTCTCAAAATAGTCTCAGAACGCTCCGCCCTCAAAGCCGCTTGTACCAACTGATAGTATTTCACATTTGGAGCCGATATCAAAGAAATTAGCATTACCTTCAGAGACTCATTCAAGCCTGCCTCAAAATGCTGACATCGAAACTCTTCTGTAAGAACCCTTGGCGGTGCATACTTACTGAGCTTGGTAAACTCATTTTCATACTCGGCTACAGACATCGTTCTTTGCTTGAGAGTTAGAAATTGCGCCCACTTGGCATCCTTATAAGCTTTAGTTACATACCGGTTCTGAAACTCACCTTCAAAGAACTCCCATGTAATCGGTTCAGGAACTTGCGGTTGACTAACCACCAACCTCCACTAATCATAAGCAGAACCTTGTAACAGAGACAGTGCACACTCCACTTCTTGCTCCGGTGGACATCTTATTTCCCTAAGTACTCTGGATGTCTTTTCTAACCACATCTCTGCCTTGTTAGATTCATCTATACCAGTACCAAAGAAATCCTCTGCACCATGCTTTCTTAACCTCTCAATAGGTGCACTTGGTGCGGTTACTCTTTAAAGTACCCTCGTCATACTCTGAAGCATCGCTTCCATCGGTCCCATAGGCATCTCAGGTCGCCCCCTAGGAGGTTGAGCCGGACCAGAAACTGAGGGATCCTGCTCTTGGGGATTGGCACTTTCTGCTGACCCCTCAAGTGATCCACGAGCGGACTCCATAACTACAAAACATAAACGCAGTGCGCATCAGGCCAACACAACTCTAACAGACTCACTAACACACGGAAACCCAGTAACATCTAAACCAGAAGCTCTGATACCACCTAATGTCACACCCCATCCTATACCAAGGAGACTTCTATTCAGATTTGAGGGAGAAGGCTCCAGGATAGATAGGAGTGTCACACCCCACTAGTATAAACATGCAAACATCACATACAGAATAACATATCCGGTATAAATAAAAACTTTAAGAGAAAGTTGAGGGATACAGAACAAAATGGATACTTTTATTAATATATAAAAAGAAAGTCTTTACATGTTACAATAGGTTACAAAAAGAACCAATTTACAAAAGCCCAAGATACATTGTTCCAAAGGGCTACCAAAATATTATATCAATTACAAAAGAAAAGAAAGCCTATACTATAAAACTTCCAATCTCTAGTTGCGTTGGCCTTCCCGATGCGACACGCCCAACCCACGGTAATCAAAACCTTCCACACCTGCACGGATAAACACCCGTGCTAAGCGAAATCGCTTAGTGGGGAAACACAGAAAGCATAACCGCCACTCACAGTGACGATGACAGAAAACATATGATAATAATACAATTATGGGCATATAATCATACATGGTTAATTCAGATATTTGCATTTTCATCCAAAGATTCTTGTACAAAACACAATGACACCTGCTTAATCATAATGAGTGGATAACGAGTTCACATAGATACTTGAAAGTATCGGTATCATATTTCAAACACATAGATACCCGGAGGTATCAAAATATTCTATTTGTTTTATTCCAAATTGTTTTCACATAGAATCTTAAGAAAGATTCAGACAGAAGGATCGCGAGGATCCGATCGGGGGACCTGATCAGGGTCCAAAGTCGTACACATAGCTGCAGCAACACATAACTCTATTAGGCATGCCTAACTATCCACTTGCTAGACTCTAGCAGGTCATGCATAAACCATTCAATCCATATTTTAGAGTACATCATACAATTCATCTAAAGAATCATGATATCACTTATATAATAGTAAAAGTTCATTCAGAAGAGATACGAAAATTCAATTAAGTTAAAACTGAGCAAAATTCAAGAAAAAAAAATGGATGGTTGGCCGGTCACGAGTCGTCACGGATGTCACCACTCGTGACAAGCCTCCTCTGTCACGAGTCGTCACGGTCGTCACCACTCGTGACAAACCTCACTTTGCTTGTCACGAGTCGTCACGGTCGTTACCACTCGTGACAAGCCTCCTCTGTCACGAGTCGTCACGATCGTCACCACTCGTGATAGACCTCACTTGGCTAGTCACGAGTCGTCACGGTCGTCACCACTCGTGACAAACCTCCTCTGTCACGAGTCGTCACGGTCGTCACCACTCATGACAGACTCTCTTTTCTCTTTTCTTTGCTGGTCACGACACACACACACACTGGGAACGGGAATTTCATCAGAATTAACTCCAAAATGGCTCAAAACACTTCAAATCTCCTCTTACCTTCCAATAGATCTTCCATACATCACAAATGACATAAAAATAACTTAACTCCACAATCAACACAATCAACATCATGCATAAACACATCTAAGTCCCTCAAGAACACAAACCCTAAAATTTCATTAAATTCAAACTCAATCAAATTTCTCAAACAAAAATCCCAAAATACACAAACGTTCCCAAACCTTTTCTCCTTAGCTCCTATTCGCGAGCTCCGCTCCCGGTAGCGATTTCTTTTCCTTTCGCCGGTCTAGGAGTCTCCTCTGAATCACAAATCCACCATAACCAAGATCAATTCTAAAACAACCCATAAACAAATACATATAAACTAAAACCTAGAGAAGAGGAAGAAAAAGAATCTAAAACACCCATAACCCCAACTCACCTTTAAACTTCAAAAATTACAAGCTAAGCAACTCAATCTACTCAAGGGAAAGGAGAGGGAGTAAGATCGGGTCAAGAAGATGGAAAGCAAAGAAGAAAGAAAAAGAAAAGAGGAAGATGGCGTGGAGAAGAGAGGGAGAATGGGAAAACAAGGGAAAATGGCTGCATTTTCTCCCTCTCACTCCCCAACCCATTAAATGCCCACTTATCCACTTTGCCACATGTCACTCTCTCCTTAAGACACATGTCCCCTAACACATCCTACTCCCATACATTATCATACACATTAAGCCATCCCTTATTACACTATATTTCCCTACATCCACTCATACCCTACACTAGCCTATTTCCTCCTCTCAACTAATACACACAATATAAATAAATAAACCAATTTAACACATACACATGTAACACATAAAAATACACACATACAGACACGGACAGGCTCAAACTACTGGGGTGGTTTTGGGGTGTTACAGCTACCCAAGCATGATCCCTGCCGATGGGTCTAGCTCATCACGAGCGTAACGACCGATCGGGCCACCATTTAATATACCATGATGGTACGAGGCTTGGGCTGGTGATTATCCTTAACACTTCCCTAAATTGAGTGAAAATAGGGTCGTGCTTCGGGAACGCACCGAGGCTAAAAGAGGGACCAAACTAGCGTAGATCTAAGGCTCTAATGAGATGCAATGCAGTTTTGAAAGAAGATGAAATTTTTAAATTAAAACTCAATTACGATTTTTAATCAAGGTACTTTCGAATCGAAGTCTCGAGTATGTCCCCAGTGGAGTCGCCACTGTGACGCGCGCCGGATCCCCGCGGCCGCCCATGGGACAGCCCGCTCGAGGGCGATCGGGGCATTTATGGGTCCGTTGACAGCTTGCGATAAATCGCAAGTGCGTCTATGTTGGGCAACAAGGAGGTTTCATGGAGTCGCCACCCAATAGAACATTGGGAAAGTTACTCTCGCCTCGGAGAGCCTAAGACTGCGCTTAATATCCATTTTGGGCCAGCCAGAGGGGTCTTGGAAGGTAAACCTCTCGCCCAAAGGAGCCTAGGATTAGCGCTAAAGTCTCGTGGCACAAAAAGGTGTCTTGGAGGGTAGACCTCTAGCCTCTTTGAGCCCAAAGACCAGAGCTGGGTCCGGGATTTCTTATCTATTTCTACCTCGATTATTTTATGATTAAATTTTAATTATCATCGATTCGCTCTCTCTCCACACGATGCGATTGATTAAAGGCGCATTTATTCATATTTGGAAAGCTTTAAATGAGCAAGATAAATATTGAAAGCAATAAATTACAATAATACAAGGAGCAGAATATAACTCCCTTTATAAATGTGCGATACATACACGAATCGGGGTATTGCTTATTTTGAGGACTTTGGTCCTCGCATGCATCATTATCAAAATTTTTATGTGATGATTTTGGATGGAGAAAATTGAGACATTGGTCCCATTTTTATTTAGAAAAAATACCAAGTTAATTAATAAAAATGGTTTAGTGACTTTCTTTCTAGCGGGCCTAAATAAACAATTTTACAAGAAAATTATATGGCAAAAATAAATAGGAAAAAGCCAAATAAGCAAAATATTACAAATAAAGAAAAATAAATATTCTGAGCGAGCCTTTTGGACCTCCACGTGTGCTCGCGAAAGCGCCCAATCAAAAAATGAGTTTAGACATAAAAAACAAAATACAAATAAAATAATGTTAGTAATTAAATCAATTAAATCAATTAAATATACAAAATAATGAATAACAAATTAAAATAAAATAAGATGATATGAAAAGAATGATAATTGAATCAAAATGTTAACAAACCAAAATAAAATGAGAAACATGCATTATATGTGATAAGTGATTAAATGATGTGATGAAAATAAAATATAATATGTTAATTAATTAGTACATGAAAATATACACATGATGAAAATAGTGATGATAAGTGAAAAATAATAAATGAATAAATAAACAAATAATAATAAATCAATCATGTAACAATGATAAAAAGAATAATAAAAATTAATAAACAAAAGAATGATGAAAATAATAATGATATATGACAAAGTTAATTGATGTGTTCATAATTAATATAAACTATTTACATGGCAAAAAGATTAATTTAAGTTAATTATTTGCATGTTAAAAATAATTAGGAATCACAATAAAATCATTTACAAGTTAGGAATTAAAAGAAAACAATATTGACATGAATAAAGATCAAATCATATATAAACAATTAAATGGAACAAATATAAAATCAATACAACAAATGAATAGATGAAAACAATAAATAAATCAATAAAAATATTAAAATATACATGAATAAATTGAATAAAAATAAAATAGAAATTGAATTGAAATTGAGCCAAGAATATTTACCCTCAGAATATTGGATTTGATGAAGGAAAAGTGATGATTTTCCGGAAAATTGCTTGAAAGAATAATTTAGCAATGAAATTAATTCTCTTTGTTTATGGAGAAAACAAAGGAATTGATTTGTATGCTTAAGATTGAAAAGAAATTGATGTCAAAGTGATGATTAATTTCTTATGTTTATGGAGGAAAAACAAAGAAATTAATTGGAATAATTAAGAATTGAAAATTGATCTTTCAATTTCAATTAAACCTTTTTAATTAAAAGAGAAATCTGAAATTTTTAAAGAGAAAATAGAAGAAGAATTCTGGAAATTTTTAGGTCTAAAAAGAATGTGGAGGCCCCCTTTGATTTCATCATAAAGTCTTTATAAAATAAAATAGGTTGCCCTAATTTAATTAAGGAAAACAAACCTATTTTAACAAAAAATTCTTTTATTTTTAATGATAAAATCAAGTTTTATTAATTAATTATCTAAAACAATATTTTAGAATTTAATTTGAAGTCAAAAACCCAAAAAAAATGGGATGAAAAACGGATTTATGGGTGAAAAAATCGGAAAAGGGCTAAAAAATCGGATTTTTGGGTATCAGACCCTATACCGACGGCCACGGGATGAGGGACGCCGCCCGTCGCTATAGAGCGACGGGCCTCACGCAGCGAGGCTGCGCGAAATCCGCGCGCAGAGGCGCGGAAATCGCGCGCCTCAGCGCGCAGTGCGCACAACGCTGCGCGTCGCTTTTTAGCGACGCGCAGCATTGGCGACGCTGCGCGTCGCCATATCGCGCTCAGCGCGCTGGGCGCCTGGGCGTCTGCGTGCTGGGCGCCTGGGAGCCAGCGTGGCTGCGCGCTGCCGCGCCCGACACTCGCGATCCGAATTTTTTTTTTTATTATTTTTTTTATTTTTAAATTTTAAATTGACTAAAAACACTATAATTTTAAGCCCCCCATTTTTTAAAATTAATTTTTTAAATATTTTTTTTTATTATTTTCTAATTTTTCACTCTAAAATGCAAATTTGACGAGAAAACCATCAGTTTTAACCTTTTAAGCCTGTGAAGGCAATTATCATCATTGGGTAACTTCGATCTAGGCTGACTCAGGACCGGGTGTCTACAACTGGTCAAGTTTTTGACGCCATTACCGGGGAACACATTGGTGTTTGTTTACTTATTTTTGATTTTTAAAGTGGATTTTGTGTGTTATTCTTTTTCTTTTATTCTTTATTTATTTTCTGATTTTATTTTCCTTTATTTTGCAGGTGTGATTAGTTTATGGTGAGAAACGATCCAATATTACCTATAGACCCTGAAATTGAGAGGACGTTTCATAGGATTAAGAGGTTACAAACAACCATGAATAACAAAGAAATAGACCCACCCCTTAACATTGATGGTCTACCTCATGAAAATCCACCCATAATTGATCCACCACCTCCTAGGATAGAAGAGAAAAATGTGCCATATCAAGCTCAAGGGAATGGGTTTAGACCCAGAACCAATAGAGATTATGCTATTCCTAGGTGGAATGAAGAACATAGAACTATTAGGATACCTCATCACCAGCCATTTGAGATAAAACTTGCTACCATTACAATGGTATAAAGAAACCAGTTTTCAGGCTCAGATATTGAGGATCCTGCACAACACTTAGATATGTTCTTAGAAGTTTGTGACACTGTGCAAATCTCAAATGTATCAACTGATGCTATTAGGCTCAAATTTTTTCCTTTTATCCTCATAGGAAAGGCTAGAGACTGGTTGTAAATGCTTCCCAATCAGTCCATTCACTCTTGGCAACAAATGCAAGAAAAATTCTTGAGCAAATTTTTCCCACCTACCAAGACAGCCCTCATTAGGAAATAAATTAATAACTTTCAGCAATTCTATGAGGAGCCATTCTATAAAGCTTGGGAAAGATTCAGGAGACTTTTGAAAAGCTATCCGCATCATGAATTTCCTGTTCATCAGCTAATGCATATTTTATATGCAGGTGTTAACCAAGCGATGAGGTCCTTATTAGATGCAGCATCAAACGGTAGTTTTATGAACCAAGTTCCTAAAGAAGCATTCTTGCTTCTTGATGAAATGGCTACCAATGACGCTCAATGAGCGACTTCTAGAGCCACATAAAAGAAACAGGGAGTACATAGTGTAGATGAAATAACTATTCTTAAGGCTCAAATGAAATTAATGAGAAAAGAACATTTAAGAGAAATCAACGAGCTTAAAGCTAAAAATGTATCGATGTTATCTAATGTGTGCGATTCTTATGTAAGAACATAAGGAGAACCTGGATTTAAGAATGGTGACTGATCAATAGAGGAAGTAAATGCTTTGAACCCTTATAGTAATACCTACAACCCGGGATGGAGGAACCATCCTAATTTTGCATAGAGAGAAGGGAATCAAGCATCCACCTCTAACCTTCAACCTAGGGCTCAATTCAACCAAAACCAATCCTCCAGAAGTAACAACCATTCTCAAAATCAAGACCAACCATACTACCCGTCTACACATCACTCATAACCCTATCAACCACCTGGATTTTAAAAACCTTAACCCCCACGCCCACAAGAAAAGAAATCTAATATACAGGAAATGATTACAAATTTCATGGCTTCCCAAAATTCAATTTTAGCTAATCAAGATGCTAGGTGGAAATTCCAAGATATTTGGATGAGGAACCAACAGGCATCTATTAGGAACCTAGAAAACCAAATAAGGAAACTTGCTAACTCACTGTCCAATAGAGCTAAAGGAACCTTTCCATCTAATGTAGACCTCAATTCAAAGGAGGAAGCTAAGGCAATCACCTTAAGAAGCGGGAAAGAGCTAGAACAAGCCGAAATTGGTAAGAATTCTTCTCAAAGGGCGGAACCAACACCAGAGGTAAGTATTTCTAATTCTAAAAATATTGAGAAAGTATCATCTACTGTTGAGAAAGGTAAAGGTAAGGAAAAACTTGTTTCTACTGTTCTTGATGAATCTCAATTACCTTTTCCCACTCTAGCTAGGAAAGAAAAGCAAAATGAGCAATTAACTAGATTTTTAGACATGTTTAAAAAGTTGCATGTAAATCTACCATTTGCTGAAGCCTTATTACACATACCTAAGTATGCTAAATTCATGAAAGAGCTTTATACTAATAAGAAAAAGCTAGAGGGTATAGGAACGGTCCAACTGTCTGAAAATTATAGTGCTATTTTATTGAATAAAATTCCTGCAAAATTAGAAGATCTTGGTAGTTTTACATTACCTTGTGAATTAGGAGGTAACTTTGTTGGACATGCTTTATGTGATTTAGGTTTTGGTTTTAATTTCATGCCTTATTCAATTTGCAAGAAATTGAACTTAGGAGATATCAAGGATACCTGAATGACACTACAGTTGCCAGATAGATCAGTGAAAAGGTCAAAGGGTAATATTGAGGATTTATTGGTAAAAGTAGGAAATTTTATATTTTTTGTGGATTTTGTGGTTATGGATATGGAAGAGGATAGAAAGGTACCCTTGATAGTTGGTAGACCTTTTTTGAACACGGCGAGAGATTTAATCGATGTTCATGGGCAAATAGTCACTTTAAGATTTAATGAGGAGAAAATGATCTTCAACGTGAACAAGGTGATGAAACACCCCTCATATAACTTTGAAGAATTGATTTGTTTTGTTGATAGTGTTCAAGAGTGTGTCGAAGCAAAGCAAGAGGAAATTATTCTAGATGATGACCTTCAAGAATGTTTGATGCATTCGAAGAAAAAGGAGGAATTGGAAGCCAAAGAAGAGCAGTTGATATAAGATTTTGAAAAAGAGCACAATGAAAGAGATATGGAGGATGAACCGTCCCCTCATAAGGGAGAAAATTTTGAACTCAAAACTCTTCCATCTCATTTAAAGTATGTATTTTTAAAAGATAATGCAAAACCAGTGATAATTTCATCTTTATTGACAGGTTTGGAAGAAGAGATGCTTATTGAAGTACTCAAAAAGCATAAAGGAGCAATTAGTTGGGTAACATCCGATTTAAAAGGAATTAGCCCCAGTTATTGTACACACCGGATACCTATGGAAAATGACTTCAAGCCAGCGGTACAACCCCAAAGGCGACTAAATCCGGTAATGCAAGAAGTGGTGAAAAAGGAGGTACTTAAACTCCTCGATGCAGGTATTATCTATTCCATTTCTGATAGTAGTTGGGTGAGTCCAGTTCAATGTGTGCCTAAAAAAGGGGGTGTGACTGTTGTAACCAATGACAAAAATGAATTAATCCCTACACGCATAGTGACGGGATGGAAAGTATGCATAGACTATAAGAGATTAAATAATACCACAAAAAAAGATCACTTTCCATTACCTTTTATTGACCAAATGTTAGAAAGACTGGCAGGAAATAGATTTTACTGTTTCTTAGATGGACATTCGGGCTACATGCAAATACCTATAGCCCCGGAAGACTAAGAAAAGACCACATTTACTTGTCCCTATGGAACATTTGCATATAAAAGGATGCCTTTTGGTCTTTGTAATGCCCCTACCACATTTTAGAGATGCATAATGGCCATATTTCATGATTGTCTCAAAAAATTCATGGAAGTTTTCATGGATGACTTTACACTATATGGTTGCAATTTTGAATCATGCTTGCATAATCTAGCATTAGTCTTAGCAAGGTGTCAAAAGACAAACCTTGTTCTCAATTGGGAAAAATGCCACTTCATGGTTAGAGAAGGAATTATTTTAGGGCATAAAATTTCTGAAAAAGGAATTGAAGTCAATAGGGAAAAAGTTGATGTTATAGATAAATTACCTCCTCCGACTAGTGTAAAAGGTGTTAGAAGTTTCCTTGGTCATGTCGGGTTTTACCATCGGTTTATTAAGGATTTTTCTAAGATAGCTAAACCACTGTCTAATTTATTGCTTAAAGATGCTGCATTTAATTTTAATGATGAGTGCTTGCAGGCTTTTAATTTATTGAAGCAGGAGTTAGTCACTGCACCGGTCATAGCATCATCGGATTGGAGCTTACCATTTGAAATAATGTATGATGCTAGTGACTATGTAGTAAGAGCAGTGTTAGGGCAGTAGAGGGAGAAAGTTTTCTATACCATTTACTATGCAAGTCATACACTCACCGGAGCTCAAGTCAATTATACAACCACGGAGAAAGAACTTTTGGCCATTGTAATTTCTTTTGAAAAATTCAAGTCTTATCTCCTTGGTTCCAAAGTTACTGTGTGGTCGGATCATGTTGCATTAAGGCACCTTTTTGCTAAGGATTCCAAACCGAGGCTCATTTGATGGGTTTTGCTATTACAAGAATTTGATGTGGAGATTAAAGATAAGAAAGGAGCTGCGAATTTTGTAGCTGACCATCTATCTAGATTAGATCATGCTCACATTGAAAGGGGAGAAATTTCTGATTTATTTCCCAATGAACATATTTGTGCTTTTTATAATTCGGTTCCTTGGTATGCTAATATAGCCAATTTCCTTGCAGGAGGTTATCTTCCTAAAAACTTCACTTGGCAACAAAAGAAAAAGCTTCAAGCGGATGCCAAGCATTATCTTTGGGATGATCTGTATCTCATCAAGATTTTCCCGGATCAAGTGCTTAGATGATGTGTTCCAGAATATGAACAAGAAGATATAATGCGATAGTGCCATGACGAAGAAGTTGGAGGCCATTATGGACCTAATCGTACGGTACAGAAAATTCTTCAATCAAGTTTCTTTTGGCCTACTCTATTTCAGGATGTCAAGTCTTTTATTGAAATTTGTGATAAATGTCAATGTGTCGGTAATATCTCTAAAAGGGATGAAATGCCTATGAATAATGTGCTAGAGGTAGAAATTTTTGATGTATGGGGCATAGATTTTATGGGACCATTTTCAAATTCATTTGGTTTTGAGTACATTTTAGTAGCTGTGGACTATGTCAGTAAATGGGTAGAAGCAATAGCTAGTGGAACTTGTGATGCCAGAATTGTGCTTGAATTTATTAGAAAAAATATTTTCACTAGGTTTGGAGCACCAAGGGCCATAATCAGTGATGGAGGCAAACATTTTGTCAACCATCAATTTTGAACCTTGCTTAGTTGATTCGGTGTCAAACACAAGATAGCTACCCCATATCACCCTCAGGCAAATGGGCAAGTAAAAGTGTCTAATAGGGAGCTGAAATCAATTCAAGAAAAAATAGTCAATAACTCTAGGAAGGATTGATCTCAGAGGTTAGATGAGGCTCTTTGGGCCTATAGAACTGCGTTTAAAACCCCTATCGGCATGTCCCCTTATTGAATAGTCTTTGGAAAAGCATGTCATCTCCCGGTTGAATTAGAACATAAAGCATATTGGGCTATAAAATTTCTTAACTTTGAATTGAGAAGTGCAAGAGAAAAGAGAAAATTGCAGCTCAGTAAACTTGTTGAAATTTGACAGTGGTCGTATGACAGTGCAGCCTTATACAAAGAGAAGACGAAGCATTGGCATGACAAGTAATTGAAGATGAAGGACTTTGTTCCAAGTATGTTAGTGTTATTATATAACAGTTGTCTGAGATTGTTTCCAGGAAAGCTAAAATCCAAATGGCTGAGGCCATATCAAGTCTTGTGAAGCAATGAGTTTTGAGTTGTGATAATAAAAAAACCAAGAGATGGACGTGAATATAAGGTGAATGATCATTGGCTCAAACTGTATAAAGTTGGACAACAGGAGGTTGCTAAGGCAACTATAGTGCTTCGAGATTATTAAGGAAGTTTGCAAAAGTCTAGCTGAGGACTCTTAAACTCAGAACTACATTCTTTACCCTTTTTGTTTAATTTTTGATTTTAGTCAGTTTTGATTTTTGTGTGTTTTTAGTTAGTTTTAATTATTGTCACTTAGATTCATGAATTATAGAGCTGCATAGTTGACTTAAATCGGATTAGAGAGTCTGGACATATTCATGGTAAAAGTTTTTAAAGCAAGGCATTAATTTGAGTCTTTATTGGTTAATTGGGTTAAATTGCAAATTTTGACATTAATTGTGCATTAATAGACAAAATTGTGCATCAATTAAATTAAGGAGTTAATTTTAAGAGAAGAAAAATTTTCAGAGGCATTATAGGTTAATTTAGCAATTAATTTTGAATTTGGTGCATTTTTAGCGTGAAACAGGCATGTTTTTGAGTTCCCTCTCACAGTATATTTCACGGGTTACCTCCGTGAAATGCACTGTGACTAAATTTTTTCCTTCACTCTGGCATAAAAATTCAGCCCCATCCATAAGCTTTTACGTGGCTGCGTATGCCCAGGCTTATGGTCTTGCTCGGCCGTGTCCCTCTCCCCTTGTATTCCCACCCGGCCGGGTGAAGGGCTATTGCCCTTTGTTATAATCTGTTTTCATTTTATTTTTCCCACCCTGGCCGCTCTCCTCTCCCATCTCTCCACCCCGCGGCTGTGCTTCCCCCCCACCCATCATCACACACTTATACCTCTTTCACTCCAAATTTTTCCAACATTCTACTGCCCTTTGATTAGAAGTAAGTATTCTTCTTAACATTGCTCCTTAAATTGATTAATTGATGCCATTTTTGCTTTATTTTCTCTTATTAACTTACATAATTTGGGTCAATTTCAACATGCAATTTACACTTCATTTTAAATTCTTTTGGCAAACTTGTTTATTGTGTACCTAATGTGTGTGAATATGTTGCTTAATTTCAATTTTGGTGGCCAATGAACATCATCTTGATCTTCAAATTACCTCTCAAACATTTGCACACCACCTGCTCGGTGAAATGTCTCAATGAGTTTTCTCATTTTTTTTGATTACCATTTCTCACTTTTTGGCTTGATTTTGCTTTGCACTTTTGATTAGCTATCTCTCCATTGTCATTCATGCTTGTTAACATATCTTTCATATGCTTTCTTCATAACATTTGGTGGCTAATTCTCTTTCACAAATGCTCATTCCTTCATTAATTTTTGGCACTACCTTGGGCATAATACTTCACTCCTGCTTGCTTGTTATCAAGAATACCGTGTTATCACATTCATTTTCAATTGTCTGCATTCCCATTCCTTTCTTTCAATGATACCTCATTTCCCATGACATGTGTAAGCTTTGCCTATTAGCATCCTCGTAGTTGCTTGCCTGTTATTTTGGTTAAAATTTATGCTTGCCATTTTGCACTTTCATCTCTTTCTTTATTTTTGCAGTGGCACCTAAAAAGGCTAAGCACTCGGAAGCATCAAGCTCATCTCGCATTCGTATTCCTTCTTATGTTGACAAAACAAACTATGCCACGTATGAGTACTTTAGTACCCACCAACACATCCAGCCGGCATTTCCTAATCACTTTTTCCTGCATGTTCCTGCTGGAGACCTTTAGGCTGAAATGTTACCATTAATTCAAGGCATTGGATGGGAACCTTTCATGGGTCATAAGGTGAAGGTATTTCTAGATCTTGCTCAGGATTTCTTATACTCTTTTGAGTGTCACTTTAATGGAGATGGCAATAATACTGGCAATGTTGGGTTCCGGCTTGATAAGACAGGTCATTCCATGACTTTCAAGGAATTTTCAAAGCACTTAGGGTTCTTGCCTGATGCCTTGTTGGAGCTACCTAATGATTCTCCTCAAGAAAATTGGGAAAAGGTTCGTGACCCATTAAATCTCGAGCCATGGAAAGGAGGCAAGCTTAAAGTTCATGCACTTAGGGACCATGCTTTGAGAATTATTCACAGGTTTCTATCCAAGAGTATCTATAATAATCTCCATAGCCTTAGTGAATTCAATGCTTCCCAGATTATGCTACTGATGGTGTTCCCGTTAATGGATCTTTGATTATAGCACAACGGATTAAGGAATTACAAAAGAGGCCTTCAAATATTCCTACTATCTCCATCGGTTGAATAGCAACTGTTTTAGCTGAGGCTATTGACTAGGATATTCCCTTTAGCGATCCGCTTGATGGAGACATAGCCTGTATTGACAATGTCATGCTTAAATGCATGAAGATATGGATTACAAAGCCACGGTGCCACTGGGCACTCAAGAGGAATATTTGAGAGAAAATGGCATACGTATTGATGAGCATCAAGAAGTGCCGAATGAGGACAAAGGTGATGATGAGCTAGCAGAGGTCCCACCAGCTGAGATAGCCGTTCCATCTAATTTGGAGGCTCACCTTAACTAGCTTAGTAACAGGATGGACTACCAATAGATTCGCTTGGATAGGATGTAGGGTAGGATGGACACGATGCAAGATATTATAGTTGAGATTAAGCAGACCCTGGAGAAGTATGTGCATGATTTCTGGAAGCGCTATCCTTCACCGCCACTTCCATCACCTTAGTTGACTCTCTGCATTTGTTGTGGATAGCAAACTTTTGGAAAGGGGGTAGAGCTTATTCAGTTAAGCTCAATTTTGGTTCAGGAAGTAAATACATCTTACCCCTATTTTTGTTCATGAATATAATTTCTGCTTATTTTGATGTTTTTATTTTTAGTTTGATGTTTTATAGTGTTTGTAATGGCCCGAATTGTACCCTAGTAGGAATGTGACTTATTAGGGTAATTGGATAAGTTTAATTTAGAGTCTACTAATCTTTGGATTTAAGTGTAAATAAATTGAGGACCCAATTGCATAAAGAAATAAGTTTAAGTGATCTATTAACAATTATGCATGATTAAGAGTAAGTGTGGTTAATTAGTGTAATAGAAACAGAATTTGGTTAATCATGATTAGGAAATCAAGTGGAGTGCACGTTTACCTTTGTAGTGATGCCAACCAAATCCTTTGCATGCAAAGTAAGGGAAATGGTAGTGGAATCCAAGTGGAAAAATCTGTCCTTGCCACCTTAGCTCCCCACATGCAATATAAGCATTAGAAGTGAGAGAAAGTTCATTTTCTATATTTGGTCTTTATTTCTTCGGCTGCTCTTCTCCACTATTTTCAAGCTTTCTTCTTTTCCATTAGTTAAGATATACAGAATTTTTGCTAAGTGATGAAGTGATCCTAAAGTGCATGTGAATTGTCGGCTTTAAGGGTAAGTGGTTAGTACTTATTTTCTCTTTATCTTCTACTCTTTCTTGTGATGGATATTGGTAATTGATGCTTGGAATCCAATTCTGGAGATTGGACTTGGATTTGTAGTTGAGGAAGTAAAGAGAATCAAAGGACGAGAGAAGGTGGTTGATCAAGGAACTATGTGATTTCTAAGGAGCTAAGGAGAAGAGGTTTGGGAACTAACTATTGTTATCTGTGTGTAAATTAGTTTATTATGTGACAATTAAAAGATGATATAGTTGAAAGATAGGGTTGATTTGTGTTGAAACTGATGATTGAATTGTTATGAGCTCAATTAAAGTATGAACCCTAGTTAGGGAAAAATTCTGTTTATATGTCACCAGACCTCCATGTAGTGTTTTGGTCATAACTAGAGTTTAATAACTCCAAATTGAGTTATTGTTATCATTTGAACCATGACTCCCATACCTACAAAAGTCACAGAAAGGACTATGAGCTAATTCTGGCTCTAAACAGCTCAAAATGGCAAAACAACCGTGTCTCTACCTTGGTAGGCTCACTGGAATAGTCTGTATTGTTTAATTCATAACTGATGTTTTACAAGTTCAAATGACCTCAAACTTGTCCTATTTGAAAGAAAACATCCTAAGGAACAAATGTTAAGCAAGAAGTTTTTCCCAAAAAGGTCGTTTACATGTCAGTTTAGGCTGAACAAAAATGGGTAGTGAAGCAGTCTTGAGTTTTGTCTTCTGTTTTGCAAATTTTTAGTATGTCACGGTGACAACCAATTAATTGCCACCATGACCAATGCCCAGAGAAGGCAAAATGCTTATTTTTAGACCTCATGGTCACAACAAAGTCGTTGCCACCGTGACCTCTTCGGTTTTGACCATTTTATGTGTTTTTCTTCCCGAATTGAACCCGTATCGCACCGAAACTTTCTAGGATCTATCCGATGCATGTTTAGGACTATTAAATGAGTAAAAGAATAGTTATCACTTGGAAAATAAACATGAATAGGATTAAGATTAATGCAAACTAATGAAGTAATGAGGTGTAATTGTATGAATAGAATCTAGTCAATTTAAATGACATTTAAGGGTTATAATACCTTAATCTGCATAAGCATGTGTAACATGGATAAGTAAGCATAATTATGAGTTGAGATTAAGTTATACACATATAAAGGATATCAAGTGAAGTGAGGTTGCTTAATGTGATTTATGGTTTTGACCTTATGAATTGCTTAATTATCTAGAGATTTATAATGTGGCGATTCAGGTGAGAACGAGTCTATATTTATATATATATGTATATATGATTTATACTAATTGAATGATGAAGTGTGAGTTTGATAATAAGAATATGCGTTTGGAAGCGAATAGGGTTATGTGTTGAGTGCTATGATTAAATATAATGGCTAAATATGATTATTGAATATGAATATGTTCAATAAACAATAAGTATGAATAAATGGAAAGGTATGCTACTTTACTCATATGTATTATTATGATTACTGTAATGGATACTTTTATCTATAGTATCTTGAAGTTGAGTTGAATGGAATGAGAATTTCTGTAAGTTAGGTCATCATGCTAATGATCATGTATTGGGTGATAAGGTGCCTAATTGTGATAAATGGAATAGGGATTGTTATGTCTAATGTTATGGATTAACATGATGAGTTGATATGATAATACAATGTGGCTAATAAATATGACTTGCTCTTTATACTATGAGTATGTGTAAGTGAATTTTATAGAACTTATGAGCATAATGAAAACTCTATGTGCCTCTGTAAATGATGGATTATACTATGACAATTATTATGAAACTATGTGTACATTCTATTATGTAAAGGAACAAGCAAATGATAATCAGAATTAACAATGTAAGCTTGCAAGTCAAATAGTGGATAGATAGGCATGCCTATAGGGTCTAAGTGCTGCAGCCCAATGCGTCCGATTCCTCTGGAATCACAATGCGATTTGAATTCTTGTTGGATTCTTCAATGTGAAATATTGAATATGTTGAATTATACTATACCTTAGGGTATCAATGTGAATGTGAATATCCATGGATACACTGTATTTACTGTATCTCAGGGTACCAATACGACACTCGTTATCCGCGTCTTTGAGTTGCAGGCAAGGTTAAAGTAAATATGTGAATTAATTGAGTGGTTTGAAATTATGTGACAAGCTATTGTGTGCGATTGTAATGAGCATGCGAAAGCCATGAGTTGGTGTAACCGAAAGGTGATTGTCATACTATGATATGTACTTGGATCAGCTATATATGTAAATATATATATGTGTATTTGTTGATTCTAAAATATGAAAATGTTATGATTATTTTATTATTGCAATGAAATATCTTTCTGTTAATAATTAAGAAATTATAATCTTGTGTATATACATATGGATAAGAATGCGATGTGCATGTGAAGAATAAGTGATAATGTGAATTCTAAGGTCATTATCCAATGTGTTGGCTTATAAATAGTAAGTGTGAAGTATGATAGAAATCATGAACCTTGTTGTGCTTATAACATGCTTTATTAGTATACTTGAACATTATGTTATTGTATATTGTATTATGTTCCCCAATAAGTGTTATCGCTTAGCATGGATGTTTAATCCATGTAGGTATCTGAAGATAGTGTTTGGGAAGACAGTCCTGCATTGCCAACGGCCAACACATTAGGAACCGCTGTAAATGTAGAATATTTGTAATATTATAGAATGTGTAATTATAGTTAGTAATGTGTAAGGAAACTAAGTTTTTGTATTGAGAAAGCTATATTTTGTAAAGTGAATAATAAAGAAAGACAAAAAGTATTTTGTAATGCAATGCATGGATTCTTGGTTTGTGATCTAAATGTGATATTGAAAGAAATTTGTTAATTCGGAACTTTGTTTGTAAAAAAAAAATGTTTTATGCGCATGTGTTTATGTTGTAACACTCCTCAATCACTATAGTAAATCTCTACAAGTTGTTAGGGGGTGTTACAGTGTTGTAATAACTTTTTACTCTTAGCTTAATGATAATAGTAGTTGCTTTAAAATTTTCTAGTCTTAGAAACAACATTAGTTCTTGATTATCATTTAGTTTCCACTAAAACTTAGTTTGCCCCAGTTTTTCCTCAAATATTGAATATGTTGAACTTGAATTTAGAATGTACAATTTAGGATCTTTGCTTAGCACGAGAACAAACATGTTGTTTAGTGAATTTCTAGCTAAATTAATATTCAACTTGACTTATATTTGTTAGTTTCTATTCTTTGAGCACATAAGACCAGTTTTTGAATTTAAAAAAAAAAACAATGCATAGAATAGTTGAGTAAGGAATTTTAGAGTACTAGAACCTTCCTCATCACCCTTCAAAGCATACAAACAACTCAATTCAACTTAGAAAGTGATCTAGGCAATATTTTCTTGTTTAACCATGTTTTGGCCTATTTTCCTACCCTTTTTATACATTGACCCTTGCTAGCCAATTTGAGCTTAATGAGACATGCTAAAAGCGTGTCATTTTTATTTTTCTTGATATACCTATTCAAATTACCAAATAGCCTAAAAAGCCTTTTTCCTGCCTTTTATAGAGTTGCCATTCTAGGATTGGGAAGATTAACAGGAAATGGATTGATGGGTGTAATAAGACAGTTTTATTTTCAAGGATTATGGTGAAAGTCAAATAATAGTGAAAATTGTACCTTGTAGATATCCAGAATATCTTTGTATTACTAGAAAAAAAAAGTTAAAATTAAAAATAACATGCATGGCAAAATCTTAAGTGTGGGGTACTTACAAAGGAAAAAAGTTATGACTTCTAAAAAAGGGTATGAATTGTGAAATTGAGAGAATTTCAATAGTTTTCTCTCATAAGAGCTGTGAATTGTGAAAGGCTAAGCAAGTTTAGTAAAGTTCCTTATTGATTAAGTTACTGGGAGACACTTTAGAATTGTTAGTCTATTTTATCTTAGAGTGGCAATTTTTTTTTTATTATTGACCCTGTATCCATTCTTTGATGACCAATACCTTAACCCCATTACAACCTTTGAAAGACCTAAGTGATTCTAAGCTTTGTTTTTAAGTTGTTCAGCGGAGATGACCGTTGGGCTCTGGAGCTAAAGGAGAGGCCTATGGTATTTCTAGAGTTTCAAGTGTGAAACCATTTGTACACTTAGGTGTACATTCATTTTAAGCTTGGTTATGAGTTTGCATTGGTGTTTTGGTTTTTAAAATGCTTAAAATGTTTTGGTCTTGCATACACACAAGGAAACTAACTTATTTTGCCTTGTTTGAATTTATTCTAGTTGAAATTTTGTTAAGTGCTCTTGTTAAATTGCTATGCATGATTTTGAAATGTATAATTCTTTATTTGAGTTTGATTATTCTGAGGATTTGGATTGTTCTAATTTGCTCGGGGGCGAGCAAAGTCTAAGTGTGGGATATTTGATAATTGTGAAATTAATGATGTTTTTAGTGTGTTTTTAGATATTTAATTAGGTTAATTTAGTGTTTATTCGGTTAAATTATAGATGAATTGGTTAATTTTATGTTTTAGGGCTTAATTGTTTATTTTGGTGTTTTTCAGGGTTAAAATAAAGAAAAAGGGCTTAATTGAAAAGAATGCAAAGTTTTGGGTCAATTTGGTAATTTTTAGATTTTGAAAGCCAGAGAATGAATGTTTAGTCCAGAACACATTTTCACTGCTACGGAGGAATTAGGAGCGGCCGTGCTTCAAGATTTTGCTTGAAACAATTAAAAAGCAAAGAATTGTGGTTGAGGCAGTAAGGTGAGACACGGCCGAGTAATCCAAAGGCTAAAACATGACATGGCCACATGATGACCATTTAAACTTATGCACGGCCGCGCTTCACAAAGAGAAAAGCTACACACGGTTGCACATTTCCTTTTACTTTTTCATCAACTGGCCGTGCTTCAAGAGTTCCAAATTAATGAAACTTCCTAATTAAAGAGTCCTTTTCCTATTATGATTCGAAAAGTTACAGAAAAATAGACTGATGGAATTTC
This sequence comes from Excoecaria cochinchinensis, assembly GCA_947683425.1. NCBI lineage: Eukaryota > Viridiplantae > Streptophyta > Magnoliopsida > Malpighiales > Euphorbiaceae > Excoecaria > Excoecaria cochinchinensis. The sequence goes on along the minus strand of CANTUQ010000010.1, from coordinate 4,082,010 downwards.
GCTTATAAAAGTCATCTTAAAACACCAGAATAAGGGGATCTAATCAAGCAACAATCTTCATTACTTCAAATTAGTTTAGTTTAGTTTAGTTTTTTTACGTTAATTTATGTTTAGCTGTGAAGAAAAAAATTCAAGGAACAGGAAGCTTGTTTTGATTTTTCTATACAAGATTATTAAGGGAGCTTCTGTAACTCTATATTTTTGTCTCTTCTCTTCAATTTAGCTTTTAATTTCAATAGAATAGTGAGTAGTTTCTTTACTTTTGCTAGAGGATCCTTGAATCCTTGACTTTTACGATAATGACCTGATTGAGCTTTAAATTCAATATCAGTTGATTATTTCTTGGTTTTAAGCATATTCTTATCTTTGATTGTGTTAAAATTAATTGTTGGTTTATTGATTCAATAACTAAAAATTGATTTAGGCATTGTCATAGATTTGCATATTCTTGGATTGACTTCTTGTTATCTATACATGATTATTTTCTGAATTTTGAGGTAATTATGTGTTGATTTTATTAGTTAATACTAAGATAGTTGTAACACCCCCAATGCCCCTGTTGGAAGGATGTCGGGTGCGCTACCGACAGTCACTCACGACACAGCAAACATACATGCATAACAATACATACGTGCACTAAGTGGAAGCATTCACTAACAATAATAATAGAAAATCATGTATCATATATAATCAAAATATAGTTATATACAATATCCAAAAGATTACATATCTTGAATCCTTAACAAAATTACATATGCCACTGTATGAAAATAATACATTTACAAAAAGAATAATACAAGAGGAGACAAAAATAAATAACTCTACTTCTATGTGGCTAGCCTGCATATGCGTGACTCGAACGGAAATCCAAAATCCTTCCACTTACATGGGAAAAGAACCCGTGCTAAACGATAATGCTTAGTGGGGAGGAACAAAAACAACAGAACACTATACAATAATATCATGCATTAGTACATAAATGTAAACATGCTTCAAAACACAGAATTCACTTAGTATCAGAGGATAGAGATATATATAAGTCAAGAATCACTATATGAAATCAGAATTGACAAGAGAAAGCACTAAGAAATAACACTAACTAGAGTCACACAATATCATAACACTTCAAACAATAGCCTGAATTTCACTGGTGGAGGATACGGGAACACGACACGGGAGACCGAAGTCTCAAAAATACTTTTTATACCCGAAGGTAGCGCGGGAGACCGGAGTCTCAAAATATTTTATCACTACATGGAGAATGACCATCTTGGAGGTCGGTCGAAAGACCCAAACGGGGCCAACACTGGCAGCTGCACTCACAAACCCTTCTTAAGCATGCTTAATTATCCACTACCTTGATACTTAAGGCTCAAAACACTTATTCTAAAAATTTAACACTAGACAATGTCATTAATTATTAACATAAGTCAAAAACATCAATACACTAGTATAAAAAATACAAAACATAACTTACACAGTGCGAAAAGCCATGCGAAAGAGAAAGAAGAAGATTTCCAGGTAAAACATGACAAAATAGGCAGGAGGAAGGCTCACTGTCTTGATCGCGACTTGTGTCACGTTCGCGACAGTAGCCAAGGGAAAAAAAAGCCAGTCGCGAGTCGCATGCGCAGTCGCGACTCATGACAAAGCCGCCTCACGCCCCACAAGAGAGAGGGGTCACGAGTCGTGATCCCCCCCTCATGACATGTGACGAAACTCCCTCCCAAGAGAGAAGGGTCACGAGTCATGAACCATGCTCACGACTCGTGATGAAGCTCCCTCGCGAGAGAAAGGGGTCACGAGTCGTGATCTCCCCTCACGACTCGTGACTGCCTCCTCACACACCGATGAAACTTCCCAGCACGCTGCGCACGAAAGTGAATTATGCGATTCTATCGCGATCGCGACGAGCGTCACGCTCGCGACAACATCTTGTTTTCCAATTCTAGCAGAAAACGCACAACTCACAGCTAAACCAAAACAAAACCCATTTACCCCAAAATCAAATAACATGAAAAAACATGGAAATTCTTACCTCCAATGCTTCCAAATCATGCTCAAAACATAATTAACACAATAATCATACACTTGAACTCTTGAAATTAATACAACTAACAAACCCATAATTTCATCTCAAAATCATATACTTTTCTCAAGGCATTAAGTCCTTTTCTCAAGACATTTCAAGTCTCTTTCGAGCATTCTTAGCCTCTTCGGGGCATTATCTTTAAGTCATTTTTCTAAGGCATTCTCAGCCTCTTCGAAGCATTATCTTTAAGTCCTTTTTCTAAGGCATTCTAAGCCTCTTCCGAGCATTATCTCTAAGTCCTTTTTCCAAGGCATTCTTAGCTTTTTCGGAGCATTATCTCTAAGTCCATTTTCCAAGGCATTCTCAGCTTCTTTGGGGCATTATCTTTAAGTCCTTTTTTTGAGGCATTCTCAGCCTCTTTGGAGCATTATCTTTAAGTCCTTTTTCTAAGGCATTCTCAGCCTCTTCTGAGCATTATCTCTAAGCCCTTTTTCTAAGGCATTCTCAGCCTCTTTAGAGCATTATCTTTAAGTCTTTTTTCTAAGGCATTCTCAGCCTTTTCGGAGCATTATCTTTAAGTCCTTTTTTCAAAGGCATTCTCAAATTCTTTGGAGCATTATCTTTAAGCCTTTTTTTCGAGGCATTCTCAACCTCTTCGGAGCATTATCCCTTAAGTCCTTCTTCCAAGGCATTTTCAGTCTCTTTATAGCATTGAGTTTTTCCAAATATTCCAAATCCTTTCAATCCAAGAGAATGTCCACACTTTGTAGCCTAGATAACGGCTCGGTGAGATTCAAGGATATCCGCACGTTGTAGTCTAGATAACGACTAGGTATGACTCAGGGATGATATTCATATTCTGCTAACAGTTCTCTAGGTAATAGCTAGCCCTTCATGGGGCATCCATTCGATATAGCAAAAAGGGAAGGACTGCCTCAGGTACGCATTTCTTTCCTTATTTTCTGAATTTTGGCTCATCTAAGCACTAATGCACTAGTTTCCCCAAAATTGGGGGAACTGTAAACATTGGGTCCTGAGACAGGCCATATCAGAGTTACCCAGGGATGATGAGACGCTTGTTCACAGGTAAAAAGGTTAGAAGTGGTGATTTCCTTATCAAGATTGCTTTTTAGAAGCAAAAAAATAAAAATAATTTTAAAAGTAAAAATAAAAATAAAAATTAAAAAAAGGGGAGTTTGAAATTATGACATTTTAGTTAAATTTTAAATTTAAAAAAAATCGTATGTCGGCCGTGTCGGCGTGCTGCGGGAGCCTACAGGTGCGGGGCGCCTGCGAGAGTGACGTGTGGAGCGTCGCCTGCGCGTGCACCGACGGGCGTCGATCACCCCTGATCTGCTGAAATCGCGATTTTTTGCCCTCTTTCATTTTTTCTTGATTTTTTTTTTTACTTTTCACATTTTTTATGGGATTTTTAATGATAATTCGCATTTTTAAACCCCAATTAAGGGAAATTTAATAAAAATTCAATTTTCTTCCTTAATTAATTAGGTTTTCCATTTTTTTTTTGATGTAAATAGAAAAAAATGAAACACAAAAGAAGGGGAATTCATTTTAGGTTTTTTTTTTCATTTTTCTATTCTTCTCTTCTTCAACATAATTCTCTCCACATGTTTTTAGGTTTTCTCCTCAAAATAAAAATTTCTTAAAGTTAAAAAGTTCAATTCTTTATTAATAATTTTTCTTGAGACAAAGAAAAATTCATTCTTTGTTCTTGAGATTTTTTTTTTAATTTTTTCTAATCAATTATTTTTCTTGAGACAAAGAAAATTATTATTTGTTTTTGAGAATTTTCATTTTTTTTTCATTATTTTTTGTTTCTTCTTCAAATAAAAATAATTTTTTAATCAATAATAACCATTTTTTAGACAAAGAAATTCATTTTTTGTTCTTGACAAATTTTATTTTCTTTCAACATTTTTAAGTAATTTATTTCTTGGAATAAAATTTCAATTTTTTATATTCAATTCTAATTTTGCAAAACAAAATAAGAAAATCAATTACTTTTTTTTTCCTCCATCGAATTTGAATTCTAAGGGTAGACATTCTAGGCTCGATCTCTTTTTTTTTTTAATTTTCTTTTATTCATTTTTTGTTCATATTTTATTGATTAATATATAAATTTTTATTTTTTTCATTTATTTATTCAATTGTTTATATATTTATTTTATTTAATATATTTATTATTATTATTATTATTATTATTATTATTATTATGCTTTCATTTTTTTTATCTTTATTATTATTATTATTATTATTATTATTATTATTATTATTATTATTATTGTTGTTGTTGTTGTTGTTGTTGTTGTTGTTGTTGTTGTTGTTGTTGTTCTTATTGTTATTATTATTAACTCGTTAACATGTTCTTTTAATTATTTCAATCATATCCTTTAATTTCTTTGTCATTCATAATGCACTTTTTTATTTATTTTAATTTATTAACATTTTAATTCATTTGTCATCTTTCATGTCATCTTATTTTATTTTAGTTTATTATTTATCATTTTATTTGTTTAATTGATTAACTTTTTTATTTATTAACTAACATTCATTTTTTTATTTGTTTTTAACTCCAATATTCATTTTCCCTTTTTGGGCATTCTCGCGAGCAAAAGGGGAGATCCAGGAGGCTCATTTGGTTTGACCATTTATTTGCATTATATGTAATATTTTATTTATTTCAATTTTTTATTTATTTTTCCATGTAATTTTTAATAAAATTATTTATTTTACACGTTTAAAATAAAATCACAAAAATATTTATATTAATTAATTTGGATTTTTTCTAATAAAAATGGGATAAATGTCCTAGTTTCTTCCACCCAAATAAATTATCACCTCTAAACGTTTTCTGTAAGTATGCATGCGAGAACTAATTTTCTTATCCTTAATAAATATCTCGTTTTATGTATGATTTCCATACTATTTACAATGGGAGTTGTATTTTGCCCCTAGTTTTATTATAATTTATTGCATTTTCATTTACCTTATGTTAGTCTTGCTTTCGTTTATCACTTTTATTATGTGAATGATTTGCGCTTTAATTAATGCATTAAATTGTATGAGAAAAGGAATAAAATATTAAATTCAAAACTCAATTATAATTTAACCGAGGTATGAATAAATGGGAAGTCCCGAACCATATCTGGTCTTAGAATCAACGAGGTTGGAGGACCATCTCAATATCTCATTGGGATGGCATTTTCAAAATATCTTTTATTGCCCAAAATAGGCATAATTTGCATTGTCTTAGGCTCCATGAGGTTAGAGGACCATCTCAATGTCCTATTGGGATGGGGTCTCCAACATATCTCTAGCTTGCCCAAAAAGGACATAGACGTGCTATCTTAGGCTCAATGAGGCTAGACGACCTTTCTCAATGTTTTATTGGGTGGCTACTCCAAGAAACCTCCTTGTTGCCAAAAATAGATGCCCTTGTAATCTTTTACAAGTTTCATGAACCTCTCTTGAATGCCCTAAAAGAGGATTTTCGGGGCCCACAGGGTTCGGCGCGCGTCACAGATAGGAACATTGGTTCCTTCATGTTCACTTAGAAAATCAAAAAGTTATTTTTATGCATTATTAGGAAAATCGGGATGAGTGATCCCATTTTGAGAAAATTAAGTCTTTTTTTTTAAAAGTGAGTTTTTATTAATTGAAATTAGGACATTGGTCACATTTTATTAGAAAAAAATCTCAATTTATTAAAATAAATTTTTGTGATTTTAATTAATGTGCATAAAATAAACTAAATCTATTACATATTACATAATAAAAACAAATAAAAGCAAAATAATGAAAAATAATAAAAATGCTAAAAGTGACAAATCCAACCAAAGTGGTGTCTTCAAATCTCCATGGACTCCCATTTTCCATTGAAAATGCTCACACATAAAAAATAAGAATTGAAATAAAAACAAACACAAATAAAAGTGATGTTAGTAATTAGATGAAAAAATCAATTAAACACACAAAAACATAAATAATAATAATAATAATAATAATAATAATAATAATAATAATAATAATAATAGATGAACAATCAAATAAATAAACAAGAATAAAAAATTAAATGGGATAAAATATTAAATTATGACTAAAACACAAAAAATAATAGATCCAAAAAAATCTACATGATGATTAATTGATTATAAATAAAAAAAATAAAATTCAAAATTAAACCCAAAATACTTACCCTTAGAATTGAATTTGATGAATGAAGGAAAATAATTGATTTCATTGTCTTAATTTGAAAAAATAAGATTAGCAAAATAAAAAATAGAACAAAATTTTTTATCTCAAGAACAATGAATTATTTGCTTTGTCTCAAGAAAAAATTGTTAAAAAAGGAAGAAAATTCCTAAGAAGAAAGAATTGTTCTCTTTGTTTCAAGAATTATCTTCAAAAAATTACTAGGAATCTTAGAAGAATGCTCTTGAAAAAAGAAGAAATTTTTTTCCTTAGAAAAATCCCCCTTAAATTCTCTCTCCAAAAAGCCTTTTATATCTCCCCAAAAATCAAAATTTTTTGAAGAAATTAAATCAATTTAATGGCTCTTAAAACAGATAAAAAACTAAAAAATCTCAAAAGTCCAAAGAAAAAATGTTTTTAAAAGTAAATTCCACAAGAAAAATGAGAAAAAAAAAAACATAAATTGGCTAAAAAATGCACAGGGGCAGGCGGAAGGGCGCGCAAAGGCGATGGGCGCGTGGGCGAGGGATGCCCGGGTGCACAGTGACTGGAGTGCAGGAGAGCGACCCCCGCATGCGCCTCAATGGGCACATGGGCGACTGATGCCAGCACGTCCCCTAGCGCCAGCGTGCACGCCCTGCGCGAGGGAGGCCGGGCCTCGTATGTCGAAGGCCCAAAATGCCCGAATTTTTTTTTAATAAAAATAATTTTAACTAAAACACTCTAATTTCCAACATCATTTTTGTTTTTAAATTCTTAAAATTTGTATTTTTTATTTATTAAAAAAAATAATTTTGATAAGAAAACTATCACTTTCAACTTTCTTTTTGCCTATGAATAGGCACTTAGTTTCATTATTGGGTAACCCTGATCCGGGCTGTCTTGGAATCCGGTGTCTACAGATGTTAATCCACATTACATGAATGATCAGGATACATTTTCCTTTAGACTTAGAAATAAGAATTACAAGGTTAATATACCAACTTTAAATTCTATTTTTAAGTTGCCTAACAAAGGTCATAGATCCATTCCCAAAGACTTTAGTACGTCTGGCGTTTGGCATTTTCTAATGGATAGTACTGACAATTTTCAACCTGCAGTGATTAAAGCTTCTTAATTGTCACATCCATTCCATTACATTTATAGGGTTTTATCCTATACTCTTTATAGAAGGGGTAATAGTCAATGGTCTGTCACTAAATCTGAATTGTTTTTCATGTATTGTATGCATCAAAGTTATAACAACCCGATTTGGCCCTAGTAGAATTTCAAAATTTTTGTGTTTGGGAATTCCAGAATTTGTGTATATAAGAGAGTGTATTTGAGTGAGTGGCTTGGTGTGGGTCCTATCGCGAGCGCAACAGTGTCGCGGGTGCGACATAACGCTTCTTATGAAGCCTAATTGAGTTGGATTATTTGATGTATATTGGACACATGGCAGCATAGGATATTGACAAGTGGCGTCGTAAGGAATTGACACATGTCTATAAGAGAGAGTGACATGTGGCATGGGACTTTTTGGATTAAGATGGATTAATTGAGAGTGGTTGGCCTTTAATGAGGTAAGTGGGCAATTATGGAAGTATTTGGCTTTGGATGACCATTGACCGGCCACTCTCTAAACAATTCTTCTTTCAATTTTCTGTTTTGGCCTTTTCTCATCTTTATTCTTTTGCTTTTCTTTGGTTTTGCCGTGCTCTTCCTCTCTTCATCTTTTGTTGCTTTTCTTCTTCATTTGTGTTTGCTCCTTAAGAGAATCTCCTTGATTGGTTTCAAGAGAGTGTGGAAGGGGCTTGATTAGGTCTCTTCAAGAAGGTAAGTTGGATTTATTTTCCGATCTGACCTCCTTTTTCTTTCTGTTCTTAATTTAAAGTGAAAAGAGGGTTAACCTAAGTGTTTTGGTCTGGTTTTGCATGAGAGTTATGAACAAGGGAAAGAAAAAGCTTGGAATCAATTAGAGAGAAGCAGTTAAGCCACCTAAGGTAGTGATTGAGTGTGATCTTATTAATCTTGCATGTGTTTACATGAAATACGTTTGAATAGAGACATGTTTGAATAGAGAGATGCTTGTGGAGCTTTAATTAGCTCAACTACTCTATTAGAGTATATTTATTAGATGTTCATTTTGATTTCTTATGGGGCTTATGATAAGTGTATATATGCTTATAAGTATGTGAATTGATCAATTGAGTGTGTGTGTTGATGATAAAGTTTGAGTCGGCAAATTCTGCTTATTTATGATTTGATCTTTGTGTGATATTTTTGTCATAAGTATAGTTATAGACCTACTAATTGAGTGATTCTTGACCCAATAGAACCATGACTTCAGTACCTATAAAAGTCTCAGAAATGACCTTGAGCAAAATCTTGCTCTAAGACCCTGAAAATTGGCTAAAATCGTAGTGTCCCTGTTTGAGTTGGGTTATTTGAATAGTATAGGTTGTTTAGATCATATCTTTTGTTATGGATGTCCAAACGACCTAAATATTGTCCCATTGGAAAGCTAACATCCTAAGAAAAACCTTTTATGAAGACCACTTTCCCTAGAAACGAGTTATAGAGGGCTGTTTTTGCGATGCAAGTTTAGGGTAAAAAGCAGTCTCGTAAGGCACAAGAGGCGAGCTTCTGTCGCGAGCGCGACACATGTCACGACCTCGCGATAGAACAACCCATATTAAGACTTTTCTTCTTCATTTTGAGCCCATGGTTGGCATGGGTCAACCCCTTACCCTTCCCCTTAACTTATCATACATGATTAGGGTTAGTAAATGATTATAAAGTGGGTATCTATGAGAAAATACATTTGAGTATGTTTAAGATTGGTAATTTAACTAATAAAGTAACAATGTACAATTGTGTGAAGGATAGCAAATGGCATCATAGATATGTGTGAACTTATGAGTGCATGTATATGATGATGTGAGATAAGAGTTTATGCATGGAATTTAAATGGTACATGCTTTTAGTTGTTGAACATGATTAATAAAGATTGTATCTGAATTAAATGCCTCTCAAGTTGATAAGTGCACTTGAGTTATAATCTATGCTATGGCATAAGAGTTTAATGATAGAATTAAATATATACATGCTTTTCAAGTGTTGCATATGACATGCTATGTGATCTCAATTGTTTTCTAATGCTTGAATTACTGTACTGTACTTGAATATAGTATATAGAGTCTTTATGCAATTTATCTTCTGTCGCGAGCACGACATCTCGTCGCTATCGCGACAGTAAACTAAGCTTCTGTCGCGAGCGCGATATCTCGTCGCGATCGCGACAGTGAACCTCTTTTCGCTTGGTTCTATGTGTTTGAAAAAAAATATTTTCTTTGATCTTGCTTTGCATGTCTCCTCTTTAACTAATAGTATATACTTAATCATTCTTCTCTTATACTATAATAGAGTTCGTACTAGTAAATATGGACATGATAAGATTTTGAATTTTGATCCTAGCAGTGTTAAGTATTCTATTTTGAGTTATCGAGTCAAGCTTGAAATATCATAGTAGTGGATAGATAAGCATGCTTATAAAGGGTTAGAGTGCAGCTGCGAGAGTTAGCCTTAATTGTGCCCAGAGTTCGGAATACCTTGTGTATTCCACAGAGTTTTGAGTTAATTCTCCATACGCAAAATACTGTAAACAGTATCCAGATCTTGCCCGTATCCACCATGAAAGGAATTCAGGCTTGTCTTATTAATGTTATGTAGTGAATTTGAGATGATTAAAAGTATTGTTCTGAATAGATGCTATAATACATGAGAGTCATGTTTAAGTATATTATAGCTCTGTATACAAGTGTATGATTACATGAGTGTATTTACATATATGTGGACACATGATAGCGTATAATTGAATAAATGATATGTACAAGTTGTAGTGTACATGAATAAGTAGAAGAGTAGATGTTATATACATGTGAATGCATAGCATTTGATATTTGAGCATGCAACCTATATACGTATAAGAGCTATAGGCATGAGCTATTTGATTTTGTCATATGAAATGCGTGATATATGTGTGACTTCGTAAAGAAGTCCTTTGCATTATTTCATCCCCACTAAGCGTTATCGCTTAGCACGGATGTTTGCTTCCGTGTAGGTTACAGGATCAGACCAGTGAGAGCGTGCATCTGCGGGTCAAGGCCACTAGGAGCGTTTGCTTTATCTTTTGGTACAAGTTAGAAATAGAGTTTGTGATGTTTTGAGTAACATCATTATGTATATAGGGAGTATAGTATCGACATGTAAATGTTTAATGTATTTGTATATGTATCGTAAATGAACATGTAATAAGTACAAAGCTTTTGTATATGTACAGTTTATATATATGTTATAAGAGCTTTTTGTTTGGCCAAAAATATTCTTATCTTTTAATATTAATGCTTCCGTTACGGTACATGTATGTGTGTACATTAAAGTCCGCGTGGCGCCCCGATATTCTTTACCGAGGGTACGGTGGTGTTACAAAAGTAGTTCGGTCAATGGTGGTGTTTGGCTTTTAGACCATCTAAAAAAGGTGGCTGAGCAAGAAAAAGGGACAATAGTAGTAGGAGGCTTTGTTACAGCCATTGCACAACACTTAGGATTAGGAAACTTGGGTCCTTTTTCAATTAGGACGAGTTTTGTTGATTATGAAATAGTTCAGTCCATGGAATTCTATAAATGGCATGCTAACCAGTGGATGTTGTTAGATAAAAATGGCAATTCAATTTCTATTGAGAAATAACAAGTTCAGGGTGAGCATGATATTTTAGAAGAACCGAATGCGCAAGAGGAGTCACTGGTTTTCCTAATAAGTGATCTAGGTTCTTCCAGCACTACTTTGACTATGGAGCAATTGAAAGAACATTTTGATGCGAGACTCGATAATCTGCAGGATCAAATAGCTACCCATCGTGATAAAATGGAGTTTTTGTTTGCTTCTCTTCTTGCACGCCATCCACCACCTCAGTAATTATCCATGTTGCGTCGTCCTCATTATTTCAGGGCAGTGTTTCATATTCTTTTCATATTTTGTTTTCTTTTATTCCCTTATTGTCATTTTAATCCTTTGAGGGGGTGGTGTATGGTTGCTTTTATATTTTGTTTTGTCTTTTGATAAAAAAAAGTGTGTGAACAACTTCAACTTTTGCTTGAACCTCAGTTGGCTTTTGAGCTTGATTTCGGATGACTTTATCTAAATTAAAACCAAGATTAAGCTAGTGTATAGTTGGATACTAACTAAGTTAGGATGACCATTTTGTGTTTAAGATTAATTTTGTCACTATATAACCTTTATAATTCCTAGCTTAATGAACTAGTTTGATTTATTTTAAAAAGCTAGCACTAATGATTTTTTTTTCAAATCTTTTTACATTAGACATAATTAATTTTAACAATTTTTCTCGAGTATAGGATGTGTGAGTTAATTAAGGAACTAAATTTGCTTGCAAAAGATAATTGTTAATGCATTTGGAAACTTTATTCTAACCTTGCCATAATATGTATGAGTTTTTAGATTTAAGAGTAGTGAAATTAGATGCATAGGATGTTCAGGAATTAAAAAATTGAAAAATTAAAAAAAAAGAGAATAAAATTCTTTTTCTTTTTGAGTAGTGGTTTACCATTAATATGTATGATTAATTTTTTTTTTTACACGTGCAAGCTTTGGAGATCAAGAAGAAATTCTACAGGATTGGAAACCACAATCACCAAGATTATCATATTAATTCAAGTTTCTAGTTGTTTTAACTCTGTTATTGAATTTGATTTGTTATTTTGGATTTTTCGACATGATTAGCATGAACTAAATTTCTTTAAGGGTGATCTTTGATGTAGCTTGAATTCTTATTCTTTTTAATTATTTTAATTAGCTTTCTTTACTTTTTCAATTGTTTGTAATTATGCTTAATGCTATCAGTTAACTGGCCATTGATTGATTGATCTATTTTCTTAAGATTAGTATGGAAGGAAAATTTTAAGATTGGATTTGAATTGTAAACAACACAAGAACATAGTTTGAATGGAAATAATATAATTTGACTTGTGGGAATTTATTGAAAATAATCATAATTGTAAATTCATTCATTAATATCTATTATAAAAGATTAATAGGAATTAGTGAATAAGTCTAGCATAGCTTGGGAAAGTATGTTAAACATCTTAGGATTATTCTTTCCTTGTGTAAGTAATTAATTAATAGTTATAATTGGAAAAAGTAAATTCAAGTGAACTCAAAGATACCCTTACTTCTCATCTATTGATTTCTTTCAATCTCTCAATTGTTTCTGTGATTTTATTTTTACAATTATTATTTAGTTTAATCAATTAAGTTTTACTTGTCTAAATAATAGGAAATTATTATAATTTTGGTACTTAGTCTTCAGTCCTCGTGGGAATGATAACTCACTCACTCTTTATTACTTGAATCGATTTCATATACTTGTGAAAATAACCAACACTGAGCCTGCAATTATCGATTCGTGGATAGATAGGCATGCTTATAAGGATTCTGAGTGTTACAGCCTATGTTTGGACTATGGTACGGTCCATATATGTGTTAGGATCCTGAATTGGATTCTTATGAGTTGCTGATCATGATTGATCCTTAATGTGTTTTTGAATCGTGGTAGATCCTTATGTGTGCAGAAATGGATGTACCTTTGGGTACCTATGCATTTTTATAACCCGTTATCCACCCTTTGGAGATAGTAGGCAGCAAATGAATAAAAGACTACTAAATGAGCAGTATACGATATGAATTAATAAGTGAACATAATGACTTGTATTTTGTAAGGAAATATGGAATTAAGCATTACATATGCGTATGATCTTAATGATTATTGTGATAGATATATTACTCTGAGCTTGTACTTTATGCACTTATGTGTTCTTGGATCCCGTGCGGATCCCTATGCATAATATATGAAAGTACCCTTGGGTACCTATGTGTTTTTGATATTGTTATTCCCTTTGGGAATGCATGCCATAAATGACCAAACGAGTATTAAAGGAATAATCGGAAATATAAATAACTAAATGAATATAATTGCATGTGTAGACTACATGAACATGCTATGATAGGAAGTTATGCAATTTGTTCCATACGTATGATTCTTTGTTGTGTTATGAAAGTTAATAAAGCAATAGTTAATTGATGGTTTATGTGTGATATGTGAGGGATATGAGTAAATAAATACTTGAAGATAGAGTAAGGTAAATGTCTAACAAACTGTTAGGATGTGTACGATAGGAGTAGCTAAATGTATAAGGCATGTATTGATTTAATGATATATGATAAATGTATGGTAAAACAATAATTGAGTAAGATGGTATGTAAATGCTAATTAAATGGGTCATTTCAATTGGTTATATTAACGAATGAGTAAGCATGAATAGAATAGGTTTTGGTTACGTTAAAGTATTTCGACTATGATCAATTATATACAATTATTATGTGGAATTCATGTGCATGTTTAATACATGTATTCTTATACATATATGGTTTTATTGAATCTTACTGTTGTGTGAAACTGTTAATGACTATTGTGAGTGGTCGTTTATTTCATGCATGTTCCCCACTAAGCTTTAAGCTTAACACAGGTGTTTCATCCTTGCAAGTTATGAAGATAGAAGAGTTGCCAAGGACATTTTATAGCAGTTAAGGCCAACGAGTCTGTATAGATCTTGTATTTGTCTCCTGAAATGTGATTAAATTCTATTTTAGTAATGAATGGTCTATATGGTCGAGAAAATGTGTGTGAATGTAATTTGTATCAGAAGAAATTTTACAATTCCATTTTTGGTATTTGTTTCTTATGTAAGCACGTTTAATTCTATAATTGTCGAGTCCTTTACCTGTTGTGGTAGATTGCTACGTACGGGTAAGGGGTGTTACAAAACTCCTTGCAGAAGAAGGTAGTTGTAAGCACCGTGTCCCGGAGCAGTTCGGATCAGAGGTTATCCTATGATGAAATCAGTATCCGAGCCTGTATAAATGGTTTGGATTTGGAGGTTTTAGTCCCGCGTCCCACGAGAAGTGAGTCTTTTTACCTTTCATAGGCAAAGGGGGAGAAAATAGGGGATTTTCGAGTCAAAAAGGTATGTTTTCCCCCACAGACGGCCAGCCCGTCTGTGAGGCCAGCCCGTCGCTTAGGGTCACAGACGGCCTGTGGTATTTTTCGACGCCCATCGGGAAAATCACCACCCCTGTTAGAGCGCCGCCTGGTTTCCCGGAGAACGCAACCTTTCCGACGCCCGTCGGTGGATGTGGCAGGGCCGTCGGACGAATCCTTGTGTCAGAAGGATTCTTCCGACTCCCGCCTCCATACACCGACGCCCGTCAGTCGTGTCTGGCTTATAAAAGCTCCGGATTTTCACTTGAAAAGGGTTCCACAAATTTTCAAGAGGGGAAACTCTGCCAAAATTCAAGCATATTTTCTCTCTCTTCCAGCAAACACATTTCATAAAGAAATCTCTTTTAAAGGAGGATCAAATCAATCAAAAGGAACTAAAAACTAATTAGTTTTCTTTAGATCTTGATTCCAAAGTCAATCTTTTGAGGGGTTGAGGAGGAAATAGTCCATTTTCCTTTCTTTGATCCTCATCTTTGCTTCTCGTGGAACGCGCGGGGCTCTAATCAACACAAGAATCTCACTCAAAGCAATTATTTGAGGGTAAATATTCCGGACTCCTTCACCATATCATTTCATATTTACTCCTTATTTTGTTTGTTCTTTCAATTTTTGTCATTATTCTTCTTTATTTTGACTCTCTTTATCTCATTTTGTGATAAAATCTTTTTTTGGCTTTTAAAAAGAGTTCTTCTTACTGTTTTTTCGGAGACAGTGGTGACCGACGGGTCACCTTCTTTACCGACGCCCGTCGGTCACCCCACTCACAGACGCTCTTCCACTTGAGTGAGCGACGGACATGTCGGTCAATTTGACACCCGTCGGTCACCTAAGAAAGGCCGTCGCTGGGTTCTATCTCCACATCTTCAAATCTTTTTTATCTCTTTCAAGTCGTTTTGACTTTGCTCATGTTAATTCTATTTATATTGACATCTTTTAACTTTCTGTTAGTGTATATTGATTTTCTTGGACCATCCTGAGCTCGAGAGGCTATCTACCATATTCGGAGGATTTCATCCGGTTTAGTTTCCTAACCTTCTTGGTCATTTTCTTTATTCGTTTATTCATTGATTGTTGATATGTACATGGATATACTCTTTTTAGATCTCGTTAAGTATAAACATTAGTCAATGTTTTATATTCAATAAAATGAGGTTTTCATAAATGCAAGGACTGTAACACCCCAAAACCACCCCAGTAGTTTGAGCCTGTCCGTGTCGGAATGTGTGTATTTTATGTGTTGCTTGTGTGTGTTAAATTGGTTTATTTATTTAATTTATGTATATTAGTTTGAGAAGAGGAGTTAGGATATAGTATATGGGAGTGTATAGAAGTAAAAGTATGAGTAAGGGTTAGCCTAGAGTGTATAGTCAAGTTTGGGAGTAGGGTGTGTTAAAGGGCATGTGGCTTAAGGAGAGTGTGACATGTGGCTAGGAGGATAAGTGGGCATTTAATGGGGTTTGGTGAAGAGTGAGAAATCAGCCATTTCCCTTGTTTTTCCGTTCTTCTTCCTTCCTCACGCCATCTTCTTTGTTTCTTCTTCTTCTTTCTTTGTTCTTCCTTTTTCTCTGCACAATCTTGCTCCCACTTCCTTAATTGAGTAATTAGAGTTGATTAGCTTGTGGATTTTGGAAGCTTAAAGGTGAGTTGGGGTTATGGGTGTTTTAGATTCTTCTTCTTCCCTCTTCTCTAGGTTTAGATATTTGTAAATTCAATTGTGGGTTGTTTTGGAATTGATCTTGATTGTTATGGGTTTATGGTTCAGAGGAGGCTCCTAGACCTGATAAAGGAAAAGGAATCGCTAGCGGAAGCGGAGCTCGCGATTAGGAGCTAAGGAGAGAAGGTTTGGGATTGTTCATCTTTTGTGCATTTTTGTGATTTGAGTTTGATAAATGTGGTTGTGCTTTGATTGGGATTATGAGTTGAGTTGTTATAACTTAAATCGAAATTTGTGTGATATGTGATGAGAAAGAATGAATATTGTTGAAGAATTTATGGGAAATTATGTGAATAGTTATAATTGCTGTCAAAATTGCTGTTTTGGATATTCTTAGAATTAGACATGTAATTGACTTGTTTTAATTGAGATAAATGGTGATGAAGTTGGGTTTTTATTTATGTTATGAGTTGTGAATGCTTGAATTGCTGAATTTGAGTTTTGGAATCAATTTTGGAAGTTTGGATGTGAAATTTGAGTGAAATCTGCAGAATTTGGGCGTAAGAGTTGAAAAACCCGTGTCTGTCGCGACCGCGACACTGTCGCGAGCGCGACAGAATGCGGGGGTTTCAACCCTCGCGCCGGCGCGAGTGATGTCGTGCCGAAGAATTCGAGGGAGCTCTCTGTCGCGAGCGCGACAACCATCGCGAGCGCGACAGAGTGCTCGAGCTCCGAACTTGTGCAAGGCTCTCTCCTGTCGCGAGCGCGACAATCCTCGCGAGCGCGATAGAAGAGCAGCACCTGCGTCCTCTCGTGAGCACGAGATCCCTCGCGATCGCGAGACGAGGCAGGGAGTTGTAGTTTGGTTTCTGTCGCGAGCGCGACAATCGTCGCGAGCGCGACAGAAGCAACTTCCAAAATTTGATTTCTTCTCCTTTTTGCTTAATGACTTAACTTCTTTTACATGCTGTTCTACTAAAGATTTGACTATCTATTTATATGGATAATATGTGTGTAAACGTGATAAGATTTTGCATAACCTGCTAATGTCGG
Source organism: Excoecaria cochinchinensis (assembly GCA_947683425.1). Classification (NCBI taxonomy): domain Eukaryota; kingdom Viridiplantae; phylum Streptophyta; class Magnoliopsida; order Malpighiales; family Euphorbiaceae; genus Excoecaria; species Excoecaria cochinchinensis. Next base: position 4,064,942 of record CANTUQ010000010.1, on the reverse strand, counting down.
ATAAGTGGATAGTTAGGCATGCCTAATAGAGTTATGTGCCGCTGCAGCTATGTGTACGATTTGGACCCTGATCAGGTCCCCCGACTGGATCCTCGCGATCCCTTTGTCTGAATCTTTCTTAAGATTCTATGTGAAACCAAATTGGAATAAAATAAATGGAATATTTTGATACCTTCGGGTATCTATGTGTTTGAAATATGATACCGATACTCTCAAGTATCTATGTGTACTCGTTATCCACTCATTATGATTAAGCAGGTGTCATTGTGTTTTGTATAAGAATCTTTGGATGAGAATGCAAATATCTGAATTAACTATGTATGATTATATGCCCATAATTGCATTGTTATCATGTGTTTTCCGTTACCGTCACTGTGAGTGGCGGTCATGCATTGTGTGGTTCCCCACTAAGCGATTTCGCTTAGCACGGGTGTTTATCCGTGCAGGTGTGGAAGGTTTTGGTACGCGTGTTCTGGGCGTGTCGCATCGGGAAGGCCAACGCATCTAGAGATGGGATGTTTTATAGTATAGGCTTTCCCTTCTTTTTGTAAGAGATGTAATATTTTGATGGCCCTTTTTAACAGTGTATCTTGGGCTTTTGTAAATTAGTTCTTTTGTAATCTGATGTAATATGTAAAGACTTTCTCTTGGTATATTAATAAAGTATACATTTTGTTCAGTATCATCCTTCTCTGTATTAAAGTTTTTAATTATTCCTGATATGTCGCTCTATATATGTAATGTTTGCATGTTTGTACTAGTGGGGTGTGACACTCCTTCCTATCGGGATACTTCTCGCTCTAATCACGAGCAGAAGTATCCATGGTATAGGTTGGGGTGTGACATTAGGTGGTATCAGAGCTCTAGGTTTAGATGTTACTGGGTTTCAGTGTGTTAGTTAGTTGTTAGAATTGTGTTGGCCTGATGCGCACTGCGTTTATGTTTTGTAGTTATGGAGTTCGCCCGTGGATCGCTTGAGGGGTCAGCGGAAAGTGCGAATCCCCAAGAGCAGGATCCCTCAGTTTCTGGTCCGGCTCAACCTCCTAGGGGTTATCCTGAGGTGCCTTTGGGACCCATGGAAGCGATGCTTCAGAGTATGACAAGAGTACTTGAAAGGGTAACAGCGCCTAGTGCACCTATTGAAAGGTTAAGAAAGCATGGAGCAGAGGATTTCTTTGGTACGGGTATAGATGAATCTAGCAAAGCAGAGATGTGGTTAGAAAAGACAGCCAGAGTACTTAAGGAGATAAGATGCCCACCGGAGCAAGAAGTGGAGTGTGCCTTGTCTTTGTTACAAGGTTCAGCTTATGATTGGTGGAAGTTGGTGACTAGTCAACCGCAAGTTCCTGAACCGATAACATGGGAGTTCTTTGAGGATGAGTTTCAGAATCGGTATGTGACCAAAGCTTATAAGGATGCTAAGTGGGCACAGTTTCTCACTCTTAAGCAAAGAACAATGTCTGTGGCTGATTATGAGGATGAGTTCAATAAGCTCAGTAAGTATGCGCCGCCAAGGGTCCTTACAGAAGAGTTCAGATGTCAGCATTTTGAATCAGGCTTGAATGAGTCGTTGAAAGTAATGTTAATATCATTGATGTCGGCTCCAAATGTGAGGTATTATCAGTTAGTGCAAGCAGCCTTGAGGGCGGAGCGTTCTGAGAATATATTGAGAGAAAAGGCTCAAAGAAGAAAGTCTGTAAGAGGTGGCTCTTCTTCAGGCAAAAGACCAAGGGAATCGCAAGGGAATTTTGCTGATGAGTCTATAGCTAGTCCGGCCCCTAGAGGGAGGAGACAGGGTTCTTCTAGGGGATCGGGCGCAGGTAGAGGAGATGGCCCTCCTCGATGTACCTATTGTAGTAAACAACATTGGGGTGAGTGTCGATGGTTGACGGGAGGTTGTTTCAGATGTGGTTCTACGGACCATTTACTTGCAAGTTGTCCGAACCGATTTGGAGATTCTTCGGGGTAACAGGAAGGGAGCCGAGCTGGATCTAATGTACCCCAAGGAAGTCATAATCGGGGTAGAGGAAGGGGTCGAGGTGGACGGCCTCTAAGTAGAGAAGCTTCAGAATCAGTAGATCGCCCTGTGCCATCGTCGGGTAGGGCTTATGCTATGAAGGCCCGAGAGGAACAGAATGCTCCTGAAGTGATTGCCGGTAAGTTCTCTTTACTTGATTCTGAAGTTTATGTTTTGATTGACCCGGGGTCTACCCATTCTTATGTGTGTTCTGGTAAGTTGTGGGATAGTTTGGGTAGTGAGGAGAAGATGGAATATGAGATTTGTGTATCCAGTCCGTTGGGTCAGAGTATTATGGTTAATCGTGTATGTCGGAGATGTCCTTTAAAGATTCAGGGTGTAGAGTTTGTAGTGGATTTGATTTGTTTGCCATTCCATGAATTTGATATTATTCTGGGGATGGATTGGTTGGATAAACACCGTGCGGTGGTGGATTGTCATAGGAAAGTAATGGTTTTGAAGGATAAAGATCAAATGCCTGTGGTGGTGAAAGGAATTGGAAGTAGTTCTTTGCATAATATGGTGTCAGCTATGAAAGCCAGAAGATTTATCAGGAAAGGATGTGAAGCGTTTCTGGCGGTGATTTTAGATTCTCGGAGAGGTCAAGTTAGGATTCAAGACATTCCGATTGTAAGAGATTTTGTAGATGTTTTTCCGGAGGAGTTACCAGGGTTACCTCCTGAGAGAGAAGTTGAACTATTAGTAGAAATTTTGCCGGGGACAGCTCCGATTTCTAAGGCTCCTTATAGAATGGCTCCAAAGGAATTGAAAGAATTGAAGAGTCAGTTACAAGAATTGTTGGATAAAGGGTTCATTCGGCCTAGTGTGTCACCGTGGGGCGCTCCAGTGCTGTTTGTTAAGAAGAAAGATGGAACCCTTCGGATGTGTATCGACTATCGACAGCTTAACAAAGTGACTATCAAGAATAAGTATCCATTACCGAGGATTGAAGATCTTTTTGATCAGTTGAGAGGAGCTGGGATATTCTCCAAGATAGATTTGAGATCAGGCTATTACCAGTTAGGGGTGAAGGAAGCAGATGTGGCTAAGACGGCTTTTCGGACGCGTTATGGTCATTATGAATTTTTGGTGATGCCTTTTGGTTTGACTAACGCGCCTGTAGCCTTTATGGATCTGATGAACCGAGTGTTCCGACTGTATTTAGACAAGTTTGTTGTGGTATTTATTGATGACATTTTGGTGTACTCTAGAGACCGTAAAGAGCATAAGGAACATCTTCAGTTGGTGTTACAAATGTTAAGAGACCATCAGCTGTATGCGAAACTCAGTAAGTGCGAGTTTTGGTTGAAAGAAGTAGCCTTTCTTGGACATGTGGTGTCAGCGGAAGGTGTGCGGGTTGATCCTAGCAAAATTGAAGCGATTGTTAATTGGTTGCCTCCGAAGAATGTGCCAGAAGTGAGGAGTTTTCTGGGATTAGCAGGTTATTACCGACGGTTTGTTCAGGGGTTTTCAGTGTTAGCATCTCCTTTGACCAAGCTACTTCGGAAAGATGTCAAGTTTGTTTGGACTGAAAAGTGCCAAGCCAGTTTTGATCGTTTAAAAGATTTGTTAGTTAAAGCTCCTGTGCTTACACAGCCGGTTTCGGGTAAGGAATACGCTATGTATAGTGATGCTTCGGGAATTGGCTTGGGTTGTGTTCTGATGCAAGGGAACAAGGTTATCGCTTATGCATCGAGACAGTTGAAGCCTCATGAGCGGAATTACCCGACTCACGATTTGGAGTTGGCAGCGGTAGTGTTTACGCTTAAGGTTTGGCGACACTACTTGTATGGGGAGACGTGTAGAATTTTTACTGATCATAAGAGTCTCAAGTATTTGTTGACTCAGAAGGAGTTGAATTTGAGACAGCGGAGATGGTTAGAGCTATTCAAGGATTATGACTGTATCATTGACTATCATCCGGGTAAAGCTAACGTGGTGGCGGATGCTCTTAGTAGGAAGTCTTTGTCTGCGTTATTGGCTAGTCGAGGCAGATGGAGATTTGATTCTGAAGGTGCTCTGATTGCTCAACTAAAGGTTAAACCTAGTTTGAGATCAGAAATTGCAAAGGCTCAGTTAGATGATCATGTGTTACAGCATGTTTCTCAAGCAGTGAAAGAGGGCAAGCAGTCCGAGTACTTATTAGACAGTGAAGGAGTGTTGAGACATGGTAAGCGGTTATGTGTACCTAATGTGGGGGAGTTAAGAATGAAACTGTTGCAAGAAGCACACTCCTCAGTTTTCACTATGCATCCTGGTGGAGATAAGATGTATCAAGACTTAAAGCAATACTATTGGTGGCCAGGAATGAAAAGAGAGATAACAAAATTTGTTTCAAGGTGTCTTACTTGTCAGCAAGTGAAAACCGAGCATCAAGTGCCATCGGGATTGCTTCATCCCTTACCCATTCCTCAATGGAAGTGGGATGACATCACGATGGATTTTGTATCTGGTCTTCCTATGACGCAGCGTAAGCATGATTCGGTATGGGTTATAGTGGATCGTTTGTCAAAGTCTGCACATTTTCTGCCGGTACGTGTGGATTATTCGATGGACAAGTTGGCGGAACTTTATGTGGATGAAATAGTCAGATTGCATGGAATTCCGTTATCCATTGTATCAGATAGAGATCCTCGTTTTACATCCAAGTTTTGGAAGGAACTTCAGGTGGCTTTGGGAACTCGGTTAAATTTCAGTACTGCTTTCCATCCGCAGACCGATGGTCAGTCAGAGAGGGTTATTCAGGTTTTAGAAGATATGCTCCGAGGTTGTGCTTTAGAATTCTCCGGAAGTTGGGATCGGTATGTGTCTCTGATGGAATTCGCATATAACAACAGCTACCAAGTGAGTATTGGTATGGCCCCTTATGAAGCACTGTATGGACGAAAATGTAGAACACCAGTATGTTGGACTGAACTGTCAGAAAAAGCTATGATTGGTCCGGATATAGTACGGGATACTGAAGAGAAAGTGAGGGTTGTACAGCAGAACTTGAAGGCAGCTAAGGATCGGCAGCGTTCTTATGCTAATCTGAAGCGCAGAGATATTCAGTATGAAGTGGGTGATAAGGTTTTCTTGAAAGTGTCACCGTGGCGAAAGGTTCTCCGTTTTGGCAAGAGAGGCAAGCTGAGTCCACGTTTTATTGGGCCATATGAGATTCTGAGAAAAGTAGGCCCAGTAGCGTATCAATTAGCTTTGCCTATGGAGTTAGCTAGACTACATGATGTTTTTCATGTATCTATGCTCAGGAGATATCGGTCAGATCCTTCGCATGTGTTACCGGTGCAAGATATTCGGATTCAGTCAGATTTTTCTTTTGATGAGGAACCGAAGAGGATTTTGGATAGGGAAATCAGACAGCTTCGGAATAAGCAGATACCGTTAGTCAAAGTTCTATGGCAGCATCACGGTATTGAAGAAGCTACATGGGAACCAGAAGAAGCTATGACATTACAATACCCTCAGTTATTCGGATCAGGTAAGAATTTCGAGGACGAAATTCTGTTAAGTGGGGGAGTATTGTAACACCCCAAAACCACCCCAGTAGTTTGAGCCTGTCCGTGTCGGAATGTGTGTATTTTATGTGTTGCTTGTGTGTGTTAAATTGGTTTATTTATTTAATTTATGTATATTAGTTTGAGAAGAGGAGTTAGGATATAGTATATGGGAGTGTATAGAAGTAAAAGTATGAGTAAGGGTTAGCCTAGAGTGTATAGTCAAGTTTGGGAGTAGGGTGTGTTAAAGGGCATGTGGCTTAAGGAGAGTGTGACATGTGGCTAGGAGGATAAGTGGGCATTTAATGGGGTTTGGTGAAGAGTGAGAAATCAGCCATTTCCCTTGTTTTTCCGTTCTTCTTCCTTCCTCACGCCATCTTCTTTGTTTCTTCTTCTTCTTTCTTTGTTCTTCCTTTTTCTCTGCACAATCTTGCTCCCACTTCCTTAATTGAGTAATTAGAGTTGATTAGCTTGTGGATTTTGGAAGCTTAAAGGTGAGTTGGGGTTATGGGTGTTTTAGATTCTTCTTCTTCCCTCTTCTCTAGGTTTAGATATTTGTAAATTCAATTGTGGGTTGTTTTGGAATTGATCTTGATTGTTATGGGTTTATGGTTCAGAGGAGGCTCCTAGACCAGATAAAGGAAAAGGAATCGCTAGCGGAAGCGGAGCTCGCGATTAGGAGCTAAGGAGAGAAGGTTTGGGATTGTTCATCTTTTGTGCATTTTTGTGATTTGAGTTTGATAAATGTGGTTGTGCTTTGATTGGGATTATGAGTTGAGTTGTTATAACTTAAATCGAAATTTGTGTGATATGTGATGAGAAAGAATGAATATTGTTGAAGAATTTATGGGAAATTATGTGAATAGTTATAATTGCTGTCAAAATTGCTGTTTTGGATATTCTTAGAATTAGACATGTAATTGACTTGTTTTAATTGAGATAAATGGTGATGAAGTTGGGTTTTTATTTATGTTATGAGTTGTGAATGCTTGAATTGCTGAATTTGAGTTTTGGAATCAATTTTGGAAGTTTGGATGTGAAATTTGAGTGAAATCTGCAGAATTTGGGCGTAAGAGTTGAAAAACCCGTGTCTGTCGCGACCGCGACACTGTCGCGAGCGCGACAGAATGCGGGGGTTTCAACCCTCGCGCCGGCGCGAGTGATGTCGCGCCGAAGAATTCGAGGGAGCTCTCTGTCGCGAGCGCGACAACCATCGCGAGCGCGACAGAGTGCTCGAGCTCCGAACTTGTGCAAGGCTCTCTCCTGTCGCGAGCGCGACAGAAGAGCAGCACCTGCGTCCTCTCGCGAGCACGAGATCCCTCGCGATCGCGAGACGAGGCAGGGAGTTGTAGTTTGGCTTCTGTCGCGAGCGTGACAATCGTCGCGAGCGCGACAGAAGCAACTTCCAAAATTTGATTTCTTCTCCTTTTGGCTTAATGACTTAACTTCTTTTACATGCTGTTCTACTAAAGATTTGACTATCTATTTATATGGATAATATGTGTGTAAACGTGATAAGATTTTGCATAACCTGCTAATGTCGGATAAGTGGATAGTTAGGCATGCCTAATAGAGTTATGTGCCGCTGCAGCTATGTGTACGATTTGGACCCTGATCAGGTCCCCCGACTGGATCCTCGCGATCCCTTTGTCTGAATCTTTCTTAAGATTCTATGTGAAACCAAATTGGAATAAAATAAATGGAATATTTTGATACCTCCGGGTATCTATGTGTTTGAAATATGATACCGATACTCTCAAGTATCTATGTGTACTCGTTATCCACTCATTATGATTAAGCAGGTGTCATTGTGTTTTGTATAAGAATCTTTGGATGTGAATGCAAATATCTGAATTAACTATGTATGATTATATGCCCATAATTGCATTGTTATCATGTGTTTTCCGTTACCGTCACTGTGAGTGGCGGTCATGCATTGTGTGGTTCCCCACTAAGCGATTTCGCTTAGCACGGGTGTTTATCCGTGCAGGTGTGGAAGGTTTTGGTACGCGTGTTCTGGGCGTGTCGCATCGGGAAGGCCAACGCATCTAGAGATGGGATGTTTTATAGTATAGGCTTTCCCTTCTTTTTGTAAGAGATGTAATATTTTGATGGCCCTTTTTAACAGTGTATCTTGGGCTTTTGTAAATTAGTTCTTTTGTAATCTGATGTAATATGTAAAGACTTTCTCTTGGTATATTAATAAAGTATACATTTTGTTTAGTATCATCCTTCTCTGTATTAAAGTTTTTAATTATTCCTGATATGTCGCTCTATATATGTAATGTTTGCATGTTTGTACTAGTGGGGTGTGACACTCCTTCCTATCGGGATACTTCTCGCTCTAATCACGAGCAGAAGTATCCATGGTATAGGTTGGGGTGTGACAAGGACCCAATGTCCTATTTTTATCTAACAAAAATTATCACAATAAAAAAAACACTCAATTTTGATTATGATGCATGCGAGGACCAAAGTCCTCAAAATAAGCAATGCCCCGATTTGTGTATGTATCGCACATTTACAAAAGGGAGTTGTATTCCGCTCCTTGTATTATTGTAACTTATCATTTTACTATTTACTTGCTCATTTACGGCTTTCCAAATATGAATGAATGCGCCTTCAATTAATTGCATCGTGTGGAGAGAGAGCGAATTAATGATATTTAAAATTTGATCATAAAATAATCGAGGTAGAAATAGATGAGAAATCCCGGACCCAGCTCTGGTGTTTGGGCTCAAAGAGGCTAGAGGTCTACCCTCCAAGACAACTTTTTGTGCCACGAGACTTTAGCGCTAATCCTAGGCTCCTTAGGGCGAGAGGTTTACCTTCCAAGACCTCTCTGGCTGGCCCAAAATGGATACTAAGCACAGTCTTAGGCTCTCCGAGGCGAGAGTAACTTTCCCAATGTTCTATTGGGTGGCGACTCCATGAAACCTCCTTGTTGCCCAACATAGACGCACTTGCGATTTATTGCAAGCTATCAACGGACCCACAAATGCCCCGATCGCCCTCGAGTGGGCGGTCCCATGGGAGGCCGCGGGGATCCGGCGCGCGTCACAGTAGTCATTGAATAAGCCGAAAATGAGTAAAAAAGATAAAATATTTCCCCTGTATTATTCAAACATGCACTTGCATTATTTTCTTTTTTTTGATCCTTACTTTTGTAATATATAAACTGAAAAAATTCCAAAAAATCAATCAAAATTTCGGTAGAATCTCCCCATATTATTGCCATCCTCCTGTAAAAAACAAAAATCCTTGTTACACTTCTAAAATTCAGAAATATACTCCAAACTCCTCAACAAACTCCAACACAAAATTTTCCCATCCTCCACTACACATATCAATCCATACATTGTCAAGCAATTCACATATCTATCAACTTCAATAGTTTATTTTATCAATATAAATATAAAAAAAGCATGTAAGGTCTAATCCAAACTCAACAAGCAAACTATTTCAAAGTACTTAAATGAACATAAAGTACTGACATGAACATATCAATGGCCAAACATTATGGAAATTGGCCTTGTCACTAATATTAAAGTATAATTTCTCTAATAATTAGAGTACTTACCAATCGCGAGATATGCTCACCAATAGAAATTGTACTACCAATATATGATCCAAGAGCTTTGTCTTCAGATCTTGCATAACGATTGATCTTTTTTTGATTTGAAATTTAAATGCATTGAGCTAAATTAAAAATATGATTCCACCTAATCCACTCAGATTCTGGAAAGTCTTTAGGCTTTTCTTTTGCCACCTTTATATGGTAAACATAATCTTTATACCTCTATATGGCCTTTGTTTTCCAACCCATCCTAATAAGACTATTAACTTCAGCATCCCAATGCCACTTTTTCTGCATTTATATTACAAGTAGTTTATTATTAATTAAAATCGTAGATTAATTCAATATAACTTGGATAACGAAATTTTTAATGAAAAATTACCATTAATTTTGAAATAAATATATACATGTACCTTGAATTCTTCCCAATAAAATTCATTTATTTATCTTGAAACCTCCTTCCAACTAACTCCATTAGTGTCTGCACGCTGATAAAAGCTGCTGGTTGTAATACTAGAGCATTTGGAGGAAGGTTCCAACCTGCAAAATTTATTATATAAAAGCAATGGGGTTAGACATGTTTTTATAACATATTCACAATTTGTATGGATGAATGCACTCACATTCCCTTTTGGTTCACTGTTATGTACAATTTACTAATATTTCCACTACTGACTTCACATGTAGTCGATGTACTACTGTTGCCAGCGTGAGGACTAAGAGTTGATGTAGTAGGCGTATATGTCATAGGAGACAATTGTACATTCGCTGGTGTAAGGTCTTCAGGGATATTTGGCATATCTCCATAAGGTGGAATTGTTGAATCCATTCCAGATCAACCTACCTGACGTCCTCGACTACTAATTGCTCATCCTCTACCATGACCCATACCTACACAACAGTAAACTATATATGTATGTGTTTAACAGATATAACTTATAATTTCATAAGTGCATTATATATAACATAAATCTTTTTTTTCCAAATATTAAATATAGTAAAAAAGTTTAACAGGTTACTACATGATTCTTTAAAAATTACACTTAAATCAGTCACTATTTGATGAATTTTGAAATTCCTCTTCATCATCTTCATTGATATCATAATCTGTAAATTCTTCTTTATCTTTCTCTTCCACTTCAAGTTCTTAAACAACTTCATCAATGTTATAAATTTCAATGACCTCTCCCGAGGGGTCACGTAAGTCTATATACTCTTCATTACCAACATCCATAGTGATCTCATGCACACCAACTTCTTCAATTTAGAATGCATTAGAATATACAATAGCAGTGTCATCTCTAACATCTAATGTCACAATGAAGTCCCTTGGTTTAACCGAAAACACCGCTAACCAGTTAGCTCTATCCATTCGCAAAGTAGGATATCTTACATAATAAACTTGAGTTGCTTGCATTGCTAGGATAAATGGTTCATATTTGTTGAACCGACGATGCTGGTTAACATCAACAAATCTTTATTGGCTGTGAATCTTAAAACCAATATCTAAAGTGGGATCATACTAATGACATTTGAATAATACTATCTGCTTTATTGGTAACAATGGGTACTCTATCTCTATAATCTCTTCAATCCATCCATAGTAATCACCAACATTATCACCTGAGTTGGACCCTTTTACACAAACTTCACTGTTCATTGAACGTCTCCCAGAACCATGACTTTTAGAGTGAAATTTATATCCATTAACAAAGTAGATCGAGTAGCACTTCACTCTCTGTAATGGTTTTTGTGACAAACTACGGAGGGATTCATTGTCAATTCCATTGTAATGAACCTAATTTGAAATAAAACATATCGAAGTTATCATTAATACCATCTTAAATGATATTTATGTGTTATACATGCAAATTGTGATGGCCTTACATAATTCGAAGTAGTCTATAGTGTAGTTATCAATATTTGCATCAATTTGACTTGGTATAAGATTAGGGTGCTTCTCACATAAGTTCTCGCAACATATACTTCATTAAAACGAATTAAAAAAAATTAACAATTTTGAAAATTCCTTGTATATCTCGCAACAGAATCAAATATATGATTATTCTATACCTCAAGAATGGAGAAACCTCCTCGCAATTCAGCAGAATATAAGTATGAGATGCCTTATACTTCTCTGATAGTAGTGCTCTGTCATGAAGTTCTGAGATTATTCAGTCTAGGTAAGTGAAAATTTTTAAATTTCCATCTATGTTTTCCTCATAATCTCCATCATTATTACAAGGAGGACGTCGGTGTCTAGTACTGACATGAGGTTCAAAGTAATATGAGAAAAAATTTGATGATTCTGAGAGTAAGTATGCATTGCAAATAGATTCCTCTATTGTTGATTTGTTACTAATATTTTTTTTTAGAGTTCGAAGGAACTTGCATATGGTGGATAGAGATAATTAATTTAAACATGACTTTGTACATAAATATTTACTAGCATAACTTAAGATTTATTAATATTTACCTCTCAAATTGATAGATCTATGGATATTGTATAAGGCCAGCAACCCTTCCTTCATATGGTAAGTGTATCATTATGTGCTCTATTGAGTCAAAAAAAGATGGAGGAAATATTTTTTTATAGCTTGCAAATGATTTGTGGGATGTTTGATTCTAATGCCTCGATGTCTTTGACACGAAGAGAAGTGGATGTCAAATCCTTAAAAAATAAGCATAGCTTTGTAAGGCAATATAAATCAATCATTGCATAAATACATGGCAATCATGGCTTTTCGTGCCTAATAATTTGATCTTTGTCATGTCAACACAATGACCCAAGTTTAAAACGTATCCATCTGGAAACTTAAGTTCTTTCAACCACTCAAACAATACTTTTTTTGATTCCTTATCCAAGGTGTAACATGCTTTTAGATATTTGCCACTGATTGGATCCATTGCCAACTTTGGACGGTAATAATATTTCTTTAAATTTTAATGTGGTTTTGCATTGTCTTTGGTTTTGCCTTCAACATTTAAAATCGTGTTAATCACATTATTAAAGACATTTATTTCAATATGCGTGACATCAAGATTGTGTCGAATCATGTTTATTTTCCAATAAGGCAAATCCCAAAACATGTTTCGTTTCCTCTAACCACAAGACTGACATATGATCCCATTAATCTCATCTGCATCAAGCTCAGTTACTTTGACTAGACCCCACTGATCAATTTCTTGTAGAATTTCTTCCCCAGTTCTAATTGGTGGCTGTGGCCTGTTTCTCCTAAATGGTTGATCAGGAGGAAGAAATTTTCTATGATTGTCAAACCATGTTTGTTTTCCACCACTATCAAGTCTAAATGCTTGTGTATGTTTCATGCAATAAGGGCATGCATATTTCCTAGATGTACTCCAACTTGACATTATGGAATATGCTAAAAAGTTATTGATTATCCATATAAGTGTAACTCGCATCTGAAAGTTTTGCTTGGTTGATATATCATATGTTGACACCCCACTATCCCACAATCCGTTCAACTCATGAATCAAGGGTTGTAGATAGACATCAATTTTTTGCTTTGGATTCTTAGGGCTAGGCACAATAATAGTTAGAAACATGTAAACCTCTTTCATACACATCCGAGGTGGTAGGTTGTAAGGTGTGACAATTACAGGCCATGACGAGTATTTCTATCACACCCTGATTTCCCCCTAGTAGTTTGAGCCATGGGTATGTGTGCATGTGTGAGTGTGGGTTGGCATGTGTTAATTTTATTTTGGGGTTATATGCATGTTTTGTGGGTTTTGATAGAGTGCACATGCTCATAGGAAAGTAGCGTATGTATTAGTGAGGATTAGTCTTGTGTGTAGTGTGTGCATGTGTGTTTGTAGGGTGTGAGTGGTCAAGTGCCACCAATTATAAGATGACATGTAGCAAGGATTTAGAGAGGGGTATATAAGGCAAGGAAAGAGAAAAAGAGAGCAGAAATTTCTGCCCTAGCTCTCTCGTTCTCATCCTCACGCGTCTTCCTCTCCTCCTCCTCTTCTTCTTCTTCTTCTTCTTGCTTCATGCCATTCACTCCCTTTGAAGATCAAAGACCAAGATTTTGATGATGAAGGTGATTAATTCAATAGGATTAAGTGTGGAAATTATTGAGGAAAGGTGAGTTTATGTTTTGATTTTATTGATTTCTTTTGATTAGCTTTTAATCACTAGATTTATGTTTTGTGTATTTATATGTGTTTTGATGAGGAATTTGGATGAGAAAGATTTGAGAAAGATTTGGGATGAGTTTGGAAGCAAGAAAGATCATCTAAGTAAGCAATTGGAGCAAAGGCGTTGAGGTTAGGGATTTTTGGTGTATTTGATTTATTTTGTGATTTTGGTTTTTAATTTGGAATTCTGTAAAAGTATGTCATTAATGAGGTTTCTAATTGGTTTAAAAGTTGGGTTTTATATTCCTTTTGATGATTTGAAAGTTTGATTTGAGTTTTGTTGAAGTTTTAAAAAATTGGGTTCTGCAATAATCTGGAAAACGCGACTCTATAGCGAGAAAAACCTACCAGTTGAGAGTTCGTGAGGGGGTGCACGAGTAGTGGACTTGTGCACGAGTCTTGCACTTGGTGCACGAGTCGTGCAAGGGGTGCCCGTGCACTTATGCACGAGTCATGCACGTGGTGCTCGTGCACTTATGCACGAGTCGTGCACTTAGAGCACGAGTCGTGCCGCTGAGCACGACTCATGACAGTCTCCTCTCCCTCTTGTGCCTACTTTGCTCCTCTGTGATTTGCCTTCACGAGTTGTGTCTCTAAGCACGACTTGTGCTCGGTTCCTTGTTCGCAGAGCAAGCTTGGCCACTGTCACGAGAGCGACCTTTGGTCGCAATCGCGATAGTCCCTTCTCCGTTTTAAAATGTTTTTGAATGATCTTCTTCTTTGCATGGTTTCTCACTTATACTATGCATATATTATTTAAAATGTGAATTATTCAATGTGTTCCCATGCATAGAAATTATTGAAATATGAGAATTTGATCTATTATTATTGTGTTATTATCACACCCCAACCTATACCATGGAGACTTCTACTCGTGTCAAGGGAAGAAGAGTCCAGATAGGTAGAAGTGCCACATCCCACTAGTACAAATATGAAAACATTACATACAGAAATGACATATCAGAGACAAATAAAACTTTGAAAGAAGAAGAGCGATACAGAGCAAAATGAATACTTTTATTAATATACAAAAAGAGGTCTTTACATCTTACATCAGTTTATAAAACCAAAAATACCAATAAACAAAAGTCCAAAGTACACTGTTTCGAAGGGCTAACAAAACATTATATCTATTACAAAAGAAAGGAAAGCCTATACTACAAAACTCCCGATCTCTAATTGCGTTGGCCTTCCCGATGCGACACGCCTAAACCATGCGTACCAAAACCTTCCACACCTGCACGGATAAACACCCGTGCTAAGCGAAATCGCTTAGTGGGGAAAACACAAATGCATAACCGCCACTCACAGTGACGACAACAGAAAGCACATGATAATGATACAATTATAGACATAAAATCATACATAATTAATTCAAATATTTATATTATCATCCAATGTTCTTGTACAAAGATACACTAACACCTGCTTAATCATAAAGAGTGGATAATGAGTACACATAGATACTTAAGAGTATCAATACTATCTTATAAACACATAGATACCCGAAGGTATCGAAACATTCTTTTTATTTTTGTTCCAAATTGTTTTCACATAGAATCTTAAGAAAGATTCAAACAGAAGGATCGCGAGGATCCGATCGGGGACCTGATCAGGGTCCAAAATCGTACACATAGCTGCAGCATCACATAACTCTATTAGGCATGCCTAACTATCAACTTTCCGACAATAGCAGGTTATACGAAATCTTGTCAAATTAACATACATATTATTCATTTAAATAGGTATTCAAGGCTTTAAATAAAAGAATGTATGCAAAAGAAATCAAGTCATTAAGCAAAAGGAGAAGAAATCAAATTTGGAAGTCACGTCTGTCGCGCTCGCGACAGAAGCCAAAATACACTTCCCCGCCTCATCTCGCGATCGCGAGTGACCTCGTGGTCGCGAGAGGACGCAGGTGCTACTCTCTGTCGCGCTCGCGAGGGTTGTCGCGCTCGCGACAGAAAAGAGCCTTGCATATGTTCGGAGCTCGAGCACTCTATCGCGCTCGCGACAGAGAGCTCTTTCGAGTTCCTTGGCGCGACACCTCTAGCGCCAGCGCGAGGGCTGAAACCTCCGCACTCTGTCGCGCTCGCGACAGTGTCGCGATCATGACAGACACGGGTTTTTCAGTTCTTACGTCCAAAATCTGCAGAATTCTCACACAATCCACATCCAAACTTCCAAAATTGATTCTAAACCTCAAAATTAAGTAACACAAGTATCCACAACTCATAACATAACTAAAACCCAGCTTTATCACTATTTATCTTAATCAAATCAAGTCAAATACATGCTTAATTCCAAGAAATCCCAAAACATCAATTTTAACAATAATTGCAACTATTCACATGAGTTCTTGCAAATCCTTCAATAATATTCATTCTCTAACATCAAATATCAAGCTTAATTTAATTTAAGCCATAATAACACAACTCATAACCCCAATCACAGCAAACCACAATTATTAAACTGAAATCACAAATACACATAAAAAGACAAACGTTCCCAAACCTTCTTTCCTTAGCTCCTATTCGCGAGCTCCACTCCCGCTAGCGATTTCTTTCCCTTTATCCGATCTAGGAACCTCCTCTGAACCACAAACCCATACCAAGCAAGATTAAATTCTATAATAACCTACATAAACATATATAAATACTTTAACCTAGAGAAGAGGAAGAAGTATAATTTAAAACATCAATAACTCCTAACTCACCTTTGAGCTTTAAAATCACAAGCCAATCAACTCTAATTACTCAAATAAAGAAGAGGGAGCAAGATTGTGCAAAGAAAAAGGAGAACGAAGAAGAAGAAAAAAGGAAGAAAAGAGAGTGGCGTGAGGAAGAGAGGAAGAACGGGAAACAAGAGGGAATGGCTGCCTTCTCTCTCTCTCACCAACCCATTAAATGCTAACCCATCCACTATGCCACATGTCACTCTCCCCATAAAACAAATGTCCCATAATACACCCTTCTCCCATACATTACTATGCACACTAAGCTAACTCTTGCTCATACCTTACTTCTATACACCCACTTATACACTAGCCTAATTCCTCTTCTCAAACTAATACACATAAAATAAATAAATAATCCAATTTAACACATACATGCAACACATACAAATACACACATACAGACACGGACAGGCTCAAATTACTGGGGTGGTTTTGGGGTGTTACAATACTCCCCCACTTAACAGAATTTCGTCCTCGAAATTCTTACCTGTTTCAAACAACTGAGGGTATTGCAATCTCATAGCTTTCTCTGGTTCCCAAGTAGCTTCTTCAATACCATGATGTTGCCATAAGACCTTGACCAACGGTATCTATTTATTCCGGAGCTGTCTGATTTCCTTATCCAAAATCCTTTTCGGTTCTTCATCATAAGAAAAGTCTGACTGAATCTGAATATCTTGCACTGGTAACACATGCGAAGGGTCTGATCGGTATCTCCGAAGCATAGATACATGAAAAACATCATGTAATCTAGCTAATTCCATAGGCAAAGCCAACTGATACGCTACTAGACCTACTTTTCTTAGGATCTCATATGGCCCAATAAAACGTGGACTTAATTTGCCTTTCTTTCCAAAACGAAGAACCTTTCGCCACGGTGACACTTTTAAGAAAACTTTATCACCTACTTCATACTGAATATCTCTACGCTTCAGATTAGCGTAAGAACGTTGTCGGTCCTTAGCTGCTTTCAAGTTCTGTTGCACAACCCTCACTTTCTCTTCGGTATCCCGCGCTATATTTGGACCTATCATAGCCTTTTCCGACAGTTCAGTCCAACATACTGGTGTCCTACATTTCCATCCATACAATACTTCGTAAGGAGCCATACCAATGCTCGCCTGATAGCTGTTATTATATGCAAATTCCATCAAAGAAACATACCGATCCCAACTACCTGAAAACTCCAAAGCACAACCCCGGAGCATATCTTCCAAAACCTGAATAACCCTCTCTGATTGACCATCGGTCTGCGGATGAAAAGCAGTGCTGAAATTTAACCGAGTTCCCAAAGCTGCCTGAAGCTCTTTCCAAAACTTGGATGTAAAACGCGGATCTCGGTCTGATACAATGGATAACGGAATCCCATGCAATCGGACTATCTCATCCACATAAAGTTCCGCCAACTTGTCCATAGAATAATCCAATCGTACTGGCAGAAAATGCGCGGATTTCGACAATCGATCCACTATAACCCATACAGAATCATGCTTACGCTGAGTTATAGGCAAGCTAGATACAAAATCCATCGTGATGTCATCCCACTTCCATTGAGGAATGGGTAAGGGATGAAGCAATCCCGATGGCACTTGATGCTCGGTTTTCACTTGTTGACAGGTGAGACACCTAGAAATAAATTATGTTATATCTCTTTTCATTCCTGGCCACCAATAAAATTGCTTCAGATCTTGATACATCTTGTCCCCACCAGGATGCATAGTAAAGACTGATGAGTGAGCCTCTTGCAACAGCTTCTTCCTTAACTCACCCACATTAGGTACACATAACCGATTACCGTGCCTAAGCACTCCTTCTCCGTCTATCAAATATTCAGTCCATTTGCCCTCTTTCACTGCTTGACAAACACGCTGTAACACATGATCATCTAACTGGGCCTTTGCAATTTCCGATCTCAAACTTGGCTTAACTTTAAGTTGAGCAATCAAAGCACCTTCAGAATCAAATATCCATCTGCCTCGGCTAGCTAGCAACGCAGACATAGACTTCCTACTGAGAGCATGTGCCACTACATTAGCCTTACCCGGATGATAGTCAATAATACAATCATAATCCTTGAAGAGCTCTAACCATCTCCGTTGTCTCAAATTCAACTCCTTCTGAGTTAACAAATACTTGAGACTCTTGTGATCAGTAAAAATTCTGCACGTCTCCCCATTTAAGTAGTGCCGCCATACTTTAAGCGCAAATACTACCGCTGCTAACTCCAAATCGTGGGTCGGGTAGTTCCGCTCATGAGGCTTCAACTGTCTCGATGCATATGCTATAACCTTGTCCCCTTGCATCAGAACACAACCTAAGCCAATTCCCGAAGCATCACTGTACATAGTGTACTCTTTACCCGAAACCGGCTGTGTGAGCACAGGAGCTTTAACAAATAACTCTTTTAAACGATCAAAACTGGCTTGACACTTCTCAGTCCATACAAACTTAACATCCTTCCAAAGTAGCTTAGTTAAAGGAGAGGCTAACACTGAAAACCCCTGAACAAACCGTCGATAATACCCTGCTAAACCCAGAAAACTTCTCACTTCATGTACACTCTTCAGAGGAATCCAATTAACAATCGCTTCAATTTTACTTGGATCAACACGTACACCCTCTGCTGACACCACATGTCCAAGGAAAGCTACTTCGTTCAACCAAAACTCACACTTACTGAGTTTCACATACAGTTGATGATCTCTTAACATTTGCAACACCAACCTAAGATGTTCCTTATGTTCTTTTCGGTCTCTGGAGTATACCAAAATGTCATCAATAAATACCACAACAAACTTGTCCAGGTACGGTCGGAAAACTCGGTTCATCAGATCCATAAAGGCTGTGGGCGCGTTGGTCAAACCAAAAGGCATCACTAGAAATTCATAATGACCATAACGCGTCCGAAAAGCCGTCTTAGCCACATCTGCTTCTTTAACCCCCAACTGGTAATAGCCTGATCTCAAGTCTATCTTAGAGAATACCCCAGCTCCTCTCAACTGATCAAAAAGGTCTTCAATCCTCGACAATGGATACTTATTCTTGATAGTCACTTTATTAAGCTGTCTATAATCAATGCACATCCGTAGGGTTCCATCCTTCTTTTTAACAAACAGCACTGGAGCACCCCACGGTGATACACTGGGCCGAATGAATCCTTTGTCTAACAACTCTTGTAACTGACTTTTCAATTCCTTCAATTCCACTGGGGCCATTCGATAAGGAGCCTTAGAAATCGGAGCTGTTCCTGGGATAATCTCTACTGACAATTCAACCTCTCTCTCGGGAGGTAATCCCGGTAGTTCTTCCAGAAAGACATCTACAAAATCTCTTACAATAGGAATATCTTGAATCTTAACTTGTCCTCTCCGAGAATCCAAAACTACAGCTAGAAACGCTTCACAACCCTTCCTGATAAATCTTCTGGCTTTCATAGCCGATACCACATTATGCAGAGAACTGCTTCCAATTCCCTTCACAATAACAGGTACTTGATCTTTATCCTTCAAAACCATTACCTTCCTATGACAGTCCACTACCGCCCGGTGTTTATCTAACCAATCCATTCCCAAAATAATATCAAACTCATGGAACGGCAAGCAGATCAAATCCACGATAAACTCTATACCTTGAATCTTTAAGGGACACTTCCGACACACCCGATCAACCAAAACACTCTGACCCAAAGGACTAGATACACAAATCTCATATTCCATTTTCTCCTCACTTCCCAAACTATCCCACAACTTACCAGAACACACATAATAATGGGTAGAGCCCGGGTCAATCAAAGCATAAACTTCAGAATCAAACAGAGAGAACTTACCGGCAATTACTTCGGGAGCATTCTGTTCCTCTCGGGCCTTCATAGCATAGGCCCTGCCAGCCGATGGTACAGGGCGATCAACTGATTCTGAGGGTTCTCTCTCTCGAGACCGTCCACCACGACCCCTTCCTCTACCCCGATTACGGCTTCCTTGAGGTACATTAGATCCAGTTCGACTAGCTTCCTGCTGTCCTGATGGATCTCCATACCGACTTGGACAATTCGCAAGAAGATGGTCCGTAGAACCACATCTGAAACACCCTCCTGTTAACCATCGACACTCACCCCAATGTTGTTTGTTACAATGAGTACATCGGGGAGTGCTATCTCCTCTACCTGTGCCCGCTCCCCTGGAAGAACCCTGTCTTCTCCCTCTAGGAGCCGGACTAGCTGCAGACTCATCAGTAAAATTTCCTTGCGATTCCCTCGGCCTCTTGCCTGAAGAAGAGCCACCTCTTGCAGACTTCCTTCTTTGAGCTTTCTCTCTCAAAATATTCTCAGAACGTTCTGCCCTCAAGGCTGCTTGAACCAACTGATAATACTTCACATTCGGAGCCGACATCAAAGAGATTAACATCACCTTCAGAGACTCATTCAAACCTGCTTCAAAATGCTGACATCTGAACTCATCTGTGAGAACCCGTGGTGGTGCATACTTACTAAGCTTATTAAACTCATCTTCATATTTGGCCATAGATATTGTTCTTTGCTTGAGAGTTAGAAACTGCGCCCACTTGGCATCCTTATATGCTTTAGTTACATACCGGTTCTGGAACTCACTCTCGAAAAATTCCCATGTAATCGGTTCAGGAACCTGCAGTTGACTAGCCACTAACCTCCACCAATCATAAGCAGAACCTTGCAACAAAGACAATGCACACTCCACTTCTTGCTCTGGTGGACATCTAATCTCCCTAAGTACTCTGGACGTCTTCTCTATCCACATCTCTGCCTTATTAGATTCATCTATGCCAGTACCAAAGAAATCCTCTGCACCATGCTTTCTTAACTTCTAAATAGGGGCACTTGGTGCTGTTACTCTTTCAAGTACCCTCGTTATACTCTGAAGCATTGCCTCCAACGGTCCAATAGGCACCTCAGGTCGCCCCCTAGGAGGTTGAGCCGGACCAGAAACTGAGGGATCTTGCTCTTGGGGATTCGCACTTTCTGCTGACCCCTCAAGTGATCCACGAGCGGACTCCATAACTACAAAACATAAACGCAGTGCGCATCAGGCCAACACAACTCCCACAAACTAACTAACACACTGAAACCCAATAACATCTAACCCAAGAGCTCTGATACCACCTAATGTCACACCCCAACCTATAACATGGAGACTTCTACTCGTGTCAAGGGAAGAAGAGTCCAGATAGGTAGAAGTGCCACATCCCACTAGTACAAATATGAAAACATTACATACAGAAATGACATATCAGAGACAAATAAAACTTTGAAAGAAGAAGAGCGATACAGAGCAAAATGAATACTTTTATTAATATACAAAAAGAGGTCTTTAAATCTTACATCAATTTATAAAACCAAAAATACCAATAAACAAAAGTCCAAAGTACACTGTTTCGAAGGGCTAACAAAACATTATATCTATTACAAAAGAAAGGAAAGCCTATACTACAAAACTCCCGATCTCTAATTGCGTTGGCCTTCCCGATGCGACACGTCCAAACCATGCGTACAAAAACCTTCCACACCTGCACGGATAAACACCCGTGCTAAGCGAAATCGCTTAGTGGGGAAAACACAAATGCATAACCGCCACTCACAGTGACGACAACAGAAAGCACATGATAATGATACAATTATAGACATAAAATCATACATAATTAATTCAAATATTTATATTATCATCCAATGTTCTTGTACAAAGATACACTAACACCTGCTTAATCATAAAGAGTGGATAACGAGTACACATAGATACTTAAGAGTATCAATACTGTCTTATAAACACATAGATACCCGAAGGTATCGAAACATTCTTTTTATTTTTGTTCCAAATTGTTTTCACATAGAATCTTAAGAAAGATTCAAACAGAAGGATCGCGAGGATCCGATCGGGGACCTGATCAGGGTCCAAAATCGTACACATAGCTGCAGCATCACATAACTCTATTAGGCATGCCTAACTATCCACTTTTCGACAATAGCAGGTTATACGAAATCTTGTCAAATTAACATACATATTATTCATTTAAATAGGTATTCAAGGCTTTAAATAAAAGAATGTATGCAAAAGAAATCAAGTCATTAAGCAAAAGGAGAAGAAATCAAATTTGGAAGTCACGTCTGTCGCGCTCGCGACAGAAGCCAAAATACACTTCCCCGCCTCATCTCGCGATCGCGAGTGACCTCGTGGTCGCGAGAGGACGCAGGTGCTACTCTCCGTCGCACTCGCGAGGGTTGTCGCGCTCGCGACAGAAGAGAGCCTTGCATATGTTCGGAGCTCGAGCACTCTGTCGCGCTCGCGACAGAGAGCTCCTTCGAGTTCCTTGGCACGACACCTCTCGCGCCGGCGCGAGGGCTGAAACCTCCGCACTCTGTCGCGCTCGCGACAGTGTCGCGATCGCGATAGACACGGGTTTTTCAGCTCTTACGCCCAAAATCTGCAGAATTCTCACACAATCCACATCCAAACTTCCAAAATTGATTCTAAACCTCAAAATTAAGTAACACAAGTATCCACAACTCATAACATAACTAAAACCCAGCTTTATCACTATTTATCTTAATCAAATCAAGTCAAATACATGCTTATTTCCAAGAAATCCCAAAATAGCAATTTTAACAATAATTGCAACTATTCACATGAGTTCTTGCAAATCCTTCAACAATATTCATTCTCTAACATCAAATATCAAGCTTAATTTAATTTAAGCCATAATAACACAACTCATAACCCCAATCACAGCAAACCACAATTATCAAACTTAAATCACAAATACACATAAAAAGACAAACATTCCCAAACCTTCTTTCCTTAGCTCCTATTCGCGAGCTCCGCTCTCGCTAGCGATTTCTTTCCCTTTATCCGGTCTAGGAGCCTCCTCTGAACCACAAACCCATACCAACCAAGATTAAATTCTATAATAACCTACATAAACATATATAAATACTTTAACCTAGAGAAGAGGAAGAAGTATAATCTAAAACATCAATAACTCCTAACTCACCTTTGAGCTTTAAAATCACAAGCCAATCAACTCTAATTACTCAAATAAAGAAGATGGAGCAAGATTGTGCAAAGAAAAAGGAGAACGAAGAAGAAGAAAAAAGGAAGAAAAGAGAGTGGCGTGAGGAAGAGAGGAAGAACGGGAAACAAGAGGGAATGGCTACCTTCTCTCTCTCTCACCAACCCATTAAATGCTAACCCATCCACTATGCCACATGTCACTCTCCCCATAAGACAAATGTCCCATAATACACCCTTCTCCCATACATTACTATGCACACTAAGCTAACTCTTGCTCATACCTTACTTCTATACACCCACCTATACACTAGCCTAATTCCTCTTCTCAAACTAATACACATAAAATAAATAAATAATCCAATTTAACACATACATGCAACACATACAAATACACACATACAGACACGGACAGGCTCAAACTACTGGGGTGGTTTTGGGGTGTTACAGTTATAAATGTTATGTATAATGAAATGTAAGCTTATCTGTTAAGTTTAAATGAATGTATGATGATTAATAATAGGATTACATTTAATATGTTCTTATGAATACTTCGATCTGTGAAACCACACGTGATAAGTTTTTAAAATGATAAATGTAATTGTACACATGATATGCAAATATATGAATGCATGTGATCATAAAAGAATGTACAAGTATTTAATGGAAAATTTAGCCCGCGTGAGTCGGTCGTGGATAGATAGGCATGCCTATAGAGTTCTGTTTGCTGTAGCCTATGCATTCTGGACCTTGATCAAGTCCCCGTTTGGATCCTCATGATCCTCAATGTGTATGGATCTTGTTTAAGATCCCCCAATGTGAAAACGTTTTTATGAGAAAATGAGAAATTGTCTTTTGATTGTACACATGGGTACCCCCAATGTGTTCTGTTACTCGTTTATTCACCCCTTTGACTTAGCAGGAAATTAAAAGAATAACAAAATGTGAATGAATTGATATGTTTTGTAATGATGTGCAAAGAGATTATGTGAATAAGTATCTGATGCATTTGTGATAAATGCCATTTGACTTGTGCTCTACGCACTCCTCTGTTCTGGATCCTTTATGGACATTTGTGTGGAAAGGTATGGTACCTTCGGGTACCCATGTGTTTTGTATAATAATGCGATATCTGTTCAATGAAAAGAGTTATAACCAATAATGTTTTATTCTAATAGACATGTATGCATAGATCCTGATTGCATAAGAGTTAGTATGTGGATAATGCATGTTATTAATCTGTTCAAAAGCTATGAGGATGATTGTCTGTATGAAGTCTTTATAAAGAATTATTGAAAGATTTGACATGCATATTTGTTATGGTTGAATAATTAGTGAATGAATTCAATAAATATATTCATTTACACGTTGAATTGAGAATACAGGGATGTTATATTATTGCCTACTGGACCGTAGACTGGATTACTATTGTAAGTATATTGGTAAGGAATTGACATGCATTATTGTTAGTTTTAATGCATACGGTAATTATGTATCAATTGGTAAGTATGGGATAATAAAGTGTTAAGCATGATATAGATAACTGAATGTAGGAAATAAGTTAGGAGTAATTATGAAACTTGTGTGTATAAAGGTTTTTTTTTTTTGATAAAATGTATAAAGGTTTTTTGTAAAACTATGTGGTTCTGATTCCCAACAATAGGGATACATAAGAAGCTTGGGATAATTATTTCAGGCCCGAACCAAATATGAGAATTGAAGTGTTTTGGTTTTGAACAATGTAATGGATAAAACAAATGGATGTTTTGACTTCAGTATCGACATTGTAATTTGCATGATTTTGGAAATATTAGTAATAATGGGAATGGGTAAGACTTAGTATTTTCTAACTAGCAAATGTATTTTTGGTAACATATGAGGTATAACTATTTATATGGTCAATTAATGAATTAGGTGAATGATGGGTATGTGTAATGTTCTTGTGATTAAAAAGTAATAGGGTAAATTTCTTGTTGTGGTATATAAATGAATGTGTAAATGAAATTTCTTAGGTTTTTGTATGAGAATAATGATATGAATTTGTAATAGTCTTAACCGGTATTTCTTTATGCTTGTGTATATATATGTACTTATGCATGTGTTTGTATTAGCAACCACTGCGAGTGGTTGGTTACTATTTGTTTAGCCCCATGAAGCGTTATCGCTTAGCACGGGTGTTTCTCTGTGCAGGTTAAGAGATCAGAGTAGCGCAGCGGTTCTCTGTGACTTTGGCCAATGAGTTGGTAGAAGTTATAGAAAGTTTTTCTTGATTGTCGGTTTGTAATTAAGTTTATTTATTTAGCATTTGTAATAAGTTGTAATATTTTATAGTGCGAATAATGGTGTGGTGATGATATAAGTTTAGGATGTGTATGTGGTTGAGGTTTTAGATGTTAGAAATTTTATTATTCCATCTTTTGTATTGCCATTAGTGTCTTTGTCGGGTTGCACTCTCCGTTCACCATAGCTCTCTGTCCTTTGATACGCTATGTGTGGGAGTTGGGGGTGTTACAATTTCCTCCCATATTGTCCGAATGGCTGAAAACCTAACATTTCTAGTCTCGGCAGCAAATGAAGGATGAGTTTCATTGAAATGATTCCAAGCTAGAGAGTCGGAAGGATGCTGCATAAGCCCTTCATTTTGGACATGATTATAATAACATCTCATATGTGTTGTTGTCGCTTTTGATTGATATAATCGTTGCAGCCTAGGTATTAGTGGAAAGTAATACATCTTTTTATAAGCTTTTAGTATGTGCTTATGAGATTCGACACGCATTTTGAATTTGGGGTGATTACAAAACTTGCAATGTGTCAAGTTTTCATCTTTATGCCAAAAGAACATGTATCTCTCATTGCAACAATTGATTTTTTGGACTTGTAATCCTAAGCTTCTAACAAGATTTTTTATTTGGTAAAAATTGTCAGGCAATATGTTGCCTTTGGGCAAAGCTTCCTTAAACAGTTGGATGTCTACATCATAAAACCTCTCTGGTAGATTAAACTCAGATTTGTCATACAACATCATTATAACTATAGAAAGCTGAGAATGGTTATCACAACTAGGATACAACTCGCATTACCGGATCCAAGAAGATCATAAAATTCTTGACATTGTGGATTAAGAGCCTCATTCATTGAATTTACATAAAAAATTGATGGTCTAGGTTGGTTAGGATTTGATGGAGGGCCTTGTTCAGGATTATAAGTAGTTTGATCTTTTGGAATAAATTGTTGCCAATAGGTGTCAGGATTAAAATTAAGCCCAGTTGCATCAAGTACCATTTGCTGATATGGATTTCTCACCTCAAAACCATGTACTGTTTCATTGATTATTTCATTCGAATTTGACTTTTTACCCATAATGTTTGTCTCTCCATGACAATTCCAAACCAAATAATCCCGAATAAATCCCTTACAAAAGAGGTGACTCATAATAGTTTCCACATCATTGAACTTTCGGTTCACACAATTTTTTCAAGGACACCTGATATGATCACCACTCATTTCTTCGGGATGAGAAGTGGCGCATTTAACAAAATTCTCTACTCTATATACGAATAAGGAATTAGTCCTTCCACTTGCATCCCACTAATTATACATTCAACTACGATCTAAGGATTCCATTTAATCTAAATTTTTTGATTTTAACAAAATAAGAAAAAACCAAAAGTTTAGTCTCAGCAGTATATAGAAGAAGAGAGCCTTTTGCAGTTGCTATTCTTATTGGGCAAGACTAAGCAATATTCTTTAACTCTAGCATCTTGAAATAGTTGATTCAAATGTTTAGAAATTCCAACCTCTATAGGGACAAAAGAATAAACAAATGCAAAGTTGATAAAAAAAAATTGAAAACTAGATTTTTCCTTAAAAAAGAGCTACAGTCATTAAAAACAATTAAGCAGACAAAATTGTCCACTAATTACAATTATAAATTTGCATAAAATAAAAGTTGTAGAATATTTGAAGCTTAAATACCAAATTATCATGTTAAGGAAAATTCTTAATGGATTAATTATCAATTTACCCTTAAACTTTGCTTTTGTGTCTAATATAGCCTAAATTGCAATGAATTATTGAAAATATCAAGGATAAAATGATTAACATTGCCTTGATAATGTATGAAACACAATTTGAGTACTTTTTGTTAGTTATTTTTGAGGAAAATAGTTTTAATAATACTAATTTCTTTAATTTGTTAATAAAATTAAAGTTGTGAACTAATATGGCCATTGAGTTTATTTTTTCCCTTAATTGGATTTTAGTTTCAAATTTGTAGAGCAAATTAACATTTAAACCAATTTAAAATTAAGAAGGTGTATAAAACATGAAATCAATTAATGGAACCAATGAATTTTAATTTACAAATACTAATTTTTTACTAGAATTGTGAATAATCGCATTTAAATTTCAATTAAATTTTGGTAATAAAAAAAAGTCAATTTAAATATATTGTAATTTAAATTAATTGAAAAATAGGTTTTTACTAGATATTTTAGTGCAAAAAAAAAGGACTTTTAAATAAAAAAAAAAACCTAAAATTTTCTATATAGAGAAGAACAAATGTATTTTGTCTCATTCTTTCCATTGTACATTTTGTTACATACTACCAGTTTAGATTGTCTTTCTAGGTTCAACACAAGTTTCAATTTTTCTTTCTTTGATATTTGTATTTCAATAGAATTTTATCATAAGTACCTTAATACAGATCAAATTGATATCATGCTGTTATGATTTTTCCAAGTGTGTGTGTGTTTGTATATATATAATTAAAGATATTATGTGGCAGCTTTCATTAGTTTCATACATGGGTTATTTCATATACTTGATGTAAGTAAGCATAACTCTATTTAACTAGTGAGACTAATCAAAATTCACTTGGATCCAATTAATGCCAAACAGATTAACATAGTACTGGAGAAAATTGCTTCTTTTTCTTTCAAATTATATTGGGTGTAAGTTGTATGATCCTATAAAGTGTAGGATCAGTATATAAAACTTTTTTTTTTTATGGATATAGGTGTTATAAAAATTTCATTCTTGTGTTTGTACGTTTACAATTGAATCTCATTAATGATAATTATCACCAATAATCTTGAAAATTTTGGTATTCCAGTTTAATAGAATCTAATTCTACTTTATATTCAATTCCGATGGGAAAGAATATCCCATGGCATTTTGAAGCTCAAAGGTAAAAACTTTTCAAAATGGGTTATGCTTTTTTCTTTTTTTTTTCTGCTCATAGTTAGTCACATAAGATTATGAAGAATGCAAAGAAAATATAGAACGTTAAACAAGAATTTACAAGATTAAACAACTTTAGAAAACATATTAACAACATAGCATGAGTAGGAAGAAAAACATGAGCAGGTTTATCCTATCACAGGGGTTTATCCAAGCACATCCCTTTCATAAATAAAAACATAAGCAGTCAAAACATAACAAAAACATAGGATTTTATATGTACAAAGACCAAACTCATACTGTTTGCCAACATATATACACGAACCAGTAAAGAAAAAGTCAAAATACAAAGAATAAATCACAAAAATTCACAATAAAGTCTTCAAACTTAACAAAATCTTCAATTACCAACTGGAACATACCTTTTTTGTGCCTTTAGATTTGCTAGATTTGGATCTGATAGCAGAAAAAAAGATCCCTTATCCGTCCTCCTCCTTTCACCTGTCCAATGTTGCCAGAAACCTCAACAAAGAAGAAGAAATTTTACACTAATAACAGTCTCTCAACTCCAGATCAACATTTAAACACCGGATACTAAATTTTTATGGAGGTTTAGATGTATTTAACTTACCTCTCACACACTAGAAGCAACTAGAGTTGCTATCATCAATCAGTCCGCCGGTGATAACAGGCGGCGACACCTGTAGCGGAGATTGGGAAAAATTGGGGATTGGTGGTTTTGTCTCTTTGCGTTTTTTAATTCAGGTGAGAAAGATAATTTAGGGATTTAGGTTTTCGCAATCTGTTTCTTAAAAATAGATTAGCGACTGCATTATGTTAGTCACTAAATAATTCAAAATAAATCTAAACATTTACCGACCAAAACAATTAGTCGCTAATATTGTGGTAAAACACACTTTAAATATTTGCAATAGAAAGATCAATCGCTATTTAGTTGCAAATTGTTTTGTTCTGATTAGCGACGAAAAATTAGTCTTTAATGTTCGACAAATCATTTTCCTAAATAAAAATAAATCAAATACATTTAGCGACTACTATGTCTGTTGCTAATTTAGTTGCAAAAAGGCGCTAATTCTTTGCGCCAGTTTTTGTGACTAATTATCTGTTTCCGTCGCTATTTAGTCACTAAATTCCTATTCTTATTGAAAAACTATATTTTTATGACTAATTATAATTTCAGTTGCCAATCTATCGCAATTTAGTTATTAAATAACAGTAGTCACTAAATTCAATCGCTAAATCATTATTTTTCTTATAGTGATTGTACTTATATTTATCTATATAAACATTACTAAATGTATAAAAATTCATGTATAAAAAAATCTAAAAATTAATTAAAATTTTTATTTTACCATACTTTTTTTTGAGGAAAAAAGGAATGGCATTAATCAAGAGAGCATAATATCAGAATGCAAAAAAGGCTTTACAAAATTAGGAGCCTTCTGCCAGAACATAAAACTAGCATAAGAATGAGCAGTTTTTGCAAGAACATAAGCTACCTCATTAACATGTCTTTTAATGAAACCAATTGAAATATTTTGGCATAAACTAGCAACCGACCTACAAGAACGAATAGCATACCCAAATTTAGTGAGATCAGATATAAAATGATTGAATGAGTCAACAACCATTTTTGCATCCAGTTCAATCCGAACATTGTGCAGTTCTCCTTAATCAGCTTAGAGCCTCCTTTAAATAAACTGCATCAGCCAATGAAACATTCCAGTAGCCCCCAATCGACTTATTTTACCATACTTTAGTTTTTGAAATTATTTTTTTTTAAACCTATTATTTTTAAATTCCTAATCTATATGAAACTCTGTAACACACTTATACCCGTAAATGATACGGATACCGGATGTTACAATACTGCACTGACAAACACTACAATACACTAGATAGCTCTATAGAATTTTGTGTTTTTACAACAATAACAATCATAAACATACATATACGAAACTTAACAGTACACTGACATACACATCAAATACTTATACCATAATTCATTACTTCTCCGTACCGCGGTCATAGACATGTCATGCCAATCCATCTATCCTTGCTGTAAAATACTCCTTACTGTCGTCACTACATATTTGGCCACGTAAAAATCTATCACAACCTGCGCACAGTAACACTCTACGCGCTGAGCATTAAAAATGCCCAGTGGTGGATACATATTCTAAATTTTCCACACTAATACAATATGCATGCACACACAAACATTCCTCTTTATTCCGATTACGGGAACATTAATTTCTAAATCTTTTAGATGGTTATGACATACTTTTAGTATAATTTTTTATCTTTTCCCTTTGTCATTAATAATGCAAATATATTTATCATTATTATTGAATTTATTAATATTACTATCATTTACAATGTTAACTTTTACAATGTATTATCATTACATTGCGTCTATTAATCTAAAGACCAGTTATAATGACAATTTTTTAATTATCTTATAATTGTATTCATTAGCTTTTGTTTATGTAACTACTCCTTATAATTTACTTTATCCTTTTCATTTTTATTATCGGTATCTTTATTATTGGAACTAATAATCTTAAAAATTGTAACTCTACGCTCGGTCTAACAATCAATAATCAATTTCACTAACAATCCTTTTTATTATTTTATCTATATCTATAACTTTTGGATTCCTTCTTTTATTTCCTTAACTTATGTACTTAATTGCAGTCTATATTCTGACACTTTATTGTCTACTAAATTATTTTTTAGAATGGTCATTATTTTTGATATTAACGACACTGATTTAATATTACTACTTTCTTTATGTCCTTAACACTCCCTTTACTCTTCTTGTATTGCACTAACTCTTTTACAATTTATATTTGCATTAATATTTTTCATTTTATCAAATCTTTCACTGTATTACCTAATTTTAACCAATTACAAGTCATATTATACCCTTAAATGGTTAACACTAAAATTCAATTACTGGCTTATCTGGACACTTATTATTCTATCATTATTTTCTTATTTCTCTCTCAATCAATGCTATTTTATTATTACTGACATTGTCATCAATTGACATTTATTCTAGTTATTCCATATCCATTAATCAATAATATAGTTTTTATATTTATCTTAACAATTAGCTTAACCCACATTTTATATTAATGTTATTCTTGTAATTTCATTATTAATACGTAAATTCTTTCTCAGTTCCATTTACTTATATAATTAACATTATAATGTTTCCATTATTTTCTTTTATATTAACTCTGTCCTAATAATCACATTACAATCTATTCTATTACTATTATATTTATTATTTCCCATGATATTTAATTAAACACTTTTAACGTTCTAATTTAACAAATTACACAATCAATTTCATCGGTCCTTTTTGAACTTTCATTCCATAACCATGCATTATAATTTAATTTACTAAGGTCCTTTTAAGAATCTTACTATAAGTAATTATAATTTAGTTCTCTACATTTACCAATATATAACCAAAACAATGTTCTCATAATTTCACTTAATAGTCCATTTCCTGATCAATTTACATTTAAGCTCTAATATTAACATTATTATGATCAATTACATTTAAGTTCCTCCTTTTTCACTTATTTATAATTACATCATTACCTAAACTTAATTTAGTTACACACACATCCATAATCATCATACATTTATAAATCAATTAAAACCATTATACATCTAATAATTATTCAGACTACAATATTCTATAATTCTTAATTATTCATTCACTAATTATCAATTATGCATTTATTACCTATATCATTGATTAATTATACCTTAATCCCTTAATTAGCCTCAATATTGCAAATTTGCAATTTGGTCCTTAAACTTTATATTAATTTACAATCTTCCCATTAATTGTTTCATATTTACAAAAGTGCCACTAATTAATTTCATTATTACATTTGTTTATGATTTGGCGTATAATTTACAATTTCGTCCTTACCCTAACATTTTAAAATCAAATTACACTTTAATTCTTATTTTGCCCTTAAATTCCAATTTTGCCATTCCAATTCATTATAATTACAATCATGCCACTAATTAATCTTAATTTCACTTTTAATTTATTATTAACTTACAATTTCACATTTTAGTCCTTAAACCACTCATTTAGGTCATTTATCCATTTAGAAATTTATATTAGTCAACAATTACACTTAGATCCTTTAAATTGCTATTCATTTGTAGAATTCCATTTAGGTCCTTAACAATTTCAATAATTCCAATTACGTCCCCATCTTTTTCAATAATTCCGTATACGTCCCTACTTTTTCAATAATTCCATCTATATCCCTATTTTACCACTTTTTCCCTAAATTACTATTTTGTCCCTATATTTTCATTTATTTACATTATTACCCTTTGATTACACTTTTTTACCTAACTTACGCCATTCTTATCCATTAGGTGTAAAATTACCATTTTACCCCTAATCTTTTTATTCTTTCAATTTAGTCCCATTTTCACTTATTTTCTTAATTATCATTATTTTAATCAATTTTAATGCATAATTACTATTATTTTCCTAGTATACACCCGGTAGAAAATCCACTAATCGGATATGCAGGATGTGGACCCCACAGATCCACTATATTATAGAATGACCCCAATAGGACCATTCATCACTGCACTACACTACACTGATCACTTTTAAGCACTATACACTGTGACAGACCATCATTGGCCTATCAGTAGCGAGTTGTTATGACTCGTACCGCAGTGTGGAATCCCTATGGCTAGCCAATTATATCCTGGACTAGATTTCACTACCAGTCTACTACTAAGGGCAATTATCATCAAAATTTTAATTAAATCACATAATATGTCAACATGTACTATTTGGCCATTAAAATTTACATATCACTTATAATTCACTTTCATTTATGATATTTAAGCATTTTAACAGTAATTATTACATACTTCATAATTTTCATACTTCGCTTGCAGCTGGTTCCAGAAAGAAAACCCATCGCTATACTCCTTCCTATACTCAAAGCCTAACGGAGACCAGCGGCCTATAGGCCCGCCATATGCTATGGAGGTAGGTAGACTAAACCCCCTTTTCGATAAGGGATTCGGACATTCATTCCAACTATACTGATTCGATAAGACATGAGAGGGTAAAAAGGCTTAAAGGAGTTCTCACTTCTGGATATGGGTTTTAACTCCGAGATTGATTTCTCAATCAACATAATAGGCTAACATACCAAAATATGTTCAAATTAAATCCATTAATTCCAATAAAATTAGTATACACTCAATTATTATTATATAATCATTTCATGCCATTTCACTTATCAATTTATCGAAATACTTTTAGATATTCCATTGATTACCATTCGGCCTAGGCATTAAATCTTCACTAAGATTGTTTTCCATTCCATTAATCACTCACTTAACTAAATTAAATGATATACACTTCAAATATGCTATTTATATGCTTAAATCACTAAAGGAATTCATTACTTTCCTTATTATTCAATTTGGCCAAGAATTGATTTCTTCATCAATAATTAATTTTGTTCCTTTAGTCATTCATTTAACTAGATTACATATTATTCATCATAATTACATAATTATTATGCCTAAAATATCCATTTATACCTTATATACACTTAACAATTCAGCCATATACTCAATCCTTTATCAATATTCATTTTTCTTCGTTTAAACATTAATTTATCTAAATTACATGTTATTTATCACAAATATACAATTCATTTGCATTAATCACTAAAGTATACCCTTGTATACTAAGGTATACCATTCGGCCTATAAAGTTTCTATGGTATATGATTTATTTATTTCCATTTTAATCATTCAAAAACTCATTTTTAGCCTTCCTAAACATGTCTATCAAATTTGTTTCAATTAAACATGCATAAATCACATACATACAATATGAACATAACCTAAAATTATACTTTTTCAATGGAAAAAGAAGGATATTGTATCCACTAACCTTAGATCCTTGCTTTTCATGCTTAGAGCTCCCTTATCCATGCCTTAATCCTTTGAAATACCTTTCTCCACAAAAATTCCTTAAGTGGCCGAATCTCATTTTTGGGACATAACCATTGCCACTTGCTTTTTACCATTTTTAATCCACCAAATGGACTCCAATCACCATCACCATGTTGTAGAGGAGCTTAAATTTTTCTACGAGGCTTAGATTTAGGGAGAGAATTGGATGAAAGATGAAGAAATTTGGTGAAAAGAAAGAGGAAACAATTTGGCTAAGAGAGGAGGAAGAGGAGCTGCTGGAATTATGCTCATTTATCTCAAGAAATCTGATATTCCAGCCTTTATATAGCCTCTCTTAATGGGCCAAGTCATGGGAAATCAATTGGGCCAAACCCAAAGCCCATTTAAGTAATTTAAGCCCCTTTTCAAACCAAAAATAATTTCCCTCACTTCTCAAATTCAATTTCACTAAAAATCAATTTCATAATTGTTAAAATATAATTTTAGTCTGCACGTAAAATATTAGCTCAATCGAAGACCGTTTCCCAGTCTTGTTCACTTAAACCTGTTCAATTAGGCAATTTTCGGTGTTACCATAAAATTCATTTTTCATTGCCAAATAATTTTACATATTATTTAGAGAAAATCTAGAGCCTATTGCAATTTTTAAAGATTATCTTCTATTTTTAACAGCCCAATCAAACCTCGGTCAACTAGTCAAACGAAAATCAACTGGTCCGATCGGTTTGGTTCACTAGTTGAACTGGTTATGTTCACTTTTCATCTTTAACATCATTTTCACTCATAATAGCCTAATTGACCTTGGTTTCATCTCAATTAGGATCCTTTTCAGTCTGGTTCGATTGAACCGGTCCGGTTCACTAATTTTTCAGTGTCATCAAAAATTTTATTTTTCACCACTAAAAATTCATAAATATTATTTAAAGTCTATCCATGCCTATAAAAATATTTTTAGAGGTCATTTACTGTTTTTAAAAATTCGGTCAAATCCTTGGTTACTATTAAACCGAACCCGAGCCTTTTCTTCAGTTTGACTTTTAGGGACCTATTTGATCTCATTTTCACTCCAAATTATACCATCAAATTCCTTATTATTTGTATTTTCTAATAGTCCAATAAAATATTTTTCACGACCGGTTTCTCGGGAGATCACCCATCAGGGGCTTCCCTAGCGTGAGCACATTTAACCTTTCTCCTCTACTGCCTTTTTAGGTATAGTCACTGATATTTTCGTATGAAATTCACACTATAGATTCTATAGATTTCACTGATCATTACTGATCCGGTATTCAGGCCATTATAGTTCTCCCCTACTTATAAAAATTCGTCCTCAAAATTTTCCTTATGTACCCCAATCACAGATCACAACCACTATACAATGTTGATATTTAATTCAAAAGATCCATTAACATTCCATCAGTCATCATACCTTACATTCCCTTACAATTCAATAAGCTTACACTATTCTAATATTCCCTCAAATACCGTTAGCCACTTTTGTCATCAATACCTATTCATGGCATGTATACGTATCACTTCGTCCTTATTACACTATCTCTGATGTTAGGATCGCCTAAACCTTTGCTTTGATACCAAAATAAATGTAACACCCTTATACCCGTAAATGATACGGATACTGGATGTCACAACAATATACTGACAAACACTACAATGCACTCGATAGTTCTGTAGAAATTTTTTTTACAATAATAACAATCATAAACATACATATACAAAACTTAACAGTACACTGACATACACATCAAATACTTATACCATAATTCATTGCTTCTCCATACTGCAATCGTATACATGCCATGCTAATCCATCTATCCTTGCTGTCAAATACTCCTTACTGTCGTCACTACATCTTCGGCCACGTCAAAATCTATCACAACCTGCGCGGAATAACACTCTACGCGCTGAGCATTAAAAATACCCAGTGGTGGATACATATCCTAAATTTTCCACACTAATACAACATGCATGCACACACAAACATTCCACTTTATTCCGATTACGGAAACATTAATTTCTGAATCTTTTAGACGGTTATGACATACTTTACTTATATTTATTTATCTTTTCCCTTTTATTAATACTGCAAATATATTTATCATTATTATTGAATCTATCAATATCACTATCATTTACACTGTTAACTCTTACAATGTATTATCATTATATTCCGCTTGTTAATCTAAGGACCAGTTATCAAGACAATTTTGTAATTATCTTATAATTGTATTCATTTGCTTTTGTTTCTGTAACTACTTCTTATCAATTACTTTATCCTTTTCATTTCTATTATCAGTATCTTTATTATGGGTACTAATAATCTTAACAATTGTAACTCTACATTCGGTCTAACAATTAATAATCAATTTCACTAACAATCCTTTTTATTATTTTATCTATATCTATAACTTTTGGATTCCTTCTTTTATTTCCTTAACTTATGTACTTAATTGCAGTCTATATTTGGACACTTTATTGTTTACTGAATTATTTATTAGAATGGTCATTATTTTTGATATTAACGACACTGATTTAATATTACTACTTTCTTTATATCCTTAACACTCCCTTTACTATTCTTGTATTACACTAATTCTTTTACAATTTATATTTGCATTAATATTATTCATTTTATCAAATCTTTTACTGTATTACCTAATTTTAACCAATCGCAAGTCGTATTATACCCTTAAATGGTTAACACTAAAATTCAATTACTGGCTTATCTGGATACTTATTATTCTATCATTATTTTCTTATTTCTCTTTCAATCAATGGTATTTTATTATTACTGACATTATCTTCAATTTAACATTTATTCTAGTAATTCCATATCCATTAATCAATAATATAATTTTAATATTTATCTTAATAATTACCTTAACCCACATTTTACATTAATGTTATTCTTGTAATTTCATTATTAATACGTAAATTCTTTCTCAATTCCATTTACTTATATAATTAACATTATAATGTTTCCATTATTTTCTTTTATATCAACTATATTCTAATAAACACATTACAATCTATTACTATTACTACTATATTTATTATTTCCCATGATATTTAATTAAACGCTTTTAATGTTATAATTTAACAAATTACACAATCAATTTCATCGGTACTTTTTGAACCTTCATTCCATAACCATGCACTATAATTTAATTTATTAAGGTCCTTTTAAGAATCTTACTATAACTAATTATAATTTAGTTCTCTACATTTACCAATATATAACCAAACCAATGTTCTCATAATTTCACTTAATAGTTCTTTTCCTGATCAATTTACATTTAAGTCCTAATATTAACCTTATTATGATCAATTACATTTAAATCCCTCCTTTTTCACTTATTTATAATTAAATCATTACCTTAAACTGAATTTAGTTACACACACATCCATAATCATCATACATTTATAAATCAATTAAAACCATTATACATCTAATAATTATTCATACTACAATATTCTATAATTCTTGATTATTCATTCACTAGTTATTAATTATGCATTTATTAGCTATATCATTGATTAATTATACCTTAATCCCTTAATTAGCCTCAATATTTTAAATTTATAATTTGGTCCTTAAACTTTATATTAATTTACGATCTTACCCTCAATTGTTTTACATTTACAAAAGTGCCACTAATTAATTTCATTATTACATATGTTTATCATTTGGCATATAATTTACCATTTAGCCCTTACCCTAACATTTTAAAATCAAATTACACCTTAATTCTTATTTTGCCCTTAAATTCCAATTTTGCAATTCCAATTCATTATAATTACAATCATGCCACTAATTAATCTTAATTTCACTTTTAATTTATTATTAACTTACAATTTCACATTTTAGTCCTTAAACCACTCATTTGGATCTTTTATCCACTTCGATACTTACATTAGTCAATAATTACAGTTAAATTCTTTAAATTGCTATTCATTTGTAGAATTCCATATAGGTCCTTAACAATTTCAATAATTCCAATTATGTCCCCGTTTTTTTCAATAATTCCATATACGTCCCTACTTTTTCAATAATTCCTTATATATCCCTATTTTACTACTTTTATCCCAAATTACTATTTTCTCCTTACATTTTCATTGATTTACATTATTACCCTTTGATTACACTTTTTACCTAACTTACGCCATTCTTATCCATTAGGTGTAAAATTACTATTTTACCCTTAATCTTTCTATTTCTTTCAATTTAGTCCCATTTTCACTTATTTTCTTAATTATCATTATTTCAATCAATTTTAATGCATAATTACCATTATACACCCGGTAGAAAATTTACTGACTGGATATGCGGGACGTGGATCCCATAGATCCACTACACTATAAAATGACCCCAATAGGACCATTTATCATTGCACTGCACTACACTGATCACTTTTAAGTAATATACACTGTGACAGACTGTATTGGCCTGTCAATAGCGAGTCCTCATGACTCGTACCGCGGTGTGGAATTTCTATGGCTAACCAATTATATCCTGGACTAGATTTCACTACCAGACTACTACTAAGAGCAATTATCATCAAAATTTCACTTAAATCACATAATATGTCAACATGTACCATTCGACCATCAAATACACTTCACTTTAAAATTTACATATCACTTATAATTCACTTACGTTTCTTATATTTAAGCATTTTAACACTAATTATAACATACTTCATAATTTACATAACATGTAACCACATTTTCCAAAATATGTTCAAATTAAATCCATTAATTCCAATAAAATTAATATACACTCCATTGTTATTATATAATCATTTCATGCCATTTCACTTATCAATTTATCAAAATACTTTTAGATATTCCATTGATTACCATTCGGCCTAAGCATTAAATCTTCACTAAGATTATTTTCTATTCCATTAATCACTCACTTAACTAAATTACATGATATACACTTCAAATATGCCATTTATATGCTTAAATCACTAAAAGAATTCATTACTTTCCTTGTTATTCAATTCGACCAAGACTTCATTTCTTCATTAATAATTAATTTTGTTCCTTTATTCATTCATTTAACTAGATTACATATTATTCATCATAATTACATAATTATTATGCCTTAAATATCCATTTATACCTTAAGAACATACACTTAATAATTCGGCCATATACTTAATCCTTTATCAATATTCATTTTTCTTCAATTAAAGATTAATTTATCTAAATTGCATGTTATTTATCACAAATATACCATTCATTTCTATTAATCACTAAAGTATACCCTTGTATACTAAGGTATACCATTCGGCCTACAAAGTGTCTACAGTATATGATTTATTTCATTCTATTTTAATCATTCAAGAACTCATATTTAGCCTTCCTAAACATGTCTATCAAATTTGTTTCAATTAAACATGCATAAATCACACACATACAATATGAACATAACCTAAAATTATACTTTTTCAATAGAAAAAGAAGGATATTGTATCCACTAACCTTAGATCCTTGCTTTCCATGCTTAGAGCTCCCTTATCCATGCCATAATCCTTTGAAACACCTTTCTCCACAAAAATTCCTTAAGTGGCCGAATCTCATTTTTGGGACATAACCTTTGTCACTTGCTTTTTCCCACTTCTAATCCACCAAATGGACTCCAATAACCATCACCATGTTGTAGAGGAGCTGAAATTTTTGTAGGAGGCTTAGATTTAGGGAGAGAATTGGAAGAAAGATGAAGAAATTTGGTGAAAAGAAAGAGGAAACAATTTGGCTAAGAGAGGAGGAAGAGGAGCTGCTGGAATTCTGCTGATTTCTCTCAGGAAATCTAATATTCCAGCCTTTATATAGCCTCTCTTAATGGGCCAAGTCATGGGCAATCAATTAGGCCAAACCCAAAGCCCATTTAAGTAATTTAAGCCCATTTGCAAACCAAAAATAATTTCCCTCACTTTCCAAATTCAATTTCACTGAAAATTAATTGCATAATTATTAAAATATATAATTTAGCTTTCACATAAAATTTTAACTCAATCAGAGACTGTTTCTCGGTCTGGTTCACTTAAACTAGTCCTATTAGATAATTTTTGGTGTTACCGTAAAATTCCTTTTTCATTTCCAAATAATTCTACATATTATGCAGAGAAAATCTGGAGCATATGGTAATTTTTTAAGATTATCTGCTACTTTTAACAGCCCGATCAAACCTTGGTCAACTAGTCAAACCAAAATCAATTGGTCCGATCGGTCCGGTTCACTAGTTGAAGCGGTTCGGTTCACTTTTCATCCTTAACATCATTTTCACTCTTAATAGCCGAATTGACGTTGGTTTCATCTCAATCAGGATCCTTATCCGGTCCTGTTCGATTGAACTGGTCTGGTTCACCAATTTTTCAATGTCATCAAATATTTTATTTTTCACTACTAAAAATTCATAAATATTATTTGAAATCAATCCATGCCTTCAAAACTATTTTTAGAGGTCATTTACTATTTTCAACAATTCGGTGAAACCATTGGTTACTATTAAACTGAACCAGAGGCTTTTCTTCAGTTTAACTTTCGGGAATGTATTTGACCTCATTTTCACTCCAAATTATACCATCAAACTCTTTATAACTTGTATATTCTAATAATCTAATAAAATACTTTT
Source organism: Excoecaria cochinchinensis (assembly GCA_947683425.1). NCBI lineage: Eukaryota > Viridiplantae > Streptophyta > Magnoliopsida > Malpighiales > Euphorbiaceae > Excoecaria > Excoecaria cochinchinensis. Next base: position 4,024,053 of record CANTUQ010000010.1, on the reverse strand, counting down.
CACTACCGGCTTATCGGGAGGTTACCCATCATGGGCTTTCCTGGCCTGAGCACGTTTAACCTTTCTCCTCTACTGCCTTTTTAGGTACAGTTATTGATATTTTTGTACGAAATTCACACTATAAATTATACAGATTTCACTGATCATTACTGACCCGATATTCGGGCCATTACAAACTCTAATAATATCCCAAAAGCGATAATATTTAAAAAATTAAATAAATTCTTATCTTGTTTAACTTTTTTATTTTTAAAATTCAAAACAACCTGACCAATCTTAGTTGGCCTACTAACTTGGATGGCATTGGAAAAAACAACCCTAGTAATATGTCTAAGTAAAATGGAAAATATAGCCGATAAGAACGAGCATAGGCCAGCTAACCGATTTATTAACAAAAAAAATAATCAGTCTATTGACATTGATTTTTCAAAATCATTAACCATTAACAAGTCTATATTATTCGGTTAACCAGTTCATCGATTTTGGTTTTTTCAGTTTGATTAACCCATTTTTTTTGGTTAACCATTAAAATTTATAACACATAATTATAAAAAAAAAAAAGACAAAGTTCAATTTAATTTTAAATGTACAAAGTAATTCAAAACCAAAATCACAAAACAATCACATATACTAGCTAAAATTCATGTTCAATAAATTAATAGCTAATGATGACTATCAGATTTTTCGGGTTGTCTTCTTGTATAGGTCACCTGAAAATCACAAGAAATCAGAAGGATTTTCAAAAAGGGAGACTCCCACGATCAAGTCAGCCAGTTAACTAAAGTATGTTTAGGTTTTTCAAAAATTCCCCGAGAGAGTTAACATACCTTGATTTTCCCTTTTATAGAGTTAAATCAATCTGGGGCACATTGAAAGTAGATAGGCATATAACACCTTAAAAGGTGGGTGCCGACACTTCGTCCAATGTGATCTAACAGTCGGGGCAACTACTTCCCTGATGACGTCTCTTCGGTTGTCACATGGGGAGCAATAATTATAGGATTCACCACTCGACACTTGCTACCTGTCCGATTGCCAGTGGTTCACTCTGCCTATATATATCATTTCTTTCCCTATTCCCTGAGTTTTATTTTGCTTTTTGAAAATTTCTCTATTTCCTATTCATCTTCGTCACCACTTGCAGAAACCTTTATCTTTCGCTCTCTTCTCATTCTTGGTCCTCCTACTGTAAAATTGCACCGATCTTCTTTCTTTGCTAGCGAATCCTCATCTTCAACTATTTTCACTTTTCACCATTCTGAATTTCCTCTAGGACTTTTTCTATTTATTCAGGTTTGTACTACTTCTTCCTCCTTTCACTATGACTACCTCTGAGAGTTCCAGTGAGAGAGTTAGAGTAGATAAGGGTCTTCTTAATGATGATATTCCAGAATCTCCCTGTACCAGTTAACCAGGTCCATTGAGAAAGAAGAAGCCTAGGAGACTTCCCCGAGTGGGAAGTATCGGCTCGGCTATGAAGAGTGGTGATATGGTCAAACTGTATGACTGTTTGGGCATTCCTATAAGCTATAAAATTTGAGCTCTCAGGGCTAATGTCCGAACTAATGCTAAATTTTCTGGCAAAAAGACCATAGTTATTTAGGAGGTAGATTTCGAAGTGGGAATGAGCCTTCCCCTGACTAGATTTGAGCTCGATATGATGAATTATTATAGATTGACTATGAGCCAAATTCATCCCAACACATGGTGAACTATTTCGGCATTGCAGATATGGGCGGACGATAATAATCTCGACTTAACCCTCCTACTCTTCCAGGCTACCCATGTGATCGGACTCCAAGTAGCTATTGAGGACCACAATAACATCTAGGCTCGAGTTGGCTATGAAATCTTTTCAAGGAACCCGGAGTCCTTGAAGAACTAGAAAAATCGCTTCTTCAATATGGAGAGAGACCATGAGTTCAATTTGCCGATATGTCAATAAAAATGGAAACCCTTTGTACCTTTTTGATAAGGAGGAACAAACTCTAGTTTGGTGAAAGGCTCTGGCCTAAAATAAAATAGACATTAAGTAGCAGCTCCAGTTCGGATTAACCCCAAAAGAATCATATCAGCGTGCTAGAAAAGGTATATGCTTTTAGCGTTTCTTCTGTTCTAATACTATATTATTGTTTTCTTTTTTGTAGTGATGAAGAAGATTGACTGACTGAGCATGGCCAAGATGATGAAGGCTAAGAGGCAGAAATCTCTAACAAGCTATGCGTTCGCCGTGGCTCCGCAAGAGACCAACACTACGACATCTTCTCACACTCCAGTAAAATGGCTCTAAGCTTGACTCCAGCCACTAGCTCGGCTCCAATTGAGGTGTTGAGTGATACTCTGCCTCAAAACGTAAGCGGTCGATGCTCATTCGTCTGAACATCAAAACACTCCTAGTCCTCTTTCTTTTGATGACACTGCTGGAGAAGAAACCTCAAATCCCAAGTCCAGAATGAAGGATATAAAAGCTCTTACTGATGAGCTATCAAAATTCTGGAGGGAGCAGGGGGACACTTACTCCTTGGATAACCCTGCCTTCAATAACTTTATCCATCAGTTGGCCTATGATCTGAAGGAAGTCGCCCCGCTGATGTGATTGAACACTGAGGAGCTAAGTCTTGCCATCAAGAGGCATCAGATAAAGGTGAATTCCCCTATTCTATTTTCTTCTTACTCTGTTTTGACAAATATTGCTTACGTTCTGAATCTTCATCTATTCCTTTATAGGGATCCATATTGGGTGGGGTTGTTATCGCCAAAATGAACAAGCTGATAATAGGTTGGAAGAGGGAGATGCAGTCCATGGCCAGACAAAGTTTTTGAGCTAATATTGCAGAGAGCAATTTATTTGATTGCGAGAAGAGGGCTTTAGAGGCTGAGGTCAAGGCAATCAATGCCCTGAATAAAGATGTGGAGCCCAAGGAAAGATCGAATGTTGCTAAGAGGAGAATAGCAAAGGTGGAGGCCGAGCTGGACAAGCTGAAAGCCGAGCTCCAAGAGGCAAAAAAGGAAAAAATTGACCTGGAAGAGAAATATTCCGTTCTGGAGTACAAGTCCTTAGACTTGGCAGTTGACAAGTGTGTGATGCGTGCTGAACCCTAGATGCCCCAAATGACCCGCTTTTAGGGTATTCGGGAGAGGTTCAAAGAACTTGTAAGAAATTACAAGGGCATTTATTTTGGGCAACAAGGAGGTTTCTTGGAGTCGCCACCCAATAAAATATTAGGAAAGGTCTTCTAGCCTCACTGAGCCTAAGACAGCGCAGGTGTGTCTATTTTAGGCAGTTAGAGATATTTTGAAATCCTCTTTCCAATAGGACATTGCAAAAATTCATCTAACCTCGTGAAGCCTAAGACGATACATATACGTCTATTTTGGGCAGGCCAAAGATATTTTGGAGTTCCCACCCCAATAGAACATTGGGATGGTTCATCTAAGCTCATGGAGCCTAAGATAATGCAACTTGGGCCTATTTTGGGTAGCAAGAGATATTTTGAAATTCCCTTTCCAATAAAACATTAGAAAGGTTCATCTAACCTCATTGAGCCTAAGACTAGAGATGGTTCGGGACTTCCCATTTATTCATACCTTGATTAAATTTTGATTGAATTTTAAATTTAATCTTTCATCCCATTTTCTCATTCAGTTTAATGCAATAATTAAAGCATCAGATCAATCATATAGTGAAAGCATCAAATAAAGTAAGCTCAAAATGAAGTAAATCAAAAATACAATAGCTTACAAAAAAACTAGGGGCGGAATACAACCCACATTATAAATGAGCAGAAAAGGGAAACATGCACAAAGCGGGATACTCGATTAAGGATGAAGACATTAGTCTTTGCATGCATATTTAGAGAAAAATAATATTAAAATATCTATTTTGTTTGGACAAAAAATCAGGACATTGGTCCTATTTTATTTAGAAAAATCCCATTTATTTGTAGAAATCTTTAGCCATTTTTACATTAATGGGATCTAAATAATATTTATAATAAATGGTACATGAAAATTAAAATAAAAGGAGATAAGATAAATAAATAAACCCGAATAATGTCCTCGAATCATTCCTGTATTCTCCATTTTTTTAACACCCTAAATCCAATAAATGAATTAGAAATTGATCCAGAAATATTTACCCCTTAGAATATTACCTTCTGAAGGAGAATGTCGCATGATTTCTGCCCTTGAATTCTATAAGGATTAATCAACAATGTGCAATTTCGGGGAGTTTTTACAGCAAAATTGTACTTTTGAAATTAGATCGAGAAAAAAAAATATATTTTTCCTTCTCAATATTTTGTAGCAATTATAAATGTCAAAAAGGCCTAAATCAAGTAAAAACGAATTGATTTCGATTTCTCGGATTCATCTTAATTTGAAAAAGATTTGATAAGATTTTTTATAAAAATAAGAAAAAGGTCCTTTAGGGATTTTAGTAAGAAACCTCCGTTTTTGATAAAAATTCCAACCCCTAAAAATGAACCTTAGCTCCCTATTTATAGATTATAGAAAACAATTCAAGTTCTTTTAAATTTTAAATTAGAATTTGAAAAAGATTTATGAAATCAGAATCAAAACCGACTGATTTGTAGAATATTTTCAAAATCAAATTCAAAATTTGAAAATATATGAAAAGATTTGGAAATCCCTGAAAAATCTTGGGAAATTTGGGAGAATCCCATGAAATAATGCCGCAAATCCCTCACACGCGACGGGTGATGAGGGATAGCTATCGCTCGCAAGAGATAGGCGCCTCACATGCGAGAGATGGGCATCGTTCCGCTCGAGACACGGGCCCTCACACGCGAACGACGGGCCTCGCCCCCGTGAGAGACAGGCCCATCCCAAGCGAGCGACGGGCACCGCTCATGTAAGGGGAGGCCATCTCTCAGCATGAGTAACAGGGTTCTCTCTCGACCGATGGGTCTCCTGTCGATCAACCAAAATCAAAAATTTCCCACTAACGAACTCCTCTTAACATATGAAAACCTCCTATTATCGAAAAATCTTCTATCCTTATGAATTCGAAGGGCAAAAGCCCGCAACTTTTGTCCATTTGCTTGGAAACGGGTATTGATATCTTTACTGGGTAATTCTGATTTGGACTGGCTCAGGACCTGGTATCTACAGTTGCCCCTAATTTTGAGGAAACTAGTACACTAGTGTCTAGAAAGCCAAAATTCAGAGAAGAAGGAAAGAGATGCGTACCTAAGGCAGTCCTTACCTTTTTGTTGTGTTGAAGTTTATGGCTTGTCGCCACTGAGCTATCGTGTACTCTACTACACCTCGTTCGCAATCATTTTGTTGACCACTGTAGACACCGGGTCCCGAGTCGGGTTTAATGGCAATGGTAATTTTGGATCCTTGATAATTCCCTCCAAAAAAAATATATATATATATAATAAATATATAAATATGTGTATGTATAAAATTAATTAGTTAATGTTATTAGTTAATTAATTAGTCAATATTATTGTATTAATTAAAATGCATGTAAAATTAAAGATTAATTAGTTAATTAATTAGTTAAAATGTAGAATGTTTAATTAATTAGATAAATTATATATTAAGTAGATTAATGAATTAATGTGTTAATATGTAATGTTTAAATTAATTATGTAATTGTTTAATTAAATTAGTATGTGTGTGTATTAGTTTTAATTAAATTAGATTAACAAAAGAAGAAAAGGAGGGAAATGGAGGAAATTATTCTTGTGCCCTTAGCCCTAATTAAGGGTGTATAAAAAGAAAAGAATGAGGAAATTAGAGGGGGGCCGGCAGATCAAAGAGAGAAGAGCAAGAAAAGAAAAGAAAAAAGAAAGAGAAGAGAGAAAGAAAAAGAAAAGGAAAGGAAAAAGAAAAGAAAAGAAAGAGAGGAGAGGAGCAGACCAGGAAACCCACGACGCCGGAGAGAAGGAAGAAAAAGAAGAAAAGAGAGAGGAAGGAGGCGAGGGCTCCGCCGGCCAACCACCGCCGCACACGGCGACACGCGCCCCACCGGAAGAACCACCACCTCCGGGCGCACCCCGTCGCAGCCGCCGCTTCCCCGTCAGCCCCCGGTAGCCGGCGCGTGAGGGAGGAGAGTCCGGACCGTTGCAGCGCGTCTTCCCGGCGACGGCAGCTTCCGATCGGCGCGTGGACACCGCCGGCAGGTTCCTCGGGCGCCGATCTTCCTTCCGGTGCTGCCAGTGTCTCCAACGGCCGCTCCGGCCAATCTCCGGCGACCTAAATCCGGTAAGCCTATTTTATATTAATTTATTTTAATATATTATTAATTAATATTAATTAATATAATTATTTATTTATTTATTATTATTATTATTAATATTTATTTAATTTCTGAATTATTATTATTATTATTATTATTATTATTATTATTATTATTATTATATATTTATTTGATTTTTGTTATTATTGTTATTATTATTATTATTATTATTATTTAATTTCTGTTTTTATTATATTTATTTATTTAATTTCTGTTATTATTATTATTATTATCATTATAATATTATTATTATATTTATTCATTATTCTGATTTATTATTAATATTATTATTATTATTTATTATTGTTATTATTTATATTTATTTAATATTATTATGTTAATATTATTATTATTATTATTATTATCATTGATATTATTATTATTATTGTCTAATTTGTGTTAATTTTATGTTGATGTTATTATTTAATTGATTTGTGATTATTTAATTTTATGTATTATTATTATTATCATTATTTATTATTGTTAGAATTTAGTTATTTATTTATGTATTCATTTATTTGTTTAGAAATATGTAATTATTATTTTATGTATTTGTGGTCTGTAATAATAAAATGATTTTCGACCGTGCTTAAAAGAACCACCACACAAATGTTTTCCGCTAAAAAGAATGTTTGCTAAATAAAATTGGACCAATGTCCTATTTTTACCCAATAAAATTATCACGTAAAAATGATTTTCCATAACGAATGCATGCGAGGACCAATGTCCTCATTGTTAATGAATAATCCGTTTTATGCATGTATAGCACATTTATAAATGGGAGTTGTATTCCGCTCCTAGTATTATTGTAATTTATTTGATTTAATGCTTTATTATTTTATTCGTTTGTTTATCTATTGTTTTAAATACATGAATAAATTGTGCTTTAACCAAACTTGCCTTGTGTGGAGAGAGAGCGAACTAATAAATTCAAAACTCAATTTTAAACTTAATTAAGATACGAATAAATGAGAAGTCCCGAACCCTGCTCTGGTCTTTGGGCACAAGAGGCTAGAGGTTATCCTCTAAGACACTTCTTGTGTCACGAGACTTAGACGTTAATCCTAGGCCTCATGGCTCAATATGGATAAAATGCGCAAGTCTTAGGCTCTCCGAGGCGAGAGAAACTTTCCCAATGTTCTATTGGGTGGCGACTCCATGAAACCTCCGTGTTGCTCAACATAGACGCACTTGTGATTTATCGCAAGCTGTTGACGGACCCGCAAATGCCCCGATCGCCCACGTGCGGGCGGTCCGAAAGGGCGGCGCTCGGGATCCGGCGCGCGTCACAGTGGCGACTCCACTGGGGACGTATTTGAGACTTCGATTCGAAAGTACCTTGATTAAAATTTACAATTGAGTTTTAGTTTATAAAATTCGCTCTCTCTCAAAATTGCATTGCATATCATTAGAGCTTTAGAATACGTTAGTTTGGTCCCTCTTTTAGCCCCGGTGCGTTCCCGAAGCACGACCCCATTTTCACTCAATTTGGGGAAGTGTTAAGGATAATCACCAGCCCAAGCCTCATACCATCGTGGTATATAAAATGGTGACCCGATCGGTCGTTATGCTCGTGATGAGCTAGACCCGTCGGCAGGGATCATGCTTGGGTAGCCTCAAAGTAACACCACCTTTTGACCAAAGCTCATGTAATGACAATAGAAATCTCCACTAGGTGACATGTACCATAATATCGTGCTTGCTATTTGGGCCGTCATATACTGAACAAAATCAATTGAATCAGATGATTTTCATCAAAGGCTTTCATGCCCCGATGGGCTTATCTTGATTTAATCGAATTGTTTAAATATATAATGGCCAACCATCCATGCGCATGTGCTTTAAAGTAAAGAGTTATTATGTTGCCGGTTTTTCACCGCGCACTATACGCGTCCACTGGGTTCCCTGTTAACCCTTGGATAAAGCCCATCTAGGAAAGAGACCGCACGACCTCGTGTGTGGGAGAAATAAGGTCGGAAGGATCTACCTGCGTGCATGTGGCTGTGAATGCTGCACAATATGTACATACATCACATGTCATTCATGTCAAAAAAAAATTAATAAAAAAAAAAACAAAATAATAAATATATATGTATATAAATATATAAAATATAAAAAAAAGGAAAATACATTTCTTATTGTGTATATATCCTTTTGCCTACATATTATTTTTCATGTGCATATACCATCATGTATATAACTTTTTCATGCATTGCATCGCATAATTGCAATTTATTGATTTTTTCACTCCATCTACATAATTCACGATCATGCATTGTATATTGCCATACACGCATCATACTAACAGTTTAAATTTTTAGCCATCATAAATTCATTTAAGTGGGTTAGAAGTCCCGACGGTCGATTAGTAAGGCCGGACTCGCCCTTTGGATTGCTCGAATTAGTGCTTGATTGGGATCCTGAGTCACTCTCAGCATTTAGTACTTCATCCTCATGATTCATGAGCATCTACTATTCCACAACCATCTGTTGATCCACAACAACCGATAGCCCATGCTGGGGGCAAGCCGAACCACCTGCTGGTGGAGAGGCTCTTTTTATTGGCACTGCTACTGTCAAACTGTCAATGAGCATGGAGCTGCGACACTTATTGAGCCAAGAAGGGCAAGAGTTTATAATCCCGAGGAGGATTTTGTGGAAGAAGATGAGATTGAGGACATAGCAGACCACCAACGTTGGCCAGTTAACGGATCAATGCTAAATTCTGATGGACTGAATTCAAGATCCTATCAACAATAAAGAAAATTTGCTGACCCAGAGAAGAAGGGGAAATAAAAGCCGATGGCAGATGAAAGACATTGGTTGCAGTGCCTGCTTTGCTAGGAGTTGTCTTTACATTTGAGCTTGTCAAATAATGGCATATGCAATATTGGTCATTTCAATTATATCGTTGCTCATTTGTATATTATTTCTAATAATTTCATTTCTTATGATCATGATACATTCATTCATTTTGACAGTAATTCAATTAATACTACTGCATTTAATCTTGGAACTTTGGAAAATCCAAAGAAAATTTTGTTGGCATCTGATATAACTCCTGAAAAGAGAGAGATTTAGAGAGAAAAATAAGAAAGAAGAAAAACTAGTTGCAATTAGGAGACTGGATGAAAACTCACTAAGAGCACTAGAACCTTTCTGATTACCCGTCGAAGCGATCTCTGGATAAGACAGAACCTGGAAAATGATTTAGGCAATCTTTTCTTTGTATAGCTCTCTAAATGACTACTTCCTACCCTTATTCTGCAATCGCTTGCTAGCCCATTGAGCCTTTATGCAGGTATGCTGAATGCGTGCCAGTTTTGTTGTTACACACATTAAAACTATCCCCTCGCCTAAAATGATTTTGGCTTCCCCGCAGAAGAGTGGCCGCTCTAAAACTGATGGATGTACATTTGAACAATTCTTTGGACTATTAAAAAAAAAATATTGCCTTGATAAGAGCAAGTCCAGACTTTGAAAAGAGGGTTTAGTCATGCATGAAAGGCATGAGCTCAAAAAAAAAAAAAAAAGAGAAGCGAAAGCAAAAAAAAAAAAAAAAAGAAAAAGAAAAATGAAAGATCCAAAAAGCAAAAAAATGAATGAAAAATGAAAGAAAAAGAAGCAAAGAAAAGAAAAAAAAAGAAGAATAAAAAAGAGAGCTCAAAATGGAGACCAATTGACCAATTTCAATGATTGACCTTCTGATCTCAAGGAGCTAGAATGTTATCGAGTCCAAATTCAAGAATACTTTTGAGCCGAGAACGGTTCATCCATCAGTCGAGAAAATATCGCGGCCATCTTTCTCTAGCGACTTGATCTTTCTTTGACAGCCATCTACCCAAGCCTAACATTACAACCAAAGTAAGACCTTTTGATTCTGGGTTCAGTCTTATCCAATTAGCGGAGATGACCTTCTAAGAAGGTTTGGTACGTAAGAAGAGGCCTATGGTGTTTCTTGAGCTTCAAGCGAGAAGCCATGAGTGCATTCATGCATTCGAGTTAAGTCTCGTCTCCGACGTTGCTTCTAGAATTTGCATTCAAAAGATCAAATGAGAGTAGAGAGAAAATATTCAATCATGAGAATCAAAAAGAGAGCAGATTGATAACAGGAGTTCGATGCTTTCAAGATCCATCCCGAGATTGGATGAGGTTTTGTATCTTGAGATTAATGCCAAATAATGATCATATATTATGAAATCAAATTGAAATATGTGCATTTATGCAATGATATTGATGTAACCAGAATAGTTCATCTGATGTACAAAAAAAAAGAAGAAAAAAAAAAGAAGAAAAAGAAAAAAAAAAGAAAAAAAAAGAGAAGGCCGTTAGAGATGAAAACCGTAATTGGCGCTCTAAGCAAAAGTTAGGCCAAAGGACAGGGTGAAAACCTGAAAACAGGCAGTCTGTCCTAAAAAAAAAAAAAAAAAAAAAAAAAAAAAGAAGAAAAAAAAGCCGCTGGATTGGGTTGGGTCCATTTCAGGCAAAAATAAGGCACAGGGTCATGTGAAAATCCGAAAGGACACGTTTCCCGCCAAGAAAAGCTAGTGTGAAAATTCACAAGGGACGCACTACCTTAAAATAATGACTACAGGTTTCAAACGAGAACCTCATGATCCCCAAAGAGCATGAAATTCAAAGGCAATTCCAGAAGGCACTGATCTTACTGCAAGTTGCAACCAAATCGGCTGTCGCCTCCAAATCCACTTAGATGAATTTTTATACTGCATTTCTGCATACACATGCATCTCACGTGCATACTCACAATTTTTTCTGCATACTTGCCTTTCTAAGTCTTGCAGAAAAAGGAACTCGATGCGGACACCGGCAGAAACCGAGTGACGACATCATTCCAAACATCAATCATAATCAAACCCAAGACCTTTCAGGGGGCACATAATCAAATCCAAGACCTCTCAGGGGGCAGTTCTAAACCCAAGACCTCTCAGGGGGCAGTTCTCATCCAAAGACCTCTCAGGGGGCAGTTCTAAACCCAAGACCTCTCAGGGGGCAGTTCTCAATCCAAGACCTCTCAGGGGGCACAATCAACCAAAGACCTCTCAGGGGGCAGTTCTCATCCAAAGACCTCTCAGGGGGCACACAATCAACCAAAGACCTCTCAGGGGGCAGATCTCAACCAAAGACCTCTCAGGGGGCACACAATTAACCCAAGACCTCTCAGGGGGCAGATCTCATCCAAAGACCTCTCAGGGGGCACACAATTAACCCAAGACCTCTCAGGGGGCAGATCTCAACCAAAGACCTCTCAGGGGGCACACAATTAACCCAAGACCTCTCAGGGGGCAGATAACCAATCAAAGACCTCTCAGGGGGCAGATAATCAACCCAAGACCTCTCAGGGGGCGCCACTCAACAGAACGGTTAGCACAACCACGGCACTACCACTTCACCAAACGGAGGGTTAGCATGATGGCGGCACTACCACTCTGAGGAGGGTTAGCACGACCACGGCACTACCACTTCAATCAATCCAAGACCTCTCAGGAGGCAGATCTCAACCAAAGACCTCTCAGGGGGCACATAATCAACCCAAGACCGACCTCTCAGGGCGCAGTTCTCATCCCAAGACCTCTCAGGGGGCAGATAATCAACCCAAGACCTCTCAGGGGGCAGATCTCGACCAAAGACCTCTCAGGGGGCACCACTCAACAGAACGGCTAGCACGATGACGGCATTACCACTCTATGGAGGGTTAGCACGATCACGGCACTGCCGCTTCTGCAATCACAACAACAGCACTCGATTCAAGAAGACAGCCGCCTCAGGTAGGTGTCTCTGCTTCTCTCTCTCTCCTTTGAATTTTGGCTCACCTAGGTGTCTACCACTAGTTTTGCCAAAATTGGGGGCAACTGTAGACACCGGGTCCCGAGTCGGGTTTAATGGCAATGGTAATTTTGGATCCTTGATAATTCCCTCCAAAAAAAATATAATATATATAATAAATATATAAATATGTGTATGTATAAAATTAATTAGTTAATGTTATTAGTTAATTAATTAGTCAATATTATTGTATTAATTAAAATGCATGTAAAATTAAAGATTAATTAGTTAATTAATTAGTTAAAATGTAGAATGTTTAATTAATTAGATAAATTATATATTAAGTAGATTAATGAATTAATGTGTTAATATGTAATGTTTAAATTAATTATGTAATTGTTTAATTAAATTAGTATGTGTGTGTATTAGTTTTAATTAAATTAGATTAACAAAAGAAGAAAAGGAGGGAAATGGAGGAAATTATTCTTGTGCCCTTAGCCCTAATTAAGGGTGTATAAAAAGAAAAGAATGAGGAAATTAGAGGGGGGCCGGCAGATCAAAGAGAGAAGAGCAAGAAAAGAAAAGAAAAAAGAAAGAGAAGAGAGAAAGAAAAAGAAAAGGAAAGGAAAAAGAAAAGAAAAGAAAGAGAGGAGAGGAGCAGACCAGGAAACCCACGACGCCGGAGAGAAGGAAGAAAAAGAAGAAAAGAGAGAGGAAGGAGGCGAGGGCTCCGCCGGCCAACCACCGCCGCACACGGCGACACGCGCCCCACCGGAAGAACCACCACCTCCGGGCGCACCCCGTCGCAGCCGCCGCTTCCCCGTCAGCCCCCGGTAGCCGGCGCGTGAGGGAGGAGAGTCCGGACCGTTGCAGCGCATCTTCCCGGCGACGGCAGCTTCCGATCGGCGCGTGGACACCGCCGGCAGGTTCCTCGGGCGCCGATCTTCCTTCCGGTGCTGCCAGTGTCTCCAACGGCCGCTCCGGCCAATCTCCGGCGACCTAAATCCGGTAAGCCTATTTTATATTAATTTATTTTAATATATTATTAATTAATATTAATTAATATAATTATTTATTTATTTATTATTATTATTATTAATATTTATTTAATTTCTGAATTATTATTATTATTATTATTATTATTATTATTATTATTATTATTATATATTTATTTGATTTTTGTTATTATTGTTATTATTATTATTATTATTATTATTATTTAATTTCTGTTTTTATTATATTTATTTATTTAATTTCTGTTATTATTATTATTATTATCATTATAATATTATTATTATATTTATTCATTATTCTGATTTATTATTAATATTATTATTATTATTTATTATTGTTATTATTTATATTTATTTAATATTATTATGTTAATATTATTATTATTATTATTATTATTATTATCATTGATATTATTATTATTATTGTCTAATTTGTGTTAATTTTATGTTGATGTTATTATTTAATTGATTTGTGATTATTTAATTTTATGTATTATTATTATTATCATTATTTATTATTGTTAGAATTTAGTTATTTATTTATGTATTCATTTATTTGTTTAGAAATATGTAATTATTATTTTATGTATTTGTGGTCTGTAATAATAAAATGATTTTCGACCGTGCTTAAAAGAACCACCACACAAATGTTTTCCGCTAAAAAGAATGTTTGCTAAATAAAATTGGACCAATGTCCTATTTTTACCCAATAAAATTATCACGTAAAAATGATTTTCCATAACGAATGCATGCGAGGACCAATGTCCTCATTGTTAATGAATAATCCGTTTTATGCATGTATAGCACATTTATAAATAGGAGTTGTATTCCGCTCCTAGTATTATTGTAATTTATTTGATTTAATGCTTTATTATTTTATTCGTTTGTTTATCTATTGTTTTAAATACATGAATAAATTGTGCTTTAACCAAACTTGCCTTGTGTGGAGAGAGAGCGAACTAATAAATTCAAAACTCAATTTTAAACTTAATTAAGATACGAATAAATGAGAAGTCCCGAACCCTGCTCTGGTCTTTGGGCACAAGAGGCTAGAGGTTATCCTCTAAGACACTTCTTGTGTCACGAGACTTAGACGTTAATCCTAGGCCTCATGGCTCAATATGGATAAAATGCGCAAGTCTTAGGCTCTCCGAGGCGAGAGAAACTTTCCCAATGTTCTATTGGGTGGCGACTCCATGAAACCTCCGTGTTGCTCAACATAGACGCACTTGTGATTTATCGCAAGCTGTTGACGGACCCGCAAATGCCCCGATCGCCCACGTGCGGGCGGTCCGAAAGGGCGGCGCTCGGGATCCGGCGCGCGTCACAACCACCCTTCGGTCTGCATGTCATGCTTTTACTAACCCCCATTCGGTCTACAAGGCATCTGATCACTGCTGTTGAGCTATAGTGTTATCCAACTGTGGCTCAATTGCGATCATTTTGCTGACCCCCATTCGGTTTGGCACGGTAATGCTCTGGAAATTCTGGGAAAAACGAATTACTGTAGAAACTCTCTCTGTCGCGTGACTCGCTACGCAGAAGGCAAGTCACGTCGCGTGACCCTCGGTCACGGCGTGACCTGCCTGCTGAGAAGCCAGTCGCGTGACCAGCTGAAGAGGAAGCAAGTCACGCGACGTGATCTTCGGTCACGTCGTGCGACCTGCGAGGATGAGGCAGATCACGCAGCGTGATCTGCGAGGGAGAAGCAGCGTCACGTCGTGTGACCCTCGGTCACGCCGTGACCTGCATGAGCATTGCGTGACCCGCGAGGATCACGCAATGCGGTTGGCGAGAAACAAGCAGGTCACGAGACGTGACCCTAGGTCACGCCGTGACCTGCCTGTTGAGAAACAAGCAGGTCACGAGACGTGACCCTAGGTCACGCCGTGACCTGCCTGTTGAGAAACAAGCAGGTCACGAGACGTGACCCTAGGTCACGCCGTGACCTGCCTGTTGAGAAGGGCAGTCACGCCAGTGACCAGCCATTCCTCGCCCGATTCTCCGTTCAGCTTGTTTTTCCGAAATTTCCTGGTTTTTAACTCAGAACTGAATTTGGTATTTCTTCTGAATGGACTTTAATATTGTACGATGCATGTCTTACTATTTAATGCTTCGATATGCGTGATAGCATGATTTTCTGATGAATTATATTCTGTATCCTGAAATGTGATCAGTTTGACGCATAACCTGCTAGAGTCGAGTAAGTGGATAGTTAGGCATGCCTAATATAGTCTTTTAGCTGCAGCCCTCAGTTCAGTTTGGACCCCGATCAGGTCCCCGTTTGGTTCCTCGCGAACCCTTCAGTATAGAATCTTGTTTAAGATTCCCTCAGTATATAAATAACATGTTCTGATAAATGATATAATATTTGACTTGTACCTGTGAGGTACCCTCAGTATTCGATTCGTACCCGTAAGGTACCCTCAGTACACTCGTTATCCACTGTCTAGAGTCAGCAGGTATTCTTTGAATGTTAATGGAAATGTTCTGATCTGATATGGCTTTGAATGGAATATCTGAATGAGTTTAATGATGAAATACATGCTGGATTATTCTGTAATGGATATGATTATGAGATACTGAATGTATGACTTTTAAATACGAGCATGTTTATATGGTATATGTTATAACCTTTGCATTCTGCCATTGTGAATGTGTTATGCCTTGACGACCACTGTGAGTGGCCGTCCATAAGTTATGTGTGTTTCCCCACTAAGCGTTTTATCGCTTAGCACGGTGTGTTTACCCGTGCAGGTGCGGAAGACGTTTTGCTTTGAGAGAGTCGCCGTCATCAAGCCAACACAGAAGGGATTAGTGTAGGGCTCAGTTTTGTATCAGTTGTTGATTCTTTTTGTTTAGAACTCTCTGTATCAGCTTCCGCTTTTGTATCTATATTCTGTATATGTAATATTATTTTGTTCAGCTAGTTGATCAGATCATTATTGTAATAGTTTAATTATAGTAATGCATGATCAGCTTTTGCTTTCTGCATGTAAAGTTTTTAATTATTCTGTATTTCTGAATGTATGTTATGAATGGATGTATATTTTGCTTTGCTTTTGTTTGGTGACACCTTGTCTCATACGGCATCTCACTCCTTATCGGATGGGATCGCCTACGTATGGGAAGGGGGTGTTACACTGTTGCTCCAGTTAAAGAGCAAGAAGAATAAGCGGTTGCTAGAGAGGATCCCCTAACAACAGTTGATCCACATGTGGTTGAGCTAAGAGCGCCAATGCCTGTTGAGCGTAGGGGAGGCCCTAATTTTTTAATTGACTTATGGGAGGAGCAAGAGGAACCGATGGTAGTAAAGGGAAAGTTGCCCAAGCTAGAGGATGTGATGTGGAGAAAAATGAAAGAAAGGTTTGAAGCTATGATGAGGATGTTGAAGGTAGGAAGAGGAATGAATCCTAAGGATTGAGAGCTGGATAGTGATGATCTAATCCCTCAGAACTTCAAGATGCCTGATATTCCCAAATTCGATGGAACTTCTGATCCCACAGCACACATAAAGCAGTACTCATTGGTGATGAAGGGTACCACTTTAACAAAGAGACAGAAGATTGAGTATTTTTGTCTGAGCTTAACTGGCCCGACAGTGGATTGGTATCATGGGCTAGATCGAAGGTCAAATGAGGATTGGGATTTGCTGATAGAGGAGTTTCTCAGATAGTATGATTATAGTACGAGAATGGAAGTAACTCTGAAGGACCTGGAGTTGTTGCAGCAAAAGGCAGGTGAGTCTTTCCACGAGTATCTGACCCGATGGAGAAACAGGGTGATGGAGATAAAAAGGAAGCCAGATACTCAAGATCAAATACGGCTGTTCATTAAAATGCGAGCCCATATCTGAGAGATGGACTAAAGATGAAGGGATTGAGAGAGTGGGAGTCTTTGAAAGACATTGCTATTGAGGCTGAGGGAGAGTATCTTTCGAGAAAGGCCAACAATGAGAATTATGTCAAGAAGGGCTATACTAATCAGGGGGCAACCAAGCCAATAAGCCCCAGTAGTGGCAATTGAAGTGGGAAGACAGGTGAGGTATCGACAACGGGTGTGAGTCAGAGGTACTTCTCGAATTTGGGTCGGCCTTTGTCATTGGTATTAAAAAGATTGATGAAGGAGGGAAAGCTACAGCCCTTACCATGCAGGCTAGCTAGGAACCAAGGATAGCCGGGGCATAAAGAGAATGAATACTATGCCTATCACCAGTATACTAGGCATTTGACAGATAATTGTATAACACTGAGGCACCAGATTCAGGATCTGATCGACAGTAAGCAGATCACTGATCCTGAACAAAGAGAAAGTAAGAAGAAGTCCAATTATAATGCGGTGCCACCACTTGTTTTCATGATTGGGTCAAGTTTACCCGAGTGGTATGTCTTACAGGATTTGTACGGGAATGAATATGTTGTTGTCACTTGCCTTGAGGTGGATGAAGAAGGGATGTCCGTGAGGCTGATAGATTGCTGGTCCACCAGTGAGAGTGGCGAAGAAGACGAAGATGAAGAGAAGGAAGAAGAGTTTGTTGATCTATGAGAGTCAAATAGAGAAGGGCTGTGACAAGAAGTGGAAGAGTGGTCCCGGAGGTGGAGAAGTCGCAGGAACCAGAGCAAGCACCAGCAAAAAGGGAGCCGAAAGAGAATCAAATAGTAAAGCAGTTGAAGAAGACCACGGCTCAGATATCTATATGGGACCTTTTAAAACAATCATCTTCCCACGGATAAAGGTTGGTTGAGGCTTTGAGTGAGTCTACCGTGGCCACCACAATTTCTCCATCCGAATTGCTAGATCTTGTCAAAGGGGGATTAGGAGAGAGATTGGTTTATTCTAATGCTGACCTACCAGTTGAGGGCCACAATCACAACCGGCTGTTGTACATCAAGGCACAAATTAATGGCAAGCACACCGCTTGTGTTATGGTTGATGATGGCTCATCCATAAATGTCTGCCCTTTAGTGGCAATTCAGGCTTTTGGGCTAGATGAAAGCAAGCTTAGCAAGTCTGATTTAACCATTACAGCCTATGATAATTCTAGAAGACAAGCTTTGGGAACATTTAGAGCTCTGGTTAAGACTGGACCTATTGAGATAGAAGTAGAATTTGTGGTTTTGCCTATCCCAGCCAATTTCTCAGCCCTACTTGGAAGGCTGTGGTTCCATAAGTTTGGAGGAGGGCTATCTACCCTACACCAGATGATCAAGATACCACATGAAGGAGAGGTAGTGACTATTAAGGCAGCGAGAGAAAACCAAGTGTCTGCCTTGGGGATTTCTAACCAGCCGTTTAGTGGCTTTCACATATCTGTGATAGGAAAAGAGCAGGGTTCAGTGGATAGCCCTCAGGTGGTAAGTATGATGAAAAAGATGCACTTTCTCCCTGGAGCTGGCCTAGGTAAAAAATCGCAAGGGCTACAGTCTGCTATCACTACTCAAGGCCAGAAAGATCGAAAGGGTTTGGGATATAAAGGTGAACGTGGCAAGAACAAGATGTCAAAAAAGATCCCCCATATTTCAGAAACTTTTATTCCCGCGTCCTCACTATGTGCTTACACCGGAGAAGAAGAGCCTCAATGGGTGAATGGAAAGATCGTTCCAGGGTTTGAAATCTTTAATGATGTCTTCGACTGGGATGTTAGAGTAATCAAGTTTGTAGAGGACTTCTGGAACGAGGAGATTATGACGCAGTGCAGTGTCTGGGACAGAGATGGGCCCGAGGAGATTGTCACTGAGAAATTATTAGCCACCCGGTTGAAAGGGAAAGAGAAGATGGTAGAGCCAGATTTAAAGATTAAAGATCTAAAAATTTCACCGGAAGTAGTTGAAAAGTCTTCACCAAGCCAAAAGGCCAAAGAACAGTCTGCTGCAGCATTAGCATCGACAGAAGATGAAGACAATCGTCATCTAGATAGTCTTTTTATGCAATAACTTTTTTATGAAGACAATGTTAATATTTCTGATTATATTAATGAGATGAACAACTTTGCTTATTTGTGTGATGTTTCTGATGATTTTATTTCTCATAATTATAAACATGATGCATTCATTTTTGACATTAATTCAACTAGCACAATTGTATTTAATCTCGAAACTTTGGAAAACCCAAAGGAAATTTTGATAGCATCAGACATAACTCCTGAGGAGAGAATAAAATTTGAGAGAATTTTAAGAAAATATGAAAAAGACTTCGCCTGGACTTATAAAGACATGCTGGGAATTGATCGAGAGATCGCTGAACATGCTATTCCAATTTACCCAGAGTCTCAACCTATCAAGCAGAAGCTCAGAAGACTTAGTCCAGAATGGGTACAAAAGGTGAAAAGGGAGATTTATAAGCAGATTGAGGCTATGTTTCTAGTGGAAGTTCAATACTTGACCTAGTTAGCTAATGTATTTCCTATGCCTAAGAAGGATGGAAAAGTTCGGGTATGTGTGGACTATTGGGACCTGAACAAAGCCTGTCCAAAGGATGATTTTCCTTTGCTGCACGTTGATGTGTTGGTAGATAGTGCAACCGCCTATATGATGTACAACTTTATAGATGGCTATGCTGGATACAATCAAATCCTCAACAGGATAGTGGATCAGATCAAGACAGCTTTCATCACTGAATGATGCTACCCTCGCTCAACTCTAGACCACATTCTGGTTTATTTTCTCTAAAGTGATAACATGAGGAGCTTATAAAGTGGATTGTGATGGATTCTCTGAGTGAAGCCCGTAGCCGTAGTCTGGTTGGACTTCCTGACCCTCTTATTTATTCGATTTAATATTCATTCGATTTGGAATAGCTAAGTAGATAATGAATCTTGCAAGCAATCATTCCATTATGGGTTTACTATTGACTACGTACGGTACTTACTAATTGAAAAGAAAGAAAAATAGAACGAGGTCCTGCAAACAAAACAACCCATTCTTCTAAAGTATTCTTTAAGATGACTAGGAGGAAGAAGGCGTCTAGCTAAGACACTAGTAGTTTTGTCCAAGTCTGCTTATTGAAGAGCCAGCGGTAAATGTCTTGCTACCCGAAAATGAAATAAATATTATAAGAATAGAATAGGTTTTTTCGTCTGGGACACTTGTCATGCCTTTCAGATTAAAAAATGCGAGAGCAACCTATTAGAGAATGGCAACAAGAATCCTAGATGACTTGATTCACAAGGAGGTAGAGGTATATGTAGATGACACGATGATTAAGTCAGCCACCAGAGAAGGCCACTTTGAAGCTCTGGAAAAGTTCTTTCAAAGGATCAGTAAGTGAAACCTATGCCTTAACCCCAAGAAGTGCATTTTTGGAGTTACCTCAGGTAAGCTATTGGGCCATGTGGTAAGTCAAAGAGGAATAGAAGTAGATCCTGATAAGGTCAGGGCCACTAGAGAGATGCCAGTACCCCAGAGAGAGAAGGAAGTTAGGAGTTTCCTTGGAAAACTTCAGTAAATCAGTCGGTTTATTGCCAAGCTAGTTTCAGTATGTGAACCCATCTTCAAGCTTCTCGGGAAGAATCAACCGGTGGTATGGAATGATGATTGGCAACTGGCTTTTGATACTATTAAGAACTATCTCCTAAATCCACCAGTCTTAAGACCACTACATCGGGCTAAGCCACTAATCCTATATCTAGCAGTAGAACACAGCTTAGTTGGTGCCATGATGGCCCAGGAGGATGAGTTTAGTGTGGAGTTTCCAATTTATTACCTTAGCAAGAAATTCCTGCCATATGAAGCCAAATATGTTGAAGTGAAAAAAATTTGCTTAGCTGTAATTTGGGCTTCTAAAAAGCTACGACACTACTTTCATTATTTCAGCGTGGAAGTGGTTGCTAAGCATAACCCACTCAGGTACCTTCTATAGGCACCCTTTCTGCTAGGAAAGATGGGAAGATGGTTATTACTATTGCAAGAGTTCAATATTGAATACATTACTAGGAAAACCATTAAGGGAAAAGCTGTGGCTGAATTCTTGGCTGAACACCCTATTGAGGGAGACCAGTTCGAATACAATTTCTCAGATGAAGATGTTGCGGCCATAATAGTACAAGAGTGGCAGATGTTTTTTGATGCGCCAATTAACAGAAAGGGGGCAGGAGCAATGATTATTCTTATAACCCCGGATGGTGAAAAGCTACAATTAGCTAAGAAGTTGAGATACAAGGCGACCAATAATGAAGCGGACTATAAAGCTTGTATCTTTGTATTGGAAGCATTGCTTGCTATGGGTGCAAAGACCGTAGAAGTCTTCAGAGATTCATCCTTAGTAATTCATCAGATCAGAGGGGAATGATCAGTCACGGAAAAGAGGTTGTTGCCTTATGTGAAGCACTTGAAAATGTTGAGTATCCAGTTTGAGACCTGCACTTTTCACTTCGTCCCCAGAGATGAAAATCAGTTGGTTGATGCTCTTGCGACATTAGTGTCTATGTGGGATAATCCAACAGGGGTTGCTATGAGACCTGTGCTGATCTCTAGTGTAAAGAAGCCTTATTTTGAAACTGAGCAGATAATGGATGTTGAGGTCACTGATGGGAAACCTTGGTATTATGATATTCAGAATTATTTAGAAATGTCAATTTTTCTAGAGGAAGCCACCGAGAAAGACCAAAGAATGATTAGAAAGTTATCCTCTCAATTCATTAGTGCAGACGGAACTTTGTATAAGAGGCAAGCGGATGGTATCCAATTAAGATGTCTAGCGGAGAAAGAAGCTAAAAGAGTTATAGAAGAGATTTATGCCGGTGTTTGTGGAACTCACATAAATGGTCTCGCCTTAGCAAAGAAGATCATGCGCCAAGGATTTTATTGGCTCACAATGGACATGGATTGTTCAAGGTATGTGAAGCAATGCCAGTTATGCCAGCAGTACGTGAATTTGAGGCATGTGCCAGTTTCGGAGCTATATAATTTTACATCTCCATGGCCATCCGCAGCTTAGGGGATAGATATCATAGGCGAGATATGCCCTACAGCTTCTAATGGGCACATGTTTATTGTAGTCCCTATCGATTACGTCACTAAATGGGTTGAAGCTGAGTCTTTCAGAAAGGTTAATGCTAGGGACATGGCTAAGTTCATCAAGCAAAATTTGATATGCAGATATGGCCTCCCACACCACATTGTGTTTGATAATGGGGTACAATTCTTAGCAGAAACTAAACAGATGCTCCAAAAATATGAAATCGAGCATCACAAGTCTTCTCCTTACCGACCTCAAGCAAATGGTGCGGTTGAAGCGTAGAACAAGAATGTTAAAAGAATATTAGCCAAGATGGTTCAGAGCTATAAAGACTGGGCAGAAAAGCTACCTTTCACACTCTAGGGTTACAGAACCACAGTCAGAACTTTTATGGGAGCGACGCCGTTCTCTCTGGTATATGGAACTGAAGCAGTTTTGCCAGTTAAAATTGAGTTGAAATCTTTAACGGTAGTCATGGAAGCTGAGATTTTAGAGACAGAATGGGCACAACAGTGACTATTGCAGTTGAATTTGTTGGATGAAGACAGGTTGCTTGCATATTATCACAATCAGGTCTATTAGAAAAGGCTAGCTCGGTCCTTTGGCAAGAAGGTACGAAAGCACCCATTGAAGGAAGGGGATTTGGTCTTTAAGATGATGAGGCCAGGAGCACTAGATATACGTGGAAAATTCAGGCCAACCTGGGAAGGTACATTTGTGCTAAAGACATTACTAACAAAGGGAGCAACAATTTTTGCGGACAGTGATGGGAATGACTTTAAAGAACTGGTAAATGTCGACAGATTAAAAAGATTCCATGGCTAAAGGCTAAAATAAAAAGAAGAGAATAAATGCCCCGCGGATCGAAAACCGAAAAAAAGACGGCCTTGCTAAAATTCGGTGCCCTATTATGGTGAAAACTGAAAAAAGGCATCCTGGGCAAAAATTAAGGGCCGAGAGAAAATATTCAATCGAGAAAACCCGAGAGGGCCGATTGATAACAGGAGTTTGATACTTATGAGATCTATTCTGAGATTAGATGTAATCTTGTTCTTTTGAATTCTTGTCAAAAGAAGATCATGTATGATGAAATCATATAGAACTATACACAATTTTGCAATGAATAAAAGAGTTCTGTTTGCATTTTCATTGGTCTTGTAATTCTGTCTTCAAAGCAATATGTCATTGATCTATCTAATGACTATTGTTTGAGAATCCTCTCTTGTAAAAACAAAAAAAAAAAAGAAGAAGAAGGCCGTTAGAGATGAAAACCATAATTGGCTCTCTAAGCAAAAGTTAGGCCAAAGGGCATGGTGAAAACCTGGAAATAGGCAGTCTGTCCTATAAAAAATAGAATAAAATAAAAGCCGCTGGATTAGGTTGGGTCCATTCCAGGCAAAAGTTAGGTAAAGGGTCATGTGAAAATCCCTCAAGGGATGCATTTCCCACAGATAAAATCTAGTGTGAAAATCCACAAGGGATGCACTACCTTTAAAATAATGACTTTCGATGCCCGGAGCGATAAGATGGCATTAATTCGGAGGTAGGGACATGAGTTAGAACCCCGGGTATATGATCGTCGACGGAGGGAAGATGCACGCTTAACGAATCTTTTAGAATAGGTTTTGGATCAGAGTCCCTAAAGCCAAGATGACACTCTTGTGGATCCTTAGGGGCATGATAGAGCAGCCAAGCTATATCCCTAATGGACCCTTGACCATCTAGGACATAGTCCATTCATTTTTACAAGCATCCGCATACCATGTCATACACATGATTTCTTGTATATACTCCTGTGCGTGTAATTTTGCAAGAAATATCTAAATGAGTACCATCAGCTCAGAAGAGCACCTCTCGCACTTTGTAAGCATAGAACGGGCTCGGTGCAGTTCAGAAGAACAACCCCGCACTTTGTGAGCCTAGAACGGGCTCAGTGCAGCTCAGAAGAGCACCTTTCGTACTTTGTATGCCTAGAACGGGCTCAGTGTAGTTAATTGGAGCACCTCTCGCACTTTATAAGCCTAGAACGGGCTCGGTGCAGTTCAGAAGAACAACCCTGCACTTTGTAAGTCTGGAGCAGACTCAGTGCAGCTCAGAAGAGCAACCCTCACGTTTTGTAAGTCTGGAGCAGACTCAGCGCATCATCCAGTCAAAGAAGATAGTTGCCTCAGGTACGCGCTTCTTCTTTCTTTCTATGAATTTTGGCTCACTTAGGCACCCAGGCACTACGTTCCCTAAAACTGGGGGCAACTGTAGACACCGAGTCCTGAGGCAGCTCAGACCGAAGTTATCCAATGATGATAATGATGCATGTTCATAGACAAGAGGACAAATGGAAGTGATGGTTTACTCAGAAATGCTTTTTGTTTTAAAAAAAATGGTTTGAGGGTTTGGAGGGGGCATGTGGGGTGAGGCCCATCTCACGTATGTGAGATGCAGCCTCACCACATGTGGCCCATTTCACAGGTGAGATGAAAATCTCACCTGCCTCATGCGCCCTATGCTCCAGCACGTCCCTTTTCCATTTTTTTGGGAGGATTTGGTTTTCAAACATGGGTTTATGTTGTATTTGGTGGGGAAAAGAAACTAATCCTGTCTGAGATATTAAAAGATGAGTTGAAAAACAAAAGCAAAAAAAAATTATTGGAGAGAGCTGAACTAAAAAGGAGAAAAAACACAGAGAGAAAAGCTTGGAGAGGAAGAAAGGAACGGAAAAGAAAGAAAGAAAAAAAAACATTATGAGATTTGTATTGAGAAAAAGAAACAAGTTCTTAACGTTTGAAAAGTCCATCATTTTGGTTCTTTTTCATCAACGTGATTTTTGTTAAAAAGTTTTTGGGTCTCTATTTTAACCACCATTTTAAAAAAAGCAAAGAGGGAAACTAGAAATCTTTCATTTGCAGATCAAAGATCAATATCTGAGGATAAATACTGAATAGCCATATCTCTATTCATTTTCTTTCTTCCTTCTTCTTTTCTTTTTATTTCTTTTCTTCGTTTTGTTGTGCTAGTTAACTCTGTTCATTGTACATATTATATATATATATTTCTTATTTGATCTTATTAACTTGTTTATCGCATGTTTGTTGTTGTTATGATTAAATAAGCATGTTTTTTTCTATTGTTATGTATGTTTTGGTGGTATCTTGTTGTGTTTGTTAGCCTATTATTAGTCATCTGTTCGTCCCTGTTTTCAAGTTTTTCTGAGTTGAGCCTTTGTTTGTCTGTGTCGTGACTTCCATGATCGAGTCGTGCTCTTGCTTTCTTTTCCTTTCCTTTCTGATCGGGCCATTTTCTATGCTTTTTCTCTATTTCTTGATCGGATCCTAACCTCCCGATTGGATCGTATTATTGGTTTGGTTTTCCGATCAGATAGTTTCTTTGTCTTTTGCCCGTTCTTTCGTGTTGTCATCCCTCTATTTCCAGATTGGATTGAACGATCTGTGCAGTGATTGCACGAGTTGTGCGCTAATCGCATGACTCGTGCAACGCATGCACGAGATGTGCATGCATTGCACGACTCGTGCAGTTCGTGCAGTGCGTGCACGAGTCGTGCATGCACTGCACTACTCGTGCAATGCCCGATCTTTTTCTCCTTTCGTTTTTTTGCTCCCTTATTTTGTCTGACCGTCTGAGCGTAATGTATATAACATATGATTTGCTTTGTTTTTATCTTGTATGTTTCAGTCTCGGTTCGCTTTGTTAATCTATGGTTTTTTCGATCAATTCATCTCCTCGGATTGTATTCTAGTCGTCATTTAATCTTTCCTTTTAGTTTATTTAATTCTTTCTCTTTACTGGTGTCTATTCAAATGTTTGTTCGTGTTGTGTTCATTTAATTTAATTAGTAAATGCATGCCATTTGGTCCAGTTTTGTTGATTGTAGTGTTTTAAAATTAAAACCCATGTTTTTCGGTTGGAACGAAGCTATTTTTGTGTGACTGAGCAAAAACATAGCTGTGTTCCGCAAGAAACACAGTTATGTTTCTACACTGTGCGCAACGCTGGTTGAAAAACACAGTTGTGTTCCTTTGGAAAACACAGCTGTGTTTTTCACTCTATTCCGTTCTTTCGTTTTCAGTTATTCCCTGTGTGCTACCTTTGTTTTATTTTATTTTATTTATTTTATTTTCTTTAATGCAACTATTTTATGTCTATTTATTTCCACTCACTTCATTGTTTATATTTAATTAGTTTAACTAATTATTATTTGATTGATCTTTTAATCATTTTAATTGTTTTATTCAATTAATTCATGTGTTCATTAATTATTTAATTTACTTCACTAACATTTTATTCATTTTGTTTTATTTGTCTCGAAAATTATTTATCTTCACAAGTTACATTTGTGCTCGGGTCAGAGGATCGGAGATAAAGGACCTTTGATTTTAGGGTTTGCATTTTAAATTTCGTATTTTATTTTATTCTATTATTTTTATGTGTTGTATGTAAAATGTATTCTTTTTATTATCCGTATTATAGAAAATCACATTTTTTAATAACTAATAACTTCGGACTTTTCTTAATAAATTGGACCAATGTCCTATTTTAGCCAATAAAATCTCACTTTCAAATAGAGAACTAAATTTTCTTAAAATGGGATCACTCATCCCAGTTTTCCCAATCAATACCCAAAAAAATAGTTCTCTAATTTTTTAAGTTAACAAAAAGGAACCAATGTTCCTAAAATATAATAAATGACCAGATTTATGTATGATGCATTTTAATCATTTTGTATGTGTTATTTATTTCATTTTGGAGCCCTTGTAATTAATTTTGGGGCAAATTTTATTATGCTTTCTTATTTTATTTTGGGAGATTATTCTATCTAATTTTTTTTGTTTTCTAATTTATTTATTTATTTACTTACTGCTTTATTTATCGCTTTCAATATGCTTGCAAATGCATTTTAAATTCAATGCACAATCGCGTGAGATGAGAGATGGAATTATGATTTCTTAAAAACTCATTTATAGACTTAAGTCATTAATAAGAGTGAAGTTCCGAACACCTTCTCTGGTTTAGACCAATAGAGGTTAGAGACCTTTTCCAATTTCTTGTAAATTTGGTGGCGACTCCAAAATACCTCAAAGGTGCCTAAAGGCGTTATGAGTCTAGATGATCATTTCCAATGTTCTATTGGAAAGGAGGCATCCAAGATAACTCATGATGCCTAAGATCAAAAAGGCGTGAACCAATCCCTCGAGTCCTAAAAGCGGATTCAAAGAGGGCCTTCGCTAGGTTCGGCTCACGTCACACTCACCGAGCTGTTACTAGGCTACAAAGTGCGAAGACCATCCTCAGATGGTGATGTGCCGAGTCTGCTCCAGACTTACAACACACGAGGATCATTCTTTGGAACTGCACCGAGTCTGCTCCAGACTTAGAAAGTACGGGGGCCATCCTTGGATGTTGATGCGCCGAGTCTGCTCCAGACTTACAAAACACGTGGGTCGTTCTCTTAATCATTTCCAACAGGAGTCTCCTTGTTGAAATTACTTGTGTGAATCTTAAGAGGACTTTGAGAATTACTTCTTAAGAGGCCTTGTGGATTTGCCTCTTAAGAGGGCTTGGAGATTTGCCTCTTAAGAGGGATTGGAGATTTGCCTCTTAAGA
The DNA here is from genome assembly GCA_947683425.1 of Excoecaria cochinchinensis. Taxonomy (NCBI): domain Eukaryota; kingdom Viridiplantae; phylum Streptophyta; class Magnoliopsida; order Malpighiales; family Euphorbiaceae; genus Excoecaria; species Excoecaria cochinchinensis. The sequence goes on along the minus strand of CANTUQ010000010.1, from coordinate 3,996,414 downwards.
GGACTTGGGGATTTACCTCTTAAGAGGACTTGGGGGTTTACCTCTTAAGAGGACTTGGAGAATTGCCTCTTAAGAGGACTTGGGGATTTGGCTCTTAAGAAGGCTTGGAGATTTGCCTCTTAAGAGGTCTCTCTTAAGGGGTCTTAGGGAATTGCCTCTTAAGAGGACTTGGGGATTTTCACATTTTGAATATATTTGAATTTTTGCAGTATGTTGGATTTTCAAGGCCTTGAAAATCTCTTATTTTATTTATTTTTATTTTTGTTTTATTTTTCTTTGTTAAGAATTTGTGTTCTTTGTACATTTGAATTTGGATTTTTGTACACTTATTGTGTGGTGTATATAAGCATACATCTTATGATAGAGAGACTTACCTGATTGCCCCCGGCATGGTGTGCATATGCTTGCTCTTTTAAATGTCATCTTTGGAGCAGGTCTGCGGGATTCATTTTTCATGAGGCTTTCATCTTGATCTGATTGTCCAGCATGGAAGAGCATCGATATTGAGCTGAAATTATACCTTGGCTGGCTTTCGCGTCCGATTGCCTCTAACTAAAGCACGTGTGGGTAGTCTAGCCTCCCAAAGGATCTTCTTTTCTGTAGATTTATGTGATCTTGGATTGCCCTCAGTATGGTGTGCTTGAAAAGGCTTGTTCTTCTGGGTGTTCCCCCACTGTACAGTCTCACCTGATTTTATGCCGGATATAATGGCCGATAATGTTGAACTAAACCCATCTCTTGGATCATCTTTGCGCATGAGGTCTGTTCGGACCTTTCCCTCCGAGTTATGTACACAACAATATACACAAAAGGCTATGTGTGTGTCTATAGAATCATGTGTGTGAAATATACATAAAAATCTATATACGGGAAACACATGTAAAGGATTAATGTACAAAAATTATGTGTATGCAACTATACGTGTAAAGGATTAAATGCACGTGATATGCTTATGATATGCATGCTAAACATGCGTAAATAATTATGCATTACATGTATGCAAAAATTATGTACACGGAATGTGCGCAAAGAATTGCACTGGAAGGTTCATCTAATCTTGTGGAGCCTAAGACCATGCAAATTGGGCCTATTTTGGGCAACAAGAGATATTTTGGAGAGTACACCCCAATAGGACATTGAGATGGTCCTCTAACCTCGTTGAGCCTAAGACCAGAGAAGGTTCTAGACTTTCCATTTATTCGTAGCTTGATTAAATTATAAATGAATTTTGAATTTAACAATTTCATTTCGTTTCTCATTCGGTTTAATCCAAAAATTTAAAACTCAGATCAATCACGTAACAATAGCATAAAATAGATAAAATAAACGAATAGTAGCTAAAATAGCGACAATTTACAACACAATTAGGGGCGGAATACAACCCCCATTGTAAATGAAATGTAAATCATACAGAAAATGGGGCATTTATTAGGGATGAGGACGTTGGTTCTCATATGCATACTTAAAGAAAAAAGTGTTAAAGGCGATGGTTTGTTTGGATAGAAAAACTAGGACATTGGTCCCATTTTATTAGAAAAAATTTCAAGTTAATTAATAGAAATATTTTTGTGATTTTCTTTAAAACGTGTATAAAATAAATAATTTTATTAACAATTACATGGCAAAATAAATGAAAAAGCCAAATAAAGGAAATAATACAAATAATAAAATGAAAGTTCAAACCAAACGAGCCTCCTAGATCTCTTCGTTTGCTCTCGAGAATGCCCCAAAAGGGAAAATGGATATTGGAGTAAAAAACAAAAAAAAAATAATGTTAGTTATTAAATCAAGAAAGTTAATCAATTAAACAAATAAAATGATAAATAATAAACTAAATAAAATAAGATGACATGAAAGATGACAAATGAATTAAAATGTTAATAAATTAAAAATAAATGAAAAAATACATTATGAATGACAAAGGAATTAGATGATATGATTGAAATAAATAAAAGAACATGTTAATGAACTAATAATAATAATAATAATAATAATAATAATAATAATAATAATAATAATAATAATAATAATAATAAATGATAATAAAATAATAATAATAATGATAAAAAAAACTAAAGCAAAACAATAATAATAATAATAATAATAATAATAATAATAATAATAATAATAATAATAATAATAATAAACATAAAAATAATAAATAATAATAATAAACATAATAATAATAAATAAGAATAATAAATATAAAAAAACAATAATAATAAACATATTAAATAAAACAAATGTATACACAATTGAATAGATAAATAAATGAAAACAATAAAAAATTACATGTTAATCAATTAATTGTAAACAAGAGATAAAAATAATACAAAAAAATAAAACAAAGATAATTATGAGATCGGGTCAAGAATATTTACCCTCAGTATTCGGATTTGATGGAGGGAAAAAATGATTGATTTTCTTGCTTTATTTTGCAAAATTAGAATTGAATATAATAAAAAAATTGGAATTTTATTCCAAGAAATAAATTTCTTAAAAAAATGATGAAAGAAAATAAAAATTCTCAAGAATAAAAAATAAATTTCTTTGCCTAAAAAATGATTGTTGATCAAAAAATTGATTTTTATTCGAACAAGAAACAAAAATAATGAAAGAAGAAAATGAAAATTTTTAAGAACAAAATATGATTTTCTTTGTATCAAGGAAAATAATTAATCAAAAAAAATAAATAAAAATATTAAGAATAAAGAATAATTTTTCTTTCTCTCAAGAAAAATTATTAATAAAGAATTGAACTTTTAACTTTAAGAACTTTTTATATTGAGGAGAAAAACTAAAAAAGATGTAGAAAGAATTTTTGTTGAAGAAGAAAAGAAGAGAAAAATGAAGAAAAACCTGAAATGAATTTTCCTCTCTTTTTCATTTTCATCTTTTTTATTTATATCTCTTAATAAAAAAAACCCTAATTAATTAAGAAAAGAAAAAAAATTTAAATCAGAATATTTATTATCTTAATTTCAACTAAAAAATAATGAATAAAATCCCAAAAAAGGCAGTAAAAATTAGTTTTGGGGCAAAAATCTCGAAAAAAGGCAAAAAATCAGATTTTCGGTGATTTTGGGCAGATTCGGTGATCGACGGGCGTCGGTGGGCGCGCGAAGCGCCTGCTGGGCGAGCGTCACGTGCGCGTTGCGCACAGGCGCTCTCAGGTAAGCGCGCGTGCCTGCGCGCTGCCGTAAAGCGCCGCCTACGCGGCCGATGCCCAAAATGTTTTTTTTTTTAATTTTTTAAATTTCAAATTTGATTAAAATACCATAATTTCAAACTCCTTTTTTTATTTTTATTTTTATTTTTATTTTTAACATTTTTTTATTTATTTGGTTCTAAAGAGCAATCTTGACAAGTAAATCATTACTTTCAACTTTTTTGTCCGTGAACAGGCGTCTAATTATCATTGAGTAACTCTAATCTGGACTGTCTCAGGACCTAGTGTCTACACCTAAGCTATTAGAGAAATGCTAGTACCTCAAAAGGAGAAAGAGGTGAGAAGTTTCGTAGGATAACTCCAGTACATTAGCTGGTTCGTTGCTAAGCTAGCTTCAGTTTGTGAGCCAATTTTTAAACTTCTCAGGAAAAATTAACTGGCCAAATGGAACGATGGTTGTTAGAAGGCCTTCGATACCATCAGAGAATATCTTTACACCCTTTAGTTTTGCAACCTCCGCAGACTAGTAAACCTTTAATTCTCTACTTAGCAATAGAAAAAAGTTTTGTGGGTGCCATGATGTCTCAAGAAGATGATTTTGGGGTTGAATTTGCGGTGTACTATCTTAGTACGAACTTCCTGCCTTATGAAGCCCAGTATGCTCAAGTTGAAAAGATTTGTATAGCAGTGATATGTGCTTCTAAGAAATTGAGACACTATTTCGATTCTTATAAGTTACAAGTGGTTGCTAATCAAAATCCCCTTAGGTACCTTCAAGAGGCACCCTCTTTGCTAGGAAAGAAGGGAAAATGGCTGATATTGTTACAAGAGTTCGCTATTAGCAGGAAGACCATCAAGGGACAAGCTGTAGCAAAATTCTTGGCTAAACATCCCCTTGAAGGAGATTAGATTGAATATGAGTTTCCTGATGAACATGTCATTGCCATTAGGGTGCAAGGGTGGCAGATGTACTTTGATGGAGCTATTAATAATAAAGGAGCTGGGGCGGGGGAGATTCTTATAACTCTAGAAGGTGAAAAGCTTCCTTCAGCCAAGAAGTTGAGATACAAGGCCACCAACAATGATGCCAAATATGGAGCCTGTATTTTTAGGTTGGAGTAGGAGGAAAAACCGTGAAAGTTTTTGGTGACTCGCCTTTGGTAATCCATCAGGTTCAGGGCAAACGATCAATTAAGGAAGAATGACTATTGCCATACATAAAGTATTTGAAGATGTTGAGCAGTCAGTTTGAGATATGTGCTTTCGGTTATGTTCCTAGGGAGGAAAATCAATTAGTCGATGCTCTTGCAACTTTATTGTCCATATGGGATAATCCAGAAGGCATGGTCATAAAGCTAGTATTGATCACTAGTTCAGATTAGCCATGCTTTGAATCCGAGCGAGTAATGGATGTTGAAACTGTTGATGGGAGTCCATGGTTTTACGATATTCAAAACTATTTAGAGAAGTCAGAATTTCCAGAGGAGGCCACTGAGAAAGACCAAAGGATGATATGTAAGTCGTCCACCCAATTCATTAGTGTGGATAGAGTATTGTATAAAAGGCAAGCCGATGGTATCCAATTAAGGTGTTTAGATGAAAAGGAAGCTAAGAAAGTAATGGAGGAGACACATACCGAAGTTTGTAGGGCTCATATGAACGGTCCGGCTTTAGCAAAAAAGATCATGCGCTAAGGGTTCTTCTGTCTCATGATGGATTCAGATTATTCCCTAATATGTTAAACGGTGCCAACTATGCCAACAATACGCCGACTTGAGACATTTTCAAGTTTCAAAATTGTGTAATCTTACATCTCCATGGCCATTTGCAGCTTGGGGAATTGATATCATAGGAGAGATACATCCGATAGCCTCAAATGGGCATTGGTACATCATAGTCGCCATTGATTACTTCACCTAATGGGTAGAGGCTGAGTCTTTTAAGAAGCTAGGTGCTAGTGTGATGGCCAAATTCATTAAATGACACTTGATATGCAGATATGGTCTCTCACATCACATTATGATTGATAACAGAGTACAATTCCAGGCCGAAACCAAACATATGCTTAAAAAGTATAGCATTCGACACTGCAAGTCTTCTCCCTATCTCCCACAAGCAATTGAGCTGTTGAAGCAACTAATAAGAATGTGAAAATGATTTTATCCAAGATGGTACAGATATAAAAGGATTAGGTAGAAAAGCTGCCATTCGCATTATAGGGTTGCAGGACCACCATCAAAACTTCAACAGGGGCACACCATTCCCTTTGGTTTATGGAATAGAGGCAGTATTACTAGTGAAAATTGAACTCCAATCTTTAAGGGTGGTTTTAGAAGTCGAGTTGCCTAAAGCTGATTGGCAATAGTGGTTGTTGTAGTTGAATTTATTAGATGGAGACCGAATGCGAGCTTATTGTCAAATTTAGATTTATTAAAAATGGCTAGCTCGATCATTCGGGAAGAAAGTTAGGAAGCATGTGATGCCCCAATGCCCCTTGGAAGGACAAGGGAGCGCTACACAACACTAAGCATGCAATTATCTTATCATCTCACTTGTGCCTTTAACATTCACTAACACTTATGATTCATGCATTCCACTACACTATGCTTTTTCACTAGCTCTTCACTATTCACTATTAAAAGTTACATGCTTCACTACAAAAAGTTACATATAACACTATACATATACAAAAGAATAGCCATTACAAAAATGGAGCTCTACTATACAAAACTTTACAAAACATTACACTAAGAGGACACTTCCTGCTCCTATGGTGGCCTGCAGAACTCCTTCAAAAACTCGACTCCAATCCACAACCTACACGGGAGACAAGCACCCGTGCTAAGCGATAACGCTTAGTGGGGATGTATACACAAGCACTAACACAATAATCACAAAGCACTATGCAATAGAGAGCATGCTTAACACATATGGCATATCATGTACACTAACTAGATAAATATTACACTAGCATGCCAATATACCGTAGTTCATGTTAATGACAAAGTCATACACTGTCTATAACATACTTTAAATCACTATTCACTTACCATGTTCAATATTCACTTCACTAAGTCAATAAAGAACAATAAGTCACTATCAATCATTAACCATATACACAGCTCATTAGTCACTACACTAAGCCAATTGTAGGCTCACTGCACTATCACTAATTCAATAGCATGGCATAAATATAACACTATCGTTAAGAACAATAATACCAATACATATATCGCTAGTATGCCATTAATGGAACACAATCATATACAATATTATCGTTAATCTCTGATGGCTCACTATAAGATCACTAGATCACTGACATGGCATGATATTACACTTATATTAAATACAATATAGTCAATACACTGATCACATAGTCATATTCGATAGCATCTTTAATCATTATTAGCCTGTAAGTTTTAGTAGTGGATACGGGTACACTAATCAATAACACTAGAGACCGAAGTCTCAAACACTATATCACTAGAGACAGAAGTCTCGATCACTATATCACTGGATACCCGTCGGTATCAATCACTAGACACCCGTCGATGCCAATCACTAGCAGCTGCAAATCACTAGCCCTTCATAAGCATGCTTATTTATCCACGACCCGACTAAAGGCTTATAGGTTCATTTGTTTATTCACTACACATACATATTCACATCACTATTCATCCACATTTTATAATTATTTGCGTAGCAGAATTCATTCGTATGACATGGTTCATTTTCATGATAATGCTCATTCTCATGTTAAAATCCAAGCTCATAAGTTATTTATCGCATATGTACTTGTTTCGCTTTATGATGCAATCAAGCTTAGTTAGGCTAATCATGCATCTCTAATTCGCATAGTCACATGTTCCCATGATGATGCATTCAAGTTTAGTTAGGCTATCATGCATCTCTAATTCGCATAGTCACATATTTACATACTGATATGTTCATATTTTCATCTTACTTGTATGCTTATAAACCTCATTTAACACTTATGTAATGCTCATACAATAAGGTTCTCAATCATAGATCAAATTGCACAACTTACACATTCATAAACAATAGGGTTACATTGCCAAGATAGAGGGGTCACGGTCTCAACCAATCTGGTTGTCACCGTGACATACTGAATTCCCAAAACAGAATATAGTTTGTGATAGGTCACGGTTACAACCACTTTGGTTGCCACCGTGACTTATCACCAACTCATGGGCAGAATGCATTTCTGGGGTAGGTCACGGTCACAACCAATCTGGTTGCCACCGTGACATACTGCACTTCAAACAAAATGCTCATTTTGACACCTCACGGTCACAACCTCTTTGGTTGTCACTGTGACCCATGCCAAATCTCCATTGCACAGTTGTGTTTTACCAAGACACAGCCGTGTTTTTCTCATATCTTGCATTCTTGCATTCTCATAGCTTGGCAACCCTTCCACTATTCAAGCATACCTTACCTCTTCATTTACATGCCATGATACACAATCAAATCTTGCATACTTCATTCCATATTCACTATTCACTTAGTCACACAAACATTCAAGACACTATAATCACACTAACTAACTAAGCATGCCAATAGATTTCACTAGTCACTATATGCCATTAACACTAATTTCACTTCAATAATCACTTTACACTAGTTCACTATCCAATTCAATAGCAATAGAAAAATCAATATCACATATCATTTACAAGAATATCAAACACACTAACACATCAAAACACAACAAATCCCTAACCTATTGAAGCACTCCTTCTTACTCTTCTATATCACTTTCTCCTTTCCCTTGGCTGATCTACTTGGCTCTTTCGAATCACTAATCCTCTTCTAACTCATCTCTACCCAACTTTTAAGACTTCATGATCAAAGAGCAAAATGAAAGAGGAACAAGAAAGAGAGTAAACTTTTTGACAGAGAGAGAGTGGCCGGCCCAAAGTATCAAAATGCAGATTCATTCCACTAAACCACCTCATGCTTGCATGCATGAATGAAGTGTCAACCTCTCAATCCCCTCATGCTAGGTGGCTCCCCTAACACAATCCACTTTGACTCCACTAATATACAGCTGATCCCACTAACTTTTGATTAACTTAATTAATCTCCACTACACTAATTAATCTTCACTTGTTAATTAATCATGCAAAGTGCAATTCAGCCACTACAATACTTTATTTCTTTTCAATTAAGTCCCACATTTCACTTTTTTTAATTAGGTTCAATGCTGTAAACCCTAATTATCATGCACACTATTACACTAATGACACTCAATCCTTCTAGGGTGATTTTCGAGGTGTTACAAAGCACCCACTGAAAGAAAGAGATTTGGTTTTCAAGCAAATGAGACTAAGTGTATTAGACATTTGAGACAAAATTAGGCCAACTTGGGAAGATCCTTTCGTGTTGATAAAGCTATTATCAAAAGGGGCAGCAATTTTAATAGATGGTGATGGAAACAAGTTCAAAGAACTGGTCAATATTGACAGATTAAAAAGGTTCCATGGCTAAATTCTAAAAATCAAAAGAACAGAATAAAAGCCTCCAGGTTAAAAACCGCAAAAAACAATGGCCTTGCTAAAATTAGGTGTGTAACACCCCCTACCCATACGTAGGCGTACCCATCCTTAAGGAGTGAGAAGCCGTATGAGTCGGGTATGTCACCAAGCAGATAAAGATACAAAGCATACATTCATACATGATAACCATACATCATTACGGGGAAATTAAAACCTTCATAAGCATCAGAATGATCCATCATTACAATAGCAAAATCCGTTACAATAATGTTCTAATCAAAAGGCAGAATAAGATAATTACATATCCCAAAAGTATATAAATGCGGAAGCTTTACAAAATAATGGTGTAAAGAGAGTTCTGATACAAAAGAATCAACATGCTATCAAAAATAAAGCCCTAACACTAATCCCTCTGTATTGGCTTGACTGGCAACGACTCTCCCAAAAGAACACCATCCTCCGCACCTGCACGGATAAAACACCGTGCTAAGCGATAAACGCTTAGTGGGGAACACACAACAAAAGAGTGGACGGCCATTCATAATGGTCGTCTATGCCATACACATACAATATGACAAAGGCGTATAATGATATCAGCTGTATAATCATACTTGCATAATAAAGACATGCATTCAGAAGTTCACATCCACATTCATTTACACTTTAGTTGATTTCTCATACTTATCATTATACGCATCCGAATACCATATTCTTGTAATCATATTAAAGCGAAGCAAAACAAAAAGAGCACCTGCTGACTCACAATAGTGGATAACGAGTAAACGCATAGCATACCTTACGGGCACGAATCGAACGCATAGCGTACCTTACGGGTACGAATCAAAAACCATTTTATTTTTGTCGCATTCAAAACATTTTACAAATGGGGACCTTAAACAAGATCCAAAACGCATAAGGAGTTCGCGAGAAACCAAACGGGGACCTGATCGGGGTCCAGACAGAACTGAGGCTGCAGCTAAGAGACTCTATTAGGCATGCCTAACTATCCACTAAACTGACTCTTGCAGGTCATGTATAATACAATTGACATTTAGTTACACATTTGTTCAATATGAATAACTGTGACGCGCGCCGGATCCCGAACGCCGCCCCTTCGACCGCCCGCACGTGGGCGATCGGGCAATTGTGGGTCCGTTGACAGCTTGCAAAAAATCGCAAGTGCGTCTATGTTGGGCAACAAGGAGGTTTCATGGAGTCGCCACCCAATAGAACATTGGGAAAGTTTTTCTCGCCTCGGAGAGCCTAAGACTGCACTTAGTATCCATTTTGGGCCAGCCAAAGGAGCCTAGGATTAACGCTAAAGCCTCGTGACACAAGAAGTATCTTGGAGGATAACCTCTAACCTCTTGAGCCCAAAGACCAGAGCTGGTTCGGGACTTCTCATTTATTTATACCTTGATTAATATTATAATTAAGTTTTGAATTCATTGTTTCATCAACTTTCCACACAATGCAATTTAAATTAAAGGCGCAATCATTCATATCAAAAGCGGTAAATGTAAGCAAAATCCAAAATAAAGCATTTAAAAATAAATTACAATAACACTAGGAGCGGAATACAACTCCCATTTATAAAAGTGAAATACATGCATAAAACGGGTTATTCATTAATAGTGAGAACATTGGTCCTCGCATGCATATTTATTATGAAACAGTTTTGATGTGATGATTTATTTGGGTATGAAAAACTAGGACATTGGTCCCCTTTTTATTTAAAAAAAAATGTCAAGTTAATTAATAGAAACGTTTTTTGTGATTTTCTTTTTAGCGTGCCTAAATAAATAATTTTACAAGAAAATTATATGGCAAAATTAAATAAAATATTACAAATAAAGAAAATAAATATATGAACCAAACGAGCCTTTTTGGACCTCCCCATGTGCTCACAAAAACGCCCAAGCGAAAAATGAGTTTAGACATAAAAACAAAATACAAATAAAATAATGTTAATAATTAAATCAATTAAACATACAAAATAATGAATAACAAATTAAAATAAAATAAGATGATATGAAAAGAATGATAATTGAATCAAAAATATTAACAAACCAAAATAAAATGAGAAACATGCATTATATGTGATAAATGATTAAATAATGTGATGAAAATAAAATAAAACATGTTCATTAATTAATACATGAAAATATGAACATGATAACAATAATGATGATAGGTGAAAAATAATGAATGAATAAATAAACAAATGATAATAAAATCATGTAACAATGATAAAAATTAGTAAACAAAGGAATGATGAAAATAATAATGATATATAACAAAGTTAATTGATGTGTTCATAATTAATACAAACTATTTACATGGCAAAAAGATTAATTTAAATTAATTAATTATTTGCATGTTAAAAATAGTGAGGAATCAAAATAAATTATTTACATGTTAGGAATTAAAAAAACAATATTCACATGAATAAAAAATCAAATCATATATAAACAATTAAATGGAACAAATATAAGATCAATACAACAAATGAATAGATGAAAACGATAAATAAATCAATAAAAAATAATAAAATATATATGAATAAATTAAATAAAATAGAAATAAAATAGAAATGGAGCCAAGAATATTTACCCTCAGAATATTGGATTTGATGAAGGAAAAGTGATGATTTTCCGAAAAATTGCTTGAAAGAATAATTTAGCAATAAAATTAATTCTCTTTGTTTATGGAGAAAAACAAAGGAATTGATTTGTATGCTTAAGATTAAAAAGAAATTGATGTCAAATTGATGATTAATTTCTTGTGTTTATGGAGGAAAAACAAAGAAATTAATTGGAATAATTAAGAATTGAAAATTGATCTTTCAATTTCAATTAAACCTTTTTCATTCAAAAAGAAATCTCAAAATGTTTAGAAGAAAAATCAAAGAGGAAGAGAAATCCTGGAAATTCTGATGTCAAAAAAAATAAAATAGTAGTAGTGGAGGCTCCCTTTGATTTTTCATCATAAAGTATTTAAAGAATAGAAAATGTTGCCCTAATTTAATTAAGGAAAACAAACCTAATTTTATTCAAATTCCTTTATTTTTGGGATAAAATCAAGTTTTATTAATTAATAATCCATAAAAAATATTTTGGAATTTTATTTGAACTCAAAACCCTTAATTTTTGGATAAAAAACGGATTTTTGGGTGAAAAAATCGAAAAAAAGGCTGAAAAAATGGAAAATAGGGTATCAGACCCTATACCAACGGCCAGGATGCCCGTCGCTATAGAGGGGCGGGCGTCGGAGCGGCAACCAGGCGAGATTCGCGCGCTGGCGCTCTCGCACGAGCGCTCCGTGCGGCGCTCAGCGTGCGCGATGCCGCACGCCTTTAGCGGTGCGCAGCATCGGCGACGCTGAGCGTCGCCTTTGCGCTCGCAGCGCGATGGGCGCCTGCACGCTGGGCGCCCACGCGCCTGCGAGCTGGGCGCGAGCGCGCTGCCGCGCCCGGCACTAGTGATCCGACTTTTTTTTTTTTTTTAAAATTATAAATTGACTAAAAACACTATAATTTTAAGCCCCCATTTTTCAAAATTAATTTTTTAAATATTTTTTATTATTTTCTAATTTTTCACTCTAAAATGCAAATTTGACGAGAAAATCATCACTTTTAACCTTTTAAGCCTGTGAAGGCAATTATCATCATTGGGTAATCCTGATCAAGGCTACTCGGGACCCGGTGTCTACAATAACCATTGAATTTAACATACATAAATCAATTATATTTAAGCATGACACATTTAGTTCATAGGTTAAGGCATAATATGGCATACAAATATTTAGCATATAAGAAGACACTAAATAATATTTAGATAGCTTAGCATGAAATATAATAAAAAAAAAAAAAAACAACCAAAGCAAAGAAATGACTGAACAAAGAAAGCCATCTAATGTACACCCTTATCACCTCTATATCAGAGCACAAACACGAGTAATATATAGCTCATGTAATATTCAAATCACAAGTTCTTGCTTCCTAATTAAATTAGATTTAATCAAATATTATATTAGGTTTAATGCCTTAATCATAAATTATAAACATGTTATATAATTCTCGTCATGAGTATTTATTCATCTAGCAAATTATGCTTATAGTTTAATTCATGGTTAATCATCATATTAATTAATTCTTCGTTATAAGAATTTATTCAATTCACAGGTAATTTAATTATATATCCTCATTACCTAACTATAAAATAAGTAACATTAAATTTTTCAGGTGTTTCTAGACACTTTGGGACTAATTCGGAGGTGTAGAACCGATTCTAGGATGAATTGGTGAAGAGGGAAAAATTTTACTAAAACACAGTTGTGCTTTATAAAAAGCACAGCTATGCTCTGCTGCTAATCGTCGATCTAATTGCCAAAAACACAGCTGTGTCCTACTAAAAGCACAGCTGTGCTTTCCAACCAGTCCCCAAACGTTATCAAAATTAAGAGCGCAGCACAGGGCAGAATTCAGTTCCTTAGTTTACTTGCATTTTTTTGAACTAGTAAACAACATTTTCATACCAAATGGTCTTCATAACAATTACTCCTCCAGATGTTATCTTTCTAGTGACAAGATTTTAGATCATTTGGAACTGAAATCGGGAAGATATACTCAAATGTCTCTACCCTGCTCCACAGACACACCTGACAAATTTTGCTACTATAATGGGCGGTTCTGAAATAGTTAGAGTCCGAATTAAATTATAGTTACTTCTACAGCTTTTTAGACACAGATATTGTGGTTCTAACCCAACTAGAATAATGTATTTTGGAGTTGTAAAACTCAACTTATACTAAAAAGAGTGACCAAAGGTCAATCAGACCCACCTAGGCAGATTCACCCGTTGGAATTCTATGTGCTTCAAACAACTCATTTGGCACAATCACTTTACCCAATTTAATTCAAATCCACATAGCACATAAACTAACACATCAAAAAATTCAATTCATCAATTAGGAATTAGCAACACACAAATTAACACAAAAATTCCCAAACACCATACAATTTCCAAAATTTCAAAACACACATCATCAAAACATAACATTTTCCCAAACCTGAAAACTCCTTAACTCTTATCACTTTGTTACACTACTCCCAACCTTCTCCTTGTCTTTAGGGTCACGGGAAGGCTCAGCTAAACAACACCCAACAAATCAAACAATAAATCAAAATCCTAGATTAACTCTAACCCCAAAAATGTAAAGAGAAGAAGAAGATGAACACACTAAATAACAAATGCAGCAACTTACCAAACAAACTCCTTAAGATTACCAAGATCCACCAAATCTAATCACAAAGGAGTGAGCAAAGATAGAGAAGAGGAAGAGGAAGGGGAAGGAAAAGCAAAAGAGAAGAGGGGAAATGGGAATTGGTATAGCAGATTTCTGCTCTTCTCTTTCTCTTTCTCTTTCCTCAAGAAAACACTTTCCCTTTTTCCACATGGCACCCTACTATTAGTGGGTCTTCATAATTCACACCCTACATGCATACATCAAAACAATACTCTCCCAACTAATGCAGACCCTACTTATGTGTGAATAAAATATACAATCACAACTCCACTACTCATACCCTACAATAGTACACTCATGCACACATAAACATATCCCAACTAATTCACACTCTAATAATATACATGCATCCACATGCTAACAAAATTCACAAACATGTAATATACCCCAAAATACCCTTGTCACATGCCAAAATACACACAAATGCACACATACACATGGCTCGTACTATTAGGGGGCAAACGGGGTGTGACAACTCTCCCTACTAACAAGAATTTCGTCCTCAAAATTCTCACCTGAACCGAAAAAATGCGGATACTGAGCTCTCATCGATTCCTCTAGTTCCCATGTCGCTTCCTCGACTCCATGATGGTTCCATAACACTTTAACCAATGGGATTTGTTTACTTCTCAGCTGTCTTACTTCTCGGGCTAGGATGGCTTTCGGTTCCTCATCATAAGAAAAATCTGGTTGCACTTGCACATCTTGAACTGACAGAACATGTGATGGATCTGATCTGTACAGACGAAGCATCGAAACATGGAAAACATCGTGCAACTTTGCCAACTCTATCGGTAAAGTCAATCTATAGGCTACCGGACCAACCTTACCCAAAATCTCATAAGGACCAATGAAGCGAGGACTAAGCTTACCTTTCTTTCCAAACCGAAGCACTTTCCTCCAAGGCGAAACTTTAAGGAAAACCTTGTCCCCGACCTCAAATTGCCCATCTTTCCTCTTCAAGTTGGCATAGGACTTTTGTCGATCCTTAGCCGCTTTCAAATTTTGCTGCATAACTCTGATCTTCTCCTCGGTATCCCTAACCAACTCTGGTCCAATGACTGAATGCTCGGATAGCTCGGTCTAACAAACCGGAGTCCTACACTGCCGACCATACAAAGCCTCATACGGTGCCATACTGATGCTCGACTGATAGCTATTATTGTAGGCAAACTCCATAAGCGACACATATCTGTCCCAACTACCCGAAAAATCCAAAGCACACGCCCTCAACATATCCTCCAGAATCTGAATGACCCATTCTGACTGACCATCTGTCTGAGGATGGAATGCCGTAATGAAGTTTAACTTGGTACCCAAAGCTCTCTGCAACTCTTTCCAAATCTTTGAAGTGAACCTTGGGTCCCGATCTGATACTATGGATAATGGCACTCCATGCAACCGAACTATTTCATCCACATAGATACTGGCCAATCTATCCATCGGATAGTCCACTCTCACAGGCAAGAAATGAGCTGACTTCGTAAGTCGATCCACTATCACCCAAACTGAATCGTGCTTCCTATGAGTCAAAGGCAATCCAGACACAAAGTCCATGGCTATATCATCCCACTTCCACTCGGGAATGGATAAAGGCGTAAGTAATCCCGAAGGAACTTGATGCTCGGCCTTTACCTGCTGACATGTCAAACACTTAGACACAAAATCCATAATGTCCCTCTTCATGCCGGACAACCAATAAAACTGCTTCATGTCTCGATACATCTTTTCGCTCCTGGGATGCATGGTAAAAATCGTAGTATGTGCCTCACTCAAAAGTTGTTTCCTTAACTCCTCATTCTCAAGCACACACAAGCGGTTTCTATACATAAGCATCCCATCTACAACTGAGAAATCTGACTGCTTACTAGAACTAACCTCTTGCACAATCCGTTGCAACCTCTCATCACCCTTCTGAGCATCCATAATCCTCTGTCTCAAGGTAGGCTTCACTCGCAACTGAGCAACCAAAGCCCCATCTGAATCAAACCGCCATCTAAATCATCTCAGGAATAAAGCTGAAACCGACTTCCGACTCAAAGTATCAGCGACTACATTGGCCTTACCCGGATGGTAATCCAATATGCAGTCGTGGTCCTTAAACAACTCAAGTCAATGGCGCTATCTCATATTCAACTCCTTCTGTGTGAGGAGATATTTTAAACTCTTGTGATCCGTAAAGATCCTACACTTCTCCCCATACAGATAATGGCGCCAAATCTTCAGAGCAAAGATAACCGCTGCTAACTCCAAATCGTGTGTCGGATAATTCCTCTCATGTGGCTTTAACTGACGAGAAGCATAAGACACAACCTTACCTTCTTGCATCAAAACACAGCCAAGACCGATACCCGAAGCGTCACTATACATTACAAACTCCTTACCCGAGATGGGTTGAGTAAGTATAGGAGCCTCGACTAGCAACTTCTTCAACCTCTCAAAACAAGCCTGGCACTTATTCGACCACTCAAATCTAACTCCTTTCCTCAACAATCTTGTCATCGGAGCTGTAATCACTGAAAAATCCTTAACAAACCGACAGTAGTAACCCGCCAAACCAAGGAAACTCCTCACTTCTTGAATATTTCTAAGCACTTTCCAATCAACTATTGCCTCAATCTTAGCCGGATCAACTTGAATACCCTTGGCGGAAACTATATGGCCCAAAAAAGACACTTCCTGAAGCCAAAAATCACACTTACTCAGTTTAGCAAACAATCGATGTTCTCTCAACACTTGCAAAACTAACTGAAGATGCTCCTCATGCTCACTCTCATCTTTGGAATACACCAAGATATCATCTATAAACACCACTACAAATCGGTCCAAGTATGGCCTAAACACTAGGTTCATCAAATCCATGAATGTCGCAGGTGCATTGGTCAAACCAAACGGCATAATAAGAAACTCATAGTGACCATACCGAGTCCGAAACGGAGTCTTAACCACATCCTCATCTCTAACCCGAAGCTGATAATACCCCGACCGAAGATCAATCTTTGAGAAAACACCTGCACCTCACAGCTGATCAAACAAATCCTCAACTCTAAGCAAAGGATACTTGTTCTTCACTGTGACCTTATTGATTTGCCTGTAGTCGATACACATCCTTAGAGTCTCATCCTTCTTCTTGACAAACAGAACTGGAGCTCCCCATGGAGATATGCTAGGTCGAATAAACCCCTTATCCAATAGCTCTTGTAGTTGAGTTTTAAGTTCTCTTAACTCTACAGGAGCTATCCGATAAGGTACTTTTGATATAGGAGTGGTACCTGGCATAATCTCTATGGACAACTCGACTTCCCTCTTAGGAGGTAGACCCGGCAATTCAATCGGAAATACATCACTAAACTCCCGCACAACCGGGATGTCCTCAATCCAAACTTAATCCCTCTTGGAATCCAACACAACTGCTAAAGCCTCACAACCCTTCCTAATAAACCTCTTAGCTTGCATTGCTGACATCACATTGTTCAAAGAACTAGCACCCAAACCTTTCACAATCACAGAAGACCGATCTCTATCCCGAAGTACAACTGTCTTCCTATGACAATCAACCACAGCCCGGTGCTTACCCAACCAGTCCATACCTAGAATTAAATCAAACTCTCTGAAAGGCAACTCAATCAAATCCGCTGGAAACACAACTCCCTCAACCAACAAAGGACAATTCCTATCGACTCTACTCACATTGACACTATGCCCTAATGGACTGGTCACACATATCTCATAATCTAGCTGATCTACCACATGCAACTTATCAACAATCTTATCCGTGCACAAGTATGAGTGTGTGGACCCAGGGTCAATTAGAGCATATAATTCAGTGTCATGGAGTAGGAACTTACTAGTAATAACATCGGGTGCATCCTGCTTCTCTCTGGCTCTCACAGCATAGGCTCTAGCTGCGACTGGCAACTGACGCTCAACATACTCTGATGTAGCTCCCTCTCTAGGTCGACCACCTCGACCTCTACCTCAGCCTCTACCGCGAGTAGCCTGTGTGGCATTCGAACCAACTCTACTGGCCTCCTTCCGATCACCTAAAGCTTCATAAGATCTCGGACAGTTGGCCAAAAAGTGCTCGGTGCTCCCGCAATGGAAACACCCACCAGTGAGCCATCTACACTCACCCCTGTGCGGCTTTCCACAGTGTGCGCACTCAGGTAACACTTCTGTCCTAGAACCCGAATCATCTCTACTAGAACTAGATACCCTGCGTGAACCCTGCCTTCTACCTCTAGTGGTTGGACCAGATGATGACTCATCCTGCGGGTTCCTAGATCTCTTACCCGAGGATGATGAAGATGAACCACCACGAGAAGGATTCCTCCTCTGAGCCCTCTCTCTCAACACAGACTCTGATCTATCGGCTCCAACAGTAGCCTCCACAATATGATAATAATTCACCCCTGGAGTGCTCATCAGGGAAATCAACATAGCTCTCAAGGACTCATTCAATCCTGCCTCAAAATGCCTAATCCGGAACTCATCCGTCATAATACCTTCAGGAGCATACCTAGCCAACCGGTTAAACTCCTTCTCAAACTCTGAGACCGACATAGTGTAACACCCCCATACCCCGTGGAAGGATATCGGGTGCCACGCGGACATATACGTATACATATACATACTCTAGCGGAAGAGATAGCATAATACACATCCATTTAAGAGTATTAAAATAAATTACTACTACACTAGGGCCCAGAATGCAATTCATCTTAATTACATATATACATATATATTTATCTTTATATATGTTCACATTACAATTTGTTTTATTTAACTTTACATATACACCGATATGTGATTACTGCACTCTTTTCTGTACATATACATTTACATAATGATGTTACTCAAAACATCACAAACTCTTGAATTCCCGAACAAAAATTTCGAAATTCTACTAAGGCCGAATTGGGTTGTTACAAATCTCTCCCCCTTAAAAAATTTCATCCTCGAAATTTCCGCGCTAATCACTTACACAGGTGCATACTTAAACGGATCTCTGAATCGCTATCTCTTATACCAGACATGTCACACCCCAACCTATACCATGGAGACTTCTACTCGTATCAAGGGAAGAAGAGTCCAGATAGGTAGAAGTGTCACATCCCACTAGTACAAATATGAAAACATCACATACAGAAATGACATATCAGAGACAAATAAAAACTTTGAAAGAAGAAGAGCGATACAGAGCAAAATGAATACTTTTATTAATATACGAAAAGAGGTCTTTACATCTTACATCAGATTACAAAAAGAACCAATTACATAAAAGCCCAAGATACACTGTTCCGAAGGGTTAACAAAAACATAATATCTATTACAAAAGAAAGGAAAGCCTATAATACAAAACACCCGATCTCTAGTTGCGTTGGCCTTCCCGATGCGACACGCCCAAACCATGCGTACCAAAACTTGCCACACCTGCACGGATAAACACCCGTGCTAAGCGAAATCGCTTAGTGGGGAAAACACAAATGCATAACCGCCACTCACAGTGATGACAACAGAAAGCACATGATAATGATACAATTATAGACATAGAATCATACATAATTAATTCCAATATTTATATTATCATTCAATGTTCTTGTACAAAGACTCCCTAATACCTGCTTAATCATAAAGAGTGGATAACGAGTACACATAGATACTTGCGAGTATCAATATCATATTATGAACACATAGATACCCGAAGGTATCAAATCATTCTTTTTATTTTTGTTCCAAATTGTTTTCACATAGAATCTTAAGAAAGATTCAAACAGAAGGATCGCGAGGATGCGATCGGGGGACCTGATCAGGGTCCAAAATCGTACACATAGCTGCAGCAACACATAACTCTATTAGGCATGCCTAACTATCCAGTTATCCGACATTAGCAGGTTATACGAAATCTTGTCAAATTAACATACATATTATTCATTTAAATAGGTATTCAAGGCTTTAAATAAAAGAGTGCATGCAAAAGAAATCAAGTCATTAAGCAAACAGGAGAAGAAATCATGTTTGGAAGTTACACCTGTCGCGCTCGTGACAGAAGCCAAAATATACCTCCCCGCCTCGTCTCGCGATCGCGAGTGGCCTCGTGGTCGCGAGAGGACGTAGGTGCTGCTCTCTGTCGCGCTCGCGACAGAAGAGACCCTTGCACATGTTCGGAGCTCGAGCACTCTGTCGCGCCCGCGACAGTTGTCGCGCTCGCGACAGAGAGCTCCCTTCGAACTCCTCGGCGCGACACCTCTCGCGCCGGCGCGAGGGCTGAAACCTCCGCATTCTGTCGCGCCCGCTACAGTGTCGCAATCGCGACAGACACGGGTTTTTCAGCTCTTACGCCCAAAATCTGCAGAATTCTCACACAATCCACATCCAAACTTCCAAAATTGATTCTAAACATCAAAATTAAGTAACACAAGTATCCACAACTCATAACATAACTAAAAACCCAGCTTTATCACTATTTATCTTAATTAAATCAAGCCAAATACATGCTCAATTCCAAGAAATCCCAAAACAACAATTTTAACACTAATTGCAACTATTCACATGATTTCTTGCAAATCCCTCAACAATATTCATTGTCTAACATCACATATCATGCTAATTTCAATTTAAGCTATACATATTCAATTCATAACTCCAATCGAAGCTAAAAATGCCAAAACCCAACTCAAATCACACAGACATATATAAAACAAATATTCCCAAACCTTATCTCCTTTGCTCCTACTCGTGAGCTCTGCTCCCGCTAGCGATTTCTTTCCCTTTTTCCGGTCTAGGAGACTCCTCTGAACCACAAACCCACAATAGCCAAGATCAATTCTAAAGCAATCCACATATAAACATATAAATAACCTAAACCTAGAGAAGAGGAAGAAGAAGAAATCAAGACATCCATAACCCCTACTCACCTTTGAGCTTCAAAAAAAATCACAATCTAAACAACTCTAATTACTCAAATAAAGAAGAGGGAGCAAGATCGGGCCAAGAAAAAGAAGAACGAAGAAGAAGAAAAAGAAAAGAAGAGAGTGGCGTGAGGAAAGGAAAAGAAGAACGGGAATTAAAGGGAAGGGCTGCCTTCTCTCTCTCTCCTCCCACCAAACCCATTAATGCTAACTTATCCCATAGGCCACATGTCACTCTCTCCATAGGACACATGCCCCCTAACACACCCTACTCCCATACTCTAACACACACACAAAGTTATTCACTTACTCACACCCTACCACCATACATTCACTCATACACTAACCTAGCTCCTCTTCTCATACTATTACACCCACACATACTCTATTTAAATAAATAATCCAATTTAACACATACATGCAACACATACAAATACACACATACAGACACTGACAGGCTCAAACTACTGGGGTGGTTTTGGGGTGTTACAATACTCCCCCACTTAACAGAATTTCGTCCTCGAAATTCTTACCTGTTCCGAATAACTGAGGGTATTGCAATCTCATAGCTTCCTCTGGTTCCCATGTGGCTTCTTCAATACCATGATGTTGCCATAAGACCTTAACCAACGGTATTTGTTTATTCCGGAGCTGTCTGATTTCCCTATCCAAAATCCTTTTCGGTTCTTCATTATAAGAAAAGTCTGGCTGAATTCGGACATCTTGCACTGGTAACACATGCGAAGGATCAGATCGATATCTCCGAAGCATAGATACATGGAAAACGTCATGTAGTCTAGCTAACTCCATAGGCAAAGCTAACTGATATGCTACTGGACCTACTTTTCTTAGGATCTCATACGGTCCAATAAAGCGCGGACTTAACTTGCCTTTCTTTCCAAAACGAAGAATCTTCCGCCACGGTGACACTTTTAAGAAAACTTTATCACCTACTTCATACTGAATATCTCTGCGCTTCAGATTAGCGTAAGAACATTGTCGGTCCTTAGCTGCTTTCAAGTTCTGTTGCACAACCCTCACTTTCTCTTCGGTATCCCGCACTATATCCGGACCTATCATAGCCTTTTCTGATAATTCAGTCCAACATATTGGCGTTCTACATTTCCGTCCATACAATGCTTCGTAAGGGGCCATACCAATGCTTACTTGATAGCTGTTATTATACGCGAATTCCATTAAATACACATACCGATCCCAACTTCCTGAAAACTCAAAAGCACAACCCCGGAGCATATCTTCCAAAACCTGAATAACCCTCTCTGATTGACCATCGGTCTGCGGATGAAAAGCAGTACTGAAATTTAACCGAGTTCCCAAAGCCGCCTGAAGCTCTTTCCAAAACTTGGATGTAAAATGAGGATCTCGGTCTGATACAATGGATAACGGAATCCCATGTAGTCGAACTATCTCATTCACATAGAGTTCCGCTAACTTGTCCATAGAATAATCCAACCGCACTGGCAGAAAATGTGCGGATTTCGACAATCCATCCACTATAATCCACACTAAATCATGCTTACGTTGGGTCATAGGTAAGCCAGATACAAAATCCATCGTGATGTCATCCCACTTCCATTGAGGAATGGGTAAGGGATGAAGCAATCCCGATGGCACTTGATGCTCGGTTTTCACTTGCTGACAGGTGAGACACCTAGAAACAAATTCTGTTATATCTCTTTTCATTCCTGGCCACCAATAAAATTGCTTCAGATCTTGATACATCTTGTCCCCACCAGGATGCATAGTAAAGACTGATGAGTGAGCTTCTTGTAATAGCTTCTTCCTTAACTCACCCACATTAGGCACACATAACCGATTACCATGCCTAAGTACTCCTTCACTGTCTATCAAGTATTCAGACCGCTTGCCCTCTTTCACTGCTTGACAAACACGCTGTAGTACATGAACATCTAACTGGGCCTTTGCAATTTCCAATCTCAAACTTGGCTTAACTTTAAGTTGAGCAATCAAAGCACCTGCAGAATCAAATCTCCATCTGCCTCGGCTAGCCAGCAATGCAGACACAGACTTCCTACTGAGAGCATCCGCCACTATATTAGCCTTACCCGAATGGTAGTCAATAATGCAATCATAATCCTTGAAGAGCTCTAACCATCTCTGTTGTCTCAAATTCAACTCTTTCTGTGTTAACAAATACTTGAGACTCTTATGATCAGTAAAAATCCTACACGTCTCCCCATATAAGTAGTGCCGCCATACTTTAAGTGCAAACACTACCGCTGCTAACTCCAAATCATGGGTCGGGTAGTTCCGCTCATGAGGCTTCAACTGTCTCGATGCATAAGCTATAACTTTGTCCCCTTGCATCAGAACACAACCTAAGCCAATTCCCGAAGCATCACTGTACATAGTGTACTCTTTACCCGAAACCGGCTGTGTGAGCACAGGAGCTTTAACCAATAACTCTTTTAAACGATCAAAACTGGCTTGACACTTCTCAGTCCATACAAACTTGACTTCCTTTCGAAGTAGCCTAGTTAAAGGAGAGGCTAACACTGAAAACCCCTGAACAACCGTCGATAATACCCTGCTAAACCCAGAAAACTTCTCACTTCTGGCACACTCTTCGGAGGCATCCAATTAACAATTGCTTCAATTTTACTTGGATCAACACGTACACCCTCTGTTGACACCACATGTCCAAGGAAGGCCACTTCTTTCAACCAAAACTCACACTTACTGAGTTTCGCATACAGTTGATGGTCTCTTAACATCTGCAACACCAGCCTAAGATGTTCCTTATGTTCTTTTCGATCTCTGGAGTATACCAAAATATCATCAATAAATACCACAACAAACTTGTCCAGATACGGTCGGAAAACTCAGTTCATCAGATCCATAAAGGCTGCAGGCGCGTTGGTCAAACCAAAAGGCATCACTAGAAATTCATAATGACCATAACGTGTGCGAAAAGCCATCTTCGCCACATCTGCTTCTTTAACCCCTAACTGGTAATAGCCTGATCTCAAGTCTATCTTAGAGAATACCCCAGCTCCTTTCAACTGGTCAAAAAGGTCTTCAATCCTCGGCAATGGATACTTATTCTTGATAGTCACTTTATTAAGCTGTCGATAATCAATGCACATCCGTAGGGTTCCATCCTTCTTTTTGACAAACAGCACTGGAGCGCCCCACGGTGATACACTGGGCCGAATAAATCCTTTGTCTAACAACTCCTGTAACTGACTCTTCAATTCCTTCAATTCCACTTGGGCCATTCGGTAAGGAGCCTTAGAAATCGGAGCTGTACCTGGGACAATCTCTACTGACAATTCGACCTCTCTCTCGGGAGGTAGTCCCGGTAGTTCCTCCGGAAAGACATCTACAAAATCTCTTACAACAGGAATGTCTTGAATTTTAACTTGACCCCTTCGAGAATCCAAAACTACAGCCAGAAACGCTTCACAACCCTTCCTGATAAATCTTCTGGCTTTCATAGCCGATACCACATTATGCAGAGAACTGCTTCCAATTCCCTTCACAATAACAGGTACTTGATCTTTATCCTTCAAAACCATTACCTTCCTATGACAGTCCACTACCGCCCCGTACTTATCTAACCAATCCATCCCCAGAATAATATCAAACTCATGGAACGGCAAGCAAATCAAATCCACCACAAATTCTGTACCCTGAATCTTTAAGGGACATTTCCGATATACCCGATCAACCAAAACACTCTGACCCAAAGGACTAGATACACAAATCTCATATTCCATCTTCTCCTCATTTCCCAATTTATCCCATAACTTACCAGAACACACATAAGAATGGGTAGAGCCCGGGTCAATCAAAGCATAAACTTCAGAGTCAAACAAAGAAAACTTACCGGCAATTACTTCGGGAGCATTCTGTTCCTCTCGGGCCTTCATAGCATAGGCCCTGCTAGCTGACGGCATAGGGCAATCTACTGATTCTGAGGGTTCTCTTTCTCGAGGCCGTCCACCACGACCCCTTCCTCTACCCCGATTACGGCTTCCTTGAGGTACATTAGATCCAGCTCGACTAGCTTCCTGCTGCCCCGAAGGATCTCCATACCGACTCGGACAATTCGCAAGAAGGTGGTCCGTAGAACCACATCTAAAACAACCTCCTGTTAACCATCGACACTCACCCCAATGTTGTTTGTTACAATGAGTACATCGAGGAGTGCTCTCTCCTCTACCTGTGCCCGCTCCCCTGGAAGAACCCTGTCTTCTCCCTCTAGGGGCCGGACTAGCTACAGACTCATCAGCAAAGTGTCCTTGCGATTCCCTCGGCCTCTTGCCTGAAGATGAGCCACCTCTTGCAGACTTTCTTCTCTGGGCTTTCTCTCTCAGAATATTCTCAGAACGTTCTGCCCTCAAGGCTGCTTGAACCAACTGATAATACTTCACATTCGGAGCCGACATCAAAGAGATTAACATCACCTTCAAAGACTCATTCAAGCCTGATTCAAAATGCTGACATCTGAACTCATATGTGAGAACCCTTGGTGGTGCATACTTACTAAGCTTGTTAAACTCATCTTCATATTCGGCCACAGACATTGTTCTTTGCTTTAGAGTTAGAAACTGTGCCCACTTGGCCTTCTTATAAGCTTTAGTTACATACCGGTTCTGGAACTCACTCTCGAAAAATTCCCATGTGATCGGTTCAGGAACTTGCGGTTGACTAGCCACTAGCCTCCACCAATCATAAGCAGAGCCTTGTAACAAAGACAATGCACACTCCACTTCTTGCTCTGGTGGACATCTAATCTCCCTAAGTACTCTGGACGTCTTCTCTATCCACATCTCTGCCTTATTAGATTCATCTATGCCAGTACCAAAGAAATCCTCTGCACCATGCTTTCTTAACTTCTCAATAGGGGCACTTGGTGCTGTTACTCTTTCAAGTACCCTCGTCATACTCTGAAGCATCGCCTCCAACGGTCCCATAGGCACCTCAGGTCGTCCCCTAGGAGGTTGAGCCGGACCAGAAACTGAGGGATCTTGCTCTTGGGGATTCGCACTTTCTGCTGACCCCTCAAGTGATCTACGAGCAGACTCCATAGCTACAAAACATAAACGCAGTGCGCATCAGGCCAACACAACTCCCACAAACTAACTAACACACTGAAACCCAGTAAAATCTAAACCAATAGCTCTGATACCACCTAATGTCACACCCCAACCTATACCATAGAGACTTCTACTCGTATCAAGGGAAGAAGAGTCCAGATAGGTAAAAGTGTCACATCCCACTAGTACAAATATGAAAACATCACATACAGAAATGACATATCAGAGACAAATAAAAACTTTGAAAGAAGAAGAGCGATACAGAGCAAAATGAATACTTTTATTAATATACGAAAAGAGGTCTTTACATCTTACATCAGATTACAAAAAGAACCAATTACATAAAAGCCCAAGATACACAATTCCGAAGGGTTAACAAAAACATAATATCTATTACAAAAGAAAGGAAAGCCTATACTACAAAACACCCGATCTCTAGTTGCGTTGGCCTTCCCGATGCGACACGCCCAAACCATGCGTACCAAAACCTTCCACACCTGCACAGATAAACACCCGTGCTAAGCGAAATCGCTTAGTGGGGAAAACACAAATGCAAAACCGCCACTCACAGTGACGACAACAGAAAGCACATGATAATGATACAATTATAGACATAGAATCATACATAATTAATTCCAATATTTATATTATCATTCAATGTTCTTGTACAAAGACTCCCTAATACCTGCTTAATCATAAAGAGTGGATAACGAGTACACATAGATACTTGCGAGTATCAATATCATATTATGAACACATAGATACCCGAAGTTATCAAATCATTCTTTTTATTTTTGTTCCAAATTGTTTTCACATAGAATCTTAAGAAAGATTCAAACAGAAGGATCGCGAGGATCCGATCGAGGGACCTGATCAGGGTCCAAAATCGTACACATAGCTGCAGCAACACATAACTCTATTAGGCATACCTAACTATCCACTTATCCGACATTAGCAGGTTATACGAAATCTTGTCAAATTAACATACATATTATTCATTTAAATAGGTATTCAAGGCTTTAAATAAAAGAGTGCATGCAAAAGAAATCAAGTCATTAAGCAAACAGGAGAAGAAATCAAGTTTGGAAGTTACACCTGTCGCGTTCGCGACAGAAGCCAAAATATACCTCCCCGCCTCGTCTCGCGATCGCGAGTGGCCTTGTGGTCACGAGAGGTCGTAGGTGCTGCTCTCTGTCGCGCTCGCGACAGAAGAGACCCTTGCACATGTTCGGAGCTCGAGCACTCTGTCGCGCTCGCGACAGAGAGCTCCCTTCGAACTCCTCGGCGCGACACCTCTCGCGCCAGCGCGAGGGCTGAAACCTCTGCATTCTGTCGCGCCCGCGACAGTGTCGCAATCGCGACAGACACGGGTTTTTCAGCTCTTACGCCCAAAATCTGTAGAATTCTCACACAATCCACATCCAAACTTCCAAAATTGATTCTAAACCTCAAAATTAAGTAACACAAGTATCCACAACTCATAACATAACTAAAAACCCAGCTTTATCACTATTTATCTTAATTAAATCAAGCCAAATACATGCTCAATTCCAAGAAATCCCAAAACAGCAATTTTAACACTAATTGCAATTATTCACATGATTTCTTGCAAATCCCTCAACAATATTCATTCTCTAACATCACATATCATGCTAATTTCAATTTAAGCTATACATATTCAATTCATAACTTCAATCGAAGCTAAAAATGCCAAAACCCAACTCAAATCACACAGACATATATAAAACAAATATTCCCAAACCTTATCTCCTTTGCTCCTACTCGTGAGCTCTGCTCCCGCTAGCGATTTCTTTCCCTTTTTTCGGTCTAGGAGACTCCTCTGAACTACAAACCCACAATAGCCAAGATCAATTCTAAAGCAATCCACATATAAACATATATATAACCTAAACCTAGAGAAGAGGAAGAAGAAGAAATCAAGACATCCATAACCCCTACTCACCTTTGAGCTTCAAAAAAAATCACAATCTAAACAACTCCAATTACTCAAATAAAGAAGAGGGAGCAAGATCGGGCCAAGAAAAAGAAGAACGAAGAAGAAGAAAAAGAAAAGAAGAGAGTGGCGTGAGGAAAGGAAAAGAAGAACGGGAATTAAAGGGAAGGGCTGCCTTCTCTCTCTCTCCTCCCACCAAACCCATTAATGCTAACTTATCCCATATGCCACATGTCACTCTCTCTATAGGACACATGCCCCCTAACACACCCTACTCCCATACTCTAACACACACACAAAGTTATTCACTTACTCACACCCTACCACCATACATTCACTCATACACTAACCTAGCTCCTCTTCTCATACTATTACACCCACACATACTCTATTTAAATAAATAATCCAATTTAACACATACATACAACACATACAAATACACACATACAGACACTGATAGGCTCAAACTACTGGGGTGGTTTTGGGGTGTTACAAGACAGCTATTAAATCGTGTTCACTCCACACTTTCCTTAACGCATTGCACTCTAATCCATATACTTCTTCTAAGTATAAAGCACTGGATGTATATCCTACCAGCTTTTCTCAATGAAACACATACAATGATGCTTTTTCACATACAAATGAGGGATGCGGATGGAATGGCTATGTAATGATTTATGTATGCAGGATGATGCGAGAATGCGATGCAAGCTATAGTAATGCATTTTTCCCATCCCCATGTTTCACTATGTTTATGTTCACACAATTCAAGGTGATTGCTCACAGGAATACAGAGTGTCAACTCCAACTTTTACTAACCGTATCAATTCATATCACTCACCATTTCCGACATCTCACTAATCTTTCCACTCGCATCTAATTCCATCTATACACTACACAAAACGACATCTGTGTTAGGCGACAACTCTGGACAAACTCTAACATTTAACCTATACTCTACATCTTATAGACCAGAACCTCTATCCTATGCTCTGATACCACTAAATGTAACACCCCCATACCCCCTGGAAGGATATCGGGGCGCCACGTGGACATATACGTATACATATACATACTCTAGCGGAAGCGATAGCATAATACACATTCATTTAAGAGTAATAAAATAAATTACTATTACACTAGGGCCCAGTATGCAATTCGTCTTAATTACATATATACATATATATTTATCTTTATATATGTTCATATTCCAATTTGTTTTCATTTAACTTTACATATACACCTACATGTGATTACTGCACTCTTTTCTGTACATATACATTTACATAATGATGTTACTCAAAACATCACAAACTGTCGAATTCCCGAACAAAAATTCCGAAATTCTACTAGGGCCAAATCGGGTTATTACACATAGCCCTCTGCTTCAAACTCAGAAACTGTGCCCACTTCGCATCTTTATAGGTCTAAGTTATATACTTCTTTGTGAATTCCCTATCAAAGAAATCCCATGTAATAGGATCTGGCAGCTGAGGTTGTCTGCAAACTAACTCCCACCATTTATAGGCTGACCCTTGCAGCAAAGCTACTGCACACTCTGCCTATTGATCAGGAGGACATCTAACCTCTTTCAAGGCACACTTCACCTTATCCAACCATTTCTCAGCTAACTCTGACTCATCCAAACCTGTTCCATAAAAGTCTTCAGTACCAGCTCTTCTCACACTTTCTATAGGAGCTCTGGGGCCAGTCACTCTCTCCAAAACCCTAGCCATGTCCCTGAATATAGCCTCGAAAGGCACAACAGCGGCCTCGGGCTGGACCCTAGCAGGTTGATCCAACACAGATACCGAAGGATCAACACCTTGGGGATTTACGCTTTCAGCTGATCCCTCAAGAGATCTTCGAGCGGAACCCGAATCCATCTAGACAAAAGAAAGATAACTGCATCAGCCAATACAGTCATAGACATATACGCATCTATGCACATCAACCACAATAATACCCAAAAATGCTTAAACCTAGGCTCTGATACCAAAAACTGTAACACCCCCTACCCATACGTAGGCGTACCCATCCTTAAGGAGTGAGAAGCCATATGAGCCGGGTATGTCACCAAGCAGATAAAGATACAAAGCATACATTCATACATGATAACAATACATCATTACGGGGAAATTAAAACCTTCATAAGCATCAGAATGATCCATCATTACAATAGCAAAATCCGTTACAATAATGTTCTAATCAAAAGCAAGAATAAGATAATTACATATCCCAAAAGTATATAAATGTGGAAGCTTTACAAAATAATGGTGTAAAGAGAGTTCTGATACAAAAGAATCAACATGCTATCAAAAATAAAGTCCTAACACAAATCCATCTGTGTTGGCTTGACTAGCGATGACTCTCCCAAAAGAACACCATCCTCCGCACCTGCACGGATAAAACACCGTGCTAAGCGATAAACGCTTAGTGGGGAACACACAACAAAAGAGTGGACGGCCATTCACAATGGTCGTCTATGCCATACACATATAATATGACAAAGACGGATAATGATATCAGCTGTATAATCATACTTGCATAATAAAGACATGCATTCAGAAGTTCACATCCACATTCATTTACACTTTAGTTGATTTCTCATACTTATCATTATATGCATCCGAATACCATATTCTTGTAATCATATCAAAGCGGAGCAAAATAAAAAGAGCACCTGCTGACTCACAATAGTGGATAACGAGTAAACGCATAGCGTACCTTATGGGCACGAATCGAACGCATAGCGTACCTTAAGGGTACGAATCAAAAACATTTTTATTTTTGTCGCATTCAGAACATTTTACAAAGGGGGACCTTAAACAAGATCCAAAACGCATAAGGGGTTCGTGAGGAACCAAACGGGGACCTGATCGGGGTCCAGACAGAACTGAGGCTGCAGCTAAGAGACTCTATTAGGCATGCTTAACTATCCACTAAACTGACTCTTGCAGGTCATGTATAATACATTTCACATTTAGTTACACATTTGTTCAATATGAATAACTATTGAATTTAACATACATAAATCAATTATATTTAAGCATGACACATTTAGTTCATAGGTTAAGGCATAATATGGCATACAAATATTTCACATATAAGAAGACACTAAATAACATTTAGATAGTTTAGCATGAAATATAATACAAAAAAAAAACATCCAAAGCAAAGAAATGACTGAACAAAGAAAGCCATCTAATGTACACCCTTATCACGTCTATAACAGAGCACAAACACGAGTAATATATAGCTCATATAATATTCAAATCACAAGTTCTTACTTCCTAATTAAATTAGATTTAATCAAATAATATATTAGGTTTAATGCCTTAATCATAAATTATTAACATGTTGTATAATTCTCGTCATGAGTATTTATTCATCTAGTAAATTATGCTTATAGTTTAATTCATGGTTAATCATCATATTAATTAATTCTTCATTATAAGAATTTATTCAATTAACAGTTAATTTAATTATATATCCTCATTACCTAACTATAAAATAAGTAACATTAAATTTTTAAGGCGTTTCTAGACACTTTGCGACTAATTAGGAGGTGTAGAACCGATTCTAGAATGAATTGGTGGAGAGGGAAAAATTTTACTAAAACATAGCTGTACTTTATAAAAAGCACAGCTGTGCTCTGCTGCTAATCGTCGATCTAATTGCCAAAAACACGGCTGTGTCCTACTAAAAGCACAGCTGTGCTTTCCAACCAGTCCCCAAACGTTATCAAAATTAAGAGCGCAGCACAGGGCAGAATTCAGTTCCTTAGTTTACTTGCATTTTTTTGAACTAGTAAACAACATTTTCAGACCAAATGGTCTTCCTAACAATTAATCCCCAAGATGTCATCTTTCTATTGACAAAATTTCAGATCATTTGGAGATGAAATCGAAAGATAAACTCAAATGTCTCTACCCTACTCCACAGACACACCTGACAAATTTTGCTACTATAATGGGCGGTTTTAAAATAGTTAGAGTACGAATTAAATTATAGGTACTTCCACAACATTTTAGACACAGATATTGTGGTTCTAACCCAACTGGAATCATGTATTTTGGAGTTGTAAAACTCATCTTATGCTAAAAAGAGTGACCAAAGGTCAATCAGATCCACCTAGGCAAATTCAGCCGTTGGAATTCTATGTGCTTCAAACAACTCATTTGGCACAATCACTTTACCCAATTTAAGTCAAATCCACATAGCACATAAACTAACACATCAGAAAATTCAATTCATCAATTAAGAATTAGTAACACACAAATTAACATAAAAATTTGCAAACACCATACAATTTTCAGAATTTCAAAACACACATCATCAAAACATAACATTTTCCCAAACCTGAAAACTCCTTAGCTCTTATCACTTTGTCCCACTACTCCCAACCTTCTCCTTGTCTTTAGGGTCACGGAAAGGCTCAGCTAAACAACACCCAACAAATCAAACAATTAATCAAAATCCTAGATTAACTCTAACCCCAAAAATGTAAAGAGAAGAAGAAGATGAACACACTAAATAACAAATGCAGCAACTTACCAAACAAACTCCTTAAGATTACCAAGATCCACCAAATCTAATCACAAGGGAGTGAGCAAAGATAGAGAAGAGGAAGAGGAAGGGGAAGGGAAAGCAAAAGAGAAGAGGGGAAACGGGAATTGGAGAGCAGATTTCTGCTCTTCTCTTTCTCTTTCCTCAAGAAAACACTTTCCCTTTTTCCACATGGCACCCTACTATTGGTGGGTCTTCATAATTCACACCCTACAAGCATACATCAAAACACACACAATACTCTCCCAACTAATGCACACCCTACTTATGTGTGAATAAAACATACAATCACAACTCCACTACTCATACCCTACAATAGTACACTCATGCACACATAAACATATCCCAACTAATTCACACTCTAATAACATACATGCATCCACATGCTAACAAAATCCACAAATATGTAATATACTCCAAAATACCCTTGTCACATGCCAAAATACACACAAATGCACACATACACATGGCTCGTACTACTAGGGGGCAAACGGGGTGTGACAAGGTGTCTCATCAGGGTAAAAACCAAAAAAAAGGCATCCTGGGCAAAAATTAGAGGCTAAGAGAAAATATTCAATCATGAAAATCGAGAGAGTTGATTGATAACAGGAGTCTGATGCTTTTAGAATCCACCCCGAGATTAAATGTGGTCTTGTATTATTGAACTTGATGTCAAATAATGATCATGTACAATGAAATCTTATGGAGACGTACACATTTATGCAATGAAATATAAGAAGAACACTTTATTTTGCATACTCATAGTTATCTAGTTCTATTATCAAAAGAAAGTACATTTTTTGAATGCATGTAATCTACTAGTTATTCTCTACTACTCTCGCCCACCAAATGTTTCAGTCAGTTGGTCTTGTAATCAACTGAGGGGCCAGTAACCCATCTCTTATACTAAGTAGAAGTAGTAAAGTAGCAATCCTGAATCCTTAAGATGTGGACCTTCAAAGGTAACTGCGCCTAGAGGTGATGGTAGCTAGATGTAAAGGCAGTGGATAAGACACCCCCTTGGAAAGACAGTGAACGCCTCACAATCCTATGTTGTTCCCCAAATAGCTGGGTACAATGAGCCATGATGCAAAAAGTGGCTCTGTGTAACCCACACAATGGTATGCATCTAGAAGGATTGTCTTAAGTCATGGAATGAGGAATTGACCAGGGACACATGAAGCAGATGTCACTATTCGCTACTGTAGCCAACCATATACCGCCTTCATGAGGTGAATCAAAAGCATATAATCGCTATCTAAGGAGTAGATGTCTTAGTGAGTATGTGTTGATTACTTTGGGATGAGGCTCTACTAACAACTTCAACTTCTCCTGTAGTAATACCTAAAAAAAAGGGAAAGTCATTAGAGATAAAAATCGTAACTGGCTCTCTAAGAAAAAGTTAGGCCAAAGGATGGGGTGAAAACCTGGAAACATGCAGTCTGTTCTAAAAAAAAGAAAAAAAGGGTTCCTAAAATGGGTTGGGTCCACTCCAAGCAAATATTAGGCATAGGGATGCATGAAAATCCGTAAAGGACGCACTTCCCGCTAAGAAAAGCTAGTGTCAAAATCCATAAGGGATGTACTACCTTTAAAAACAAATGACTATGATTACCTAGAGTAATAAGGAGCTTTCGGTTAGAAAAACAATTGGATTGACACAAAGTGTATCCAAGCCAAGGATCGTCTCGACCAAAACAAATGGGACTAGAGTCGGCCCGTTGTATATGTTATCTACAATGTAGAATAGTCGGTAATCACCAGATAATTCCTTCGCCGTTACTGTTAGATACTGGGAGAGACAAATCGATAGGATGACACCAGTGCAGAAGGTAGACATGTCTGAGAGACCGTCTAGTGAATCAATTAATATCTCAAAAGAAAAGGGACCCTATCGCGGCACTAGTCTAGCACTTAATAGAGGGGCAATCCCCAAGGCTTGCACTACATCTCTCGAATGGTTCAAAACATAGCTCGGGGCATAGGGTAGTGTGCCAGGAGGGAAATTTACACTGATAATCATAGCCAATTCCTCGGCTAAGGGCATAATTCTTGATGGGTGAACCTAAAGACATGAAATCGGGGTTCCCAGTAACGATCAGTAGCTGATAGGAGATTTCTGTCAAGGTTAAGCCTTCTCAAGAATTTCAGACCCGAGTAAGATGCCAAAGTGGGGTTTTCCCAATTATTGAGGTCATCCAAGAGTTTATGTAGTCTGCTGATAATTGATGTCGATATGAAGGGGCTTTCTGAGCGAAAGTGAAGTTAAAAAAAAAGTACCTGTTGAGAAACTCTAGTCAAAAGGCCAAGAAGGTGGGGTGTAAACACCGAGTTGATATAAATGCCAACGTTGGAGATATATTTATAGAAGTGCCATGATAGATGGGTGTGAATCACTCGACCAGCCCGTTTGTCACCCCTAGGTTGCTTGGATGAGTCTTTTCTTCTGCATTTTTTCATTGCCTGTGCATTTCACATGCACATTGTGACGCGTACGGAATCTGCCCCGAGGGAAGGCTCCCCTTTTTGAGACCCACTTTTAGGGCTCAAGGGATGGTTCGCATCATTCGATCTTGGATAACACGAGACATTTTAGAATCCCTACCCAATAGAACATTGGGAAAGTTCATCTAGTCCCATGAAACCTTCTGGCACCTTCGAAATATTTTGGAGTCGCCACCCAATTTACAAGGAATTGGGAAAGGTCGTTTAACCTCTATGGTCTAAACCAAAGAGTAGTTCGGAACTCCACTTTTATTAATGTCTTGGTTAGTTATAAATGAGTTTTGAGATTAGAAAATTGCATCTCTCATCTTACACGATTAATGCGATTTATTAAAGGCACAATTCAAGTATCGAGAAAACGGTAAATGAGAGCTATAAATCAAGCAATAAATAAAGCGATAAATAAAGCGGTAAACACACAGAGCAACATCATTACAAATGGAAAATGGGACAAATACAATTCCCTAAATGAAAAGAAAAGCTAAACACAATTAAAACAGAAATTGGGGCAAATACAATCCCCAAATGAAAAAAGCTAAATAAAATAGCCCCAAAAATAATTAATTACAAGAGCTCATGAGATATATAAACATAAAGCTAAATAATCAATCAAAATCAATTAAAAGGGGTAACATGTATAAATTGGAATATTTATTCGGTTTAGGAACATTGATTCTGTAATACCCTATACCCATATGTAATATGAATACCGGATGTCACAGAATTGATGTAACACTCTAATACCTTACTATTCGATTAATTAACTGTTCATTTTAATCCGGTTAACCTAATTAAACTAATCAGATTATTAAATAGACAATTAATTAAAGCCGGTAATTTTTTTTAATAGTACCGTATGAGTAGACAATTTACTTAAGTCTATTAACAATTATTAATTAATCATCAAACTTAATATTTCTATTTTAATTCATTATCAATTATGTCGATTGACCTATAACTTTCTAAGTTACTATTCATTTGGTCAGTTTTCTTTTAACTTGGATATCTATATTTTACTTTACCCATGGTATTAACTTAATTTCTACCAATTATTAGGCATGCCAAACACACATAAACTAGTGATAGTTTTAGCAATCTATTACAGACCAAAACCCAAAAATAATATTATAAGACATATATATGCCGGTCTTAACATACTTAATATTCCAAATAATTCCTTCAATACCACTTCCAAAATGTGAGGTATGCACTGCTCCAAAATTTTACGGAGTACCTACACGCAGTCAAATAAAACTACGTACTGAATATTAAATATGCCCAGTGGTGATTGCAATTCCAGAAATTTTCACTAAACTAATTTCACATGCATAAATAATACTCAGTAAATAATAGCATTTAAATATTCATAATTAAATATATTTAATTTAATTAGCAATTATTCATGCAATATTATATTTAATTATCTTTAAATCACATAATTAGGGCAATTACACAATTGATGCATGAGGCTCATAATACAATTTTCACTATGCATCCAGATGGAAACAAGATGTATCAAGATATGAAACAGTTGTACTGGTGGCCTGGGATGAAGAAGGATGTAGTGGAATATGTGTCCAAGTGTCTTGTCTGTCAACAAGTTAAAGCGGAGCATCAAGTGCCTCAGGGGATGCTGCATCCACTCCCTATTCCACAATGGAAATGGGATAATATTACGATGGATTTTTTATCTGGATTGCCTCTGACCTCAAGACAGCAGGATGCCGTATGGGTTATTGTGGACAGGTTTTCGAAATCGGCTCACTTTATACCAGTTCGAATGGATTATTCTATGGAAAGGATGGCTGAATTGTATGTAAGAGAAATTGTCCGATTGCATGGGATACCCTTATCTATTGTTTCTGATAGGGATCCCAGATTCACTTCTAAGTTTTGGAAGAGCTTACAAGCGGCTTTGGGTACGAAATTGAACTTTAGTACTGTTTTCCATTCGCAAACTGATGGACAATTGGAAAGAATTATTCAGGTTTTGGAAGATTTGATGCGAGCATGTGTTTTGGATTTCTCTAAGAGTTGGGATAAGTATCTTCCACTTATGGAATTTGCTTCTAACAACAGTTATCAGACCAGTATTGGTATGGCACCGTATAAAGTCTTGTACGGAAGGAAATGTCGTTCACCGGTTTGCTGGACCGAATTGAATGAAAGCAGAATCATTGGACCCGAACTAGTGAGGGATACAGAAGAGAAAGCTAAGATCATACAGCAAAGATTGAAAGCAGCCAGTGACAGACAGAAGTCGTATGCTGATTTGAAGAGAAGGGATAATGAGTTCAGTGTGGGCGATAAAGTGTTTCTGAAAGTGTCCCCTTGGAGGAAGGTGCTAAGATTCGGTAAGAAAGGAAAATTGAGTCTGAGGTTTATCGGGTCATACGAAGTGCTTGAAAGAGTAGGTTCAGTAGCTTATCGGTTTGCTTTGCCCCCGGCTTTGGCTAAGCTGCATGATGTATTCCATGTATCCATGTTAAGAAGATATAGGTCAGATGATTCCCATGTGCTACCTGTACAAGAAGTGGAAGTGCAATCAGATTTCACTTATGATGAGAAACCGAAAGTGATTTTAGCAAGAGAAGTGAGGCAACTTCGGAATAAGCATATACCACTTGTAAAAGTGCTCTGGCAACATCATGGTGTTGAGGAAGCAACTTGGGAATCAGAAGCGGCTATGCGAGAGCAACATCCACAGCTGTTTCACTCAGGTATGAATTTCGAGGACGAAATTCTCTAAGGAGGGGAGAGTTGTCATGGCCGGACTTGTACCCTAAAAGAATTAACTTAAATTGGCATGTGTGTGTGAATTGAATGTGAGTTTTGGACTAGATTGAAATGAAGACAGGACTTAATTGAAAGAAAGAAGAATAGTTGAGGGATTAAATGGTAATTATATATGGTTGTAATAAGCATGAGTTAAAGGCTGATTAATAAGTTTAATGGAGGGTTAATTAAGAATAAAATAATGTAAGAAATTGGTTAAAAGATGCAGGTTTTGTTAGTGGATTCCGTGTGGCTTTGTGAGTGTGTGCCACCTCCACCTTTGCATGCAAGAGTGAGCTAAGGGAAGGGAAGAGCTTCATTTGTGTAATCCAGTCATTTTTTGTGTTCTTCTCTTTTCTTTCTTGCGTGAGAGTGAGTTTTAGAGAGGCCTTAAGAAGTGTAAGCATATAGATGGTAAGTTGCTCAAGAATTAAGGGTTAAAC
The DNA here is from genome assembly GCA_947683425.1 of Excoecaria cochinchinensis. Lineage (NCBI taxonomy): Eukaryota > Viridiplantae > Streptophyta > Magnoliopsida > Malpighiales > Euphorbiaceae > Excoecaria > Excoecaria cochinchinensis. The sequence goes on along the minus strand of CANTUQ010000010.1, from coordinate 3,958,178 downwards.
CTAAGAGGTAAGTGAATAAGTGCATAGTGCTTTCATCTTCTACTCTTCTTTTTGATTTGATTTGGTATTGGGTGAGAAATGATGGATTGTGTTCAATTCTTGAATTGAACTGGTTTTTCTAGCTGAAGAAGTGAAGAGAGATAAGGGAAAAGCTGTAATCGGAGAGCCGAGCGTCCTTCGAGATTAGGAGCTAAGGCGATAAGGTTTGGGAACAAACCCTAATTGTATAATTGCGTGATTTGTGTTGGTTGGATAGAGGTTTGGAATGATTTATATGTGCATGTGCAATTGAGGCTTAAGCATGAGTTATGTGATGCTAGATTATATGATTGTTGTAGTGACATGCTTTGTGATAAAGTTGCTTGAGAATAATTGTGATTTGTGCTATTATTGAATGCCAAAACAAGAAGGGAAATCAGGTATGTGCTAATTGAATAAGTGGTTGATGTATTTGGGTTGATGGCAAAAAATGAGAATGAGATTTGAAGTCTTAATGTGAAAGAAGAATTGGACTGGAAAGCGCAACTGTGCTAGTGATAAAACACAGCTGTGTTATAGTGTTTTTGCATGGGTCACGGTGACAATCAAATTGATTGTGACCGTGAGGTATGCTTGAGTTCAATTCTGTCTATTGGATTTTGGTATGTCACGGTGACAATGAAATTCATTGGGACCGTGAGGTACCCAAGAGAGCATTCTGTTTTGCAAAGTGTGGATATGTCACGGTGACAATGAAATTCATTGTGACCGTGACATACCCTCAAGTTGCATTCTACCGAGAGTTAGGAACATGTCACGGTGACAATGAAATTGATTGTGACCATGACCTGCCCCCAGTTTGCATTCTGTTTTGAACTTCATCATGTCACGGTGACAATGAAATTCATTGTGACCGTGACCTACCCTGTTTTGGCAATATAACCCTAATGTGTTTGGACTTACTAATGGCAAGGCTTTAGGCTGTAATGAAGGACATTATGAGTAAGTATTATGTGGGTGTAAAGTAATGTATATTTGCCTAAAAATGATGACTTTTGAATGCAATCAATTATGTGAATATCAACTATGAAAAATGAATTGGAAGCTTATTGGGTATGCAAGTGTAATGCTTAGCTATGTGCTAATGCGAATGTGTAAAGTAAATGTGATATGGGCTATCTACGTATGTGATGTGAAAAGTGATCAATGTGAACTGAATAATTTGTTTAACAACTTAAGCCTGCGAGTCAAGTAGTGGATAGTTAGGCATGCCTATAGGGTCAAGTGCTGCAGCCCCATGCGTTTAGTGTGTCTGATTCCATGGGAATCACAATGCGAAAATAATGTGAATAATCCTTGCTGGATTTTATTATAAGTGGAATGATATTTTGGTACCTGAGGGTACCCATGCGTAAGTGTAATCTCGATGAGATTCTAGTACCTGAGTGGTACTAATGCGATACCCGTTATCTGCATCATTGAATTGCAGGCTAAGTGACTAATTAAATAATAAATGGAAGTGATTGTATAATAAAGTATGTGATGTGGATATGTGAATGAGTGATTGATGCTTTTCGACTGAATATAGTAACGAACATTACTATGCTTGAAATGGTACACGCTATGATAATAATTGTTCTGGCATGTCTACTAGCATGTAATGTATGGTGTTTCTGATGTGTTATAAATTATTTGCTATATATGAGTTCCCCACTAAGCGTTATCGCTTAGCATGGATTTACTCTAATCCGTGCAGGTACGGACCAGAGGTGATCGGAGGACGTCCCCGCATTTTGTACGGTCAATAGTAGGAAATAGAAAGTGTAGGTTCTGGGTTTGATATTTTGGGGTTTCTGTATAAGCTTTTGTATAATCAGAATGTGTATCGGGTATGTAAAGGCATGTAATAATCTGATAACTATAAATGTTGACCTAAGAGTATATATATGCGTGTGCAATGCGTGTGGCTATGAAGAGTGCACTATAAGTAGTTGGCATGTGATGCTTGAGTTGAGAACGTATGTGATGAAATTTTATTATTTAGGTTAAGCATGTGTTCTGTTGTGTGTGTGCGGTCTTCTCTAACTAAGATTAGCTGAGCTAGTCTGTCATTAGGGAATGGGCGTGACAGATCATAACTTGTTAATAAAAATTCCGATTAAGTTATAAAAATATTTTTGTGATTTTTTTATCTGTTATGCACATAAAATAAAACTATTTTATTTACAAACAAACATAATCACACAAATAGGAAATAGGTAAGATCTCACTGAAATAATGTAGCCTCCTACACGTCATGACCCCTCCATTTGGTCACGATGACGTTCAAAGAAGCAAAACCACATTTTAAACCTAAATAAAAGCAACAATAGAAATATTAGCAATAATTCTAAAATTAACTAAATAAAAATGAAAATAAGGGAAATAAACATCATAAAGTAGAAAATAACATTTAAACTAAAAAGAAAAAAGTTGTCGCAAAAACGAATACGTAACATGCATCGAACGGACTAAAATGGAGCTAAAACGGGACAAAGGTGCACGAAGGGACACCGCAGGGGGTGAGGGGCAGCCAGCCCATCCCTCACCTCCTTCCCGCCCCTAAGGGGGAGGGGGTGGAGCAACCTTCGGGAAACCTCAAGATTTTCCAAAAGACCAAACACTAAAAACTTGATTTTTCACACCCAAATCATATACATTTATCAGTTCTCATACCAAAAACAAGATAAATATTGGAAAATCATATCAAATAAATATAAACGTCAACTTTGAAAACACATACTTATCTCACCACTATTCATGTATTCATCAATGCAATAAAAGTAAAATGTGAAAATATGATGAGATAAGAAAAATGGTTCCAAGATCCTTTACCCTCAGAGTAAATAATTTAAAACCAAGATATCTCAATCTATTCACCTTGTCATGATTTGAAATCAGACTCAAAAAAATTCAAAAAAAATCATAAGTTTTTATCTCAAAAAAACTCAAGAACACCAAAACTCAAAAATGGTTTTTTTCTGTTGTTTAATGAGAAACCCAAGCTAAGGGAATTGATTTTCCCTTACTCAAGTTAAATCTAACCTCAACAAATGTTTTTTAAAGCAAGAAAATCAAAGAAGGAATTTTTGCTCTCAAGAAAACTATATTTTCTTTCCTCCAAAAATTCCCCGTTTTCAAAACTTTTTCTTTTCTTTCCCAAAAACTCTCCTTTTTTCTTTCCCAAAAACTTCCTTTCTTTTATTTTTTTTCTCTCTTCTTCTTATATAATCCACCCAAATAACATAAAAAATGAAAAAATAAGTTTTTTTTTTCAGTCCGATTTGGAATGTAAATCCCTCAAAATTCGACAAAATCGCTTCTCAAAAGGAAGGACAATGCCAAAAAAGGAGGGACAATGGACAGGGGCGACGTGCCAAGGGGCCCCCAGCCCCTGGGGGTAGCCTCTTGCATTTCTACTGCGTGGCTACCTCACACGCAGGGGTGCCCTTACGAGTGGGGCAGCCTCGCACTCCCAGGCTAAACCTGTTGGGTGGCCTCATACGTGTAGGCTTGCACGCAATTGCCGCATGGCCGCCTCACGCGGAAGGCCACCCTCGTTTCACATACTTTGACCAGTCCGTGTCCATTATGAGCTAGTAAAACCCTTGGTGCATGATCTTCTTTGCTAGGGTTAAACCGTTCATATGAGCCCTACAAATATCAGCATGAACCTCTTCTATGACCTTAGTAGCCTCCTTCTCAGCCAAACATCTCAATTGAATACCGTCAGCCTGCCTCTTATACAACACGCCATCAATACTAATGAACTGGGTAGATAACTTTCGGATCATCCTTTGGTCCTTTTCGGTAGCCTCCCTTGGGAACGCATATTTGTCTAAATAATTCTGAATGTCATAATACCACGGTTTTCTATCGGCGACCTCAACATCCATCACCTGATCGATCTCAAAATAGGGATTTTTTGAACTGGAAATTAGGACTGGCCTCATGACAACCCCTTCTGGGTTACTCCACATAGACACTAGGGTTGCGAGAGCATCTGCTAGTTAATTCTCATCTCGAGGGATGAAATGGAAGGCGCAAGCCTCGAATTTGCTACTCAACATCTTTAGGTATTCCACATAAGGCAACAAATTTTCCTCCTTGACTGACCATTCCCCCTGGATCTGATGAATCACTAATGATGAATCCCCAAATACTTCTGCGGTCCTTGACCCTAAGGCTAAAAGTGCTTCCAACCCGAAGGCATAAGCTTCATACTCAGCTTCATTATTGGTGGCCTTGTACCTGAATTTCTTAGCTAAGGGTAGCTTTTCACCATCCGGGATTGTAAGGATGATCCTAACTCCTGGCCTTTACCGTTAACTGCTCCATAAAAGAACAACTGCAAACCTTGTGCCGCTATGGCACCAACATCTCCGTCTTGGAAAATGTACTCAAACTGGTCTCCTTCAATAGGATGATCGGCTAAGAACTCTGCCACAACCCTTCCTTTGATGGTTTTCTTGGTCACATACTCTATGTCAAAATCTTGTAACTATAGCAACCATCTTCCCATCTTTCCTAGCAAAGAAGGTGCTTCTTGGAGGTATCTTAATGGGTCATGCTTGGCAACCGCCTGCACACTAAATGAATGGAAGTAATGCCACAACTTCTTAAAGATCCAAATTACTGCCAAGCAGATTTTCTAAACTTCAACATATTTAGTCTTATAAGGTAAGAACTTCTTACTGAGGTAGTACACGGCAAACTCTACTCCGAACTCGTCTTCCTGAGCCATCATGGCACCCACTAAATTTTCTTCTATGGCCAGATACAAGATTAAAGGCTTAGAAGACCGTGGTGGTCTCAAAACAAGTGGGTTCAAAAGGTAATCCTTGATAGTATCGAAAGCTGTCTGGCAATCACTATTCCACTTGACTGGCTGATTCTTCCTGAGAAGCTTGAATATCGGCTCACATACCGAAACTAGCTTAGTAATGAAGCGACTGATGTACTGAAGCTTTCTTAAGAAACTTCTGATGAGGCATAGCCATTTCTCTGATTGCTTTGACCTTATCAGGATCAACTTTGATTCCTCTTTGACTCACTATATGTCCTAGCAATTTCCCCGAGATAACTCTGAAGACACATTTCTTAAGGTTGAGGTGGAGGTCGTACTTATTGATCCTTCAAAAAAACTTTTCTAAAGCCTCAAAGTGATCTTCCATAGTAGTGGACTTGATCATCATGTCGTTAACATACACTTCAACTTCCTTGTGGATCAAGTCACCTAAAATCTTCATAACCATCCTTTGATAAGTCGCTCCCTCATTCTTTAACTCGAAGGGCATAACCGTATATTCAAACGTACCCTGCTCAGTAATGAAGGCAATCTTAATCTGATCCACTATCTTATTGAGGATCTTATTGTACCCTACATACCCATCCACAAAGCTGTAGATCATGCAAGTGACCGTACTATCCACTAGTACATCGATATGAGGTAAGGGAAAGTTGTCCTTTGGGCAAGCCTTGTTTAGATCCCGATAATCCACACACATCCGCACTTTTCCATCCTTCTTAGCTACAGGGACTACATTGGCCACCATGTCGGGTATTGAACCTCCACTAGAAATTTGGTCTCAATCTACTTATGGACCTCTTCCTTCAGCTTCTGTGCCCATTCTGACTTAAGCCTCCTAAGCTTTTGCTTGACCGGTCTACACTCTGGATAAGTTAGGATTGCATGCTAAGCAACCTCTCTGTCAATCCCCAGCATGTCTTCATAGGTCCAGGCAAAGACATTTTCATATTTTTTTAGTATTCTCTCAAATTGCACTCTCTCTTCAGGAGTTATGTGGGACGCTATCAAGATTTCCCTTTGGTTTTCCAGGGTCCTGAGATTAAACATAGTCATATTAGTTGAATTAATGTCAAAAATGAATGCATCATGTTTATGATCATGCGAAATGAAATCATTGGAGACATCACAAAAGTAAGTAAAGTCATTCATATCATTGATAAAACTGGAATTAGAAGCATTGTCACTATTAAAAAGTTCTGGAATAAAAAGAGAATCTAAATAGTTATCATCTTCATTTCCTGCCGATGCAGACGTCGCAGCCAATAGTGCACTATTGTCTTCGCTAGGAGAAGGTTCGACTGTTACCTCAGAAATCTTCAAACACTGGATCTTCAAATTTGGCTCTGAAGCTTCAACCTCAACTTTCTCCTTTCCCTTCGACTTAATGGCCAGAAGCTTCTCAATGATAATCTCTTTTGGCTCAGACTTGTCCCAAATGTCACACTAGGTCATGACTTCTTCATCCCAAAAGCCTTTTGTAGATCTGATAACTCTAACTTCCCAATTGAAAACATCATTGGAGATTTTAAATCCTGGTATGATCCTACCATCGACCCACTGAGGCTCGGCCTCTCCAGTGTAAGCACAAATGGAGGATGCAGGCATGAAGCTCTCCAAGATATGAGGAATACCTTCTGACTTCTTCTTCTCCCTGCCATTTCAACTTCCATAGCCAAAACCATTTCGGTCCTTCTAACCCCTGGTGGTGATAACAGACTGCTGGCCTTGAGAGTTTCTGCCTAAACCAGCCCCTAGAAGAAAGTTCATCTTCTTCATCATATTCAGCACTTGGGGACTATCCACCGAGTTCCCTTCTTCCCCTACCATAATAAATAAAAACCATTAAATGGCTAATTAACGATTCCCAAGGTAGAGACTTGTATTTCCTTTGTAGCTTTGATAGTCACTACCTCCCCTCCGTGTGGTATCTTGATCATCTGAAGGAAAGTAGAGGGTACTCCGCCCAATTTGTGAAACTAAGGCCTTCTTAACAAAGATAAAAAGTTGGCAGGGATAGGCAATACCACGAACTCCGCCTCCATCTCAACAAGCCCATTCTTTACTACCGCTTTGAAGGTACCCGAGGCTTGCCTTTTGAAATTATCAAAAGCAGTGATGGTGAGATTAGACCTATTCAGCATACTCTTATCCAATTCGAAGGCTTGAAGCACTACCAAAGGGCACACATTTATAGACGAGCCATCATCCACCATCACGCAAGCAGTGTGCTTGCCATTAATCTGTGCCTTGATGTATAGGGGACGGTTGTGATTACGGCCCTCAACCGATAAGTCAGCATCAGAGTATACCAGACTCTCTCCTAAATTTCCCTTGACAAATTCTAATAGCTCAAATGGTGAGATGGTGGTAGCAACAGTAGACTCACACAAAGCCTCAACTAGCTGCTACCTATGCGATGGTGATTGCCTCAACAAATCCCAAATAGATATTTGAGAGGTGGTCTTTTTTAACTGCTTTTGTATCTGATCCTCTTCCACCTCGACTGGTTCAGGTACTAACTCTGGTTGCCTCTCTACTTCTGAAACCACCCTTCCACTTTTGGTGATTGCTCCTATGTTCTCATCCTTTGAATCCCATGGATCAGCAGGCACAATCTCTTCCCACTCGTGCTCATTCTCTTCTCCACTCTCACTGCTGGACCAACAATCAATTATTGCCACAGGAGCCCCTTTCTCACCTACCTCAAGGCAAGTGATAGCAATGTACTTATTTCCATACAAGTCTTGCAAAACATACCATTCTAGCAGACTAGACCAAATCATAAAAATAGGAGGCGAAACTGCATTGTACCCCGACTTCTTCTTACCCTCTCGACATTCAGGATCTGTGATCTGCTTACTATCGATCAGATCTTGGATCTCTGTCTTAGCTTTGCATAATTATCTGTCAGATGCTCCGTATATTGATGGTATGGATAATACTTATTCTTCTTATGCCCAGGCTGCCCCTGGGTTCTAGCCGACTTAGGTGCCAAGGGTCATAACTTTCCTTCTTTTTCAAGCTTCTTCAGAACCCATGACAGAGGTACGCTTAGGTTCGAGAAGTACCTTTTGTGACGCGCGCCGAACCCCGTGGCCTCCCGAAAGCCCGCTTCAGGGTGATCAGGAAAGGTTCATAAAATTTGTAAGGTATTTACAAGGGCGTCTATTTTGGGCAACAATGAGGTTTCTTGGAGTCGCCACCCAATAAAACATTGGGAAGGGTCGTCTAGCCTTATCGAGCCTAAGACGGCGCATACATATCCATTTTGAGCTAGCCAGAGGGATCTTGGAGGCCTATCCTCTACTCCCCTAGAGCCAAGGATTGTGTATTTAAGCCTTTTGGTGGGACTCAAGAGGTGTCTTGGAAGTCCTAGACCTCTCGCCTCTTTGAGTCCCAAAGACTAGAGTGAGTTCGGGACTTCTCATTTATTCGTACTTTGATTAATTTTACAATTATGTTTTGAATTTATTATTTCACCAACTTTCCACATGATGCACTTTATTAAAGGCACGATCATTCACATCCAAAGCGGTAAATAGAAGCAAATATCAAGATAAAGTGTTCGAAATAAATTACAATAACACTAGGAGCGGAATATAACTCCCATTTATAAAAGTGCGATACATGCATAAAACGGGATATTCATTGGAATGAGGACTTTGGTCCTACCATACATATTTATTACAAAAATGGTTTTTATGAAGTGTCAATTTTATTGGCTGAAATGGGACATTGGTCCACCATTTTTGGGAAAATCTCCAGGTTTAATTGTTAAAAAGCTTTTCGTCCTTTTTGCCTTAACGACATTAAAACCATTTCCATAACAACATAAATAAGAGCTAAAGGATAAAAGAATGAACCCGAATAGAGATCCTCTGGATGGCACAACCATCATCTCTCATGACTCCAACTTCCAATGGTCAGAAAAGCACTCACGAGGATAAACATGTTAGCAATAAAAACGTGAATAAAAATAAAAATGAGAATTCGCCTAGGGACGACCTCTGGTATCATACAAGCGGCCGTCCCTAGTAAGGGAAAACAAATAAAAAAAACCTCTTAAATCTTTTGTAAAAAAAGGTAATAAAAAATCAATGTAAATCAAATTAAATTATATGAATGTTAATCCAGAATGTTTACCCTCGGATTTTACCTTTTAGGGTGGATGTCGAATGATTTTGTCCCCGTGTGCCTCGCAAGGATCAAATAAGAATCAGATCAAAGAAAGAAAATTTATGTTGTTCTTTCCTTGATAATTTGATAGCGATCGTGTGTTCGAATTAGTTGTATTGATGGAAACGACTGAATTTCGCCACCTCAATTTGACTTAATTCGTAAAAAAATTGAGGAAATAAATTAATCAAACGAAGTTTTATCAAAATAAAACTCTTCAGATGAATAGAGATTTATAAACTTTTTGCGTAATTTGCTCACAGAAAAACCTTTTTCTAAAAAGCAATTTTCTCCAAAAAATATTTGATAGCCTTTTTTTCTAAATAAAATCTCTCTAAAATTTCTCTCTCTTTTTCCAAATTCCCTCAAATTTGTCTAACCCCCAAAACTGAAATTTTGATCCTTTATTTATAGGGTTTTATGAGATAATTAAGATAAGTCTCTATCTAAAGTTTGAATTTTAAAAGGACTTTAAAATTCAAGTTTTAGATAAATTCTATCCCTATTTTAAAAAGAAAAGAGATTAAATTTTATCCAATCCGGCATCATCCGGTCAGTTACTGTACCGACGGGCTTCCCTGCACCTACCGACGGCCGTCCGTACTAAGGGCAAATGCGGGAAACCGACTAGGGACGGGGCGCGATACTAGGGACGGGCGTCCCTATATCGCCACATGTCCGTCCCCACTACGCCTAGAGATGGGGATCACCCCAAGTAGGGACGGGCGTCCCTACACAGATGGGATGCCCGTCTTTGGAACAAAACTCCCAATTTTACCCAAATTTTGTAAAATTTATCCAACTCTTTCAAAACTCCATGCTATAGAAAAAGATTTTAACCCTTGCGAGACCGAAAGACGAAAACCTCCGAATTTTATCTCCCTATCCGAAAGAAAAACCGACGTTGGTCTCTTCATCGGGTAACTCCAACCTAGACTGCCTCAAGACCCGGTGTCTACAGTTGCCCCCAATTTTGGGAAAACTAGTACACTAGTGTCTAGATGAGCAAAAATTCAGAGAAGAAAGGAAAGAGACGCATACCTGAGGCAGTCCTTACCTTTTCGTCTGGGAAGTGGCAATGCGTCAAGTTGGTTCCGGACTTACTAAACGCGAGGTTTGCCCTTCTGAGTTGCACCGAGTCTTCTTCGGACTGTACGAAGTGCGATATTTGCTCTCCTGAGCTGCACCGAGTCTTCTTCGGACTGTACAAAGTGCGATATTTGCTCTCCTGAGCTGCACTGAGTCTTCTTCGGACTGTACGAAGTGCGATATTTGCTCTCCTGAGCTGCACCGAGTCTTCTTCGGACTGTACGAAGTGCGATATTTGCTCTCCTGAGCTGCACCGAGTCTTCTTCGGACTGTACGAAGTGCGATATTTGCTCTCCTGAGCTGCACTGAGTCTTCTTCGGACTGGGCTTCCTTCTGGACTGCTCTTCTGAGCTAGGCGTTCTTCTGAACTGGGTATTTCAATTTGGCGGCCTTATCGTGCCCCCAAAGTACCATTCTGCTCTTTTGATTTCCTGTGATCTCGAAGGACATGATGTTTGATCTGTTTATTCTTCGTTTTAACTGTGGGTCGATTTTGAATCAGTGTAAGACCATGTTCCTGTATTGTAAGAGACTTTTGTTAATTCTTACACCAAGTACCTTAATTGGTAGAGTTATGAACATCTTATATCTCCCTTTATTATTCATCATCTTATTTTCCATGTGATCAATTCCTCTTTTCTTTTTTTTCTCTTAAATTTTCTTTTAAGAAATTTAAATCATGAAGAAATAACATGCAAATTTAACAAGTTGATCCAAATTTTTTTCCACTAAAAGGTTAAATTTTGTACAATATACAGATGTGATTACAAAAAGTATAAATACAAAACTAGAAGAACTCCCTGAACAATCTATAATGACGCATAATCTGAGAGCTCCTCTGGATCCTCATCATCGTCCGATATATGAACTAGCTGGTCTCGTGCTGGAGCAGCGGAGGGTCCTGCATCTGAGGCAAATGGTTGACTGGGAGGGGCTGACGGTCCGGCCTGCTGAGTACCCCATCCCTGGCTACCTGCTGGTATCTGGGAGGCACAGCCACTGGTACCGATAACGGCTGTGCTCCTGTTGAGTCCTGCTGCTGGAACTGGACCTGAGCATATCCATCGAGAAATGGCTGTGCACAGACTGTCATGAACTGGAGTGTACTAGTAACAACCCCCCTAACTCTCTGAAAGCGTCGCCCAAGTGGAGGGTCTGATCTGTGGAGGTGGTCCTCATACTCCTCAGCTTATCCTCAGTCTGCTCTCTGAACTCCCGCAGGGACTGGGCGATGGGAGGTATGGCACCCTCCAGGACCTGAATCTTGAATCTGAGGGCCTCAACTGACTCATCCACCATCTGTACAGATGCGTCTATCCTCTGGGTTGCCTCACTCTAGGTGGCCCTCATCTCCTGCCTCAGCTGACCCATGAGTCTCTCCTGCTCCTGCCTCAGATGATCAATAAGCCTCCCCTGGTCCTGGATGATCCCCTGCTGCTAATCCAGCCGATCTAATATGACTCTATCTCATTCTCCGAGCTGCCCGAGAAGGGCCCTGTCTCTCTCCTCCTGTCTATGCTCCAAAGATGCGAACATAGAAGTCAACAGGGTAGTAAAATCTGGCTGCGCTGGGAAAGCTGATGACGAGGATGGAGGGGGAGCTGAATCTGGTGTCGGCTCAGGTGGTGGAGCTGTAGAAGTAGATGCTCTCGGATTCCCCACTCTAGCATATGGGCTAAACCTCTCAGGCTCTCGGGGAGCTGTCCGCTGTACTCTCGATGATGGAGGCGTAGGACTCTGTACTCTCTGTCCTGGAGGAGTAGCCAGCAACTCATCCATAGTAAACTCGATCCTTACATCATAAGGTGTACCCGGCTGCTCCTCGTGCTGCGGCTGCGGAGGCTGACCATCTGGATGCTCTGGCTGTCGGGGAGGCTGGTCCTCCTGATGCTGAGGGTGCTCGGGAATCTGATGCTCCTGATGCCCTGGGTGCTCAGGAGGCTGGTCCTGAGCCTGCTCCTCTACTAGCTCTAACGAGGGCAAGCTAAATGCGCGTCTAGTCTCGTGCACAGTGCGAAGTCTGTACGCCTCGGGGTGGCCCGGTATCGGTAGTATCATGGCCATCGTCATAGCTGCTGGAGCATCCACATAAATACTCTCATCCAAAGGGCGCCCCAAAATATCTGGACGAACACCCAAACTCAGAAGCAATCTGGTAATGACCCCCCCAACATACACCACAGGGGTTGCCCCCTGGATACCCTCACCAGGTTGACCAAAATCTCGTGGCTGATATTGAGCCTCTGGCCTGCCATCATGGCCCATAAACTCCAGATCTCTGCGGCATTGAGGGAACCTGGGTTACCAGCTCGTCCCAAATATGAGCTGGACAAAACTCGATGAAGATATCGCAGAGCCTATGATGAAAGTACTGTACTCTTCGCCGTATCATGATCGTACGGCACTCCTGGTAAGGCTATAACCGCCCAATGCTGACGTCTCACTGATCTCTAGGGTGTTATGACATCCTGCCCGACTGGAAGCCCCATGGCCTCTATAAACCGCTGACGGGTGATACTGAAATGGTGACCCTCAATCCAAAACTGGATGACACCCTCCTCCGTGTCAGATCTCTGATATCCGCCATAGTGTAGCGTAGCAAGGAACTGTCGTACCACCTCTGGGTGAGTCTGGAAAGCAGGTGTCAAAAACTCTATCCAACCCGTGCCTGCCATCAGTATATCAACCTCATGCGCCATCCCCAGAGCCTCGAGGAACGGCTTAGAAACAAAGCGGCTAGCTCGGAATTGGACCTGAACCAGTGCTACATATCTCTGTCTAGCCTCGTCGCTCATCCAACCCGGGGCCTCAGGCTCAGGCTGATCATGCGGAGCATATCGTCCTTGTGGCATCCTGTGAATAAGATAAACAGTTAGTTTGGTATTGTGGGTATGAACAGACCTTATGATAGAAACTTAGGTGGCCATTCTGACTGGATATGTCTAAACCAAAAAGGTTTAAAAAAAAAAATTTGGGCAGCACCCCGGCAAGGGTGTACCCAACCTCCTGCATGAAAAGACAAAAAGAAGGGACAGGCCTCAGGCCCCAAGCAACAATATAATATTTACATTTGCTAAAAATAACTGGCAGCACCCCGGCAAGGGTGTGCCCAAACTCTCGCATAATGAAGATGAAAAAGAACGGAACGGGCCTCAGACCCCAAACAACGATGCAATATAATCACCTTTGCTTTCTAATTCTCACATTATTTGCTTCAAAATATATGAATTCCTAAGACCATATTTATACTCTGAACACTAATTATTCCTCGAACACCATACATTCATGCACTTTTTATTAAAACAAACTTCATCCTATTAACTTATTTACAGTGTCAATCAGGATCAACCAGGCCACTAATTCCATTAATTCAAAAGAAAAAGAAATCCCCTTGCTCATAATAATAATAATAAAACAAAGAAAAACTGGAGTATCTTACTAACCTGGAAGTCGAGACCCACTGAAGAAGTCAAAAAACTGAAAACTGGTGCGAAAAAATGCAATTTGAAAAGACAAAAATGAAAAAAAAACTGTTGGAAACAAAGGAAAAGGCATTGGTGTGAAGAAGAAGGAAAAGAAAACGATTTCCCGTCGGTACTTGCGTCTTTATATAGATTTTAAGTGCCGACGGGCTTCCCGCCCATACAGATACAGACGGGCATTCCGTATGTCTATCCAGATTCCCTCATTAATTACCTAATTAATGCGTGTGATATGCACAATGCACGATTCGCCAGGTGGATAAGTACAGACGGGTTCACCGTCTGAATATAGGGACGGGTTAGCCGTCTGTCAACCAAATCTATAAAATTCAACCATTTTTCTTGGATTTCGTGCCCCTTCCTTATTTTAGCTCCAAAACAGGCTCTTTTCTATAGTTTTTTCCTTTTTCCTCTTAGCAACTGTGGCTTTAGCTATCAAGACATGAATTCTCCTTTCCTTTCCAAGATGCATCGTATCTTAGATGATGCTCAAATTTGGGAACACAGTACTCTTGCCCCCCTTTATGGACTGAGGTTTTTACGGAGAGTCAAGGTAGACTACACCCTTCTTTTGGCTGCAACCCACTTCTGGGATCCTCGTTTTCATGTTTTCAGGTTCACCTATCAGGAAATATGCCCCTTGCCTAAAGAATTTGCTACTATCATCGGAAGTTGGTATCCACCTGGTGCTTTGCCTTGCGTACCTCGCTGCGGTTTGATTCAAATCCGGGATATTACCTTGTCCTTAAGTGTAGCTCCTTCTGACGCTTCTCGTCTAGTTCCTCAGGGCCCAGTATTTTCTTTGGAAACTCTGATTGAAGCAATGGATGAATTCTCCAACATTCCCTCATACAGCGTAAGTGTCATCTTCCTCTTTTGCCTGATGAAGTATCTAGTCGTGACCTCAGAGGAGCTGCTCGGAGACCCTCGTCTGTTTGGGATTCTGGATGACTTTCATTATGGGCTCACACCTTTCCCCCTCATTCTAGCTGAGGCTATCTTGGGTTTGGACTCTGTTCATGTCGGGCCTACCACTTCATTCTCTGGGAGCCCCTTATTACTCCAGGTACGTCATTGTTTTAAAAGGTAGTGCGTCCCTTGTGGATTTTCACACTAGCTTTTCTTAGCGGGAAGTGCATCCTTTCGGATTTTCACACAGCCCTATACCTAATTTTTGCCTGAAGTAAATCCAACTTACTCCAGCAGCTTATCTTTGCCTTTTATTTTATTCTCTTTGGCTTTTATTTTCTTTGTCTTTCTTTGTTTCCCCTATCAGATTTGGTTGCAGGAGAAAATAAAGCTTTTGTCAGAGCCCCCTCCTAGAGTCATCAGTCAATACTCTGTGAAGTGTTTCCTCCCTCGATGTCATCTGTATTTACCTGGGACTCCTGACAAGTGCATTACCAGATTCAGTAAGATATCAGACGATGATATTAGCTTTACGCACGCTTGGCTTCCCTTGTCCGGTGCAGTTATTGATGGGTCTTCAGGATGTGTTCCCTTATGCGGGCTCCGTGAGGCGACCTTCTACATCACGGCTCATTGCTCCTGTCAACTCGGAGTAACTCAGGATGTGGTGAGACTCCCTTTATCTTTTCGAGGTGGAGTCCTTTCTGCGGCCTTTGCCTCCCGCTATCATGAGCTTTGGAGCCGACTTCCATTGAAAACCGTCATACCTTTGTTCGGGAACATTTGGACCTTGATGTAATCATTACATTTTCATTTATATAATGGTTTTCTTCGCATTGATATTATTGGCATGTTACATTATTGTAATGTTTATGAATAACAATGTTATTCATGTTATCCCTAGTCATTTATCAATAAAGGGCATAAAGATAAATTAAGACTAGTATAGATTTGCATTGATAATCATGGGATGATTATATATGTTGATATAAATCAAATCTATAGGTACTTACTAGAGAACAAAGTACTGGATAGACCCACTATAAGATCACTTCATGGGATAGTGTCATAAGTGATCTTATAATAGATATGTTATTGAATCCTTTGACCTGAGGTTATCATAGTTTCCTACATAAGGATCATTATGTTTTGACATAATCAAACGTTATCTTTAATCGGATAATTATAAAGTTTATGATCGGACATAGTGAGAATTATGCAGAGGAAAGTGAATAATCAAGATAGAATTTGTCCCTCTCTAATGAGAGAGATATCTATTGGGCCCCTCGATAAGTAGGACTGTAAAATGCATGGCCGTGCTCGAATGAATTGATAGTGTCATCAATGTCATTTGAATTTATCAGTCTGCTTAGTGATCGAGAAATTATATGTATGAATAATTTAAGTTTGACATGAACCATGACTTATGTTCAAACAAGATATCGTGTGACAAAAGGATAATGACATGTTCTATTGTCAGGTTAAAATCGGACTAACGATATTTATATTATTTGGGTAGTCATAATGTCTTGCTAGAGACCAATTATGACTTGTGGGCTTATTATGAGATTAGGCCCACTGCCAACATAATATAAACCTATTGGGTCACACACTAAGACCAAATGAACAAAATGGATTTTAGGTTATTTCGGAATAAAATATAAATATGGGTATTGATATTTAATTTCAAAATTACACATTTATATATATATTTATATACATATATATATATATATATATATATATATATATATATCTCTTATTTTGAATATGAGATAATAATATGTATTAATATGATATTTCTTATTATTTTGAATAAGAAATAAATAAATAAATATATATATATATACATATATAATGAAAATATCTCTTAATTTTGAATTAGAGATAATATCATTAATAAGGGTTTAAAACTTATTTACATGTATATAGATATGTGTTAGGAAAAGAAGTTTAACCCTAATAAAACACTAATCACGTTCTAACGTAGAAAAGGATTAGAGTGGCTGCATTCTTGATTATTAGAGAGTAAGAAAAGAAAACAGAGCCACCGTTCTTCTTTGAGAAAGAAAGAAAAGAAAACAGAGCCACCGTTCTTCTTTGAGAAAGAAAGAAAAGAAAAATCCATTCGTACCCAAGGGAGCTAGCACCCCTGTGAATTTTTGTTCGTCGGTTCGTCGTGTGGATACCGATAGAGGACGTTCGTGTTAAAGGCAGCGTCTTCAGTCCGGATTAAAGGAGTTAATTTCATTCTAAAGGTTAGTAAATTTTAATCTCTTCCTTTTGAATCAATCGAAAATACTTGGATCCTGTTTCTGCTTTCAATTTTATTCAGCTGCGTTAATGTTGTATTAATCCGTTGAAACCCAACACCTTCTACATCACGGCTTATTGCTCCCGTCAACTCGGAGTAACTCAGGATGTGGTGAGACTCCCTTTATCTTTTCGAGGTGGAGTCCTTTCTGCGACCTTTGCCTCCCGCTATCATGAGCTTTGGAGCCGACTTCCATTGAAAGCCGTCATACCTTTGTTCGGGAACCATTCTACCATCTCTACCAGGGCGTACAAGAGGTGGATACTTAGCTCGACGGCTGATAATCAAACTCGGCGACTGAGGCATTTGGCCAACGAGGGTAGTAGTAGGGTATAGTTTAGTTTGACATGCATTTCGAGCAGTATGTTTCTTTTTAAAGCAGAGTTGGACAATAATGTAAATGAATAAATCAAACTTATTTCATTTCACAAATTTGTGTACATTTCAATATGACTTCAGCATACATGATCACTTTTTTGACATTAATTCAATTATGCAAGACTACATTCATTCATGGAACTAGATCTTGACAGCATCAAACTCCTGTCTCTAATCATCCCTCTCGGGTTTTCATGATTGGATATTTTCTCTCAAGCCTCTAATTTTTGCCCAGGATGCCTTTTTTCGGTTTTCACCCTGACGAGGTGCCCGATTTTAGCAAGGCCGCCTTTTTTCGATTTTCGACCCACGGGGCTTTCATTCTCTTCTTTTGATTTTGGTCTTTAGCCATGGAACCTTTTGAGTCTGTCGACATTGACCGGTTCCTTAAATTCATTACCATCGCTATGCAATAAGATTGCAGCTCCTTTGGATAACAGCTTCTTGAGGATATATGGCCCTTCCCAAGTTGGTCTAAATTTTCCTCTGATATCCGGTACGCCTGGTCTCATCTGTTTGAACACCAAATCCCCCTCCTTCAGCGGATGCTTTTTCACCTTTTTCCCAAATGATCTGGCCAGCCTTTTCTGATATATCTGATTATGATAGTAAGCTTTCATCCTGCTCTCATCTAATAAGTTCAAGTAACCTCTCTTGTATCCATTCGGCCTCCGAAATCTGAGCTTCCATGACTACTCTCAGTGATTTGAGATCTACCTCAACCGACGGCACTGCCTCTATCCCATAAACCAAAGAATATGGAGTAACGCCTGTAGACGTCCTTACCGTCGTTCTGTAACCCCACAATGCAAAGGGAAGCTTCTCTGCCCAGTCTTTGTAGGTTTGGACCATCTTGGCTAGGATTCTCTTCACATTCTTATTGGCGGCCTCTACTGCCCCGTTAGCTTGTGGTCGATAGGGGGAGGATTTGTGGTGGTCGATCCCGTTCTTCTCAAGAATCTTTCTGGTTTCCCCTATGAATTGCACCCCGTTATCAGACACTATGTGATGTGGGAGGCCATATCTGCATATCAGATTTCTTTCAATGAACCTGGCCATGTCTCTTGCATCGATCTTCTTAAAGGATTTCGCCTCCACCCATTTTGTAAAATAGTCGATTGCGACTATTATATATCTGTGTTCGTTGGATGCCGTAGGGCAGATTTCTCCAATAATGTCTATTCCCCAAGCAGCGAATGGCCAAGGTGACGTTAGGCTGTGTAGCTCTGACACTGGCAAATGCCTTAAGTCTGCGTATTGCTGGCATAGCTGGCACTGCTTCACATATTTTGAGCAATCGTTATCCATCGTAAGCCAGTAGAAGCCTTGCCTCATGATCTTTTTGGCTAATGTCAGCCCATTCATATGGGCTCCACATATTCCGGCGTGTGTTTCTTCCATTACCCTCCTGGCCTCTTTTTCGTCCAAACACCTCAATTGGATACCATCAGCTTGCCGTTTGTACATTATCCCATTTATACAAATGAACTGGGTAGACAGCTTGCGAATCATCCTTTGATCCTTTTCAGTAGCCTCCTCTGCAAATGTCGCATTCTCTAGGTAATTTATAATGTCATGATACCAGGGCTTTCCATCCGCCACTTCTACTTCCATAACTGATCTCGATTCGAAGCTAGGTCTCTCAGAACTATAGATTAAAACTGGCTTCATGTGCACCCCTTCAGGGTTATCCCACATTGATACTAGCGTGGCGAGCGCATCGGCTAACTGATTTTCATCCCTGGGAATGAAATGGAATGTGCATACTTCGAATTGACTGCTCAGGTCTCTCAAGTGCCGGATATATGGCACTAGCCTCTCTTCTTTCACGGCCCATTCACCTCGGATTTGATTGACCACCAAGGAAGAATCACCAAACACTTCCACATTCTTCGCTACTAAAGCTGTTAACGCCTCTAATCAAAAAACACATGCTTCGTATTCAGCTTCGTTATTGGTAGCCTTAAATCTCAACTTTTTCGCCAAGGGAAGCTTTTCGTCATCCGGGGTTATCAGAATGACTCCTACCCCTGCCCCTTTGTTATTCACAGCTCTGTCAAAGTGTAGTTTCCAACCTTGAATCTCGATAGCTGCCACATCCTCATCTGGAAAGTTAAACTCGTATGAGTCTCCTTGGATCGGGTGTTCTGCTAGAAATTCTGCCACTGCACGCCCTTTGATGGTCTTTCGGGTGAGATACTCCACATCAAATTCTTGAAGTAACAGCAACCACCTACCCATTTTCCCAAGCAAAGATGGGGCCTCTTGCAAATATCTCAGGGGATTCTGCCTCGCGACTGCTTGCACTTTGTAAGCATGAAAGTAATGTCACAATTTCTTAGAAGCCCAAATTACTGCAAGGCAAATCTTTTCTACCTCTGTGTATTTGACTTCGTAGGCTAAGAATTTCTTGCTGAGGTAATAAACAGAAAATTCCACTCCAACATCATCCTCTTGGGCCATCATAGCACCTACAGAACTGTCCTCTATGGCCAGGTATAGGATCAGCGGCTTGCCTGGCCGTGGTGGTCTCAGTACTGGTGGATTCAACAAATATTCTCTGACAGTATCAAAAGCCTTTTGATAACTCTCGTTCCATACTACTGGTTGATCTTTTCTGAGTAGTTTAAAGATTGGCTCACAGATCGAAGTAAGCTTAGCGATAAATCTACTGATTTATTGCAACCTGCCCAGAAAGCTTCATACATCCTTCTCTTTCTGCGGTATCGGCATTTCTCTGATGGCCTTAACCTTATCCGGGTCAATCTCAATCCCTCTTTTACTAACTATGTGTCCTAGTAGCTTCCCTGAGGTAACACCAAAGATACACTTTTTAGGATTCAACCGCAAGTTGTACTTATCTATCCTTCGAAAGAACTTTTCCAGGGCTTCAAAATGGCCTTCTCTTGTGGCTGACTTGATCATCATATCGTCCACGTATACCTCTACTTCTTTATAAATCAGTTCATCCAATATCTTCATTGCCATCCTCTGATAAGTGGCCCCTGCATTTTTCAGGCCAAAAGGCATCACGCGATAAGCGTAAGTCCCCCACTCCGTGATGAAGGCCGTCTTGATCCGATCAATTATTTCATTGAGAATTTGATTGTAGCCCGCGTAACCATCTCCGAAGCTATACATCTCACAAGCAGCGGCGCTGTCTATTAGTACGTCTATATGAGGCAATGGAAAATCATCTTTTGGACAGGCCTTATTCAGATCCCGATAATCCACACATACTCTTACTTTGCCATTCTTCTTGGCTACAGGGACAACATTGGCCAACCATGTTGGGTGTTGCACCTCGACTAGAAACTTGGCTTTGATTTGCTGCCGAATCTCTTCTTTCACTTTCTCTGCCCATTCCGGCCTAAGCCTTCTCAACTTCGGCTTAACAGGTTTATGGTCTGGATAGGTGGGGATAGCATGCTCTGCGACTTTCCGATCGATTCCTGACATATCTTCGTAGATCCAGGCAAAGACTTTTTCATATTTTTTTAAGATTCTCTCAAATTTTTCTCGCTCTTCAGGAGTTATATCTGATGCTATCAAAATTTCTTTTTGATTTTCTAGGGTTCCAAGATTGAATGGAGTAGCATCAGTTGAATCAATATCAAATATGGATGGATAATGATCATGATCATGCATAGTGAAATCATCAGAAACATCACACAAGTAAGCAAAACCATTCAATTTATTAATAAGATTGAAATTGTCATTAACATCATTGAAAAGTTTTGGAGCAAAAAGAAAATCTAAACTATTTTCCTCTTCCTCCTCTGCTAGTGTATCTGCCGCAGTCGACGTTTTCACATCATATCGGCCCTTTGGAGTCTCCTCATTCACCTCCCGCACAGCTTCCTCTATCTTGGCCTTTCCTTTCAGTTGGGTGGTTATCATCTTTTCAGTAATTATTTCTTCCGGCGTCTCGCGGTCCCAAATTGTCCTACTGGTCATGATTTCTTCATCCCAAAAACCCTCTGCTGGCTTGATTAATCCAATGCCCAAGTCATAGACATCATTGAAAACCTCAAACCCTAGCACAATTCTTCCATCCAGCCACTGCGGTTCATTTTCTCCTGCATAAGCACATGCTGCGGTTGCTGGCACAAAGGTCTTCCGAATATGGGGAACTTCCATTTTTGACTTCTCGCCTTTCTTTACAGTACTTGTATATCCAAGAGCCCTCCTGTCCTTTTGACCCTTAGTGGTAACGGCTGTCGGTATCCCTTGAGAATTCTTGCCCAGTCCTGCACTAGGGAGGAATGACATTTTCTTCATCATATTCAATACCTGGGGGCTTTCTTCCTTCTGCTCTTCTTTGCCTATCATGGTGACATGAAACCCATTAAACGGCTGTCTGGCTATCTCTAGTACTAAAACCTGATTCTCTCGTGCAGCCTTTATAGTCACGATCTGGCCTTCGTGAGGCATCTTTACCATCTGATGCAGTGTAGAGGGGACTCCTCCCAATCTATGAAACCATGGTTTGCCCAGCAAAGCTGAGATATTGGCGGGTATGGGCAACACCACAAACTCTACTTCTGACTCTATCGGTCCCATTTTCACCACCGCTGTGAATGTTCCCGAAGCCTGCCTACATGAGTTGTCATATGCCGTGATGGTAAGATCAGATTTTGCCAACATATCCTCTGTTACCCCAAAAGCTACTATTGCTACCTGTGGGCATACATTTATGGAAGAACCATCATCTACCATTACATAGGCGGTATGCTTTTGGTTAATCTGTGCCCTTATGTACAGAGGGCGCAGATTATGGTTGCGACCTTCTGCCGGCAGATCTGCACTGGTAAAAACAACATTTTCTCCCAATCCTCCTTTTACCACCTCCAGAAGTTCCGTAGGTGAAATGGTTGTAGCCACAGTTGCTTCGCACAAAGCCTCCACCACCTTCTGCCTATGTGATGGCGACTGTCTCAAAAGATCCCATATTGAAATCTGAGCCGGCGTCTTTTTCAGTTGCTTGACAATCGGATCTTCCTCCGGCTCCTTTCCCCTTCTGTCCTCAATCAGCTCTTGTGGCTTCTCCACTTCCAGGGCTATCCTTCCACTCCGGGTCATAGCTCCCACTTCTTTCCTCTTTGGCTCTTCTCCTTCCTCTTCCGAACCCCAAAGGTCGAAAAATGTTTCCAAATCATCCTTTTCAGTTCCACTATCATCAGTGGACCATCAATCGATCACTGCAGTGAGAAGCCCTTCTTCACTCCCCTCATAGAGGCTCGTGACAGCAGTGTGGATATCGCTGCCGTATAATTCCTTCAGCACAAAGTTCTCGGGCAAATTGGACCCGATCATATTCACTGGTGGAGGCATGTTATTGTACCCAGCTTTCTTTTGACCCCCTCTCTTTTCTGGATCTGTGATCTGTTTTGAGTCAATCAAATCCTGAATTGCGCGCCTTAAAGTCCTGCAGTTGTCGGTTGCATGTCCAGTGTGCTGATGATATGCGCAATACTCACCGTCTTTATGTCCTGGCGTGCCTTGAGTTCTCGCAGGTCTGGACGGTAGAGGTTGCAGCTTATTCTCTTTCATCAGTCTTCTTAGTACCCATGATAAGGACCTCCCCAGATTGGAAAAATGTCTCGGAGT
The DNA here is from genome assembly GCA_947683425.1 of Excoecaria cochinchinensis. NCBI lineage: Eukaryota > Viridiplantae > Streptophyta > Magnoliopsida > Malpighiales > Euphorbiaceae > Excoecaria > Excoecaria cochinchinensis. The sequence goes on along the minus strand of CANTUQ010000010.1, from coordinate 3,935,392 downwards.
GGCGTTTGTAGTTGACACCTCAGCAATCTTCCTCGTACCACTAGCAGCATTTGTTGGTCTACTAGCCCCTTGTCCACCATTAACTCTCTTAGGATAGTTCTCATTTCCTGCTTTCCTAACAAGGTACTCTCCTTCGGCCTCAATGGCGATGTCCTTCAGGGACTCCCAATCATTTAGTCCTTTCATCCTTAATCCATCCCTCAAATACGGGCTCGTATTTTTAATGAATAACCGTATTTGATCCTGGGTATCTGGTTTCCTCTTCATTTCCATCACCCGATTCCTCCACCGGGTTAGATACTCATGGTAGGACTCTCCTTCTCTCTTCTGTAACAGTTCGAGGTCCTTCAGGGTTACCTTCATTCTTGTACTACAATCATATTGCCTCAAAAATTCTTCTATCAATAAATCCCAATCTTCCTTAGTTCGGCGATCGAGCCCGTGATACCAATCCACCGCCGGGCCCGTCAAGCTCAAGCAAAAGTACTCAATTTTCTGCTTCCTCATCAAAGTGGTGCCCTTCATCACCAATGAGTACTGCTTTATATGTGCTAGGGGATCAGAAGTACCGTCAAACTTTGGCACGTCTGGCATCTTAAAGTTCATTGGGACTAGATCTTCTCCTTCTAACTCTTTATCCTCAGGATTCACTCCTTGGCCCTTCGTCAACATCCTCGTCATAGCTTCAAATCTCTCTTCCACCTTCCTCCAGATGGCCTCTTCAATTTGAGGGGCTTTCCCTTTCTCAGACATACGTTCCTTATATTCCTCGTCTTCCCAATCATCATCCAGCCTCGGGACAGTTCTTCCCCCATGTGCCGCCGAAGTAGTAGCTCTTAGGTTCACGAGTGGCGGCCGAGTTTCATCTTGTGGGTCCTCTCTGACCTCTTCCCTTTCATTATTACTCACAGGAGGAGGCTGTGGGTTCTGCGGGGCTGCTTGTTGACCCATTGCGGCTATCATTGCCAACATCCGGTTCTCAAACTCTTCCAACCATCGGCCCACTTCCTCTGCTATCATTGCCCTTGTGGCCTCTGTCCCTCTCGGTGAGTTTGCCATTTATTCGGGTACAAAAAACTGATCTGAAGTGGCGTAACTAGTCTCAGAAGAATTGTCCGGATACTCAATCCTTTCTGGTAACTCAAAAAATAGATTCCTGCGTAGCCGTCCCCGGGACCCCCTTGTCCACCTAGGCAAATCTATGATGGCTGAAAAACACAGGGGTCAGGATGATGCATGATTGCGCAAAAAAATAATGCATGATCGTGCTATGCAACACTCACAAGCCACATGCAAGCACATAGGTCCTTCCAACCTTATTACTCCCGCACACAAGGTCATAGTCTCTTTCCTAGGTGGGATTGGCCCATGGGTCAGTCTGGGGACCCGATGAACGCGTATGGTGCACGGTGAAAATCCGGCAGCATAACCTCTCCTAATTAATGCACAGGCGGATGGGTTATGATCATTATGTATTTACGCAATCTGAATAAGGCATCCTGGGCCTATCGGGGCATGAAAGCCTTTAATTAGGTGACCAGTCAAACTATCAGGGTCTGCCCAATACATAATGATCCATACAGCAAGCATTGTATCAAGGTTCATACCACTTAGGGGAAGTAACTATTTCCATTTACATGAGCTTTAGTTAAAGGGTGGTGTTACTTTAGGGCTACCCAAGCATGGTCCCTGCCAACGGGTCTAGCTCATCACGAGCGTAACGACCGATCGGGTCACCATTTAATATACCATGATGGTACGAGGCTTGGGCTGGTGATTATCCTTAACACTTCCCTAAACTGAGTGAAAATAGGGTCGTACTTCGGGAACGCACCGGGGCTAAAAGAGGGACCAAACTAGCATAGATCTAAGGCTCTAATGCGATGTAAATGCAAATTTTGAAAGATGGTGAAATCTTTAAGCTAAAATCTAATTGTAAATTTTAATCAAAGTACTTTCGAATCGAAGTCTCGAGTATGTCCCCAGCGGAGTCGCCACTGTGACGCACGCCGAACCCCGTGGCCTCCTGAAAGCCCGCTTCTGGGCGATCAGGAAAGGTTCATAAAACTTGTAAGGTATTTACAAGTGCATATATTTTGGGCAACAATGAGGTTTCTTGGAGTCGCCACCCAATAAAACATTGGGAAGGGTCGTCTAGCCTTATCGAGCCTAAGACGACGCATACATACCCATTTTGAGCTAGCCAGAGGGATCTTGGAGGCCTATCCTCTACTCCCCTAGAGCCTAGGATTGTGTATTTAAGCCTTTTGGTGGGACTCAAGAGGTGTCTTGGAAGTCCTAGACCTCTCGCGTCTTTCAGTCCCAAAGACCAGAGTGAGTTCGGGACTTCTCATTTATTCGTACTTTGATTAATTTTACAATTATGTTTTAAATTTATTATTTCACCAACTTTCCACACGATGCACTTTATTAAAGGCGCAATCATTCACATCCAAAGCGGTAAATAGAAGCAAAAATCAAGATAAAGTGTTCGAAATAAATTACAATAACACTAGGAGCGGAATGCAACTCCCATTTATAAAAGTGCGATACATGCATAAAACGGGATATTCATTGGAATGAGGACTTTGGTCCTACCATACATATTTATTACAAAAATGGTTTTTATGAAGTGTCAATTTTATTGGCTGAAATGGGACATTGGTCCACCTTTTTTGGGAAAATCTCCAGGTTTAATTGTTAAAAAGCTTTTGGTCCTTTTTGCCTTAACGACATTAAAACCATTTCCATAACAACATAAATAAGAGCTAAAGGATAAAAGAATGAACCCGAATAGAGATCCTCCAGATGGCGCAACCATCATCTCTCATGACTCCAACTTCCAATGGTCAGAAAAGCACTCACGAGGATAAACATGTTAGCAATAAAAATGTGAATAAAAATAAAAATGAGAATTCGCCTAGGGACAGCCTCTGGTAGCATGCCAGCGGCCGTCCTTAGTAAGGGAAAACAAATAAAAAAAACCTCTTAAATCTTTTGTAAAAAAGGGTAATAAAAAATCAATGTAAATCAAATTAAATTATATGAATGTTAATCCAGAATGTTTACCCTCGGATTTTACCTTTTAGGGTGGATGTCGAATGATTTTGTCCCCGTGTGCCTCGCAAGGATCAAAAAAGAATCAGATCAAAGAAAGAAAATTTATGTTGTTCTTTCCTTGATAATTTGATAGCGATCGTGTGTTCGAATTAGTTGTATTGATGGAAACGACTGAATTTCGTCACCTCAATTTGACTTAATTCGTAAAAAAATTGAGGAAATCAATTAATCAAAAGAAGTTTTATCAAAATAAAACTCTATAGATGAATAGAGATTTATAAACTTTTTGTGTAATTTGCTCACAGAAAAACCTTTTTCTAAAAAGCAATTTTCTCCAAAAAATATTTGATAGCCTTTTTTCTAAATAAAATCTCTCTAAAATTTCTCTCTTTTTCCAAATTCCCTCAAATTTTTCTAACCCCCAAAACTGAAATTTTGATCCTTTATTTATAGGGTTTTATGAGATAATTAATATAAGCCTCTATCTAAAGTTTGAATTTTAAAAGGACTTTAAAATTCAAGTTTTTGATAAATTCTATCCCCATTTTGAAAAGAAAAGAGATTAAATTTTATCCAATCCGGCGTGATCCGGTCAGTTACCGTACCGATGGGCTTCCCTGCACCTACCGACGACCGTCCCTACTAAGGGCAAATGCGGGAAATTGACTTGGGACGGGTGCCCCTATATTGCCACATGTCTGTCCCCACTACGCCTAGAGACGGGGATCACCCCAAGTAGGGACGGGCGTCCCTACACAGACGGGATGCCCGTCTTTGGAACAAAACTCCCAATTTTACCCAAATTTTGTAAAATTTATCCAACTCTTTCAAAACTCCATGCTATAGAAAAAGATTTTAACCCTTGCGAGACCGAAAGACGAAAACCTCCGAATTTTATCTCCCTATCCGAAAGAAAAATCGACGTTGATCTCTTCATCGGGTAACTCCGACCTGGACTGCCTCAAGACCCGGTGTCTACACCTTTGGCTTGCCCCCATAGCCGAAACCTCAACCGTCTTTCCTGTCCTACCAATACTACTAGAGCCAGCTCACCTGCCTACCCCCTAATCGCTATAAACCTTCCTAGTATAGGCTTCACTGCTCGCTCTCTCGACCATGAACTCACTCGTGGCCTCTACGGCGATATGCTTTAAGGATTCCCAATCCTTGAGACCTTTCATCTTTAGTCCCTCCTTTAGGTATGGACTTGCATTTCGGATAAACAACTGAGTCTGCTCCGAGCTATCGGGCTTACGCTTTATCTCCATAAACCTATTTTGCCACCTAGTGAGATACTCATGGAAGGACTCTCCTAATTTCTACTATAACAGCTTTAGGTCCTTGAAGGTGACCTCCATCCTAGTACTATAGTCTTATTATTTAAGGATGTAGTGGCCCAAATACTGGCTTAGAATTGACAGTGCATAATTTCAGTGATACCACGGCGATCGCAGTGTCAAACAGTGTAGGGAGTGAGTTTGCTAGTGTCAAAACTTATTGATAAGTGTGCTAAAAATATAGTGATTCTGGGACGGATGACACCGAGATGGCTATACAGCGAACCCGGCCGCTAGGCGCCCGAAAATTTCTGATTTTGCAAAAATGATCTGTGGATCGTAAGGAGTCTAGTGGTGAAATTTGAACTAAAAACGGAGCAAAAATGACCTCCGAAAGTCAGTTTGAAGGAAGCCTCCGGTTCGATTCAAATAGTAATCAAGTTTGACCAAATTTTGACTGAGACTTTAAATATAGTAAACAACCTCTGAAAAATTATCAGAAGGTATAGATGGACTCAGAATAGTGTGTAAAATAGTTTGGTGGTGAAAAAGAAATTCTATAGAGACATTGTTGAACCAAACCGAATAATGACCCTAATTGAGATGGAACCAAGGTCTAATGGGTTTATAGGAGTAAAATTGATGCTAAGGATGAAAAGTGAACCAAACCAGTTCAACCAGTGAATCGGACCAGACCAGTTGACTAGGTTTGATCAAAGTTTAACTGGACTCTAAATGGAGTTCTGAATCTCAGAAAAATCATTTGGAAGCATGGTTGTGCTTGGAATATTATGGAGAATCAATTGGTAAAGAAAAATAAATTTTACGGTAAGACAAAAAATTGAGTTATCGGATTGGTAAGAAATTAGCGGACCGGGAAACGGTCTCCGATTGACTTGAAATTTTACGTAGAGATTAAATTATATATTATGAAAATTATGGAATTAATTTTGGGAGAAATTGAGTTTGGGAAGTGAGGAAAATAATTTTTGGATGGAAAATGGGCTTAAAAATGGAAAATGGGCTTGAATTGTTTGGGCCACTTTTATTGGGCTTGGCCTAGCCCATTAAGACCCTTATATAAGCTGAAAATATCAGATTTCTCTAGAGAAATCTTCACAAATCCAGTAGCCTCTCCACTCCTCTTCTTGGCCGGATTTTATATCTTGAATTTTCTTTTTCTTTCTTCAAAGTTCTCCCTTAATCCAACCTTCCTAAGTAAAATAAAGCCCCTCTTTTCATTGATAGTGGTTTTAAAAGCTCATTTGGAGTGAAGAAAGTGCGAAAAACCAAGTGTTCAAGGTTATGCCCTAAAAGTGAGGTAAGAGATTTTGAGTTCTATAATTTTATCTAATGGTTTAAATAGGTATTTTTGGGTATGTAGATGATGATTATGTAATTATATTGCAAAAAGAAAGTAAAGATTTGAGAAAATATTGATGTTTAAATTCAGCCACCTTAGGATTTTTATGGAGAAGATGGGGTTTTAAGGAGATAAGGCATGGAAAGCAAGCTTAAGTGGTGCAGAGCATGGAAATAAGGTTAGTGGATACAATATCCTTTCTTTTCCATGGTAGAGGCATGATTTTAGGTTATGTTTGTATTGTGTGTATGTGAAAAATGCATGAAAAAATGAATCTAACTTAATATATGTGATTAGTGGACCTAAAATAGTGTAAAAGTATGATTATATGAAATTAAAACTAAGTGGTATGAAAAACCTAATGTAGGCCGAATAGTATATTATGGATTTTATGAAGATTAAATGAAGTTTATGGCTTATAATTGATGGTTATTATATGTATAATATGTTTAAGGCATGATAGAGTATAAAGAGTATGAGTGAATGATTAATTGAAATTAAAGTGCATGATATGGAAAAGTGACTTGTTGGCCGAATGGTAATCTAAGTGATATAAGTGTGTATTTTGACAATTAATGGAATGTGATGGCATAAAGTGATTAAGTGATGATAAATGAGTGTGTATACAAAATTTCAAGCAAATATGAGATATTGGCCAAAATATGTATGTTGATACAAAGTGAATTTTAAGTGATTTCAAATAGTATATTGCCCTTAGTAATTGACTGATAGTTAAATCTAGTATAGGATATAATTGGCTAGCCATAGGGATTCCACACCGTGGTACAAGTCATGGCGACTCGATATTAATAAGCCAATGACGGCTTATCTCAGTGTTCAGTGTAAATCAGTGTTCAGTGTAGTGCAGTGCGGTGAGAAATGGTCATATTGGGATCATTTCATAGTGTAATGGGTCTATGGGGCCCATGTCCCACATATCCGGTTAGTAGATTTTTTACCGGGTCCATACTAGGGGCACAATGATAAATATGTGATAAATATGGTTAAAATAGTGATGGAAGTGAAAATGAGTGAAAAATGGACTAAAATGTGATAAATAGAAAGTTTAGGGTTAAAATGGTAATTTTGTAAAATGTCAGTAAAAAGTGAGAAAGTTAGATGGAAAGTGTAAGTGTAAGGGCAAAATCGTAATTTTGACAAATTATGAGACTAAAATAGTAAATTAGTGGAATAGTGATAAAATAAGGACTTAAATGTAATTTAGTGAAAATACAAGGTTAAATGTGGAATATAAGTGTAAAAAGGGTAAAATAGTAATTAAAATAAGAATATAATGGTAAAAGTGTAAAAGAGAAAATATGTAAGGGTAAAAGGATAAATAATGAAAAAGAAGGGACATAGATGTAATTTAAGTAAAAGAGAGGACATGGATGGAATTAATGTAATTATGGGGACATAAATGTCATTAATGGAAAAGATAAGGGTATAATTGGAAACCATGGAAAAAGAATAAGGATTTAAGTGTAACTAAAGAAAATAATAAGTTTATTTAAAGGACTAAAATTGAAATTAGTGGATAATATGATTTAGATAAGTAATTATGTGATTAAATTGATGAATTTAAATGAGTAAATATGATTAATGATTTAATAAGAAATAATAACAATCTAAAAGTGGTATTAAGAGTAAATAGTGGCAATAGTGTAATTATAGCAAATTGAAATAGTAAAATTGGAATAAATATAGCAATATAATTAAGTAGTGGCATTTTTGTAGAATAAAACAATTAAGAATGAGAATGTGTATTAATATAAAGTGTAGGGACCAAATTGAAGAATTATAAAGTTGAGGTTAGTTAGTAGATTAAAGTGTAAATTAGTAGATGAAATGGATAACAAATATATAATTGATATTTTATGAATAAATGATCTATGAAGCATAGAAAAATCATTGCATGAATAAATATTAAATGATTAATAATTATAATTGATTTGTACATATATAGTGAATGTGAATGTATGTGTATTTTTGATGATGTTTCAATAATGATGTAATTAAAAATAAGTGGCAATAAAGGATAAAAGGTAAAATGGCAATATTGTGAATAAGTAATCAAGTGAGAATTTAATTGTCATTGATTATTATAAGATAAGTGGAGATTTAAAGGTGAATAATGAGAAATTTACTAATAGTGAAGTGAAGAAAATATTAATCTGAATATGTCTAAATCAACAAGGGGCCATGGTGAATTAAAGTATAGTGCAAGATAAGGAAAATAAAGATTTTAAAGAATTAATAAAATTGATGGTGTGCTTCTTGAAGTAACAATATAGAAAGAGTTTAAGTAAGAGCAATGAGAAATAATAAGTGAAAATTATAAGTGATAAATTAATGTCAGTAATAATAGGTACAACATTGATTAAGAAATAAATAAAGAAATAGTGCACGAATAATCAGTATTCAAGTAACCTATTGACTGTATTGTAATGTATTCATTCAATGATAAAATAATTCATACATGAGTAGCGATAAATAACTTAATGAAAGAGTTAATGCAATGGAGTTAATGAAAATGATTAGTGTAATGCAAGAAAGCAAAGGGAATGTTGAACACATAAAGTAAGTTCTATTTGTAAATCAATGTTTCGAATATTGAAAAAAATGACTAATTGATAAGTAGTTACAAAGATAAACATAAGATAATGTCAGGGGATAGGAATGAAAATCGATTGATAAGTGATAAATGAATCATAGTATTATAGTATTAAATAATTACTAATAATAAATAAATAATTGATAATCGAATTAAATAGTGTGAAGTCGTAAGAATATTAATAAGAGATGAAATGATAAGTGGTTAAAGTTAATAACGTAATAATTGAATATAGTGAAAGTAATAGTGTAAGCGATAGTGAAAGTAGCAATGTAAGTGAAAGTGCTAGGGATATTGATAACAATGTATAAAATGAATAGTGGAAGCTCAGTGATAGTGAGAAAAACAAAGATAATGAACATCGTAAAAGTGTATAATAATCATTCCAAAGTCTCAGAAATTAGGGCTGTTATAATTTAAATATAGTAAAAGAAATATATATATGTGTGTGCATGCATGTCTTATTATTGTAGAAAATTTAGGATATGTATCCACCACTGGGCATTTTAATGCTCAGCGTGTAAAATGTCACTGCGCGCAAGTTATGGTAGATTTTAATGTGGCCGAAGATATAGTATCGACTAGACGAAAATTTTGGCAGCAAGGATCGATGTTTGGCATGGCATGTATACGACTGTGGAAAAAGAGATACAAGGTATATGATATTGTTCTGTTTTAGTGTGTGTATGCTTGTGTTAGTAAAAAAAAAATTCTACAGAATGATCGAGTGCGTTGTAGTGCTTGTCAGTGCAACGTCGTGACATCCGGTATCCGTATCATTTACGGGTATAAGGGTGTTACAGAGGAACTCCTCAGTCAGCAGATCCCAATCCTCTTTGGACCTTCTATCCAATCCTTGATACCAATCTGCTGTGGCTCCAGTAAGGCTCAGGCAGAAATACTCTATCTTCTGCTTCCTAGACAAGGTGGTACCCTTCATGACTAGAGAGTACAGCTTAATGTGTGCGGTCGGATCAGAAGTCAAAAGGGTGGATAAGTGAGTATACGCATAGATACCCGAGGGTATCAACAATTCTTTCATAATGCATGGATACCCGAAGGTATCAAAATAATTTTTTCCTTTTGTTTCCAAAAACATTTTCGCATGGGATCTTAATCAAGATCCAAGACAAAAGGATCACGAGGATCCGATCGGGGACCTGATCAGGGTCCAAATTGCATGGCTGCAGCAAACTGAACTCTATAGGCGTGCCTATCTATCCACGACCCGACTAACGTAGGCTAAACACCTACTTGTTTCCTTTAATGATGTACAGGTTATTTTTAATACATTTTCAAAAGTGCATACATTTATTGTAGTCGCATAATAATGATATGCATAATTCATTTATAAACTAAATTAATGGCTCATAAAAATATAACAAACCATAACCTTTAATTACAATCATATCTTAGTTTTAATACATGCTTAAAAATTCATTTCAACTATAGCTTACATGGTATAGCATATCCTAGTTTACACAATATGTTGTAAGTAAATCAGAAGTCAAAACCCATGTAAAATAGCTTAATCAACATACATTCATAGCATAGAAAAGAGTCGCGCTCGCGACAGAAAGTTAGATGGCCTCTGTCGCGCTCACGACACCAGTCACGCTCGCGATAGAGCCAAGCATCACACTCCTGTCAATTCTCAATTAAATAAAACTTCACATAAAAACATATTTATTCTTATGATGTCTATAAATAATTTCATAAACATTACTTCCCCAAATTCATGCATTAAATTGAAGAACTTCAACACAAGTATCTCAGACTATTCAAATTATTAAGAATCATTCATTATTTAGACAGTCATATAAAAACCATTTTAGATACAAAAGATTCATTTCAATTTCAATTTTTTACACACCTAAAACAATCATTTAATTCAATCTTAACATCATATGCAAATTTTAAACTATAAATAAGCCTACTCAAGACTTGAATCATTAATGGCTCAACAAACTTTTATAAATCTATACATACATGCCACATTTATTTTTAACAAACACCAAGGCATTAGTAGAGTTCAGTTAATACATTATCTTTCATGTCCGAATAAGTTTCTATACTTTGGTTTGGACTTGGAAGGGTGTTCCAAGCTTCCTATGTATCCTAAAGGATTGGGAATCCGAGCCCCGTAGTTCTACTGGTTCAAAATACAAATTATAGAATTTCACCTCAAACCTCCTAACACACTATAGATTATGTCAATGTTGGACGAATTCAAAAGTGTTTGGCTCATTAAACCTTTAAGTACATTAGTCCATATTCTTATTTATAACCTTAGTCACTTGTATTTCTAAGTGATAGCCATTTATTTACTCCTTTACAAGCTCTAAGCATGTGATGAATATGTCTTAAAAAGTTCCGATGAAGTTCGGGTGGTATTTCGGAATGAGAAACACAACAAAATACACATCCTAAAGAAAGGTAAAGAAGGGAAATGGTTCACACCAACCATGAGGATCAAAATAAGAGGAGAAACCTTCAACAAGTAGGTTCTGCCATGCTCATGACAAGGGTTGTGCTTGCGACAGAAGCCTTCCCCAAGTGCCCTACGAAAAACAGACTCACAAGATAACTTTTCACCTTTGACTTTGTACTACCTAAACCAACCTCTAAAAATCATTTTTAGCCAAAACGTCCTCTTAAAAAATGATCTATAGGATGTTATCTTTGAAATGGAATAAATTTTAGATCAATTGGACATCAGAAACGCCAGATATAACTCAAATAATATACACTGCTCTAGTGAACTTGCCTAAGTAGAGATGCCTCAGTTTTTACCATTTCTAAGGATATTAGAGCCAGAATAGATTCCAATCCTTTTGAGATAATTTTAGATATGTGAATTATATTTCCAATGGCACTGGTTTCATACAATTTGGATATCTATAACTCGACTTATAGCTAAAACAATCACAAAAGGTCCAGAGAAATCTGGGCAGAGTTTCCCTAGAAATTCAATCTCTAGAAAATTAAGCAAACCCACAAAACAAAAATAACACAAGCGACCCAATTTAACAAATAAATATGAAAATATGAAAATATCAAATCATTCATACACTCATATATATATATATATATATCAAAAGGTAGATTTTCCAAACCTGAACCTCCTATGCTCCAATTAGCTTAAATGGTTGCACTTCCTTGCTTCCATACTCTTCCATAGTTATATTGATCCAATTTCCTCATCAAAAACACATAATATTACCTAATATTTCTAATTGACCAAAGAGGAATTTCAGAAATTAGAACTCATAACTTACCCTTCCATCTCAAATCTCTTACCAAGAACACTTGAGCTTGTAAATTCCATTGTTTGCAAAGAAAGAGAGAGGGTGGAGTGAGAAGAAGAAGAAGAAGAGGGAGATCATGAGAAAGGAGAGAGGGATGAGTAGAAATCTACTCTCTCTCACATTCTCTTTCTTCTTAAATACTCCAACCTCTTCAATCCTATCTCTAATCCCACTTGTCCCTTTTCTATAGGTCCTTACTAGATTTTTATTTCCAATTATCCCTTTTAGTCCACATCCTCTCATTTAATCTTACCATAACCTAATACATAAATATAATTCTTACATTGGCCCACAATTAAATCCTTAGCCCCTTCAATTAAGTCCCAAATTAATACCTTACAATTTTGAAATTGGCCGCACTTGCGAAACTTTTGCATTAATATCGAATTCGTCCTTTCGGCACACTTGACACCATAACTCACATACATTCGGCATATAACTGATCCATTCTCAAAATTTAGCCCTCATAGTTATTTATTCCATTCAATTAAATCCATGTATGCAAAATTACCAAATTACCCTTTTTTTTAATTCTAATAATTTCTTTTCTCCTACATAATCAATCTGACCATCAAATCATACAGTTTCAATCACCAAAATCCCTAGAAATATACAAATCCTTCTAGAGTACATTTGGGGTGTTACACTAGGTCATCCCCATCCAACTCTCTATCCTCAGGGTTCATCCCCCTACTTACTGTTAGTATATGGGTAATGGCCTCAAACCTCTCTTCCATCTTCTTCCACATCGCCTAATCGACTTTAGGCATCTTGCCCTTCACTGAGACTAGGTCTTCTGGGTCCTCTTCAAAGAAATCATCATCAAGATCTACATCCCTTTTAGGTCAGGTGCACCCCTGGGCTCAGCTATTGGTGGGCGTAAAATCTCTAGAGGATCATCTCTAACCAGATCTTGCCTCTCTTGTCCTACTACAGGAGCAACTAGTGGCTGCCTAGCGGGTTGTGTCATTGTGACAGTCAAATTCCCCATCATGGTCATCATCCTATGTTTAAACTCCTCCAATCTCCTACCCACTTAATCAGCACTCAATGCGCGGGTCGCATCAGACTCTCTCGAAGGATCAGCAAGACTAAGTTCTACTAAAAAGTTCGAAGATAAAGTCTTACTGTCCTCTGAAGGTGAATCTAGACCCCAAACTGATACCCTTCATGACAACTCGAAGATAGGATTTCTGATTAGCCGTCCACTGGGATCCCTAAACCACCCAGACAAATCTATGATGGCTACATAACTCACCTTATTAGAATGATGCATGAATGATGTATACGATGCATGATCATGAGTCATGCAACATTTCACAACCACATACAAGCAAGTAGATTCTTCCAACCTTTTAACTCCTACACATGAAGTCAATTGGTCTCTCCCTAGGTGGGCTTAATCCATGGGTCAACAGGAGACCCAAGGAACGCACGTAGTGCATGGCAGGAAACCAATAGCACAACATCTCTCAGAATGAGCATACGTATGAATTTTAGCCATTATGTATTTGAACACTTCAACCAAATTAAGGTGGACCCACCGGGCCATGAAAGCCTTTAATAGAAGACCACTTAATTCATTTGATTTTATTCAATACACAATGGCCCACATGACAGGCATTGCATTACGGTTCATTATACCTAGGGGAAGTATCTGTTGCTATTATATGAGCTATGGTCAGGGTGATGTTACCTTAGGGCTACCCAAGCATGGTCCCTGCCAAGGGGTGTAGCTCATCATGAGCATCACGAGCAATTGGGTCTCCATTTGATATACCACAAGATACTAGGCTTAGGCTGGTCATTATCCTTAACACTTCCCCATATTGAGTGAACGTAGGGTCGTACTTTGGGAACGCATCGGGGTAAAATAAGGGTCCAAACTAACATAATTCTAAGGCTCTAGCATGATGCAATACAATTTTAGAAGAGAGATGGAACTTTAGTTTTAAAAAATCAACTATACATTTTAACCAAGACACTTTCAGAGCAAAGTCACAAAGTCCCCAGTGGAGTCACAACTGTGAAACGCACCGAAATAGGCTCGAGGGAAGGCTCTCCTTTTCGAGACCCACTTTTAGGGCTCGAGGGATGGCTCGTGTCATTCGATCTTGGGTAACATGAGATATTTTGGAATCCCTACCCAATAGAACATTGGGGAAGTTCGTCTAGTCCCATGAAACCTTCGGGCACCTTCGAGATATTTTGGAGTCACCACCCAATTTACTAGAAATTGGAAAAAGTCGTCTAACCTCTAAGGTCTAAACTAGAGAGTAGTTTGGAACTCCACTCTTACTAATGTCTTGGTTAGTTATAAATGAGTTTTTAGGTTAGAAAATTCCATCTCTCATCTGACACGAATAATGCAATTTATTAAACGCACAATTCAAGCATCGAGAAAATGGTAAATGAAAGTTGTAAATAAAACAGTAAATAAATAAAGCAATAAACACACAGAGCAACATCATTACAAATTGGAAAATGGGACAAATACAATTCCCCAAATGAAAAGAAAAGCTAAACAAAATTAAAATAGAAATTGGGACAAATACAATCCCCAAATGAAAAAAGCTAAATAAAATTACGACAAAATTAATTAATTACAAGGGCTTACGAGATATATAAACATAAAGCTAAATAATCAATCAAAAGGGGTGACATGCATAAATCGGAATATTTATTCGGTTTAGGAACATTGGTTCCTTCACGTTCACTTAAAAGGAGATCGAAGAGTTGTTTCGGCTATTTGCTTGAAAATCGGGACGAATTACTCCCATTTTGAGAAAACTAACTCTTCATTTTATTTCATGACATTTTTGCATTCCTTGGCTAAAATCAAGGACATCGGTCCTAATTTATTAGTAAAAATTCGTATTTAGTCACAAAAATATTTTTGTGATTTTTTTATTTGACGTGCACATAAAATAAAACCATTTTATTTACAAACAAACACAATCACACAAATAGGAGATATGTAAGATCTCACCGAAATCGAGCTTAAACGGGACAAAGGCACGTGAAGGGACACCATGGGGAGTGAGTGGCGGCTAGCCCATCCCTAAGCTCCTTCCTGCCCCTAAGGGGGAGGGGGTGGAGCAACCTTCCGAAAACCTCAAGATTTTCCAAAAGACCGAACACCAAAAACTTGATTATTCACACCCAAATATATACATTTATCCCTTCTCATACCAAAAACAAGATAAAGATTGGAAAATAATTTCAAAGCAATATAAATCTCAACTCTAAAAACACACACTTATCAAACCATTATTCATGTATTCATTAATGCAAGAAAAGTAAAATGATAAAATAAGATGACATAAGAAAAATGGTTCCAAGATCCTTTACTCTCAGAGTAGATAATCTAGAAGCAAGATGTCTCAATCCGTTCCTCTTGTCAAGATATGAAATCAGACACAAAAATATTCAAAAAGAATCTTAAGTTTTTATCTAAAAAAAACTCAAGAATGCTAAAACTCAAATTATTTTTTTTTTATTGTTTGATGAGAAACACAAGCTAAGGGAATTGATTTTCCCTTCCTCAAGTTAAATATAACCTCAACAAACATTTTTTAAATCGATGAAAATCAATGAAGGAATTTTTGCTCTCAAGAAAACTTTTTTTTCTTTCCTCCTAATTCAAAACTCTTTCTTTACTTTCCCAAAAACTCTCATTTTTTCTTTCCCAAAAACTCTCTTTCTTTTGTTTTTCTCTCTCTTCTTCTTATATAATCCACCCAAATAGCATAAAAACTAAAAAAAAAAGTTTTTTTCATTCTAATTTGGACTGTAGCTCCCTTAAAATTCGATAGAATCGAGTCTTAAAGGGAAGGATAGCATTGTAGAAGGAGGGACAATGACAGGGGTGGCCTGCCGAAGGGCACCCTGTGCGCAGGGGCGGCCTGCCGAGGGGCACCCTATGTGTAGGGGCAGCCTCGGGCGTTGCTGCCTCATGCATAGGGGCACCTTCACGCGAGCCGGCTATGCCTGCAGGGCTGCCTTGCTTGCGGGGCAGCCTTGCATTGGGTTGCAGCATGCCCGCCTCGTGTGAGGGGCGGCCTCATGCACACAGGTCGCCCCTATGGGATGGGCGTGCTCAAAGGCCCCTTGCATGAGGGTCTACCACATGGCTGCCCACATGCGAGGGCCAGCCTCTCACGCACGGGTCGCAGCTGCGGGGTGGGCACTCTAGCACACGAAGGGGCGGCAGGGGGCAGCTCCCCTCGTGTAGCGTACACGACTGGGGCAGCTGCTTGCCTGCGTGTTCCTCTCCTTGCAAAGCAGACACCTGTGCTACCTTCTACATGCAAACCTAAAAAAACCTTTTTTCCCAAAAAAAACTTCTCTTTTTTTTTTTCAAAAAACTCCTCTTTAAAAAAAAAAACTTTTAAAAGCACTTTAAAACAGACAAAAGAACTTGGCAAGGAGACGATCAGTCTCCATTTTCATTCATATGAATCGGTCTTTATTTTCATCATCGGGTAATCCTGATCTTAGACCACCTCGAGACCCGGTGTCTACACACGTGCATTCTTTGTGCATTTATCATGCCCATTTTTTTAGGAAAGGAAGCTCTTGTTGGCAGGATGCGGGCTCCGATGCAAGCATCTGCAAAGGCCAAACTTAAATGTTCAGGTAGTATTTAATTTTGTTAAAAAAAAAGAGAAAAGAGGATTTTGAATGACAGACGAGATGGAGTTACGCTCGCCTCTATCACGACATAAGTATAAAATTTTTTTTTTTTTTATTTTTCTTTCTTTCTTCTTTCTTCCTTTTTTCTCCTTCTTCTTCTTCTTCTTCTTCTTCTTCTTCTCTTCTTCTTCTTTCTCCCTCCTCTACGCAACGTTGACAGTCCCTTCGATTTTTTCTTCATTTTCTTCCTCATTTTTGTTCTGTTTTGAGCACCATTTGCTCCTAAATGACCATACAAGAGTCGCACACATTGGAGTACCATTTATTTTGAGTTTCATCGCATTTTAAAAGTTTGTCTTTTTACTCCACAGGCTAATTCTTTGTGATTTTCTCCACCTTTTTGTTATTTTCTTACTTAATCTGTCATTATGAATATGCTTTACGTGATTGATGGTTGTGTGATGTGAAAATTTGCAGTTTAATTTTTGCCTTTTCAAGTACTTATACTGTGTATTTGTCTTATATAATAATAATAATAATAATAATAATAATAATAATAATAGTAGTAGTAGTAGTACTAGAAATGTAGAATGTGAAAATGTAATGAGTAGGCACATTAGTTTGGTCGTTTCTATGACTTAAAGATGTTTCAAAATTTTGTTATTTGAATTTTATTTTTCTGCACATTGTGGATATTAGTTACACCTATTGGGAACTATTGGTATTGTGTTGTGAAATGTGATTTTTTTTTTGCAGGCAGGTAGGAACATTTCTAGCCGAAATGCTGCCAAAATTTTTTTAGAAAAGTCAAGGCTTTGAAATGTTTTATTGTTGCACCAACAAATTGTGATAAATGTTTTAAAATCATGTGCATGAATATCACTGCCTATGGAATGACTACACAGCCTAATTATGGATTTTTACTTTATGCAGGATGCCTCCCAGACGCAATCCCTCTCATGCACCAGATGTACCATCGATGCCCTGATAGATAACCCTCAAGTAGAGACACAGATTAAAGGCTCTAGCACATGTGTAGATCAGAGCGAGGAGATTTATGTCCTACGTCTTTCTCCAGGACATGGGTATGATGTTTACATAGAGGCATTACGAGCAGCAACAGGCTGGACCCACTTCTTCAGCAGTGCATTTTCGACATACCCTGAGGTAGTTCTAGAGTTCTTGGAAACTATGCAATACAAAAGATTTCAGAGGCCAAATGTCAAGTTCGAGGGGTGCCCTACGATGTCAGCCGATGAGAGTTTGCTGAGGCTTTGTAACTCCCGACAGAAGAAGGGGTGATGACAGCTACGAGAACTATCAAGCGTTAACATTGGGCTAAGATCACACTACTTGGGGCTCTGTACCACCTAGATATGGCAAAGAGCACACTGCTATCCACCCAGGTATACCGATACATTCAGAGGGTCCTCTCTAGTTCATATTTAGGTCATAGGGGTAGCCCGAGGTCAGTGAACACAACAAAGATTGTTTGCTTATGGTGTCGGCCAAAGGACTTCGCATACACATCATCCATGAGATACAGGCTAACATGGTTAGATTGGCAGGCCAGCCACCATCACAAATATGCATCGGTGGAATGACAAGGCTGCTGCTTCACCTGGGAGTGAACGCGGCTACATTTGGGGCACCATTAGATGAGGATATATACATAGACACGGTGGCTACCTTGCTTATGAGGATGATCACATCAATACCTGGGAATGAGGTCAGTATAGGCTGCTCACTATTCAGTAGACACAACGTGCTTATATGTTGCCAGACCTTCCAACAGCAGCAGATACCCTAGCACCGGAGCAACCACCATAGCCCGATTAGTAGTCTCCCCCACACTCACCACTAAAGGGGCTCCAGGGCATGGATATAGGGGTTGACTTGGAAGATTTATTAGCTGGCTCCCCAGTACAGCCTGCTTAGGCACCAGCCCATACTTACTTAGCCATATGACATCAGCATTCGGAGGCCTGGGCATCCAGGAGATATACACCTTATAGCCACCCGGGAGCCTCAACATCCAGTACACCGACACTACCTGAGCCTGAAGCGGATAGAAGATAGGCCAGCATAGACTCTTTTATACAGACCATGCAGCAAGAGATAATATAATGCCCCAATACCCACAAGGAGGATATCGGAGTCGGTACACACGCATACACCTATAATACTATCATACACTATAGCGGAATATCATACTTATAAGTGGAAAAGAAAATATCATTATAATCAAAACATGCATGCATTAACAAACTTTAGATAAACATGATACAAAATATCACTGTCCTTCTATTACATAAACATTCATCAAAACATATACACTTCATATACAAAAAATTCTCTTATCATATCACTATACAAAACATTAGAAAAGAATCTTATATAAAAGAAACTCCACTTCTCACTCCTAATGGCCAGTAGATGCTCAGTTTCTAACCGAACCGAACCTGCATACCTACGCGGGAAAATACCTATGCTAAGTGATAATGCTTAATGGGGATATACAGATGCCAAATACTTCTAACGAAGTCACAAACATTACATAATATGTATATCTATAATCATGCTTATCACATATTAACATATAATAACATATAACCTTTGAAACATATAACTTCTAGCTCTAACAATTATCATAAACGTTAATTGACGTCGTATTCATGTTCTCTCATATAATCATATACATGCACATTTAACATACCATCAAGCCTTTATCAATTATGTTCACCTCAGCATGTTCATATTCTCTAGCTTTAACATTTATCATATACGGTAACTGATAACATATCGCTACATCTTACATATATTCATATACTTGTACATTCATATATATATATAACAGATCATTGTTCTACTTATTAATTCACAAACATACAATAACTATAGCCTGAATTCACATCGATGGTGGATACGGGTGCTTTGGATGCTTACTAGTATTATCAAACATCTGGAGACCGAAGTCTCGAATCTCTAGATACCCTAAGGTAACAAACTCTAGACCCTTTATAAGCATGCTTATCTATCCACTATTATGAATCCTTCAGGCTTATCATATATACTCTATTAACTATATCATATACTTTACATTTACTTAAGTACCTATCTGGAATCATTGCACATATAATTCACATCATATATTAACTATATAGTCATGCACACACAAACATATTAGTTATTTGTCAAGCTAATGCAATATCAAAATAACATGCTCAACTTCATTCAACATATTCATATAAAATACACAAATATCTCAAATTCTTTTTTGCACATTAGTCATGTCAAATCTCCTTAACATTCTCATATATTCTCTCTTAAATTGTTACCTTTATCTTTTATTTGCATAGTCATACATATACCAATGCAACAAAACACACAAGTCGATGCAATAAAAAATAGCATTCATGCATTCAACTATGTCGCGCTCGCGACAGAACCCAAAAATGCCTTTTGTCCTGCTCGCGATAGAACTCGCGTACTAGACAGAACACCACAATCACTTCTATTACACTCGCGACAGAACAAGGTCTAGCAAATCTTTACCTACGGAGCACTCTGTCGCGTTTGTGACCATGTCATGCTCGCAATAGAGCCTGAGCTATGAGTTCAAACTCCCAACTTTGCAAATCACTCACACATACTTTCCACATACATTTCCATATTCACATGCATGCCTACTATGATCATCCAAATTTCATGCCACATGCAACACAAAACTTTAAAACTCTTTTTTGACATAATCAAACACTAATACCAGCCAAAATGGTCTTCAAGCTATAAAATCTCATACTAGTAACTTTTCATGTACAATCTATAACACACTCATACTCACCATGTAACAATCAAACAACATACATCTAAACAGGACTTTATGAATTACCTATTCTATACCATGAATAATTTAACACTAGAAGAGTTAGGGAACTCTTGAAAAACACATAATTTCCTAGATAGTCAAACATGCAACAAAAGAAAAGTTGATTTTACGATAATCAACAACTAAAAGAGCTATTGAACTATTTCAAAGCTCACTTATTTTCGGTCTACTCAAACATGCATCTATACAAAGGAAATCAAATAATAATATCCCAAACCTCAAAAGTGTAGCTTGATCAACTTTCCTCTTGCTCAAATCTTTTCCTTGCCTTTATTGTAACACCCCCATCGCCGTCCCCGTTGGAAGGACACCGACGGACGCGCTACATGACACTCACATATACAGATATACACATGCACAATGCGGAAGCATACATTCATACTTAACATACATACGAAAATACGATTTAATTAAAAACTTACCTTTACTTACCTTGCGGTACAGACTGAACATGCAATAACTTACGCACACGCAGGCACTAAGCAAAAGCATACACAAAGGCATACATATGACCATTCAACGGAAGCATAATCGAAATAATAAAACAAAGGAATAACTAAACATAAGGACATACTAACTATTACATTTCCAAAAGAAAACTCAAGAACGAAACCTAATAATTACATATACAATACTACCGAATACAAAAGCTGAAATACAGAAGCTGAACAAAATACAGAACTTCTAACTCCTACGTGGCCGACCCCTGCAGAAGCGCGACTTGAACATAACCAAACCTGCCACCTGCACGGAAAGGAAATCCGTGCTAAGCGATAAACGCTTAGTGGGTAGAACACACCAGAATATGGACGGCCATTCACAATGGTCGCCAAGGCATAACACATTCAAATGGCAAATGCGGATATTCATAACATATAAATAATCAGACTTGCATATTAAAGGCATTCATTTCAATACTCACAATCGAACCATAACTTCATGTTCAGGATAGACTAAAACAGACATAATATAATACACCTTACAAGCATCATCATGCTAAACCACATACTATATCTCATGCATAAACCTACATGGGTAGCAAATATCAACATCTTACTGTGCAGAGTCACAAGGGCTTTACTCATGCAATTGACATAACCAAATACCCATGCATGAATTGACAACCAAACCATCATGTTAAGAATGCTAGCCATTTAACATACTTAGACATGTCAAACACATATACTAGTTAAAATCCAAGGATAACATTTAGGGCAGCACAATACCGCTGCGCAACTCTAATATATATTAAGCTTCATGCAAAAACACTCAGATAGCGGAGACTGAAGGCATAACCACTTAGTATTACATTCATATCATCATCATGCAGAAAGTACAGTAATCATCACATACTTACCATCACAGCTGCTTCGGTTCACATGCTAATATATATAACAAAACTATGCTGAAATCATATACTTAAATACATCAATCGAATCATTTCAAAGCAATCAGAAACTTATAACAAATCACATGACAAGTACGGATAATCATGTTAGATAAAGAGTCATGCTTACTTAAAACAGACATACATTCTGAAGCCCAAAGTCACAGTCATATACAAATAAGCTGATTTCTGAAATTCTTATCATAATCAATCGGATATCACATTCTGATAGCTATCTCAAAGTAATACAAACCAGTAAAGCACCTGCTGACTCACAATAGTGGATAACGAGTGTACTGAACTGATTAGTACCTTACGGGTACAAGTCGACTGAAGGTACCTTACGGGTACGAATCGAAAACCATTTTATTTATCACAAAAGCATTTTACTGATGGGGGATCTTAACCCGATCCAAATACATTAAAAAGGATCACGAGGATCCGTACTGAGGGGGGGTTCGCGAGGAACCATACGGGGGACCTGATCAGGGTCCAATACGTTCAAAGGGCGCTGCAGCTACTGAAAGACTCTATTAGGCATGCCTAACTATCCACTAGACTGACTCTCGCAGGTCATGCATAAACCAATTCACATTTCGGATCGCATAATGCATAAATATATAAACATCATGCATAAATCAGAATACGGTAGACATATAAATATGCTCATAAGGTTGGTCATATCTCATACATTCCCATTGCAAAACATAAGACAGTCAATATACTTAACATTTAAACACTGTTCTAAAGCATGCCAAAAATCAGGTAAAGAAGCACTACCATGCCAATGAGTATCAATACAAAATCTTAATAATACATTAGGTGCAGATACAAAGCATAAATCACGCGTAGTCCAATTTACATTTAATCATAACACATTGAGTTCCCAGGCTAAAGCATAATCATGCATTCAGACATTAACCATATTATTCAAATAAGTCTGGCATAGCAGGATGCCAATCATACTTCATACAAGTCAAATACTGGAGCATGCAATAACTCAATTGATAACATCATAGCACTATTCATCTTTCTAAGGCATAACAGGAATACATGTGGAATTCTATTATGCCAATGATCAATAACGTATAATCTGAATCATGGAATGATACAATATTCTTAAACATGGCATGTTATTCTAGGTAAGAATCCGATTAAAGACAGGCATAACATAATGCTGCACACAACTAAAATAGGCTAACCATTCAGATTGGATAGCACACAGTAGAGGAAGAAGCCATAAAAGTCTTTGAAAGTCATTTTATAATAAACTAGTCACGGGGAAACAAATCAAAACAGAAAAGCTATACAGGAGCATATAACAGTATGACATAATTTATACAGCAATGAAGACCCATACGGAAGAAATAGGAAATTCATTTTGGGTTAAACTGGGCAAAATCGGAAAAAGGAGCTGAAGAGGGGTCAGTCACGAGTCGTGTCACGACTCGTGACTGACCTCAAAGGAGGGTCACGGCGTGACCTAGTGTCACGTCTCGTGACTCTCCTAGAGAATCACGGGACGTGACTCTTTGTCACGCCTGGCCTCACAAGAGTTACGCCGTGACTCTATGTCACGAGACGTGACTTCCCTCTCACAGAGAGAGGAGTCACGCATTGCCCTTACCAGAGTCACGCCGTGACTCTAAGTCACGAGACGTGACTTTCCTCTCACAGAGAGAGGAGTCACGCTTCGCAACTGGAGTCACGCTTTGCCATTCACAAGGGTCACGTCGTGACCCTAAGTCACGAGACGTGACTTTCCTCTCACAGAGAGAAGAGTCACGCTTCGCAACTGGAGTCACGCTTTGCCATTCACAAGGGTCACGTCGTGACCCTAAGTCACGAGACGTGACTTTCCTCTCACAGAGAGAAGAGTCACGCTTCGCAACTGGGAGTCACGCTGCCCTTCACATGAGTCACGTCGTGACTCTAAGTCACGCGACGTGACTCGCTTCTCACAGAACACCAACTGGAACTGGAAATTCTATAGAGACGCGATTTTCCATTCCCAGTTACCCAGAACTCCAAGAATTCGATAAATTCATTTTCAATCTCATTCAAAACACCACCAAACTCATCTTACCTTTCAATCGATGTCCCAACCAGCATAAACAAGACAATTGCAACGTAATTCAACAATCAAATCATTAAAACCATGCTTAAACACATTTAATCCATTCTAGAGCATAAACCCTAAAAATACAGTAAGTTCAAAACCCAAACTCAGAACTTCCAATTAAATCCTGTTCATACATTACTAAAACATAATCTTGCATATACACATTCTAAAACACATCAATTTCCAGAAATTAAACCATACAAACACAATCATAAGCCTAGAGAGAAATAGGGCAGAAACATGCTGAAATTGAAGAACACAGAAGCTTCCAAACATTGCATGCATTCGAATGCTCCCAAACCTGGAATGAAGATCCAAAATCAAGCTTCAAAATCAATCCTCAATCCTTTCCTTGCCTTTACTTTGCTTCTTCTTATCATCCAAGACTTGCACAAACACATAAACCACAAATCCTTAGTTCAAACCCTAATTGAAGACAAAACCAGGAAGATGAAGAAGAAGAACAGAACGTAAATCCAACTTACCTCTTCAAAAAGCCTCACTTCAAGCCAAACACAACTTCAAGCCAAGGAAAATGAAAGGAAAAACAGAGAAAGGGAGAAGAGAAGAAGAAGAAGAACGTGAGAGGAGGGGGACGGGAATGCAATCTGTGTTCCCTCTCTCTTCCACTTTCTTTTCTTCTTTTCCCCATTCAATGCCCACCTAACAAGCCCACTTGGCAGATCCTAATAGGACCTCACAATCCACTCAACTTTTCCAAGTCCATTAATGCTCTTAAGTCCTTAGACAAATTACACTTCACTCACTTACACATTTCTTCCTTAACAAACTTAATTATCTTTTCAATTAGGTCCTTAACACTCCAAATTTCTCAAACACAAATTACCGAAATACCCTTCCGATCCCGACTTAGCATGCACAATCCGACTAGGGCTATATTGGGGTGTGACAACTCTTCCCTCCTAAAAGAATTTCGTCCTCGAAATTCACAGCGAAACACTTACATCCACACAACCCAAACAAACAAAACTTACTTAGACAAAAGCTTACAAATTAACTTACCAGAAGAACCTGCGGTCTCCTTCGAATCCTTGCTAGATGCTACAAACTCTGAAGACACTCGAGAAGATCTGAGCAAATCCTCGACTTCCTTTCTAGCTTGCCCAGCTAGACTCTCACTCATCTTCTTAGGACAATCGGCAATCCGGTGTTCCATACTGCCAAACCTGAAACAAGCACCTGAAAGCTTCCGACATGGACCACGATGTCGCTTTTGGCAGTGCTGACATAAAAGCGATACCCACTTCCTATACTTAATCCCATGTTGCTTCTGACATTGTTGATACACTGAAGGTTCTCGAACCCTCTTCCCTGCTGACACTTCACTAACCGATCCTTTTCTCTTCTGAGAAACATGCTGAACAAAATCTTGAGAAACACGAGGAGCAGTCAATCTATCCAAAATCCGAATCAATCCTTGTACAAGAGCCCTATCCTCAGAAACCCGACCAGAATCTTCAACTGGAAGATGCTCGGAAACATCCTGATCAGCACTAACTCGATTCACACTTTCTGTTGTCTCGCCCACATTCTCACTAGGATCAGACTCCATCTAGACATGACACAAAACAAGACGCATCTGCATTAGGCCACGACACAAAACCGACTCTCATTCAAAGACTCAACACAAAACAAACAACACACCCAGAACCATCAAACCTGGGCTCTGATACCACTAACTGTAACACCCCCATCGCCGTCCCCGTTGGAAGGACACCGACGGACGCGCTACACGACACTCACATATACAGATATACACATGCACAATACGGAAGCATACATTCATACTTAACATACATACGAAAATACGGTTTAATTAAAAACTTACCTTTACTTACCTTGCGGTACAGACTGAACATGCAATAACTTACGCACGCGCAGGCACTAAGCAAAAGCATACACAAAGGCATACATATGACCATTCAACGGAAGCATAATCGAAATAATAAAACAAAGGAATAACAAAACATAAGGACATACTAACTATTACATTTCCAAAAGAAAACTCAAGAACGAAACCTAATAATTACATATACAATACTACCGAATACAAAAGCTGAAATACAGAAGCTGAACAAAATACAGAACTTCTAACTCCTACGTGGCCGACCCCTGCAGAAGCGCGACTTGAACAGAACCAAACCTGCCACCTGCACGGAAAGGAAATCCGTGCTAAGCGATAAACGCTTAGTGGGTAGAACACACCAGAATATGGACGGCCATTCACAATGGTCGCCAAGGCATAACACATTCAAATGGCAAATGCGGATATTCATAACATATAAATAATCAGACTTGCATATTAAAGGCATTCATTTCAATACTCACAATCGAACCATAACTTCATGTTCAGGATAGACTAAAACAGACATAATATAATACACCTTACAAGCATCATCATGCTAAACCACATACTATATCTCATGCATAAACCTACATGGGTAGCAAATATCAACATCTTACTGTGCAGAGTCACAAGGGCTTTACTCATGCAATTGACATAACCAAATACCCATGCATGAATTGACAACCAAACCATCATGTTAAGAATGCTAGCCATTTAACATACTTAGACATGTCAAACACATATACTAGTTAAAATCCAAGGATAACATTTAGGGCAGCACAATACCGCTGCGCAACTCTAATATATATTAAGCTTCATGCAAAAACACTCAGATAGCGGAGACTGAAGGCATAACCACTTAGTATTACATTCATATCATCATCATGCAGAAAGTACAGTAATCATCACATACTTACCATCACAGCTGCTTCGGTTCACATGCTAATATATATAACAAAACTATGCTGAAATCATATACTTAAATACATCAATCGAATCATTTCAAAGCAATCAGAAACTTATAACAAATCACATGACAAGTACGGATAATCATGTTAGATAAAGAGTCATGCTTACTTAAAACAGACATACATTCTGAAGCCCAAAGTCACAGTCATATACAAATAAGCTGATTTCTGAAATTCTTATCATAATCAATCGGATATCACATTCTGATTGCTATCTCAAAGTAATACAAACCAGTAAAGCACCTGCTGACTCACAATAGTGGATAACGAGTGTACTGAACTGATTAGTACCTTACGGGTACAAGTCGACTGAAGGTACCTTACGGGTACGAATCGAAAACCATTTTATTTATCACAAAAGCATTTTACTGATGGGGGATCTTAACCCGATCCAAATACATTAAAAAGGATCACGAGGATCCGTACTGAGGGGGGGTTCGCGAGGAACCATACGGGGGACCTGATCAGGGTCCAATACGTTCAAAGGGCGCTGCAGCTACTGAAAGACTCTATTAGGCATGCCTAACTATCCACTAGACTGACTCTCGCAGGTCATGCATAAACCAATTCACATTTCGGATCGCATAATGCATAAATATATAAACATCATGCATAAATCAGAATACGGTAGACATATAAATATGCTCATAAGGTTGGTCATATCTCATACATTCCCATTGCAAAACATAAGACAGTCAATATACTTAACATTTAAACACTGTTCTAAAGCATGCCAAGAATCAGGTAAAGAAGCACTACCATGCCAATGAGTATCAATACAAAATCTTAATAATACATTAGGTGCAGATACAAAGCATAAATCATGCGTAGTCCAATTTACATTTAATCATAATACATTGAGTTCCCAGGCTAAAGCATAATCATGCATTCAGACATTAACCATACTATTCAAATAAGTCTGGCATAGCAGGATGCCAATCATACTTCATACAAGTCAAATACTGGAGCATGCAATAACTCAATTGATAACATCATAGCACTATTCATCTTTCTAAGGCATAACAGGAATACATGTGGAATTCTATTATGCCAATGATCAATAACGTATAATCTGAATCATGGAATGATACAATATTCTTAAACATGGCATGTTATTCTAGGTAAGAATCCGATTAAAGACAGGCATAACATAATGCTGCACACAACTAAAATAGGCTAACCATTCAGATTGGATAGCACACAGTAGAGGAAGAAGCCATAAAAGTCTTTGAAAGTCATTTTATAATAAACTAGTCACGGGGAAAAAAATCAAAACAGAAAAGCTATACAGGAGCATATAACAGTATGACATAATTTATACAACAATGAAGACCCATACGGAAGAAATAGGAAATTCATTTTGGGTTAAACTGGGCAAAATCGGAAAAAGGAGCTGAAGAGGGGTCAGTCACGAGTCGTGTCACGACTCGTGACTGACCTCAAAGGAGGGTCACGGCGTGACCTAGTGTCACGTCTCGTGACTCTCCTAGAGAATCACGGGACGTGACTCTTTGTCACGCCTGGCCTCACAAGAGTTACGCCGTGACTCTATGTCACGAGACGTGACTTCCCTCTCACAGAGAGAGGAGTCACGCATTGCCCTTACCAGAGTCACGCCGTGACTCTAAGTCACGAGACGTGACTTTCCTCTCACAGAGAGAGGAGTCACGCTTCGCAACTGGAGTCACGCTTTGCCATTCACAAGGGTCACGTCGTGACCCTAAGTCACGAGACGTGACTTTCCTCTCACAGAGAGAAGAGTCACGCTTCGCAACTGGAGTCACGCTTTGCCATTCACAAGGGTCACGTCGTGACCCTAAGTCACGAGACGTGACTTTCCTCTCACAGAGAGAAGAGTCACGCTTCGCAACTGGGAGTCACGCTGCCCTTCACATGAGTCACGTCGTGACTCTAAGTCACGCGACGTGACTCACTTCTCACAGAACACCAACTGGAACTGGAAATTCTACAGAGACGCGATTTTCCATTCCCAGTTACCCAGAACTCCAAGAACTCGATAAATTCATTTTCAATCTCATTCAAAACACCACCAAACTCATCTTACCTTTCAATCGATGTCCCAACCAGCATAAACAAGACAATTGCAACTTAATTCAACAATCAAATCATTAAAACCATGCTTAAACACATTTAATCCATTCTAGAGCATAAACCCTAAAAATACAGTAAGTTCAAAACCCAAACTCAGAACTTCCAATTCAATCCTGTTCATACATTACTAACACATAATCTTGCATATACACATTCTAAAACACATCAATTTCCAGAAATTAAACCATGCAAACACAATCATAAGCCTAGAGAGAAATAGGGCAGAGACATGCTGAAATTGAAGAACACAGAAGCTTCCAAACATTGCATGCATTCGAATGCTCCCAAACCTGGAATGAAGATCCAAAATCAAGCTTCAAAATCAATCCTCAATCCTTTCCTTGCCTTTACTTTGCTTCTTCTTATCATCCAAGACTTGCACAAACACATAAACCACAAATCCTTAGTTCAAACCCTAATTGAAGACAAAACCAGGAAGATGAAGAAGAAGAACAGAACGTAAATCCAACTTACCTCTTCAAACAGCCTCACTTCAAGCCAAACACAACTTCAAGCCAAGGAAAATGAAAGGAAAAACAGAGAAAGGGAGAAGAGAAGAAGAAGAAGAACGTGAGAGGAGGGGGACGGGAATGCAATCTGTGTTCCCTCTCTCTTCCACTTTCTTTTCTTCTTTTCCCCATTCAATGCCCACCTAACAAGCCCACTTGGCAGATCCTAATAGGACCTCACAATCCACTCAACTTTTCCAAGTCCATTAATGCTCTTAAGTCCTTAGACAAATTACACTTCACTCACTTACACATTTCTTCCTTAACAAACTTAATTATCTTTTCAATTAGGTCCTTAACACTCCAAATTTCTCAAACACAAATTACCGAAATACCCTTCCGATCCCGACTTAGCATGCACAATCCGACTAGGGCTATTTTGGGGTGTGACATTTATTCTTTCTCTTGTCCAATGCTTCTTGCACAAATCAACCAAGAGAATTCACTTAATCCAATATTCAAACAACTTAAAACACATCCAAGTTACCATGTAGAAAAAGGAGGAGAAGAAGAATACCCTAAATCCAATCCACACTTACCTTTCAAATCTCTTACTAAACCTCTTCAAACTACTTTAAAATCAAACTTTAGGTAAAACAAATGAAGAAGAAGAAAAGCAAGAAGAAGCTGAAAAATGGAGGAAGAACCAAAAGAGAGAGGGAAAACCGAGTTACATGCAGAAAATGGGACAAATTTCATCCACTTAACCCCATATATTGCATGTGGCAGCCAAGGTGGCAAGCCCATAGCACGCCACATGTCCCCTTCTTGACATGTGTCCAAATTTTAGCAAATAACCCATTGATCCCTAGCAAACTTCCACTAAACCCTTGTCCAACTACCATTAAGTCCCTTAATTAACTTCTTTCTTTTAATTACATCATCTTTTACTCATAAACTCACACTTATACCACTTATTCTTGTATCGTCACAATACAATTACACTACCAATTCTACTAGGGTACACTTTAGGTGGTTATTACAGATAATGACTGCCTTTATAGTATTAGGCCAGCGCATAGAGACGGTTTTTGGGGAGTTAGGTGAGGTAGTCGCCAAGCAAGAAGCGTGCATAGGTAGATTGGAGGAGGCCATGGTGACTTCCTAGGCTATAGCTATTTAAAGGGTTGATGAGTCCCTCCAGATGGTGGATGAGTCAGTGACAACATTTAGGGAAGAAGTAAGGATTCTAGAGGGACAGTTCCTAGGGATCTCAGAGGCAGCACGGGATAGACATGAAGAGCTAAGTGCCCAATTAGTGAGACAATTTCAGACGGCGCTTGGAGAATCAGTCTTCCACTTTCATGCATTTAAGGACTAGCTTCACTGTAACACCCCTTACCCGTATGTAGTAAACCATACCACGATCCGATGGTTCACGACGACGGTCGAGGGCATTACCAACACAAATATGCAAAATTAATAAACTTTCATGCTGAAAACTGAGTTATAAAATTTCTTTCATTCACGAAAACACATCTATAGTAACCATGAATTCATTACACACACATATTACGAAAGATACTTTCTCAGAGTTACTATAAATATATCAATTACATAACCAATAGTGTTTTTACAACACTTATAATTCCAGAATTACAAATCTGATCTACATTCTTAAGCCTAAACAAATCCTATTCTAACATCTTCACATAACCTTGCATTGGCCAGGACTACTACGGAAAGACTCTCGAACGACCCCATCAATAGTACCTACACGGATTAAAGAAAATCCACCCTAAGTATAAAGCTTAGTGGGAAACACATAAGTATAGACGACCACTGGGAAAGACCGTCGCAAAAGGCTCAAACAAAGGCATAATATAAAGTATATAATCATATCAAATATAACAATTTAGATGCTTTTCAAAAGATCATCAATTATAAACACTTACTTCGAAAATTGACCGTACTAAGTCACTTACACATTATTACACTTTTCCACATCTGATATATACCACTTTGTTCACTTGTTCACAATTGCTCAAATTCCCAAAATTCCTTTCACACATCTTGCTTATGACACAATCAAATGTAGAAATTTCATAAAATATATCAATACATGGAAGCACAATAATCACATTATTTCATACGCTCACATACTGTATATCAATCATCACAACACATATTTCTTCGAAATTCACATATATTAACAATATTAAACCTGCTTAACCAAAACAGTGGATAACGAGTACGCGTAGATACCCGAGGGTATCAATAATACTTTCATAATGCATGGATACCCGAAGGTAACAAAACAATCTTTTTTTTTATTCCAAAAACATTTTCGCGTGGGATCTTAACTAATATCCAAGACAGAAGGATCACGAAGATCCAGTCGGGGACCTGATCAGGGTCCAAATCACAGAAGGCTGTAGCTATAGAAACTCTATTAGGCATGCCTAACTATCCACTTATTTGACTCTAGCAGGTCATGCATAAAGAAATTCACACTTATTTGTAATATTCCATTTTAACACACCAAATGTGATTATCATGGATTGATTAACAAGAGAGCATAATTTAATTTAACATAGAACTATATATGTACCATTTATATTGAGGAATCATAAGATAAGACTTATATAACCCATTTGTATTTCAAAGTAAATATAACATGCAATATAACATCGTAACAATTATTATTCGACTAAGTTAAAATATCGTTTTATATCACTTGCTAATTCATAACACACCAAATAAGAGTAAAGAATCCAAAATAAAGGAAAAAGAGTTAAAAAAGAAACAGTTGAAATATTTGGGAAAAACAGAGACAGAGGCGGTTTACATAGTGGTATGGTTTTTCCATACAGCCGTGTAAAGTGTCTCACACGGGGGTAAGGGAAAACCTTACTGCCGTGTGACACACCCAGCTCCAAAATTCCAACTGGATAAAATACAATTACACGGCGGTATAGAAAAAGCCTTACCCCCGTGTAACAGGCACACGGCAAGCTTCACATGTAGAAAGCAATCAGACGGGTGTAAGGAAAAATCCTTACCACCGTGTGACTCGTCAAATACCCAGAATACAACAATCTTCCAATTCAACAACTTCAACACAACTCACATTAGTCTTTCATAGCATAGCATATAATTCAATCCTCAACTTGAACATTAATCTCATCACCGACTTAAACAAATAATTACCATTTAATTCAAGATTCCTTAAAACCAGAAATTCTATTAGATCTTATACCATACTTATGCTTTAGCTCAATTGTACATAACCTATACATTTAACTTAAGACAGTCAATAGTCATGACAATTAGAACAAGAACACGCCCTATAGCATATTAATTAAGCACACACATACTCACCTGACGTCTCCACTATAGATCTCCATACAACTAAGAAATCATAAGTTCAATATATTAAATCACGTTTATTATTATTATCATATAAATATATACTTCTACATCCACGTGAGCCAATTAAATACTTTACGTAACATCTATATTTTATTAATACCTATATCAATCCACACATTCATAGAATGCTAAGTCATATTCTCATAAATCTCTCTCGCTTATAAAATGACCCAAGCTTCCTCAGATACAATCTAACGTCATTATACGACTACCTATAGTTCATATCCTTATTAAACAAACTCATTCCATTTATTATATTCCACATGTATACTTAATTTCAATTCATTATTATACATACTTATTCATACTACACATACCTATATAGATGAAGGTGTCAAACTACCTAAACGTTATTAAACTTAACTTCATTCAATTCCATACAATTACACATCATCGTGTCATTAGGTTGCTATTAATCCTAATCCTATTCATGTGTATATTCCAAGTGGTAACTATTCATATATCCATTTCATAATGCTCAAAATAAGATGGACAAACTATAGGAACTTCCGGTGAAGTTCGAGGTTGATTCGGGAAGGAAAAATACCATTTAGGGGGAAGGTTAAGGTCACACGGTGATAGAACATTCATTCCCACCATGTAGGACACTAAAAATGGGTATTTGAGGGACAAAATCATTTTACAATTCCTCACCGCCGTGTAAACCTATTGTGAGGCAGACTCTAGATAGGCTATAGGTCCAAATTTGTAACGCATTTTACACATAGTTAAAAACATTTTCAGGCAAAACTTTCTTCATAGAAATTATTTCTTAGGATGTTAAATTGCAAATGGGATAAATTTCAGGTCAAATAGACATCTATAAATCCAGATATGATCTAAACAACCTATACTGTTCTAGTAACCCGACCCAAACAGAGACACTTCGGTTTTTAACAATTTTGGAGCTCTTAAAGCTAGAATTGGCTTTCAGTCCCTGAAACAAAATTTTAGATACAAATCTTAATTTCTAATGGCACTAGTTTCATACCATTTGGAGTTCTAAAACTCCAGATATAGCCTAATAACCGAAGAAGGGTCACGTAGGTTCTGACATTTTTATCACCAAAATTCTATTCACATGCATATTTCAACAAATTGAAACCAACACTCACTACCATCATCATATATCATCATCAACACATTCAAGTCACTTAAAGAACACATTAATATAATCAAAATCGTATATAAACAAAGAGTTTCCAAACCTCTCTTCCTTTGCTCCCTAATTGTTTAAATGACTGCACAACCCCTTTTGCTTCGTTGCTTCTTCTTTAGATTCTCATGTAACCTCAAAACAAACTAGCCCAACTTCAGAATTCCACTTAAAATTACACATACCCCTACTTACGTTTTAAGAGAAGAGGGGAGGAAGAGGGACAAGAACTAACCACTTACCTGTATTGTCCATCCAAATCTTCCATCCAAATACTTGAAACTTGAGCAAATCCACCCTTAGCATAAATTGCTGGAAATGGCGTGAGGTAGGAGGAGAAGAGGTTCTCCTTTTCCTTTTTCCTTATTTTCCATTCAAGATTGGCCCTCAAATCAATCCAAAGGGCTGAATTAAGGCCATCAATTTCATCTTATCTTAATTGCCACTTGTCACTCTTGTGTTGGTCCCATAAAGATTTTTGTGTCAAACTTACCTTTTAATCCCTTGACTTGCCTCTTTTCTTCGATTAGCATTCAAATTTTCTATTACATACATTAGCCCACATAATTAACTAATTAATTCAATTTAATCCATAATTATGAAATGACCAAAATACCCTTACCCTATACAAATAAAACCGGTCACATCTTTTACTACAATTAATCACTTCTTTCATCCAATTACACATTTTTAATCACCAAAATAATTTTTTTCATGTTGTTTAAGGCACAATGATATAATTGTCCAATTTACCGAAACTCGCCGAAACTTTCGAATTAATGACGATTGTATCCTTTTTGACACTTCCGCCCCTATTTCTAGCACATTCGATTTTCGCTACACCCTAAACTTGTCTTGATCCGACTAGGGTGTATTTGGGGTGTTACATTCACTAAGATCACAAGGATGATTGGGTCCATCATACGCCCACTCGTCTAACTCCTACCCGGGTTTGAGTTCTGAGCACCTGTGCAGCTGTTGGCACCACAACCTCCTTCCATCTCTCGGCCATCGACCTCTATAGTCGAGCCACAGAATGATTCAAAAAGTGACCCTAAGGAGTACACTCATGCATCTCTATAGTGACCTTCTTCAGTGAGATTTTGTAAATGGCCGTACTACTCGATTTTTTAAATCTTAAACGCAAAAT
Source organism: Excoecaria cochinchinensis (assembly GCA_947683425.1). Classification (NCBI taxonomy): domain Eukaryota; kingdom Viridiplantae; phylum Streptophyta; class Magnoliopsida; order Malpighiales; family Euphorbiaceae; genus Excoecaria; species Excoecaria cochinchinensis. The sequence continues at coordinate 3,900,603 of CANTUQ010000010.1, read as the reverse complement.
GATCAGCCGTAAGGAATCATGCGGATCCACTCTAAACAAGGAACGTCCAGCAGAATGGGCCATTCGTGTGCACAATGCTAAGGGGCAACCAGAGAGAAATAGCTATTTCTATAATCCTAATACATGTCAAACACTGAACAATCAAATCAAGATGAAGTTCACACAAGATGAAATCATGCAAACCCATAAAAAGAGGGTAACTCAATAAGCTCATCAGGGGGCACCAATCAAATCACCCAAAGCAAAGACCTCTTTAAGGGCACTTAATGCAAGACCTCTCTAGGGGAACTTAACCCAAGACCTCTCTAGGGGCACTTATCCAAAGACCTCTCTAGGGTAGCTTAACCCAAGACTTCTTTGGGGGCACTTAACCTAAGACCTCTCTAGGGGCATTTAACCCAAGACCTCTCCGGGAGCATTTAACCCAAGACCTTTCTGGGGGCACTTAACCCAAGACTTATCCGAGGGCACTCAACTAAAGACCTCTCCAAGGGCACTTAACCGAAGTCCTCTCTGGGGGCATTTAGCCAAAGAACTCTCAAGGGGCACTTAACCCAAGACCTCTCCGGAGGTGCTTAACCCAAGACCTTTTCGGTGGCACTTAGACTAAGACCTCTCCAGAGGAATTTAACCCAAGATTTTTTCGAGGGCATCAAACTAAAGTCCTCTCTAGAGGCAAATCAAAAGTCCTTTCAACAGGTAACATCAAAATCCTTCCCAATAGGCACATTAAATCGAGTCATTCTCTCCGTCAGTTCAAACAACAAGATGGTAAGTTTGGCTGCCTCTAGTACGCATCAATTTTTTTTACTTTGAATTTTAGTTCACTGAGGTACCATTGCATTAACCTCTCAAAAATTAAGGGCAATTGTAGACACTGGGTCCCAAACTAGCCCAGATTACTTTTTGTGATGGTTAATTAATGAGGGAGATTTGATTCCTTTATCAAATTTGGAAAATCAGCAAGTGGGTAACCTTCCCCTTTAAAAGGGTAAAACTTTTGGATTTTAAGGGGGGTTGGCCTTTCTATGGTTAGTTTTTCTAGGTAACAGGAAAAAACAAAAAGAAAGAGAGAATTGAAAAAGCAGAGAGAGAGAGAGAAAAGAAAAGAAGACTCCTTCTTTATAGGATTTCTTGAGTTTTTTCATTGATTTCTTAAGCAAAAATACTAAAAGGACAAGGTTTTGAGATAGAAAACCAATTTCTAGTCCCAAATCCCTCATTTTTTATAAAAACATAGTAAAGGTTTTCAAAGAGAAAAAAAACTGAGTTTATTGATTTTTTTTTTTTCCGAAAGTTAAATCTGAATGAGTTCGCAAGCTTATTTTTAGTCTTCAAAGATCATAAACAACCTGAGGGTAATATTCTGGGCTTAACATCTTGTTTTCACACTATTCAAGTATTATGTGATTTTTAGATTTGTTTGCCTCAAATATGTAATCTTTGGCATTTCCTTGTTTTTGTTATTTTAAATCTGTTTTTAAGGCCACATGAATGATTTTGAAGTGTATTTGGGTTTAGATATGCATGATTTTAGGTATTGGTATGAAAATGGTTTTAAAGGGTGTTTTAATAGAGTTTTCGCACCATTTTTTGTGCTCTACGCGTGATAAATAGGAAGATATGTTGAGAGATGCTACGAGCACAGGGACATGATGCGGCTTTCCCTTCCCGTCCATTGCTCCCTTTTCGCCCGTCTCTCCCTATTTTGCCCGTATGTAGGCCTTGTTTTGGGTTATTCTCAATGGTTTCTCTTGTTTTCTTTATCATTTATGTTGATTGCATCATTTAGTTTATTTTCCTTTAACATATATTTGTGTTTGTGATGTGTTAATCAATCTTTATCATGCCTTTTATTTTCCAAAATGTGATTATTCATTTATTTAAGAGTTTTATTTTTATTTTAAGTGTTTGAATTTTATTGGTTTCATTACGCTAATTTGTCAGCTTCTTTTATCTCTATTGTCTAAAATCCCCTCGCACATGTATGTGTATCCCTACGGGCTGAAATTCAGAGACTAGGATGCATAAATAACTGTAGCAACTAGTAATTCATGTTGTACTTTAATTTAATCATATTTTCTTTATTTTGTACTGTAATGATAAAGGTTTTTCAACCGCATTGAAAAGAACCACCATACAAAATATTTCTACTAAAATTGGGTATTTGTTAATAAAACTACACTAATGTCCTAATTTTCTTTTCCTTCCCGAAATGACATATCAAAAGAAGATTTCCTTTTTCCTCAAAATGGGATCATTCATCCCAGTTTTCTCAAAAGTCATCCAAGAACTCTTCACTTTTTCATAAAATATGCATGCAGGAACCAATGTTTTAACCTCAAATGAATTCCCTATTTTATGTATGTCTATCTTTCCTTTTTGTAAGATAATTTTACTTCATTTTGAGATTATTGTAATTAATTATATTTATAGCTTTCTTTACATGCTTGAGTGCGCTTTTAATTTATTTGTATGACTATGTGAGAAAAGTGATAAAAAGCTAATTCTAAAAAACTCATTTATATAAACACTAAACTAAGGTATAAGTAAGAGTGATGTCCCAAACCCTCTCTAGTTTATGCTTCATGAAGTTAGATTTTCTTTCCCAATACTATATTTGGTGACGACTCCATAGTACCTACCTCTTAGTACCCAGATCGACGCTTTCGTAGGTTGATTGTTAATAATGGATTTGGAATGCCCTTTTCTATTATGAAGCAACCAATCTTCATGAGTTTAAAATGAACCTCACATCTATCATCGGGTCCTAAAAGTGAACTTTTTGATGCCTCGAGATTCAGGCGCACATCACACGGATATCCTTGTTGCCCAAGTAGATAAAAATAAAAGTCTTTTGAAAGAATATAGAAAAATAGTTAAAGAGTGTTAGTCCGATAGATTATGATTTGTATACCTTTTGTACCCATCAAAATTGAAGTTTTTGCACTAGTAGTATTAAAAGAGATTTTGCTAAGGACCTTTCTTTTTCCACCAACGTGAAATGAGTTTTGAATCACGAATAGGTTTATTGCTTCAAAGGAAATAGGGAGTAAAGGTTTATGTGGTTTTGGACTCAGGATAATAAGGAAATTGAAAAGATTGTGGCACTCTGCGCACCTGTTAACGACCCATATCGAAATCATCTAAACATCTTACAGCATGGGGGTTGGGCAATGTGCGTTGCCATTACATAAACTGCATTCGCATCATTCTGCATACATATATCATTATGCATTCATTACATCAGCTTCATCTGTTCATTTGTGATAAGCATAAGATCATATGTATGTGTCTCGAGTGGAAGGAAGCTGACAGGGTGTCCATTGAGTGTACCAAAGTTAAAATAGATATGATAAGGAATAAATAGTATGAATTAGAATTAGGAAGGTAAAATAATTTGAAATATATATGAATGAGAGTACAAGATTGTGTATATAGGAAATGTGGGAATGACCTTGTTCTGTTAAATAAGTTAAAGTACAAAAATGCCTGGTAATTTATCAGTTCCTTTAATATTGATGTCTAAGTATTGGTTAACTTTTGGCTACGGGAGAAATTGTTTGACTAAATGGTATAATGAATAGAATGAATGAATTATGAAATATTGGTAATTGGCTCTCAAGTTGAAGGTTAAGAGTAAATATGGTGTATAGAACGTAATAAGGTTCTGACAAGTTTTGAGAAAGATAAAATTTGTACGTAACAGGATTGAATTATTTGTCATAAATTTGAATCTAATACTAAGAATGGGTGGTATTATAGAATTTTGTAGAAGCAGTTAATTACTAAGTTAAATATGTTATAGTAGATGTTCTAGGAATGAAAATAAATTATGATAAATTATAGAGATAACCTAGAAGAAAGAATCTATAGTCTTTCTTATGGAGAACAGTAGCTTGAAGAGACATGTGAATATCTCTAATTGAAATATTTGATGCTATCTGAAGGGTGAAAGATGACTTAAGAGCCTAGATGATTTAAAGATGGTTAAGCAAAGAATAAGAAAATAAAGCATTTGGAAGTTGCGAAAAGTTGAAATGTGTAAAAGAAAAACTACATGATAGGTAATATCGTGTACAATGCATAGATAAATGACATTGGTGAATTTTGAAGATGATATTCTTTGAAGGGGAAGAGAATTATAATGGCCCAAAATCTACCCTAGTTGGATTAAGATATAGTTGGGATTAATTGTAGCTGAAAATGCTTGGTTTAGTCACGATTTTATAAAAAAAAAGGATGTGATTGACATTGTTACAAAAGTTTTGATAGGTGTGGCAAGTTGAAATTTTGTTAATTGTGACTTGATTGGCATTAAAATAATTAAATTTGTGGGCCAATTCTTAAGTTCAAGCTAATTTAGAGGTCAATGTAAGAAAAGAAAGAGAAAGAAGGATCACTTGGTAATTATTTTAATGGACCAATCACAAGTTAACACTTAACAGAAGAATTGAGGGGCTATAAAAGGGGGGAGGTCGGTTTGAAGAGGTAGAATTATAGAAAACTCTAGCTCTCGCTTCTTATTCTTCCTTCTGTTCTTGCTCTCTCTTCTATTTTCCACTTGGTCGCTTAAGGAGATTTGAAGGAAAGGTGAAGCTTGTGTGTGATTTAATTGTAATTCGTAAGTTTAATTTTCTCATCTTCTTTTTTAACTTAAATAAGAGAGAGAGTTATGAAATCAAGAATTGTCGTGATGAGAATTTCTAATGATTTTTAGTAGATAATTCTATTGTGAGCGACAAATTAAGAAGAGATAAAGCATTAAAGGAGCTCAAAGGAAGAGAAGGAAAAATCACACAACTTTAGGAACTCTCTGTTTTGTTCTGTGTGTATTTATATTAGTTCAAGTGATTTATGCTTTAAATGATGATATTGTGAGTTAGATTGAAGATTGGAAATGATTTTGGTTGTGCAATTAGTTGAATAAGTGTAAAGGAAGTGATTGTGGAGTTTAAGGCTTGTGAAAATGAGTTAGGCGGATTATTGCATGAAGTGTGCGTGTTGGGTTACAAGTTGATTTGGGAAAATTGGAAATAGAACCTTATCACAAGGTGGTCAGGAAACCCTGACCACCATATGAACGCATAAAAGCCTTGAAAATTTGGGCAGTTCGATGATCCACCCGGTGGTCATTACCCGCCGTGTGTGTAACACCCCGTTATCCCCCTTGGAAGGATACTGGAGCGCTACGCGCACAAATACATATGCAAATACTCAAACATGCTAAAAGCAAATACATATAATCATAAGGATGCCAAAACCATATATAAATAATCATATTATTTTACAAAAGGGATTTGTAAATATTTAACATATACAAAATCGATCCTTTACAAAATTACATTTCCAAAATCAAACTCCACATACAAAATAAGCAGAAGACAAAAATAAACTCCAACTATAGACTTCTAGTGGCCGACCTACAAATGTCCGACTCAAAAATGAACCTGCCACCTACACGAGAAAATAACCCGTGCTAAATGAGAACGCTTAGTGGGGAGGAAGAAAGCATGCATATACATATACTTGCAATAACAATATATGAGCTTAACAAGAACTAAAGCATATAAGCGTATACTACTGATGCTTATAACAAGTATTCATCACACATATGTATATAGGAATATACCCAGTACTTATTCATCGTATGCATATCCACAAGATAGAGTAATTAACCACTCATATCCAAGTAATCAATCATCATATGCATCTTCACAATATAAACATTTAGCCATTCATGTCCAACTACAAGTATTACATTTCATCATGTCATATTGCATGTACATATACATGTAATATATATCCATTTTCGTATCACTAGGAACACATATCATATTATATATAATGGCCTCATATATAAACCTCATGTAATAGCCTCATGTAGTAGCCTGATTACTCACTAACTAGTGGATACGAGTACTAATGATACTGATAGGACACAGTATCCAAGCATATAGAGACAAGAGTCTCAAATCATGCGTAAACATGTATACCCAAAAGTATACAAGAGATCGAAGTCTCAATTCATATAAACCCAAATGGGGTCAACATATAACTTGTAACATATAGCAGCTGTACTCACACTCTAACCCTTGATAAGTGCTTATCTATCCACTACTCTGACAATCAGGCTCAAGTAATAACTCAATCATGTTCTAGTATTATTATCATATAACAGAGAATAAAATCAAGTATAATCATATAATTTCATGTATACATATATATTGATCGAATTTCAGAGACATATAAATCATACATACATATATATATATCTATATATATCTATATATATGCTTTATCATAAGCATGTACCTCATAATCACATAATCCATATACATATAAATCATATACAAATCATATCATTAACATATCGCTTATCATTTGTCAATACATAAATAAGACAAATCGTGTACCATGTAGTAAAACCCCATGTAAAAGAAGATTGAAAACCATTTTTGGAAAACAGGGTAGGCAGGCATATGGGTCACTGTCGCGCTCGTGACTGGGAGTCATGCTCACGACAGTAGCCCAGGAAGCATGAGTCATGCTTCATCTACCGAGCCGTGCACCATCAGCCGAGCGGGGTACTTCCTACCGAGCGGGCTCCCATGCCGAGCGGCTTCCTCTCCCAAACGGGCTATCTTCATGACTCGTGAAGATACTTCACGTGTCGTGAAGACTCCCAAGCCGAATAGGGCTATGCTGAGCGGGCCAATATCGAGCGGGGCCTCTTCTTCATGACTCGTGAATGATTTTGCATGTCGTGAAGAACTTCTTGCCGAGCAGGCCATTCTTCACGGTTCGTGAAAATACTTCACGTGTCGTGAAGGATGCAACCCGATCAAATAACCGTGAGGGAAGGATGACTTGCTTCTGTCACACTCACGACAGGAGCTTGTTTCCCTTTCCTCAGCAAAATGCTGGAAAAACAGAGCTTGAAAACCAAAACCCAATCTTTCCCTATAACCAAATTTCATGCAAAAATCATGAAAAATCTTACCTCCAGTGCCTCCAAAACATGCTTATAACAATAACAACTCATTTATACAATATTAACACACATCAAATCAACATCTATAGAGGTTGCAAAGACCCAAAAATTCATCTCATGTTCATGTACATATACTCTTCAAAATTGACATGCAAAGCATGATAACTCAAACATTTCAGATCATAGACACAAATCTATCATACCTATGTATTTTCTTGTATCAAACCACACAACTGACTGGTATTTGCATATCGCACAAAGATACGAATAGAAATGGACAAACATTCCCAAATGTACACAGCCAAACACAAAGCTCCCAAACCTGGAAATGGAGCTCAGGCTACTCTCTTCAAGATACCACTTTTCCCTTTCCTTTACTCTTTCTTCTCTCTTCAAATTCTTGTATATAATCCAACAAAAACAATAGCTCAGTTAACCCATGAACAAACCATATAATCCATATCAACCCAAAGGATGAAGATGAAGAAGCAAATCAGTATACCCAGCACTTACCTCTTGGAAAAATCACTCTTGATCACAAACCCTAGCTCAAACGTGAAGAACAATGTAGGAAAGAATAGAGAGTAGAAAAATGAGAGAGATGAGGGAGTGAGAGAATGGGAAAAGCAAGAAAGAGGGGCAACTGGTGGCTTCCACGGGAAGCAAACCATTTTCCGCTATCCCTCTCTCTTCTCCCTTTCAAATCTCATTCAATGCACTCACCTACCCAATCCACATGTCCTTCTCTCATTGGACCTAATATTCCACTTCTTTGACTTTCTTCCTTTTCTTTCATCCTCAATAAAACTCGTAGAAATCCTTAATTAAACCTCAATTAATTTACACAATTACCAAATTACCCTTTTAAATGTCCAACTAAACATGCAATTTCAAATAGGCCATTTTTGGGATGTTACAATTCTCTCCTCCTTAAGAAATTTCGTCCTCAAAATTTCCCCGCTAGCCATCTACATCCTAATCAGCAAAACCGAACTCATATGAAAACTTAACAAATTAACACATACCAGAAGGACCTGCGAGCTCTGGAGTATCCTCTATAATCATCGCATAGACCCTTGGCCGAACATAGTCTCCTTCAGTCGGGATCCGATGCACAATTTTCGATGGAATCTAAGGGGCTCTACTTCTATCCCGATTGCTTCTGGCTGCATTCGATTTACCTGTACCAGCTTTACTCTCTTATTGGCTCTTATTCTTCCTCCGGTCGGGACAATTAGTAAACCGATGCTTCATGCTCCCGCACTTGAAGCACGCTCTAGTGATCTTGCGGCATGTACCCCAATGCTGCCTTTGGCAATGTAACACCCCCTTCCCACACGTAGGAGAACCCATCCGCTATGGAGTGAGAACCTATATGACCAAGGGTGTCACCAAACAAAATGGTACAATAACATTCATACACATATAATATACATACAGAAATATAACGAAAATTAAAACTTTAAAACCAAACTGATCATTCATTGATGGAATAATATTCATTACATAACTGTTCTGATAATACAAAAATAATTACATCCTTTCAGAATTACAAAGCGGAAGCTGAACAAAAGACTAAATACAAAGAGAGTTCACTATTACAAAAGAATCATAATATGAAAAGAAGCTAAGTCCTATCGTCATCCCGCTGTGTTGGCTTGACTGGCGGCGACTCTCCCAAAAGCTATACACCTTCTTCACCTGCACGGATGAAACACCCGTGCTAAGCGATAACGCTTAGTGGAAAAACAAATAATAATAATATGGACAACAATTCATAATGGTCGTCGAGGCAAAACACATTCATAATGGCATAATCATAAAGGAATCATATTCGTAAGTATTTAAAGGTTCATTATCACATTCGTATGCCAATTGATTCATATGCTCATAAATAGAGTCATTCAGATTCACAAACTTATAACCATAATCATTCGGATTCACATTCTCATAAGCATAACAAAACAAATCAAAACACCTGTTGACTCACATTAGTGGATAACGAGTGAACGCATGGAGGTACCTTATGCGTACGAATCGAAAAGCAATCTCACATTTTTCTCATTTCAAAACATTTTACAAAGGGGATCTTAAACAAGATCCAAACACATTGAAGTTCGTGAGGAACTAAACAGGGACCTGATTAGGGTCCAGAAAAGAACTGAGAACTGCAGCTACTGAACTCTATTAGGCATGCCTAACTATCCACTCATTTGACTTTAGTAGGTCATGCATAATCCATCAATTCACAGTTATATAATTCATAAAATTATTCATGCATAATGCATCCAATTATATTCATATACTTCATAAAATAGTCCAAGCATAAACTTAAAAGCATTACAAGTTTGGAAATCAAACATCAAAAATCACAAAAGAAAACTCAAATTGAAGCTAGGGGTGTCGAGCTCGTGACGTCTGTCGTGCTCGCGACAGAGGCCAAACTGGCCCCAGGTCGCGATTGCTACAATCTTCGCGCTCGTGTAGAGACATAAACATATCTTACTATCATGCTCGCGATAGGGGACAGAAGCACATCATACTATTGCACTCGCGACAATGAGCGGCCAACAAAGGATATCATGCTCACGTGCAGCCGCACGCTCGCGACAAGGGATTGCCCAGATCCGCTCGGCAGCCGAGCGCTCTGTCGTGCTTGCGACATTGAGCTCTCGCTATTGTCGGCTCAGCAGTCCAAATCCGCTCGGCATGCAAATTCGCTCAGCCACGCACAAGGGCTTAATTCACCGATCTCTGTCGCGAGCTCGCTACAGTGTCATGAATTTCCAGCTCTTACGTGATTTTCTGCAGAATTTCACACTTCTAAAACACCCAAACCTCCAATCTCAAACACAAATCAAACCAAACTTCATCTTACCTAAAATTGACCTTCCCATCATCATAAACAACATAAAACACAACTTGAATTAACAATTAACACATCAAAATCATGGATTAACATAATCAAACTTCCCAAGAACAACAAACCCAGAAACTTTCAGCAATGTTCATCAAACTTCAAATTTGCTTCAATAACTCATCATTCATGCATTATAACTTAAATTAAACCAAAACTCATAACATTTACACTAACATACATCTCATCAAACCTTAAATTTCAAGAAATTTACTAAAATATACAAAATCACAAAAATGCACAAATTCAAATAAATCCCAAACCTAAAAGTCCTATGCTCCTAGTGGCAAGCTCCGCTCCCACTTGCCTTCTCTTTCCCCTTGGGATCTCGAGTAGGCGCTTCTAAACCCGAAAAACCCAAGAAGCAAACAAACACACAAAAATCCTAAGTCAAGAACACAACTTACAAAACAAGAGAAAAGAGATAAAGAAGAAGAGAAAACCCACTAACTTACCAATAAAGCTCTTGAGAATTACCAAGATCCACCAACAAATCAACCAAGAAAAGAAGGAATCAAGGTGTAGCAAGAGGAAGAGGAAGGAAGAAGAAGCAAAAGAGGGAAGGAGGAAGAGAACGGGAAAGCTAGGGCATATTTTTGCTATCTCTTTCTCTCGCCTCTCTTTATATACCCCTTCTTAATTTCCCTTGCCACGTGTCACCTTGCGATTGGTGGGTTTTGATAATTCACACCCTACTCCCATGCAAGACACCACACATAAGACCAACCCACACTAATGCACATACTACTCCCCTATGAGCATGCACAAACTAACAAGACCCATATACACACATTCTAATAACATACATGCACCCACACTCTAATAAAGCCCACAAAATATACATATAACACCACGTAACCACCCTAGTAGAGTGAGCCTTGTGTGTGTGTAAATGTGTGTGGTTTATGTTGAGTATGTGTTATGTTAATTGAATTAAGTTATTATGTGTGTGTGTGTTAAGTTATTATGTGTGTGTTGTGGGTTATAGTTGGGTGTGAGTTGGTGTATGGGAGTAGGGTGTATTTATTGAGGTTAGGATTGGGTATGTGTAAGAGAATGGTTTTTGTGCCATGTGGCAAGTGAGAGGATAAGTATTGGGGAAAGAAAGAGTGATTTCAGCTGGTTTCCTTTCTTCTTCATGCTTCTTCTTCTTCTTCTTCTTATTCCTCTTTCCCGTTACCTTGCTTCTTCTCTTCTGACACTTCTTTATTTCTTCTTGAATTCTTCCTTTTACTGCAAATTCTAGTGAGTTTTGGGTAGCCTAAGCTGGTGTGGTAAGTGATAAGTAATAATGCTTCTTCCTTTTTCTTTAGATGATTTTTTGTAATTGTGAGTTAGGGTTTGAACTTATTTGGTGTTGTTGGGTTTTGTGGTTCAGAGAATCCTCCTAGAGAATCCAAGGGCAAGGAAGTAGCGAGCGGGAGTGGAGCCCCTTGATTGGAGGTTCATTAATTCCAGGTTTGGGAAAATTCTCTTCTTTGAGCATTTGTGTGTGAATTATGGTGATATAAGTGTAACTGTTGTGAATATTGAGTTATGTTATAGGTTTGTGTATATGAATTATGAGTATATTGTTTATGATGAATTGTGATGCTCAATTGAGGTGAATTGAATGAAAATATGTATGAGTACGAATATTCTTGAAGAATTTTCTAGTTTACTTAATTTGGAAATCTGAATGTGTTTGATTGCATGATTTGGTGGTGATAATAGGCTTAAGCAAGGGGTTTTGTAGTGGATTTCATGTTTGAGCTGTGATTTTTGAGTGATTGTGAATTCTGAAATTTTGGATGGTTTTTGAGAAAACAGAGGGTGTATTATTTTTGGGTTTTATGTGATTCACATGGCGATATGGGTTGGGCATACCCCCGTGTGAATATATTCTATTTTCCAGGGAGTGTTTCGCATTGTGTGTGTGTTGTTTGGGACGCCTATTCGAGTCGGAGGAGAGAGCACGAGTAGTGTTGCTCTTCACGCATCTGGGAAAGGGTGTGCCACGCAGAAGAAATAGTAAAGAGAGAAAGAGAGAGTGGGAGAGCACGACTCGTGCTCTAGGAACACGAGACGTGCTCCCTACTGGAGGTGGAGCATAAGTCATGCTCCAGGAGCACGACTGGTGCTCCTTATAGAGGCCTCATCACGAGTCGTGCTCCTCCATTTTACACGGCACTATGGGTAAACCATACCGCCGTGTAAACCGGTTCTGTCCCCATTTTGCATAAAATTTCAATTGTTCCTTTTTCAGTTCTTTTTCCTTTGTTTTGGATTCCTTGCTCTTATTTAGTGTATTATTAATTAGCAAATGAGATAAAATGGTATTTTAACTTGGTCAAATAATAATTATTGCGAATTGTATTGTACAATATATTTTATTGAGTGAAATGAGCTTAGATATGTTTTATTTTATGATTCTTTGAAATAAATGGCATGTATAATTTATGTTATACTTGGGAACATAACTTACATGATGCATGACCTGCTAAAGTCAAATAAGTGGATAGTTAGGCATGCCTAAAAGAGTTAGTGTTGCTGCAGCTATTGTACAATTTAGACCCTAATCAGGTCCCCCGACTGGATCTTCGTGATCCCTGTGTACTGAATCTATGTGAAAATGTTTTTAGAACAAAATTAAAAGATTGTTTTGACACCTTCGGGTATATATGTGTTATGAGAATAGTGTTGATACCTTCGGGTATCTATGCATACTCGTTATCCACTGTTTTGGTTAAAGCAGGTGCAACATTGTTATTGTATATGAATTTTTGAAATATTGTATACTGTGATGAATTGTATACAGTGTGTGAGCATATGAATATTGTGATTATTGTGCTTCCATGCATTGACTTAATTTGTGAGAACTCATTTCAAGACTATGCCATTAGTGTGCGATTATTTGTTGACGCCACTATGAGTGGTCATTGTGCATCTTTGCTTTCCCCACTAAGCGATTTCACTTAGCACGGGTGTTTTATCAGTACAGGTATGGAAGTTTTTGGAGATAGTGATCTGTGTGATTCGCATCAGCAGGGCCAACACAACTAGAGGATGGATGGTTTTGTAGTGTGGAGCTCTATGTTATTTTTGTATATGTAATAGTTGTATACTTTTGATCAATGTAAAGAATATTTTGTAAATTGTTTTGATACTAGTTATATGTAACAATTCAGTTGTGCTGAGGCACTTTTGTATCTTTTTGGAATATGTAAAGGCACCTTTGTTATATTAATGAAATGCAATATTTTGCTCTATGGCCTATTCTTTGATGAATTATGAAAGTTTAATTTTTTCATTTGTCAATGTAATTGGTGTGCAATGATTGGTTCTATTTGAGAGTCTGTGGGTGGCAACCCTCATCTATTGGGGACCTTCATTCTCTTATAGGGTGAAGTTCTCTATGTATAGGTAAGGGGTGTTACATTTTGTGGTATTAGAGCAGTAGGTTTAGACGTTTCTGGGTTAGAGTAGGATAGAAAGTTTGTCTAGAGTTGTGTTGGCCTGATGTGGATTGTTGTTATATTTTGTAGTTATGGAGTCTGCTCGTGGGTCTCTTGAGGATGAGGATGTGGTTAAGACTGCATTTCGGACTCGGTATGGCCACTATGAGTTCCTTGTGATGCCGTTTGGTTTGACCAATGCTCCAGCGGCATTCATGAATTTGATGAACAGAGTGTTTAGGCCATACTTAGATTGGTTTGTAGTGGTGTTTATAGATGACATCTTGGTGTATTCCAAGAATGAGAGTGAGCATGAGGAACATTTCCGGTTGGTTTTGCAAGTATTGAGAGAGCATCGGTTGTTTGCTAAGCTTAGTAAGTGCAATTTTTGGCTTCAGGAAGTGTCATTTTTGGGTTATGTAATTTCGGCCGGGGGTATTCAAGTTGATTCGGCTAAGATTGAGGCGATAGTTGATTGGAAAGCGCCTAGGAATGTTCAGGAGGTGAGGAGTTTTCTTGGTTTGGTAGGTTACTACCGTCGATTTGTTAAGGATTTTTCAGTGATTGCTGCTCCGATGACAAGATTGTTGAGAAAAGGCATCAGGTTTGAGTGGTCGGATAAGTGTTAGGTTTGTTTTGAGCGGCTGAAGAAGTTGCTAGTCGAGGCTCCTGTACTTACTCAACCCATCTCGGGTAAGGAGTTTGTAATGTATAGTGACGCTTCGGGTGTTGATCTTTGTGCAAGAAGGTAAGGTTGTGGCTTATGCTTCTCATCAGTTAAAGCCACATGAGAGGAATTATCCGACACACGATTTGGAGTTAGCAGCTGTTATCTTTGCTCTGAAGATTTGGCGCCATTATCTGTATGGGGAAAAGTGTAGGATCGTTACAGACCATAAGAGATTGAAGTATTTCCTCACACGGAAGGAGTTGAACATGAGACAGCACCGTTGGCTTGAGTTGTTTAAGGACTACGACTGTATAGTGGATTACCACCCAGGTAAGGCCAATGTAGTCGCTGATGCTTTGAGTCGAAAGTCGGTTTCGGCCTTGTTTTTTAGACGATTTAGATGGAGCTTTGATTGCTCAGTTGAGAGTGAAGCCTACCTTGAGACAGAGGATTGTGGATGCTCAGAGGGATGATGAGAGGCTACAACAAATTGTGCAAGAGGTTAGTTCGGGCAAGCTATCAAATTTTTCAGTTTTAGATGGAGTGTTGATGTATAGAAATCGCTTGTGTGTGCCTGAGGACGAGGAGTTGAGGAAACAGCTTTTGAGTGAGGCGCATAGTACGAATTTTACTATGCACCCTGGCAATGAAAAGATGTATCGGAACATGAAGCAATTTTATTAGTGGTCCGGTATGAAGAGGGATATTGTGGATTTTGTGTCCAAGTGCTTGACATGTCAGTAGGTAAAGGCCGAACATCAAGTTCCTTCGGGATTGCTTACGCCTTTATCCATTCCCGAGTGGAAGTGGGATGATATAGCCATGTACTTTGTATCTGGTTTGCCTTTGACTCAGAGGAAGCGTGATTCAGTTTGGGTGATAGTGGATTGGCTTATGAAGTCAGCTCATTTCTTGCCGGTGAGAGTGGACTATCCGATGGATAGATTGGCCAGTATCTGTGTGGATGAGATAGTTCAGTTGCATGGAGTGCCGTTATCCATAGTATCAGATTGGGACCCAAGATTCACTTCAAAGTTTTGGAAGGAATTGCAAAGAGCTTTGGGTACCAAGTTGAACTTCAGTACGGCATTCCATCCTCAGATAGATGGTCAGTCCGAACGGGTCATTCAGATTTTGGAGGATATGTTGAGGGCGTGTGCTTTGGATTTTTCGGGTAGTTGGGACAGATATGTGTCGCTTATGGAGTTTTCCTACAACAATAGCTATCAGTCGAGTATCGGTACGGCACCTTATGAGGCTTTGTATGGTCAGCAGTGTAGGACTCCGGTTTGTTTGGCCGAGCATTCAGTTATTGGACCAGAGTTGGTTAGGGATATTGAGGAGAAGATTAGAGTTGTACAGTTGAATTTGAAAGCGGCTAAAGATCGACAAAAGTCATACGCCAACTTGAAGAGGAAAGATGTACAGTTTGAGGTCGGGGACAAGCTTTTCCTTAAAGTTTCGCTTTGGAGGAAAGTGCTTCGGTTTGGTAAGAAAGGCAAGCTTAGTCCTCGTTTTATTGGTCCCTATGAGATTTTGGCTAAGGTTGGTCCGGTAGCCTATAGATTGACTTTACCGATGGAGTTTGCGAAGTTGCACGATATTTTCCACGTTTCGATGCTTCGTCGGTACAGATCAGATCCTGCACATGTTTTGTCGGCTCAGGATGTGCAAGTGCATCCAGATTTTTCTTATAAGGAGGAACCGAGAGCCATCCTAGCTCGAGAAGTGAGACAATTGAGGAGTAAGCAAATTCCATTGGTAAAAGTGTTATGGAACCATCATGGAGTCGAGGAAGCGACTTGGGAACCAGAAGAGTCGATGAGAGCTCAGTATCCACATTTGTTCAGTTTAGGTGAGAATTTTGAGGATGAAATTCTTGTTAGTAGGGGAGAGTTGTCACACCCCATTTGCCCCCTAGTAGTATGAGCTTATTTGTGTGTGGGCATGCATTATGTGTTTTGGGCATGTCCTAAGGGTATTTTGGTAAAAATGCATGTTTTAATGGTTTTATTAGCATGTGGATGCATGTATGTAATTAGGGTCTGAATTAGTTGGGTTAAGTTTGGGTGTGCATGAGTGTACCATTGTAGGGTGTGAGTAGTGGAGTTAGGGTTGTGTACTTTACTCACACATTAGTATGGTGTTTTAAGTTGAGAGTGCATTGTGTGTGAGTAGTGTATGCTTGTTGGGTGTGAGTGATTGGTTTCCACCCATAGGAAAAGGACAAGTTTAGGGTTAGGGAAAAAGATGAGTTAAGAGAGAAGGGAAAAGTGGGAAAGGCAGAGACTCATTTCTTCTTCCCGATTCTTCTTCTCCTTTATCTCATCTTCTTCCTTTGCTCTTATTTTGAAACCCTAGCTTTGATTCAAGATACTGTTAGTGGAAATCAATCATCTCCTTTGCATTCCTTTGGTAAGTTATTGCATTTTTCATCTTGTTCATCCTTGTTCTTCTTCTTCTTCATTTTCTGGGTTTGGAATTTTGATCTAGCGTTTGGTTTTTGGTGTGTTATTGTTGGTATGTTGGTTAGTTGAGCCTCCCCGTGACCCGAAAGGCAAGGAAAAGGCAGGGAGTAGTGGAACCAAGTGATTAGAGCTTCAGATTTACAGGTTTGGGAATTTTGCATTTACTGGGTTTGCTACGATAGGTTATGTACTGTGTATTGGCTTGGTTTGATCCTTTTGATGATAATCTGATGTATCGATGTTGCATGTTGGGATTTGAATGAATGGGTTTTGGTTGTGGTTAATGCATGAAGATTGAGACCTTGAAAATGGAACTGATGTGAATTTGAGCTTACTGTCATTTTTCTGGGTTGGATATTTTGAATTTTAATTTGGCTATTCCCTGTTTTAGATGGGTAATTGTTAAGGAAGTGATTTTGTATTATTTATGTTGGTTTATGCGTGCTTGAGGAAGCTAATTTCAGGTAAGAATGATTGGAGTTGAGTTGGGATGATTTCTGGAAATTCTGGGTTCTGAATGAATTTCATAATGTTAGGGTTTTCGGAAATCGAATCGGGGAGGAAGAAGGGCAAAGTGAGCAGCTCACGAGTCGTGAGCAACCTTCATGACTCGTGAAGGTTGCTCAGGACTCTTTGGGGCCTTTCTGTCATGAGAGCGATCAAAGTCGCGACCGCGGCAGTGATTCTGTTTTGCCCTGTTTTCTCCACGTGATCAGTTTTTATAAAAACGATTTTCAAATGACTTGGGTGGCTTTTTCCTCTATTGGGTGCTAAATTACCATGTTTATATGAATGATTATCATAATTTAATCGTGATAAATAATATGTTATTGTGGTATATGTTATACAAATTATGTGTTATCCATGAGAAATTATACGTGTTATTTTGGAATATGTAGTGGGTTATTCATGTCTTATTATGATGTCTTAATATGAATGTGAATATAATTATGTGTTATACTTGAAAACATGATTGAATGATGCATGACCTGCTAGAGTCAAGTAAGTGGATAGTTAGGCATGCCTAATAGAGTCTCTTAGCTGCAGCCCTCAGTTCTATCTAGACCCCGATCAGGTCCCTGTTTGGTTCCTCGCGAACCCCTTATGCGTTTTGGATCTTGTTTAAGGTCCCCCTTTGTAAAATGTTTTGAATGTGACAAAAATAAAATGGTTTTTGATTTGTACCCGTAAGGTACGCTATGCGTTCGATTTGTGCCCGTAAGGTACGCTATGCGTCTACTCGTTATCCACTATTGTGAGTCAACAGGTGCTCTTTTTGTTTTGTTCCGCTTTGATATAATTACAAGAATATGGTATTCGGATGCGTATAACGATGAGTATGGGAAATTAATTAAAGTGTAAATGAATGTGGATGTGAACTTCTGAATGCATGTCTTTATTATGCAAGTATGATTATATAGCTGATATCATTATCCGCATTTGTCATATTGTATGTGCATGGCATTGACGACCATTGTGAATGGCCGTCCACTCTTTTGTTGTCTGTTACCCACTAAGCGTTTATCGCTTAGCACGGTGTTTTATCCGTATAGGTGCGGAGGATAGTGTTCTTTTGGGAGAGTCGTCGCCAGTGAAGCCAACATAGAGGGATTAGTGTTAGGGCTTTATTTTTGATAGCATGACTGATTCTTTTGTATCAGAACTCTCTTTACACTATTATTTTGTAAAGCTTCCGCATTTACATACTTTGGGATATGTAATTATTTTATTCAGGCTTTTGATCAGAACATTGTTGTAACGAATTTTGCTATTATAATGATGGATTATTCTGATTCTTATGAAGGTTTTAATTTCCCCATAATGATGTATGGTTATTATGTATGAATGTATGCTTTGTATCTCTATCTGCTTGGTGACACACCCGGCTCATACGGCTTCTCACTCCTTAAGGATGGGTACGCCTACGTATGGGTAGGGGGTGTTACAGTGTGTCTCCGTGGGGTGCTCCAGTCTTGTTTGTTAAAAAGAAAGACGGAACATTGCAGATGTGTATAGATTACAGACAGATTAATAAGGTTACAGTAAAGAATAAGTACCCGTTACCTCAGATTGAAGATCTTTTTGATCAGTAGAGGGGAGCCGGAGTGTTCTCCAAGATATATTTGAGATCGGGTTATTACCAGTTGAGAGTGAAGGATGTGGATGTGGCAAAGACGGCTTTTCGGACGCGCTATGGTCACTATGAATTCTTAGTAATGCCATTTGGTTTGACCAACTGGCCCGCAGCCTTTATGGATTTAATGAATATGGTCTTCAGACGGTATCTTGATCGGTTTGTGGTAGTGTTCATCGATGATATCTTGGTTTATTCGAAGAATAAAAAGGAGCATGAAGAACATCTCCGTTTGGTGTTACAAGTGTTGAGAGATCATCAACTTTATGCCAAACTTAGTAAGTGCGAGTTTTGGCTAAAAGAAGTAACTTTTCTTGGACATGTGGTTTCAGCTGAAGGTATTCGAGTAGATTCGTCTAAGGTGGAAGCGAATGTGAACTGGTTACCACCTAAGAATGTGGCAGAGGTAAGAAGTTTTCTGGGTTTGGTTGGGTACTATCGGCGTTTTGTTAAAGGATTTTCGGTATTGGCTTCACCTTTGACTAGGTTGCTCCGAAAGGAAGTCAAGTTTGTTTGGTCTGAAAAGTGTCAAGCAAGTTTTGATCAGTTGAAAGAGATGTTGATTAAGGCCCCTGTGCTTACGCAGCCTGTGTCGGGTAAGGAATTCACCATGTATAGTGATATTTCAGGAGTGGGCTTGGGTTGTGTTCTAATGCAAGATGGTAAAGTAGTTGCCTATGCTTCCAGGCAGTTGAAGCCCCATGAGCAACACTATCAGACGCATGATTTAGAGTTAGCGGCGGTAATGTTTGCACTTAAGGTATGGTGGCATTATTTGTATGGAGAAAAGTGTAGAATCTTCACCGATCACAAGAGTTTGAAGTACCTGCTGACTCAGAAAGAGTTGAACTTGAGGCAACGGAGATGGTTGGAGCTATTCAAAGATTATGATTGCATTATTGACTATCATCCGAGTAAAGCGAATATCGTAGCGGATGCCCTTAGTAGGAAGTCAATGTTGGCTTTGTCGCTTAGTAAAGGAAGATGGAGATTTGATTCAGAAGGCGCATTGATTGCTCAATTAAGGGCTAGACCGAGTTTTAGGCAAGTGATAATCGATCCACAGTTGAGTGACCCTATTTTGCAGCGTGCTTATCAAGCAGTAAAAGATGGTAAGCGGACCGAATTTTCAGTGGATAGCGAAGGGGTTCTCCGACATAGTAATCGATTATGTGTACCGGATGTGAGTGAGGTAAAGAAGGAGCTTTTGCAAGAGGCCTATTCATCAGTTTTCACTATGCATCCGGGTAGAGATAAGATGTATCGAGATCTCAAGTAGCATTATTGGTGGTCGGGTATGAAGAAGGATATATTGGAATTTGTCTTGAAATGTGTCAGCAAGTGAAAGCTGAACACCAAGTTCCATCGGGTTTGCTTAACCCCTTACCCATTCCTCAGTGGAAATGGGATGATGTTATGATGGATTTTGTGTCTGGCTTGCCATTGACGCAGTGCAAGCATGATTCAGTGTGGGTCATAGTCGACAGGTTATAGAAGTCAGCGCATTTCTTGCCTGTTTATGTTAGACAATTCTATGGACAAGTTGGCGGAGATATATGTATGTGAGATAGCCAGGCTTCATGGAGTTCCTTTGTCTATTGTGTCTGATCGGGATCTGAGATTTACCTCCAAGTTCTGGAAAGAGTTGCAGTCAGCTTTGGGTACTCGGTTAAACTTCAGAACCGCGTTCCATCTGTAGACCAATGGTTAGTCTGAGAGAGTCATTCAGATTCTTGAAGACATGCTTCGAGGTTGTGCATTAGAATTTTCAAGAAATTGGGATCGGTACATGCCTTTGATGGAATTTGCATATAATAATAATCATCAGGCTAGTATCGGTATGGCACCCTATGAAGTGTTGTATGGGCGGAGATGTAGAACACCGGTGTGCTGGATGGAGTTGTCAGAAAGAACCATGATAGGTCCGGAGATAGTGAGAGACACTAAAGAGAAAGTTAGAGTTATTCAACAGAATCTTCAAAGACAGATAGCGATCATATGCTAATTTGAAGCGTAGGGATATTCGGTATGAAGTTGGTGACAAAGTCTTTTTGAAAGTTTCACCGTGGCGAAAAATTCTTCGCTTTGGAAAGAAAGGAAAGTTGAGTCCCCGGTTTATTGGACCCTACGACATCTTGGAAAAGATTGGTCCGGTGGCTTACCGGTTAGCCCTTCCGATGGAATTAGCCAAGCTACACAATGTCTTTCACATGTCCATGCTCCATCGTTACCGATCAAATCCTTCCCATGTTTTGGCAGAACAAGATATTCGGGTTCAATTAGACTTTTCATATGATGAGGAACCGAAAGAGATTTTGGCTAGAGAAGTCAGGCAGCTTCGAAATAAACAGATACCATTGGTTAAAGTGCTTTGGCGGCATCATGGTATTGAAGAGGCAACTTGGGAACTGGAAGAGGCTATGAGATCTCAGTATCCTCAACTATTTAGATCAGGTGAGAATTTCGAGGACGAAATTCTGTTAAGGAGGGGAGTATTATAACACCCCGTAACCACCCTAGTAGAGTGAGCCTTGTGTGTGTGTAAATGTGTGTGGTTTATGTTGAGTATGTGTTATGTTAATTGAATTAAGTTATTATGTGTGTGTGTGTTAAGTTATTATGTGTGTGTTGTGGGTTATAGTTGGGTGTGAGTGTGTGTATGGGAGTAGGGTGTATTTATTGAGGTTAGGATTGGGTATGTGTAAGAGAATGGTTTTTGTGCCATGTGGCAAGTGAGAGGATAAGTATTGGGGAAAGAAAGAGTGATTTCAGCTGGTTTCTTTTCTTCTTCACGCTTCTTCTTCTTCTTCTTCCTCTTTCCCGTTACCTTGCTTCTTCTCTTCCGACTCTTCTTTATTTCTTCTTGAATTCTTCCTTTTACTGCAAATTCTAGTGAGTTTTGGGTAGCCTAAGCTGGTGTGGTAAGTGATAAGTAATAATTCTTTTTCCTTTTTCTTTAGATGATTTTTTGTAATTGTGAGTTAGGGTTTGAACTTGTTACTGAATCTACGCAAAAATGTTTTTTGAACAAAATTAAAAGATTGTTTTGACACCTTCGGGTATCTATGTTTTATGAGAATAGTGTCGATACCTTTGGGTATCTATGCATACTCGTTATCCATTGTTTTGGTTAAAGCAGGCGCAACATTGTTATTGTATATGAATTTTTGAAATATTGTATATTGTGATGAATTGTATACAGTGTGTAAGCATATGAATATTGTGATTATTGTGCTTCCATGCATTGACTTAATTTATGAGAACTCATTTTATGACTATGCCATTAGTGTGAGATTATTTGTTGACGCCACTGTGAGTGGTCGTTGTGCATCTTTGCTTTCCCTACTAAGCGATTTCGCTTAGAATGGGTGTTTTATCCGTGCAGGTGTGGAAGTTTTTAGAGATAGTGAGCTGCGTGATTCGCATCAGCAGGGCCAACACAACTAGAGGATGGAGGGTTTTGTAGTGTGGAGCTCTGTGTTACTTTTGTATATGTAATAGTTGTATACTTTTGATCAATGTAAAGAATATTTTGTAAATTGTTTTGATACTAGCTATATGTAACTATTTAGTTGTGCAGAGGCACTTTTGTATCTTTTTGGAATATGTAAAAGCACCTTTGTTATATTAATGAAATTCAATATTTTGCTCTATGGCCTATTCTTTGATGAATTATGAAATTTTAATTTATTCATTTGTCGATGTAATTGGTGTGCAATGATTCGTTCTGTTTGAGCGTCTGTGGGTAGCAACCCTCATCTATCAGGGACCTTGATCCTCTTCATAGGGTGAAGTTCTCTACGTATAGGTAAGGGGTGTTACATACATATTACCCAAAATACCATTAAAGCATGCCAAAACACTCACACATGCACACATACACACATGCAAATATGGCTCAAACTATTAGGGGGAAATCGAGATGTTACAGCTCTCCCCTACTAACAAGAATTTTGTCCTCAAAATTCTCACCTGAACTGAACAACTGTGGATACTGAATCCTCATCATCACCTCTAGTTCCCAAGTCGCTTCCTCAACTCCATGATGCTGCCAAAGAACCTTGACTAGAGGGACTTACTTGTTCCTCAACAGTCTCACTTCCCGAGCTATAATGGCTTTCAGCTCCTCATCATATGAATAATCCGGCTGAATCCGAATGTCTTGAACTGAAAATACATGCGACGGATCCGATCTATACCGACGAAGCATGGAGACGTGGAAAACATCATACATTCTAGCCAACTCCATCGGTAAAGCCATCCTATAGGCTACTGGACCAACATTCTCCAAAACCTCGAAAGGCCCAATGAACCGAGGACTAAGTTTTACCTTTCTTGCCAAATCTCAACACTTTACTCCAAGGTGAAACCTTAAGGAAAACTTTGTCCCCATCCTCAAACCGAATGTCCTTTCTCTTCTGATTGGCATAGGATCTCTGTCTATCCTTAGCCACTTTCAGATTCCGCTACATAACTCTGATCTTCTCCTCTGTATCTCTAATAATCTCTGGCCCAAGAAAAGAATACTCGGTCAACTCTTTCCAATAAATCAGAGTCCTACATGGTCGACCATACAAAGCTTCAAATGGTTACATCCCAATGCTCGATTAAAAGCTGTTGTTGTAGGCAAACTCCATAAGCCGCACATATTTGTCCCAACTACCAGAAAAATCCAAAGCTCTAGCTCGAAGCATATCCTCCAAAATCTGGATAACTCGCTCGGATTGACCATCTTTCTGAGGATAAAATGCCGTTCTAAAGTTCAACTTGGTACCCAAGGCTCTTTGTAATTCCTTCCAAAACTTCGATGTGAACCTTGGATCCTGATCTGACACTATCGACAACGGCACACCATGTAGTCGAACTACCTCATCCACGTACATACTGGCCAACTTATCCATCGAGTAGTTCATTCTTACCAGTACAAAATGAGCTGACTTAGTAAGCCGATCCACAACAACCCAAACTGAATCATGCTTCTGCTGAGTCACCGGCAAACCCGACACGAAATCCATGGCAATATCATCCCATTTCTATATAGGAACGAATAAAGGAGTGAGCAATCCCGAAGGAACTTGATGCTTTGCCTTTACCTGCTGACAAGTCAAACACTTCACCACAAATTCCACAATGTCTCTCTTCATTCCAGACCACCAGTAAAACTGTTTCATATCCTGATACATCTTCTCACTATTGGGATGCATAGTAAAGACTGTAGTGTGTGCCTCACTCAAAAGCTTCTTCCTTAGCTCATCACTCTCAGGCACATACAAACTATTCCTATACATAAGCACCCCATCCAAAACTGAAAACTCAGAGTGCTTACCTGATCGGACCTCTTGTAAAACCCGCTGCAATCTAAATCATCCTTCTGAGTGTCCACAATCGACTGTCTCAAGGTCGATTTCACTCTCAATTGGGCAACCAAAGCCCCATCTAAATCGAACCTCCATCTGAACTGCCTCAAAAACAAAGCTGAAACCGAATTCCTACTCAAAGCATCCGCAACCACATTGGCTTTGCCCGGATGATAATCCACAATGCAGTCATAGTCCTTAAATAACTCCAACCATCGGTGCTGTCTCATGTTCAACTCCTTCTGCGTGAGGAGATACTTCAAACTCTTATGATCCGTGAAAATCCTACCCTTCTCCCTATATAGATAATGCTGCCAAATCTTCAAGGAAAAAATCACCGCTGCCAATTCCAAATCATGCGTCGGATAGTTCTTCTCATGAGGCTTCAACTGACGAGATGCATAAGCAAAAAATTTACCCTCTTGCATCAATACACATCCGAGTCCAATACCCGAAGCATCACAGTACATTACAGACTCCTTACCCGAGGTGGGTTGAGTCAGTACAGGAGCTTTAACTAACAACCTCTTCAACCTCTCAAAACATGCTTGACACTTATCCGACCACTTAAATCTAACTCCTTTCCTCAACAATCTTGTCATAGGAGCACTAATGATGG
Organism: Excoecaria cochinchinensis; assembly: GCA_947683425.1. Lineage (NCBI taxonomy): Eukaryota > Viridiplantae > Streptophyta > Magnoliopsida > Malpighiales > Euphorbiaceae > Excoecaria > Excoecaria cochinchinensis. The sequence goes on along the minus strand of CANTUQ010000010.1, from coordinate 3,876,010 downwards.
AAAAACCCTTCACAAATTGACGGTAGTATCCTGCCAAACCGAGAAAAATCCTCACTTTCGGAACATTCCTAAGTGCTTTCCAATCCACAATCACCTCAATCTTAGCTAGATCCACTTGAATACCCTTAGCTAACACAATGTGACCCAAGAAAGACACTTCTTGAAGCCAGAAATCACACTTACTAAGCTTCGTAAATAAACGGTGCTCCCTTAAAACTTGCAACACTACCGAAGATGCTCTTCATGTTCACTCGTATCCTTCGAGTAAACCAAAATATCATCAATAAATACTACTACAAATTGGTTGAGATATGGCCTAAACACTCAGTTCATCAAATCTATAATAACCGCAGATGCATTAGTCAAACCAAACGGCATCACAAGGAACTCATAGTGGCCATACCGCATCCAAAATGCAGTCTTAACCACATCTGCATCCTGTACTCGAAGCTAATAATAACCCGACCGAAGATCAATCTTGGAGAAGACACCTGCACCTCTAAGCTGATTAAACAAATCCTCGACTCTAGGGAAATGATACTTGTTCTTCACTGTGACCTTATTAATTTGCCTATAGTCGATGCACATCCTTAAAGTACCGTCCTTCTTCTTGACAAACAACACCAGAGCTCCCCATGGAGATATACTGGGTCGAATAAACCCCTTATTCAATAACTCTTGTAGTTGAGTTTTAATTTTCCTCAACTCTACAGGAGCCATCCGATAAGGTGCTTTCGAAATAGGTGAAGTACCCGGCATTATCTCTATGGACAACTCCACTTCTCTCTCGGGAGGCAAGCCAGGCAACTCACTAGGAAAGACATCACCAAACTCTCTAACAACTGGAATATCTTCAATATCAACTTGATCACACTTAGAATCTAATACCACTGCTAAAAATGCCTCACTTCCCTTCCTCATAAATCTCTTAGCTTGCAAAACAGAAATCACATTACTCAAGGAACTCGAACCCAAACCTTTAACCACCACAGAAGACTGATCTCTATCTCACAACACAACCACCTTCCTATGACAATCAACTACAGCCCGATGCTTGCTCAAGCAATCCATACCCAATAAAAATCAAACTCTCGAAACGGTAACTCAATCAAATCCGCAGAAAACTCAACACCCTGAACCAAAAGAGGACAATTCCTATACACTCAACTCACATTGACACTATGCCCTAATGGACTGGTCACTCAAAACTCATAATCTAGCTTATCAACATCATGCAACTTATCGAATAACTTACTCGTGCACACATATGAGTGTGTGGAACCAGGGTATATTAGAGCATATAACTCAGTGTCAAAGAGTAGGAACTTTCCAGCAATCGCATCCGGGGCATCCTACTCATCCTGAGCTCTCATAGCATAAGCTCTAGCTCGAACCGTGTAAGCACCGTGTCCCGGAGCGGTCTGGATCAGAGATTACCCTATGATGAAATCGGTATTTGACCCTGTACAAATAGTTTGGATTCAGAGGCTTTAGTCTCATACTCCACGAGAAATGAGTCTTTTTTACCTTCCGTAGCCAGAAGGGGAGAAAACCGGGGAGTTTGTAAAGTCCAAAAAGCATGTTTTCCTCAAGGGACGGCCAGCCCATCAGTCAGCGGCAAGCCTGTCGGTAGGAGGCCAGCCCGTCGGATGAATCCTTGTGTCAGAAGGATTCTTTCGACGCCCGTCGGTCAAAGTAGCAGGGCCGTCGGATGAATCCTTGTGTCAGTAGGATTCTTCCGATGCCCGTCGCCACCACAGACGCCCGTCGGTTGTGCCTGGCCTATAAAAACTTTAAATTTTCTCATAAAAAGGGTTGGGAAAAATTTCTAAAAGGGGGAAATTCTGCCAAAATTCACGCATATTTTCTCTCTCTTCCAACAAACACATTCCTAAAAAGATTTAATCGATTCAAGAATCAAACCATTAAAAGGAGCTAAATTTAATTGGTTTTTCCTAAGGTTTTGATTCCAAAAATTCAGTTTTTAGAAAAATCAAGAAGGAAACAACCTACTTTCCTCATTCTTGATTTTTATCTTGATTTCTCGTGGAGCGTGCAGGAAGCCATACAACAACAAGAAATCCAACCAAAAGGTTGTTCTGAGGGTAAATATTCTGGACCCTTTTCTGTCCCATTCTTACCTTTATTTTCGATATTATCTTTGCTCTTGTCCCTTTTTATTTCTTGCTCCCATTCTTCTTGGGTTTGTGTAAAATTTTTCTCTTTATTTTTTTGAAAAGATTCTATTTTTTTGGGACAGTGGTGACCGACGGCTCATCTGCTTCGACTGACGCCCGTCGGTCACCTTTAAGCATAGACCGTCGGTCACCCCCACAGATGGCTTCCCTCGAGTAAGCGACGGGCTGTATCGGTCTCCTTAATCGATGCCCGTCGGTCATTCAGCATAGCCCGTCGGTGGGTTCTGTCCCACATTTTAAACCTTTTTCTTCTTCTTCCTTTTTGTTCTCTCAATTTTTTATGTTTATTTATAACTTTTCTTCTGTATTTTAACATCCCTTTGGCTTGTTTTGTGAGAATATGCTTCTGTTTCTTGGACTGAGTGGAGCTTGAGGGAGTTCTCCAGCATTTGGAAAGTTCGCCTGGTTTAGTTCCCTATCTTCCTATCTTTTATATTTCATGCATTTATTTATTGTTTCTCCTACATATAACAAAATTGTTGTATTCCTCGCTAATGTAAAAATCAGCCAAATGTTTTATAGTTAATAAACTGAATTCTTCATAAAATCAAGGACCCAATGTCCTATTCTTTATCCAATAAAATCCTCATAATAAAAATATCCATTTTGATAATGATGCATGTGAGGACCAAAGTCCTCAAAATAAGCAATGCCCCGATTCGTGTATGTATCGTACATTTATAAAAGGGAGTTTTATTTCGCTCCTTGTGTTATTGTAATTTATCGCTTTCATTATTTACTTATTCATTTACCGTTTTCCCAATGTGGATAAATGCATTTTGATTCGATTGCATCGTGTGGAGAGAGAGTGAATTAATGAAAATTAAAATTTGATCATAAAATAATCAAGGTAGAAATAGATGAGAAGTCCCGAACCCGGCTCTGGTCTTTGGGCTCAAAGAGGCGAGAGGTCTATCCGATCACTCATTGGAACTATGACCTCCAAGACACCTCTTGTGTCACGAGACTTTGTGTTAGTGGTTATGCCCTAGGGCAAACATTTGGACCTTGATGTAATCATTACATTTTCATTTATATAATGGTTTTCTTCACATTGATATTATTGGCATGTTACATTATTGTAATGTTTATGAATAATAATGTTATTCATGTTGTCCCTAGTCATTTATCAATAAAGGGTATAAAGATAAATTAAGACTAGTATAGATTTGAATTGATAATCATGGGATGATTATATATGATGATATAAATCAAATCTATAGGTACTTGCTAGAGAACAAAGTACTGGATAGACCCACTATAAGATCACTTCATGGGATAATGTCATAAGTGATCTTATAATAGATATGTTATTAAATCCTTTGACCTGAGGTTATCATAGTTTCCTGCATAAGGATCATTATGTTTTGACATAATCAAACGTTATCTTTAATCGGATAATTATAAAGTTTATGATCAGACATAGTGAGAATTATGCGGAGGAAAGTGAATAATCAAGATAGAATTTGTCCCTCTCTAATGAGAGAGATATCTATTGGGCCCCTCGATAAGTAGGACTGTAAAATGCATGGCCGTGCTCGAATGAATTGATAGTGTCATCAATGTCATTTGAATTTATCTGTCTGCTTAGTGATCGAGAAATTATATGTTTGAACAATTTAAGTTTGACATGGACCATGACTTATGTTCAAACAAGATATCGTGTGACAAAAGGACAATAACATGTTCTATTGCCAGGCTAAAATCAGACTAATGATATTTCTATTATTTGGGTAGTCATAATGTCTTGCTAGAGACCAATTATGACTTGTGGGCTTTTATGGGATTAAGCCCACTGCCAACATAATATAAACCTATTGGGTCACACACCAAGAGCAAAATGAGCAGAATGGATTTTATTGGGTTATTTCGGAATAATATATAAATATAGGTGTTTATATTTAATTTCGAAATTACACATTTATATATATATATATATATATATATATATATTTATATACATATATATCTCTTTTTTTGAATATGAGACAATAATATGTATTAATATATTATTTCTTATTATTTTGAATAAGAAATAAATAAATAAATATATATATATATATAAATATATGTATATATATATATATATATATATATATATGTATTATCTCTTAATTTTGAATTAAGAGAAAATATCCTCATTTATATTTTTCTGAGAGGAAAAGGATTTGAAATATATATATATATATATATATATATATATATATATAATTATATATATATATATATATATATATATATATATATATATATATATATATATATATAATTATATATGATATATATAGATTAAGGAAAGGAAGTTAACCCTAATTTTTCCTATTCACGTTTTTCTTGAAATGGAGTTTTAGAGTGGCTAAAACATATTATTCTTATGTGATTAAGAATAGGAAAAACCCTAGCCACCATTATTGTTTGAGACAGAAAGAAAAGAAAATCCATTCGCACATAAGGGAGCTAGCACCCCTGCGACTTCTGCTCATTTGTTCGTGCATGTGGATACCACTAGAGGGTGTTCGTGATCAAAGCAGCACCTAAAGTCCGAATTAAAGAGTTATTTCGTTCTAAAGGTCAGTAAATATTTATCTCTTCCTTTTGAATCAATCGAAAATACTTGGATCCTATTTTGGGTTTCAATTTTATTCCGCTGCATTTAATTTGAATTAATCCGATGAAACCCAACACTTTGATGTTAATCCTAGGCTCCTTAGGGCGAGAGGTGTACCCTCCAAGACCCCTTTGGTTGGCCCAAAATGGATACTTAGCGCAGTCTTAGGCTCTTCGAGGTGAGAGAAACTTTCCTAATGTTCTATTGGGTGGCGACTCCATGAAACCTCCTTGTTGCCAAAAATAGACGCACTTGCAGTTCATTGCAAGCTGTCAACGGACCCTCAAATGCCCCAATCGCCCTAGAGCAGGCGGTCGCATGGGCGGCAAGTCGGGGCCCAGCGCGCATCATAGTGGCGACTCCGCTGGGGACTTCGGTTCGAGACTTCGATTTGAAAATACCTCGCTTAACATTTATGATTAAAGTTTAATTCATAAATTTGCTTTATTTCAAATTTGCATTTGCATCCCATTAGAGCCTTAGAATATGCTAGATTGGTCCCTTCTTAGCCTCGGTGCATTCCTGAAGCACAACCCTACGTTCACTCAATGTGGGGAAGTGTTAAGGATAATCACCAGCCCAAGCTTCGTACCTAACGGTATATCAAATGATGACCCGATCGGTCGTTATGCTCGTGATGAGCTAGACCTGTCGGCAGGGATCATGCTTAGGTAGCCCTAAAGTAACATCTCCCTTGTCCAAAGCTCATGTAATGGCCGTAGCTACTTTCCATAGGTGATATGAACTGTAATTCAATGCTTGTTGTATGGATCTTTGTGTATTGGGTAAGTCCAGATGTCTTGCTTGGTAACCTAACCAAAGGCTTTCATGCCCCAGTAGGGCCATGTCAAAATTTTTGGAATGTCTAAATACACGATGATCATTATCCATTCGCTTGTACATTAGCGTAGGAGTGTCATGTTGCCGATTTTTCGCTGTGCATCATGCGCGTCCATTGGGTCCCCCGCTGACCCTTGGGCTATCCCGCCTAGGAAAGAGACCGCGCGACCACGTGTGTGGGAGAAATAAGGGCGGAAGGACCTACCTGCTTGCTTATGTTTTATGAGTGTTGCATATCACGATCATGCATTGTATCTCCATTCCATGCATCACGTCTAACGCCTTGTCCCTGCAGCCATCATAGATCTGCCTAGGTGGACTAGAGCGCCTATCGGACGGTTGATCCGAGTTCCTGCATTTGAACTGCTAGATAGAGAAGGCCTTCCAGAGATCTTACCGGAAGTCAGCTGTACCGTATCTGAGATGGCAAACTCACCTAGGGGTAATGACGCCACCAGGGCCATGATTGCAGAAGAAGTGGGCCGACGGTTTGAAGAGTTTGAGGGCATAATGATGAACATGCTAACTGCTTTGGTACAACTGAATGCTCCGCAGAATCCACCACCACCTCCTCCTGCCATGAGACAAAATGAGCAAGAAGAGGAAAGAGCTGAGAGACAAGAAGAGCCTATTCGGCCGCCACCAATAGAGCTGAGGTCAATAGCTTCGGGAGGTCAAAGGAGAAGACTAGCGCTAAGGATAAATGATGACAGGGATGACGAAGACGACAAGATGAGTATTGCATCTAAGAGAGGGAAGGCACCTCAGACTGATGAGTTCATTCTGAAGAAGATGGAAGAGAGGTTTGAGGCCATGGCCCGTATATTGAGTAGAGGTCAGGGGATGAACCCGGAGGATAAAGAATTGGAGGGAGAAGACCCGATTCCTTACAATTTCAAGATGCCTGATGTGCCAAAATTTGACGGTACCTCTGACCCGACTGCCCATGTGAAGCAGTACTCTCTAGTCATGAAAGGGACCACTTTGTCTAAGAGGCAGAAGGTGGAGTACTTTTGTTTGAGTTTGACTGGCCCTGCCATTGACTGGTACCATAGCCTCGATCATCGGACTAAGGAAGATTGGGATCTACTCACAGAGGAGTTCTTGAGGCAATATGATTGCAACACCAGGATGGAGGTGACTCTTAAGGACCTTGAATTGCTCCAGCAGAAGGCCGGGGAATCTTTTCACGATTATCTCAACCGCTGGCAGAACAAGGTAATGGAAATGCGAAAAAAGCTAGACACCTAAGACCAGATCCGCCTGTTTATCAAGAATGCGAGCCCGTATTTGAAGGATGGTCTGAAGATGAAAGGGTTAAAGGATTGGGAGTCTCTGAAAGATATAGCCATTGAAGCAGAAGGAGATTTCTTAGCCCGAAAAGCCAGCAGGCCAACTGGTCCCAATAGTAGCACCAGAAGAACGGTTGAGGTGTCTGCTACTGACGTAACTACCCCGAGGAAGTTTTCGAACTTAGGAAGACCATTGTCTTGGGTCTTAAGAAGGTTGATGAAGGAAGGAAAGTTGCAACCTCTGGCTCCTAGGCCTGCTATGACACAAGGGAAGCCAGGTCACAAGGACAATGAATACTGCGCATTTCATCAGCACACAGGCCACCTAACAGACAAGTGTAAGGCGCTGAGACACTCTATTCAAGACCTGATTGATGACAAACAAATTTTTGACCCCGAGAAGAGGGAATCCAAGAAAAAGTCTGGTTACAATGCCGTGCCGCCACCAGTTTTTATGATCGGATCCAGCTTGCCAGAGTGGTACATACTGCAGGACTTGTATGGGAGCAAGGGTATTGCTGTTGTTTGTTCTGAGGGTAGAGAAAGAAGAGCAGTTGTAGCTACCATTGATTGTTGGTCGAGCAGTGAGAGCGGTGAAGAGGCCAAAGAGGATCAGATTTGACAATTACAGCCTATGATAATTCAAGAAGATAAGCCTCGGGAACATTCAAGACCCTGGTCAAAACGGGACCCATTGAGGTAGAAGTAGAGTTTGTGGTTCTGCCCATTCCAGCTAATTTCTCAGCCCTGCTCGGGAGGCCTTGGTTTCACAGACTAGGAGGGGTACCGTCCATGCTGCATCAAATGATAAAGTTCCCACATGAAGGGGAGGTGGTAACTATTAAGGCAGCCAGGGAGAATCAGGTGTCTGCTCTTGTAATTGCTAATCAACCATTTAGTGGCTTCCACATGTCAATGATAGGAGAAGAGCACGGACCAGTGGTTAACCCAGCAGTGGTTAACATGATGAAGAAGATGCACTCTCCCTGGGGCAGGTTTGGGTAGAAATTCTCAGGGACTGCAGACTGCGATCACCACTCAAGGTAAGAAGAGCCGGAAGGGTTTGGGATACAGAGGCAGTTTTGGCAAGAAGAAGACGGCAAATAAGATCCCTTATATCTCAGAGAGCTTTATGCCAGCATCCTCAGTATGTTCTTATACAGGTGAAGATGAGCCGCAGTGGTTGAATGGGAGGATTGTCCCCGGATTTGAGATCTTCAACGATGTATTTGACTGGGATGTTGGGATTATCAAGACCATTGAGAACTTCTGGGATGAAGAGGTCGTGACTCAGTGCATTACTTGGGACAGATGTGAGCCCGAAGAGATTGTCACCGAGAGGCTGCTGATTGCTAGGCTGAAGGGGAAAGAGAAGATGGAAGAAACAGAGCTGAAGATTGGGGATGTAAAGATTTCCTCAGACGTGCCTGAAGGGACTCTGCTGAATCAAGAAGTCGATGAGCAAGCTGCGGCAGCATCGACTTCCAGGGAGGCAGAAGAAGACTCTAGCTTAGATTGTCTTTTTATTCCAGAACTTTTTTATGATGTAAATGACAATTATAATATTATTAATAAGGCAAATGATTTCTCTTACTTGTGCGATGTTTCCAATAATTTCAACATGCATGAACATGATCATATTCCATCAATTTTTGATATTGATTCCACTGATACAACGCCTTTTAATCTTGGAACCTCAAAAAATTCGAAGGAAATTCTAATAGCATCAAATATAACTCCTGATGAGAGAGAAAATTTTGAGAGAATAATAAGAAAATATGAAAAAGTCTTTGCCTGGACCTATGAAGACATGCCAAGGATCGACCGAGACATAGCGGAACATGCTATCCCGACTTATCCAGACTATAAGCCTGTAAAATAGAAGTTGAGAAGGCTCAGGCCAGAATGGGCATACAAGGTCAAGGAGGAGATTTGGCAGCAGATTGAGGTCAAGTTCCTTATTGAAGTGCAATATCCTACATGGTTGGCGAACGTAGTCCCTGTAGAGAAGAAAAATGGGAAGGTCAGGGTATGTGTGGATTATCGAGATCTGAACAAGGCCTGCCCTAAAGATGATTTTCCACTACCCCACATTGATGTGTTCATAGACAGTGCCGCCAACTGTGCGTTGTACAGCTTTGGAGACGGTTATGTGGGCTACAACCAGATCCTAAACAAGATAGCCGATCGGGTTAAGACCGCATTCATCACAGAGTGGGGGACCTACGCCTACCGAGTTATGCCTTTTCGCCTAAAAAATGCAGGGGCCACATACCAGAGGATGGCGACCAAGATTCTAAGCGACCTGATCCACAAGGAGGTGGAGGTGTATGTCGATGACATGATGGTCAAGTCAGCCACCCGAGAGGGCCATTTTGAAGCTCTAGAGAAGTTCTTCACCAGGATTGATAAATACAATCTGCGACTTAACCCCAAGAAGTGTATCTTCAGAGTGACTTCAGGGAAACTGTTGGGACATGTCGTCAGCCAGAGGGGAATAGAAATTGACCCGGACAAGGTAAAGGCAATCAGGGAGATGCTCGTGCCGCAAAAGGAGAAGGATATAAGGAGTTTCCTGGGCAAACTGCAGTACATCATCCGATTCATTGCCAAGCTCACTTCGATATGCGAGCCCATTTTTAAGCTGCTCAGAAAGAATCAGCCTGTGGTCTGGAATGAAGACTGCCAGAAAGCCTTTGACAGCATCAGGGAATATCTGTTGAATCCGCCAGTGTTAAGGCCGCCGCAACCAGTCAAACCGCTTATCCTATATCTGGCAGTGGAAGGTAGTTCTGTGGGTGCCATGATGGCTCAGGAGGATGAATTTGGAGTGGAATTCGCAATTTATTACCTCAGCAAGAAGTTCCTGGCTTATGAGATAAAATATCCTAAGGTAGAGAAAATTTGCCTCGCAGTGATTTGGGCATCAAAGAAGCTGAGGCATTATTTCCATTCCTACAAAGTTCAGGCAGTGGCCAAGCAGAATCCGTTGAGATATTTGCAAGAAGCGCCGTCTTTGCTTGGTAAGATGGGGAGGTGGTTGCTCTTGCTATAGGAGTTTGATGTGGAATACATCACTCGCAAAACTATTAAGGGACGAGCCATAGCTGAATTTCTTGCTGAGCATCCCATTTAAGGGGACACCCCCGAGTTCACCTTTCCTGATGAGAGCATAGTCGCGATTTCTGTCCAAGGATGGCAGTTACACTTCGACGGGGCAGTGAATAACAAGGGGGCCGGAGTTGGAATTATTTTGACAACCCCAGATGATGAGAAACTCCCCCTAGCCAAGAAGTTGAGGTGCAAAGCAACCAACAATGAAGCCGAATATGAAGCATGCACTTTCTGGTTAGAAGCTTTAGCTGCTTTGGGGGCAAGGAACATAGAAGTCTTTGGTGTCTCATCCTTGGTGATTAACCAGATCCGAGGCAAGTGGGCTGTAAAAGAAGAGCGGCTAGTACCCTATGTTGAATATTTTAAGGAGATATGTGGGCAGTTTGAAACCTGCACTTTCCACTTCGTGTCAAGAGATGAGAACCGTCTAGCTGATGCGTTGGCAACCCTAGTGTCGATGTGGGATAATCCTGAAGGGGTAGCTATGAAACCAGTGCTGATTTCGAGTTCTGAGAAGCCTAGCTTTGAGATCAAGCCAGTAATGGAAGTAGAAGTGGCGGATGGAAAACCATAGTACTTTGACATTATGAATTATTTGGAAAACGCTAGGTTTCCAGAGGAAGCTACCGAGAAAGACCAGAGAATAATCCGGAAGCTATCTACTCAGTTCATATCCTCGGAAGGAGTATTGTATAAAAGATAGGCAGACGGGATTTAGCTCAGGTGCTTGAATGAAAAAGAAGCCCGCAAGGTAATGGAGGAGACCCATGCAGGCGTCTATGGGGCTCATATGAACAGTTTAACTCTAGCAAAGAAGATCATGAGGCAAGGCTTCTATTGGCTTACAATGGACAATGACTGCTCAAAATATGTCAAGCAATGCCAGTTATGCCAACAGTACGCAAATTTGAGACACCTGCCAATATCAGAGCTACACAACCTGACATCGCCTTGGCCTTTCGCTGCTTGGGGGATAGATATTATTGGAGAGATTCGCCCTACGGCATCTAACGAACACAGATACATCATAGTCGCAATTGACTATTTTACCAAATGGGTAGAGGCAGAATCCTTCAAAAAGATCGACATAAGGGATATGGCCAAGTTCATAGAGAGAAATCTGATCTGCAGATATGGCCTCCCTCACCACATAGTGTCTGACAACGGGGTGCAATTCATGGGGGAAACCAGGAAGCTCATTGAGAAATATGGTATCAAGCATCATAGATCCTCTCCCTACTGACCACAAGCTAACGGGGCAGTAGAGGCCGCCAATAAAAATGTCAAGAGGATCCTATCCAAGATGGTCCAAACTTACAAAGACTGGGCAGAGAAGCTACCCTTCGCACTGTGGGGATACAGGACAACCGTAAGGACATCTACGGGCGCTACGCCATATTCTCTGGTATACGGGATGGAGGCAGTGTTGACAGTCGAGATAGAGCTCCGATCGTTGAGGGTGATTATGGAAGCCCAAATTCCGGAGGCTGAATGGGCACGATAGAGACTACAGCATTTAAACTTACTGGATGAGAGTAGGCTGAAGGCTTATTATCATAATCAGATCTACCAGAAGAGGTTGGCCAGGACATTCGGGAAGAAGGTGAGAAACCATCCGCTGAGGGAAGGGGACTTAGTGTTCAAGCAGATGAGACTAGGTATACCAGATATCAGAGGAAAATTCAGACCAACCTGGGAGGGGCCGTATATCCTTAAAAAGCTGTTGTCCAAAGGAGCTGCAATCTTGTCGGATAGCGATGGAAACGAATTCAAAGAACCGATCAATGTCAACAGACTCAAAAGGTTTCATGGCTAAGGACCAAAATAAAAAGAAGAGAATAAATTACCCTGTAGGTTGAAAACCAAAAAAAGGCGGCCGTGCTAAAATTGCGCGCCTCGACAGGGTGAAAACCGAAAAAAGGCATCCTGTGCAAAAATAAGAGGCACGAGAGAAAATGTCCAATCGTGAAAACCCGAGAGGGCCGATTGGTAACAGGAGTTGATGCTGTTAAAATTTGGTTTCATGTATTAATAGGGCATATACGGTCGAGTTAATGTCAAAACTGATCATGTATGCTGAAATTATATGGAAATGTACACAATTTCGTGAAATATAACAAATATTATTCTTTTCATTTTCGTCATTTTCTAGTTCTGCATTAAAAAGAAATGTAACACCAAAAGAAATACATATGTAAGCTAAGCTAAGTCCTGCCACTACTCTCGCCAACCAGATGCTTGAGCCCTCGTGTCCTATTATCAGATGCTGGGCTGAGGACCCATTTCTTGTACTCGCTGGTTGAAGCCACGGAATGATCGCCGAACCTCAGGATGACAGTCTTCACTGGTAGTTTGCTCAAAAGCTCATGATACCTAGAGGCGAATGCAGCCAAAAGAACTCCTTCCCGAAAAGATAAGGGAACCCTCACCACATCCTGGGTCATCCTGAGCTGACGCGCACATCGAGAAGTGATGCAGAAGGTGGCTTGACGGAGCCCACGGAGGGGAACACAACCCGATGGCCCATCAATGACCACATGAGACAGTGGGAGCCAGGCAAACGTGAAACTGATGTCATCATCTGACAGTTCGCCAAATCTGGTAATGCCTTCACCAACAGTGGCACACTCACACAGTCGTCGACGCGGAAGGAAATGGCTCGGCGAGTACTGTGAGATGACCTGAGGAGGTGGCTCAGACAGCATCCTCAATTTCTCTTATAGCTAGATCTAAAAAAAAAAGAAGAAGAAGCCGCTGGAGTAAGTAGGGTTTACTTCAGGCAAAAGTAAGGCAAAGGATTGTGTGAAAATCCGAAAGGACACACCTCCCGCTAAAAAAAGCTAGTGTGAAAATCCACAAGTGACGCACTACCTTTAAAATAATGACGTACTTGGAGCAATAAGGGGCTACCGGTGAAACTAGTGGTGGATCCAGAGCTCACAGAGTCCAAGCCCAGAATGGTCTCAGCTAAAATGAGTGGGAAGGGTGATGATCCCCGATGGAAGTCGCTCAGAATCTCGAACAGGCGAGGGTCGCCTGTCAAACCCCCTGGAACAACAGTGAGAAAGTTCGTCATGCAAAATAGAAATATGATGCTTACTCGGTATGTAGGGACACCAGTGAACTAATCTAGGGAGGGTCAATTTCACTCATGGTCACTCAACTTATCACTTATCGCGCAAAAGTAACCGACTTTTTTTTTCTTACTTAAATGTCACTGAACTTTTAACATTATTGCACAAAAGTCATGTTGACCGGAATCCGGCGATGACCCTTACCGGATTGATGACTTTTTTGCAAAAATGTTAAAAGTTTAGTAACATTTAAGTTGAAAAAAAAAAGTTAATTACTTTTGCGAGATAAATGATAAATCTAGTGACCGTGAGTGAAATTAATTTAAATGTAGCATTTGTTGAACTTATCAATCCGACAAGAGTCGTCGCCGGATTCCGGTCAACATGACTTTTGTGCAATAATGTTAAAAGTTCAGTGACATTTAAGTAAGAAAAAAAAAGTCGGTTACTTTTGCGCGATAAGTGATAAGTTGAGTGACCATGGGTGAAATCAACCCCCTCGATTAGTAACTCCAAAGTAAAGGAAGAGCATGGAGAAACCAGCCGGACGGCCTCAGAAGGGGGTATGCCGAGAGCCATAGCTATATCCCGAGTCCGGAGTAGACCGCAGCGGGGGACGCAAGGTAGAACGTTAAGGGGGTATCAGGCTCTAAGAATGGCAGCTAGTTCCTCAGGCAGGGGGCACAACTCCTAGTAAGTGAACCGAAAGACGTGAAACCGGGGGTTCCAAAATTGAGTCACCGCCAGAAGAAGGTTCTGGTCAACCTTGACCTGACGCAGATATTTTAGCCCAGACAGGGAAGACAGGGCGCCTTTTTCCCAAGTGTGTTTGTCATCTAGGATGCGGTGCATTCTTTGGAGAAGAGGGGAAGACATTTTGAGAAGAATGAGGGGCTCAAGACGTTGGGAAAATGAAAAGACATAAAAAAGCAAATTTTTGGAGGAATTTATAGAGAAGCGCCACCGATGGCCTACCCGTCTCTTACAAGAGACAGCTTGCCAGTCGGTAAAAATCCACCTGGCAGGTGCATACGTCAGCATAGCATTAATCACGACCATTAAATGCGCATTAATTAGGGAATGGGGAACGACAGACGGGCAGCCCGTCGGTCGCTCCTAGCGACACCAAGCCCGTCGGTCATAAAACTCTATATAAGGGCGAGTGACAGATCGACCAGTGGCTGCTGTCATTTTCACTTTCCCTCTCAAAACAGTTTTTTTGTATTTTTTTATGCATTTTCAAGTATTTCTTCTCCTTTTTCTTGCAATTTCTTTATGTTTTCGCATTTTTCACTCACCGGACGCTCGGACACTCATTTTTCTTAAGTTTTTCTACACTTTTCGTGACTGCAAGTAAGTAAAATAACTACTTTACCTTTTAATTTACTTTATTTCTTCGTTATTTCTTCTTCTTTTAGCCTTAAAAAAGGATAGGATGCTGTAAATGCCTTAAATATCTAGGGAGAATGCTGCCCTATTTTTTAATAATTTTTCTAGTGCAATTAATCTGAGCCTTTGCATGATCACATAGAAATAGGACTTTTCTATACCTTTGTCACTTTGGAAATAAACTTTCTAGCGCATATATTGTGTTGTTGGGGGGCACACCCTTGCCGGGGTGCATCCCATTTTTTATGTATATTGTGGTCGGGGCCTGAGGCCTGTTTTGATGCCTTTTTTATACAGGAGGTTGGGCACACCCTTGCCGGGGTGCTGCCCAAATTTTCTTTTTTTATTCTAGAATTAATTATTTTTGTGCATAATGCATGTCTTGGGGTCTAAAAAGTCCATTTTTATTCGCTCTCGGAATATCTTTTTCTACGCAGGAAATGGGGCACACCCTTGTCGGGATGCTGCCCATTTTTATTGTTATTCTAATCCTTAATTCTTTCTATGCCAATTGCATATCTTTCTGCTTTTGATATGTGCGAAGCATGCTGGGCAACATCCCTTGACAGGATGTTTGCCCATTCTCTTTTTATTATCTGTTTTGTTTCACCTCATTTTCGGGCCGCTATTGCCCGGGTGAGGCCTTAATGGGCTTTCACCTAGAGAATGAGCCTAATAACGCCTTTTTTTCGTCAACTTTTCGTTATCTAACATTTCTTTTGCAGGATGCCTCCTAGGCGTAGAGCACCACAGGCCCAGCCCGAGGTCGAGGTTCCGGGTTGGATGGACGGCGAGTCAGCCCAGAGATACAGTGCGCTAACTCAGGTGGAGATCCGGGCTAGTCGTTTTGTGTCTCGGCAGTCCCTAGAGGCCCTAGGGATGGCCCCGAAGGTCGACGTACTTATCGAGGGCGCCGGATGGACAGAGTTCCTTGAGCCTGCTTTCCAGACCTTCCCTGAGGCTACCCGATAGGTGCTAGCCACCCTGCGTTACGGCGGTTTTTAGAGATCAGATACAGAGCCGGGGGTGGTACAGTTCTAGTTCGATGGCCAGCATTTTAGCATCACCAGGCAGAGGTTCGCGGAGGCCATGGGGCTTCCCAGGGAGGAGGGGGTCGAGATCCCGAGACGAGCGGTGAGACGCGCCCACTGGGCGGCCATTGCCTTACCAGGAGTGCTGTATGACCACGATACAGCGAAGAGCACCGTATTGGTGTCTCAGGCACTCCGGTACCTGCACAAAGTGCTATCCAGCTCGTACCTCGGTCGAGCTGGTAATCCAGGGTCGCTTAAAGCGGCCGAGATCTGGAGCCTCTGGGCTATAGTGGTAGGCCAGCGCCTCAACGTTAGCCATGAGATCTTGGCTAAACTGATCAGAGTTGGCAGAGGACAGACGCCCGTGGTGATAGTAGGGGGAGTCATCACTCGTTTGCTTTTGGGGTTAGGAGTTGCCCCGGATAGGCTGAGAGCACCCATGGACGAGGGGATACATGTGGATGCTTCTGCAGCAGTACAGATGGGGATGATTTCACAGCTGTCAGGGCAGGCAGAGGCTTTCAGGTTGCTATCTATCCATGAGACCAGGCGGGTCTTCTCCCTTCCACCCTTGGGTCAAGAGCTAGAGCAGTAGCCTCCTCAGCCAGAGCCAGAGCAGCAACCTCCTCAGCCAGAGCCAGAGCAGCAGCCTCCTCATCCTCCTCAGCCGCAGCCCGAGCAGGAGCTACCCCGAACTCCATTGGATTTCGACGTGGAGTTCACCATGGACGAGCTGTTCGGTTCTTCACCGGCATCCAGGGTGCCGACTCCTGCTCCGTCACCGAGCACCAGGGTGCAGAGGTCTACCTTCAGGCCCCCCAAGAGGTATCACCCATACTTCGGAGCGACCTAGGGGCATCTTCCTCCACGGCCCCGCCGCCAGAGCCAGCACAGTAGCAGCCAGCACAGCCTGATTTCTCCCAGCACCTCACTGCTATGTTCGCAGCCTTCGAGCGTCGTCACGATGAGAGAGACAGAGCTTTACAGGAGAGGTTAGACCGTTAGCAGGTTGCTATTCAGGAGCAGTCCCGGATGATAGAGTGGTTGGCCCAGGAGCAGGTCGGTTTTATTGAGCACACAGTACGAGAGGAGGCTCAGGTCATGGAGACCTTCAGGGACGAGCAGGCGAGGCTGGTAGAGCAGATTGCCCAGGGCCAGAGGGAGCTTAGACAGCAGCTCACTCATGATTTGAGGACGTCCCAGGACCAGGCGTCTCAGAGAGTTGATATGACTTTACAGATGATCGATGAGTCACTCGACTCCCTGAGATCCCGGGTCCAGGCGATAGAGGGGATCCTTCCTCCCTTGTCCCAGACCATGAGCGAGTTTAGGGAGCAGACGGAGTTGCGCCTAGATCAGATGAGGAGGACCGCCGGCGAGCAGGCTACTCAGATGAGCCAGGCATTCAAGAAGTTAGGAGGCACAGTCTCAGAGACTTTAGAGTTCATGAGGACGTGCACCCAGCCCTTCTTGGATGGCTATGCTCAGATCAGGTTTAGACAGACCCATGATGCTGGGCAGGACCTTCCACGGCTCAGCTTCCACCTCCGACATAGTCAGCTCCACCTCCACCTCAGCTAGGGACAGTGCATATCTCGGACGATGAGGATCCCGATGAGGAGCTCTCCGACTACGCGCCCCTCTGATGCTCAGGGAGTCATTTTTTTTTTGTATTTTTGTATATTTTCACTTTGTATATACATTGTACAAAAGTGGATATCTCTAGTGAAAAACTTTTATTTTTAGTTTTGTGCATTCATTCAGTTATTCATGATTCATTCATGTTACAGATAAGTGTATGCTTTCACATTTACTCATATTCCAAAATGATGACGACATAAAATAAAACGAAAGAAAGAATAACAAACGAAAGATAACCAAGATTTGAAAAATGACAACTTAATAAAAAAAGAGAATATAAATGAAACATGACATGGTGTGACGCGCCCGAACCCCACTCGCGATCCGGATGGCCCTCGAAAATCCACTTTTAGGACCCGAGACCGGATGGAGGTTCATTAAAACTCGTGAAAGCTGATCGCTTTGCAATGGACAAAAATATATCCAAACCCATTGTTGGCAATGAACTTACGAGAGCGTCTATTGGGTTATCATAAGGCAGGATCACGGAGTCGCCACCCGATAGAACATCGGGAAATAAATCTAACCTTATGAGGCCCAAAACCAGAGAGAGTTCGGGACCTCACTCTTATTCGTACCTTTGGTTAATATTATATGAATGGATTTTTAGGATCAATTATTTTATCTCTTTTCTCACACGAGTTATGCAATAATTTAAAGCGCATTACAAGCATATATAGAAAGCAGTAAATAAAGCGATAAATAAAATATAATTACAATTAATTAAATAAAAATGTAAACATGATAGAATAAAAATACATACATAAATCGGGCTATTTATTAAGACGGGAACATTGATTCCCAACTACGTATTTTATAAAAAAAGTTTTAGAGTTTTCAAATCGACTTAAACCTTTTGTTTTGGGATGAAAACCAGGACATTGGTCCAGTTTTATTGACAAATTTCATTTCGGTAGAAAATATTTGTGTGGTGATTCTTTTTAAGCGCGGTCAAAAATCTTTTATTATTACAGACCACAAGCGAATTAAAATAATAAAATAATAATTACATATTCCGAATGATAAATAAATCCTAATCTACTCTTCCCGACCATGGCCTGCCTAACTCCGTGAGCGAGTCACGTGCCATTCGCATCGCGGTAAAGACAGAAAACAATATTGGTTAATAATGGATAAATAAATAATTGAATGAATAAATAAACAAATAAATAATTGAATAAAGTAAATTGAGGAAAATAATTAAAGTTAATAATGAATTAAATTACATTAAATGATAAATAAATGAATAAATAGATAAGTAATTAAATAAATAATTGAATGAAATTAATTGAGAGGATTAATGAATGTCAAAAACAATGGCAATTATAATAATTAAATGCAATAAAAGTGATAATGCTAATAATAATACCGCAAGATGATGATGATGATTAAATAAACAAAAAATGATAATAATAATAATAATAATAATAATAAAAAAAAATAATGATGACAATAGTAACAAAATAATAATAATAATAATAAGAATAATAATAATAATAATACACAATAACATTAATAATGATAATAACAAATAATCACAAAATACAATAACCAATAACAAATAAATACAATAATGGATCTAATAATAAATAAATAACATTAATAACAATAAAATTAATATAACTCAATAATACTAATGATAGATAAATAAAAGTAATAATAACAATAATAATATAATAATAATAAATACTAAAAATAATAATAATACTAGTAATAATAATAATAATATAATACTGATAAACAGAAAATAAATAAATGTATAATAATAATAATAATAATAATAATAATAAGGTAAACTAATTAATTAAATAATAATAATAATACTAAAAATAGAACAACACTAATAATAAATAAACAAATAAACAAATAATAACAATAATTATAATAATAATAATAAAACAGAAAATTAAATAATAATAATAATAATAATAATAATAATAATAATTAAAATAATTAAAATAATTAAAAGAGAATATTAGTAAATAATAATAATAATAATAATAATAATAATAAATAAAATAATATAAAATAGGGGAAAGGAGACTTACCTCGCCGGAGCCGCTGTCGTAGGGGGGTGGCCGACCGGAAGGTAGATCGCCGCTCGAGGGGCTTTCCGGAGCTGGTCACGCGCCGGAAAGAAGTCGGTCGTCGCTGGAAATCGCGTCGGAGCGTTGCGGGCTTCTCCTCGCCGATCTCCTCCACGCGCCGTCTGCCGGAGTCCGATGGAGGAATGGTGGCGTCGCCTGAATCGTCCGGCTGTGGGGAGTCTGCCGGTGTGGCGCGTGTAGCGATCTGCGGCCGTGACTGGCCGGCGGAGGCAACGCCTCCTCCTCCCCTTTTTTTTCTTTTCCTTCTTCTTTTGCTTTCACTTGCTTTTGCTTCCTCTTCTCCTTTCTATTTTATTTCTTTCATTTTTCATCTTCTGCCCCCTCTTGCTCTCTCTTGTTCTCTCTTTTCCTTATTTTCTCAATTTTCTTTCAATTTCTTCATCCATTTTTTTTCGTTCAGCCGAGAGAGCCCCCCTTTGCTCTTTGCTCATTCTTTTCCCTTTATACTCTAAAATTAGGGCTAATGGGCACAATGGTCATTTCCTCCACTCAATTATTTCCCTCCTTTTCTTTAAATTAATTTAACTTAATTCAAATAACACACACATTAATTAATTAAACATACATATTAATTAAACTCTCTATTAATTAAACATTACACTAATTAATCCATTTAAATTATCATACATATATATATTTTATCTAATTAATTACACACTTCAACTTTAATTTTACATGCATTTTAATTAACACAATAATATTAACCACTTAATTAACTAACAAGATCAACTAACTAATTACCTAATTTCACACACACATATTTATATATATATTTTTTTTATATTTTTTATATTTTTTTATTTTTTATTTATATATATTTTTTTTTATTTATTTTTTTTTTCGGAGGGGATAATCAAGGATCAAAAATCACCATTTTCGTTTTATGCCGGGGTTCGGGACCCGGTGTCTACAGTTGCCCCCAATTTTGGAGAAGCTAGTGCATAGACACCTAGGTGAGCCAAAATTCAAAGAGGAAGAGAGAAGGGATTACATACCTGTGGCGGAGAACTTGCCTTTTTGCCGAGAAGTGATGATGTGGTGAATGCGTCGAGTCTGCTCTAGACTTACAAAACGCATGGGTTACAAAACGCATGGGTAGCTCTCTTGAGCTGCACCAAGTCTGCTCCAGACTTACAAAGTGCTGATGTTCTGAAATTTGCCTACTCAGGGGTCTTCAAGATTTGCCTCCTCAAAGGTCTTCAAGATTTGCCTCCTTAGAGGACTTTGGGATTTAGCCTCCTCAGAGATCTTCAAGATTTGCCTTCTCAGAGAACTTTAGGATTCTGCCTCCTCAGAGGACTTTGAGGTTTTGAGATATTGCCTTTAAAGAAGGACTTATGGATAATGCTCCGAAGAGACTGAGAATGCCTTTAAAGAAGGACTTACAGATAATGCTCCGAAGAGGCTGATAATGCCTTTAAAGAAGGACTTACATATAATGCTCCGAAGAGACTGAGAATGCCTTTAAAGAAGGACTTACAGATAATGCTCCGAAGAGGCTGATAATGCCTTTAAAGAAGGACTTACAGATAATGTTCCGAAGAGATTGAGAATGCCTTTAAAGAAGGACTTACAGATAATGCTCCAAAGAGGCTGATAATGCCTTTAAAGAAGGACTTACAGATAATGCTCCGAAGAGACTGAGAATGCCTTTAAAGAAGGACTTACAGATAATGCTTCGAACAGGCTGATAATGCCTTTAACGAAGGACTTAATGATAATGCTCCGAAGAGACTGAGAATGCCTTTAAAGAAGGACTTAAGGATAATTAATTTGCCTTTAAAGAAGGACTTAAGGATAATGCTCCGAAGAGACTGAGAATGCCTTTAACGAAGGACTTAAAGAGAATGCCTTTAAAGAAGGACTTAAAGATAATGCTCCGAGGAGACTGAGAATGCCTTTAAAGAAGGACTTAAAGAGAATGCCTTTAAAGAAGGACTTAAAGAGAATGCCTTTAAAGAAGGACTTAAGGATAATGCTCCGGAGAGACTGAGAATGCCTTTAAAGAAGGACTTAAAGAGAATGCCTTTAAAGAAGGACTTAAAGATAATGCTCCGAGGAGACTGAGAATGCCTTTAAAGAATGACTTAAGGATAATTAATTTGCCTTTAAAGAAGGACTTAAAGAGAATGCCTTTAAAGAAGGACTTAAGGATAATGCTCCGAAGAGACTGAGAATGCCTTTAAAGAAGGACTTAAAGAGAATGCCTTTAAAGAAGGACTTAAAGATAATGCTCCGAGGAGACTGAGAATGCCTTTAAAGAAGGACTTAAGGATAATTAATTTGCCTTTAAAGAAGGACTTAAGGATAATGCTCCGAAGAGACTGAGAATGCCTTTAAAGAAGGACTTACAGATAATGCTCCGAAGAGACTGAGAATGCCTTTAAAGAAGGACTTACAGATAATGCTCCGAAGAGACTGAGAATGCCTTTAAAGAAGGACTTAAGGATAATGAATTTGCCTTTAAAGAAGGACTTAAGGATAATGCTCCGAAGAGACTGAGAATGCCTTTAACGAAGGACTTAAGGATAATGCTCCGAAGAGACTGAGAATGCCTTTAAAGAAGGACTTAAGGATAATATTTTGAAGATATCGATGATGCCTGTTGGATAAGGACTTAGAGATAATGCTCCGAAGAGACTGGGAATGCCTTTTGAGCAAGGACTTGAAGATAATGTTTTTGAAGAGACTGTGGGTGCCTGTTGGATAAGGACTTAGAGATAATGCTCCGAAGAGACTGGGAATGCCTTTTGAGCAAGGAGTTGAAGATAATGTTTTTGAAGAGACTGTGGGTGCCTGTTGGACAAGGACTTAAAGGTAATGCTCCGAAGAGACTGGGAATGCCTTTTGAGCAAGGACTTGAAGATAAATTTTTGAGGAGACTGGGGTGCCTGTGAGATGAGCATGCTTTGGCTACAATCTCGATTTGGTGAAGTGCGACCACAGCTTCGATTGGTGAGATGCAGCGTGCTTTGGCTACAAGCTCGATTTGGTGAAGTGCGGCATTTTCTGACCACAGCTTCGATTGGTGAGATGCAGCATCATTGATGTTTTTCTTGAACTTTCTTTTTTTTTCTGCAAAAAAAATGAAAACGCAAATTTGTAGGGTAAATTATAAAAGAAACACGTACCTGTGGCGGTTTTGATCGAGAGGCTTTGATGCTTATTGGGAGGCTTTGATCGAGAGGCTTTGATGATCACTAATTGCCCCCCGGCACCGCGTGGATAGGCTTGCTTTTCTAGGTAGTGTCTGACAACGTTGAGCTGGACCCATCATTTGGATCACCTGCTTGCCCCCGGTATGGCATGCATGAATAGGCTTGCTTTCCTGCTCAGAGGACTTTGAGATCTTTGCTTCCTCAGAGGACTTTCAGATTTTTGCTTCCTCAGAGGACTTCGAGATTGTGCCTTCTCAAAGGACTTTTAGATTTTGTCTCGCCCCCTCGGAGGACTTAGAAATCTTGCCCACTCAGGGGACTTTGAGAGGAGTGTCGAGCACCATGTATGCATGGGATGCATGTGAGAAGCTATGCATACAAATGTTCAAGCATGAGAAATGTATGCAGAGGGATAAGAATCGCCTCTTGAGGGGACTTAGGTTGACTTGCCCCCAGAGAGAATTTTGGTTGCTTTGGAAGTTCGCCTCTTGAGAGGGTTTAAAGATTTGCCTCTTGAGAGGGCTTTAAGATATGTCAGCTTGTCTATGTGGGACTGATGTATACTATCTAGTGTGCGTTGGACACCATGTATGCGTGGAGTGCATGTGAAAGGCTATGCATTTATAAAATGACATGCAAAGGACTATGATCCTGAAATGCTTATGCGTATGTCATATATGCCAATGGCTTATATCCATGTGGAAGATTATGGAACATGTGCTAAGAATCGTTATTCTAACGTGTTTGCAAATGATCATGAACAAGAAAGACATGCAAAAGTTCATGCGTGAGAGATATATGCAAGGGGATTATGTATGCAAACTATGTGCAAATGATCATGCATACAAATGATCATGCATGTGGTAAAGAGTCATTCATTGGCATAGATGTAAAAAATATATGCAAAGACAGGTGGAATATGTTATATACATTAAAGCTATGTAGGGAATTGGGTGTGTGCGATGTGTGCACTTACGACTATGTATATGAAACACGTGTAGAAAAAATTATATACATGTATGTACTGCATGCGAAAAATGTGGATGCAAGATGCTGGCAAAGGATATGCCCATGAAGAGTCGTGTGCATCAAAAGCACCTATGAAATATATTCGCTGAAGAACTTGTGCCAAAAGACATGCACCAACAATTATACATGTACAACAATTTATGAGAATGTTTGCTACAATTGTGTAAAAACATTTGCAAAAAGCATATGTACAAAGAATATGTCTGAGAGTGTACGCAAAGTATCATTTTCATGGGTAGTGATAAGAAATACCCCAAGATTGTAAAATGAGTGCAACCTATCAGGTACCTCAAACTCGAGTTTCTAACTGCCTTTGAGCATACTGAATGAACCACATTCTCAACTGATTCAATCTCATCAAAAGAATTCGGGAGTCATTCCCAATGAAGTGCAAGAAAGTAAACATGTAAGTATCGATGTTTACCAAATCAACATGTAAATACAAGGCATACCATACAATCTCTGTGTGTATGTGCAAAAGGCCAAAACGATTTTTTTTTTTTAAAGCAAATTCTAGACGCAATTTTGGAGACGAGACTCAACTCGAATGCACTAATGCACTCATGGCTTCTCGCTTGAAGCTCAAGAGACACCATACGCCTCTTCCTACGTACCAAACCTTACTAGAAGGTCATCTTCGCTAGTTAGATAAGGCCAAACCAAGAATCAATAGGTCTTACTTTGGTTGTAACGTTAGGCTTAGGTAATTGGCTATCAAAGGAGGATTAGGTCGCTAGAGAAAAACGGCCGCAACGTTCATTTGGATGATGGAATCATTTTCGGACTAATTGTATACTGTCCAGATACTCTTGAATTTGGATTCGATAATGCTCTGAATCATCAAGCTCAGCATAACAATTAAGCTAAGACAGGTAGCTACTGAACTCATCAAGGGGTATTATCTTGGGCCCTATTATTTTCCTTTTTTTTTTTTGCCTTTTTTTTTTCGATTTTTTTTTTTCGATTTCGCAGGCTCATGTCTCTAATTACACAAAAAGCTTATCAATAATTCAAACCCCTTTCCAGAAGTGTAGACCAAAAATTATCGATGATTAAAAATTTCGTTTCCCAAGGTTGATAGCTCAAAAAAATTGTCAATGATCAAAATTCCCTTCTTGATGTGTAGACCCATTCTTATCAGGGTGATTTCAACCCACAAAATTATTGATGATTGAGATTCTCTTCTCGAAATGTAGACCCATTTTCATCGGGGCAAATTTTTGATGGTCTAAGAGATTGCCAATGGTCAAGCCTCAAAGATCATCAATGATTAAAGATCTCTTTCAGAAGTGTAAACCCACTTTTGCCGGGACAATTTTTGATAGCTCAAGAGAATATCGTAATGTGCATCCATCTTTACTAGAGCGGCCATTCTTCTAAAGGGGAAGCCAAAATCATTTTAGGCGAAAGGTAGTTTTAATGTGTGTAACAACAAAACTGGCACGCATTTAGCATACCAAAATAAAGGCTCAAGGGGTTATCAAGCGATTGTAAAATAAGGGTAGGAAATGGTCATTTAGAGAGCTATACAAAGAAAAGGTGCCTAAATTATTTTCTAGATTCAGCCTTATCCAGGAGTCGCTTTGACGGGTAATCGGAAAGGTTCTAGTGCTCTTAGTGAGTTTTCATCCAATCCCCTAATTGCAACTAGTTTTTTTTTCAGTTTATTTTCAAAACGGGCCAAAAGTGCTCGAAATTTAGACATTACGTGGTATAGTCAAATATTTTCATGTGATCTAGCTCTTAAAGACCAAACATATGTACTCCTTACTTAATTCAAAGTGGAATGAAACTCGGATTTCTAGAGTTAAGATCAAATCCATTCATAATTGAGAACTACTTAGGCGGAGTCAAACCTTGAATCAGAGGTACCTTAATGAGGTGCAAACATGTCAGCGTTTTAGGATACAGCTTAACACAAAAATATTTTTATTCTATCAAAAATGTAAATGCACAAAAATCGTTTAAGCAAATAGAGAATTTTTCTTTCTTTTTTTTTAAAAAAATATGCACAAACTATGCATTAAGAATCATGTATATGGAATGGCATATGCAATAGCATCATGTATATTAGCAATGCATGTAAGGAACGGTATGTGCAAAACATGTGTAAAAACACTTGTATAAAAATGCGTACATAAGATATGTGCAAAGGTGTGTGCGTGTAAAACACCTACGAAAAAATATGAGTGTGTAAACACAGCATAATAAATGACGTGCATGCATAAGTTTGCAGTGTACATGTAAGCAGTATACAATGAAGGTAAAGGTGCAAGATATGACACAACATGAGAATGAATGTTCATAATACAGGGTGTATGTGCATATGGTGTGGTTTATACATGATAGAGATATGTATGTAAGATGAAGATGTGATGTAGGATGAAGATGATCTGGCACGAAAATGTGCGCCAATGAGTTGCGAGGAGTGGCAGAACTCACATATATAGAAGTGCAAAACATATACAAATAATGCACATGAGATGGGACACAACATGAGAATGATTGTGTACAGTGAGTTTCTA